>BSYR01000020.1:27300000-28042500 GCA_030270665.1 Hibiscus trionum | reverse complement strand
TGGATAAAAATCCTAATTTTAAAAATCAATTGTCAGGCTATTTTTACACTCGGTTTTAAAAATGGTCGCGACAGTCATTTTGCTTGTTTAAACAATCAAACATCTATCAGCTATCAGTTAAAATTTACCAAACACTTTTATACAATCAACTAGTCAAATCAGCCTAATGCAATCACCTATCAGCTAATGTAATCAACTATAAGCTACCGGCTAGGGGTGTTAAAACGGTTAATTTGGTTAACCGATCGAACCGAATTAGCTAAATATCATCAACCGAAATTTTTTAATCCTTTAACCGTTAATCGAACCAATTTTTTTTAAAAAAATTAACCGAACTAAATTTTATTTGATTAATTTAATTAACTGAACAACCCGTTTGTCACCTCTAATTATGTGAATGATAAAAAGGTCCGCATCATTAATTCACGTGTAATTCTTTTAATGAACGTAATGAAACATTATTTGATGGCTCACAGTATTATTCGTGGACGCAAAAGAAGAGTTGTTCAGTTCCAATGAAATTGTGCATCTGATTCGCTTATCTAAGCGATTACATCTTTGATTACGATGAAATTAAGCCGTGTATACATATATATATATATGAAAAATATAATCTTGCCTCTTTTCGGTGTCACTCTACATGTTCAAACACTAAAAAAAAAAGTTAAAATTTAATTTTTATTCTAAAATTCTAAATCTTAAACTTTAAACCATAGAAAACATATCAATCACTAATTTCATTAACCTTAATCTTCTAACCCTAAACTCTTACAAATATTTTTTTAGTGTGGGGTCCATAAATAGGATACCAAAAAGGATAGTGAATTTTTATTCTATATATATAATCATTTATTTGAGTTTTCATCTCATGGATTAGCAATTAAAGCTAATTCAGCTTCTCTTTCTTTCCCATTTGAAACTCTAATAAAGAAGAAACAAAGTTTTGGTCCCATTCTTAAAGTTAGATCTTCTTTATTTTTACGGTAGATTTTTTCTCAAGACATTCAGGTGTCATATCTCTCCAGTTATGGCAAAAAATCCAATTCATCAGATTTTGTTGATTTTGAACACAATCTAACTGATAATGTTTCCTTATCTCATTTGTCCAGTTACTTTCACTTCAGCAAAACTTAATTTAAAAACAAGAATTCCACTGTCGGAAGAACTCATTCTTGATCTCTTTCACGTCTATCTCTTCAGTCAGGTTAGTTTAATCTTCTTCAACCTTTTTGCTTGTTTATTTAGGTTTTATTGTTATATGTTTCAACGCGAATGTCGAATATGCATACTTTAAAAAAATATAACTCCTATGATCAGTCGTTTATCTCTTAGCGAGAGCACCCACGACAAGGAAATTAATCACTGATATCGGTGGATACCTTGATTCAAACAAAAATAATCCGGGTTACACGTACATGTGGCTTTATATTGTTTGAGATGCAAACATATCTTAATGACTCATCTTGTTGGCATATTCTCAATGGAAGTTGATGCCACAATTTCCAGAAGAAAAAAAATTGTAGTTTTTGAACCAACAAGATGAATCATTCAACTTTTTAGCTTACATGAGATCAAATTCTTTGATTTGCTGCACATGGTCAAAGTTTAATCTCAACCAGGTCATTCCTGGTCTAATCAAGTTCACTAATTGTTTGACCAAATTATTACATCTTTTGTCTTTGTTTCTTTCATTACAAATATCTACGGCTCTCTTTGCCTTATCATGAACAAAACAAAAACATGTTTCTTTTTGATTTTATATGAAACTCACAAAATAGTTTGTTGGCTCAGTTCTCCATAGGAAAAAACTCAACGTTCCTGCAGCGAGAGCTCGGATGGCGGCGCAGGGCAGACATGGTGGGAGAAAATCAAACAAGATGACCGCACTCGTGGTGGATGATAACATTGTCAACCGAGCGATTCACCTCCGGCTTTTGGACAATCTCAGCATCGAGAATGAAGCCGTCGGCAACGGGAAAGAAGCCGTCGATATCCACTGTTCGGGGAAGACGTTCGACCTCATCTTAATGGACATGGACATGCCTATCATGAACGGCATTGAGGTACGATATAACTATTTCTTCACATATATGTATGTTTTGAGTAGTAGTGTTGGTTCTGATTCGAAATTTGACACAGGCAACTAGGAAGCTTCGTGAGATGGGAATTCGGAGCATGATCGCCGGTGTGTCGACACGATCGATGGAACAAGACGTACGAGAGTTTATCGAAGCTGGTTTAGATGATTACCAGGAGAAGCCATTGACAATGTCTAAGCTTATTTCTATTATCCATAAGATCAATGGAAATGGATAGCCAACAGTTTTCAAGACCAAAGCGTCTGTTGCCTGGAATAAGTAACTTCCCTAGCTTTTAGTTTGTTGTATGATCAAATGAAGCTAACCCCACCTTTCTCTTCTTTCCCGACAGTTGTTTCTATTGTAACCAAGTTTTAGGTAGAGGTAAATATATTAATATATACATTTATATATTTATGCTTTTATTTTGCCTTAACCACACTCTTTATTTTTATTCTAATTTGAAAACTCCACCTTATCAATTCAAGTTTTGGTACAATTCAATTTGATTATAAAAGGTTAATAATCTGAATCTGAATAACTCGAACTAAAATTTTATTGAATTTAAAATGATTTGAACTCAAAACGAGTCAAAAGAAAACAACATGAGCCCGAAATTAACCAAGAAGTAACCTAAATCACTTGAGCTTAAAAGCTCTAAAACCTGATATGAATTTGAAATGACCCAGAACCGAAACCTTCTAGATCCAAAATTGACTTAAACCCAAATGTTCTGAAACTAAAGCTAACCAGGGTTGAAGTAGAAAAAAATATGAAAACCCTAATTGGCTCGACCAAAAATCAACTCAGCCGTTCGATTGAGAGTCCTATTCAAATTCTAATTATGTTATTCAAACAATTTTAAAATGATGCTTATGCTACTCTGATCCCTCCCTACCTATAAATAAGAGGATATTGAGTGTTTAAGCATGCTTATCCCACATCCTTCTTCAATATGCTGTATCAGTGATAATACCAATTTAGTTAAACTCAACCCACCTAATTATGTTATTTGATACAATTAGTTTTAAATTTGATTATTTATGAATTTGCCTCTCACTTACAAACATTTATGTTTTGCCCCCAAACTCTAAATACTGGCTTCATCCTCATTATACCATGCTACAAAATCCATGAATATCCAATCAGAACTTGGTGGAGAACTCCATGGGTGAAAGAAAGACGAAGACAGATACGTATATAAATTGGAGAGAGGGTGGGAGTGGGCACCCCCACTCACGTGATCTTATGTTTCATGTCGTTTATCATACAAAAGAAGAATCACACATGTTTATGTTTCCTTGACTGAAGTTAGTGGGGAAATTCTAAATGAACGTCGTAAAGAATCTTCCATTTCCCTTAATATATGATTCCATGTAGGCAGGAGGGAGAGAATCTTTATGATGGACTAAGAGAGATGAATTTTTGAACAACACGTTGGTTTGTGTTTGAGTTTACGAATATGAATATTTTGGTTAAAGAACAGTGGATGCATGCATGCATGGGTTTTGTTTTGAGGAAGAATAAAGATAGCCTATATTGGGTCTAAAAGAATAAGGTTGACTGATCTTAGATACCCGCTGCTGTGTTTGAGTTTTATCCTGTCTTGTTATGGTATTGGATTTACTTCTGCAGTTCTGCCATGTTTGTTCTGCTGTGTGATCTTTGTATCTGGTCCTTGTTGTGTTTTATTCGTCTAAGCTGCTGTTGGATTTGCAGACTTGCAGTCCTGTGTTCTTCCTTAATCAATCAAAGTTAAGTGCACGCACAGACCATGATAACATGGTTTTATACGATAGTAGCAGGGCTAAATCACCCAAAAATTCATGAGTTCTAAATTCAGTAGGAGCACTCTCTTTCTTCCTTTAGAGTTTCACCTTCCCCTCCCCTCTAGGTAGGATTATGATGAGAATTTGTCAAAAAAATCACCTAAATATTTTCTTTAAAAAAATTAATTAGATAAATAATTACCATCAAAATTATTTATTAAAATTTCCAATCGCATCTCGTCAAATGCAACTTTTAAAAATTGCTTCTGAGAGGATGAGACTTTCAAAATCACTTTCTTGTAGGAACATAATTTTATTTATTTTTATCCAGAATACGTTGTATAGACTCAATTATAATTTTACGTAGGAAAAAATTTAAATTCGTATTCGGGAAGCAACTTTGAAAATTACGTTCTACAAAAAATGATTTTTAAAGCTGCGTTTGACGATACTTGACTTCGTCTTACGTGTTGACTTGTTTGTGTTAACCCCAAGATAAGTTATGTTGTTATCATTTGGGGTTTTAACCTGTCTTAAATGAAAAATCAATTTTTAAATTATATCATTTATTTACTTTTAATCTTCAAATTATTTTTTAATTAAAATAAGTACTTAAACTATTATTTCTGATCACTTTAAGTCTGGTAGTTATCTAAGTCAAAAAATTTAACCAATAAAATTTTGATACATTACAAAGAATTTTTCACTAGTGAATAGTTTAAGGACGAAAAGTAAAAAAAAAAATATAGTTTAAATATTTATTTTGACCAAAAAATAGTTGTATTTAAAACGACTAAAAATAATAGTTTAAATAGTTATTTTGACAAAAAAATAATTTAAAAGCTAAAAACAAACAAATAACATAATTTATAGGCTCTTTTTAACCTTTTAAATTTAAAAATATTCCTTATTATGTATATATGATCCATTTGATATTCATTTATGATTTTCTTTTTGTTAGATTGAAAAGTACACAAAAATCAAAAACAACGACATGATTACGGATCACAAAATTAAAAAAATACTTCATATTGTTTAAATTAGGGCTAAGCATTTGATCAAGTCGAGTCGAGTTGAGTCAAAAAATTTCGAGTTAGTCGAGCTGTCGCATCATATTTTATCATTCAAATTTTATTTAAATTTTTTTCGAGTCGAGTCGAGTTTATGAAATTCGAGTCGAATCGAGTTTCGAGTTTCTGAAAAATTTAACTATAATCATTTATAATATTATAGTACTCGTAGTTCTAAATTTCTAATAATACACCGTAAAATAGTCGTACACAATGTTTCTTTTCAATTCTCTTTTAATGTTAGTGTTTAGAATTTCATAAACTAAATTAAACTCGAAATTCATAAACTATAAACACTAAATTAAACCCCCAACTCCTAAAAATAATAAAGTGTAAACTAAAATTTACAACATGTCTATCAAAAAATTTTCAATAAAAGAAATATACTTTTATCGTAGTTAAGAGACTTTAATTTTAATATAAATTAGATAATCTTTTTGAATAATAATATACATTAGATAATTTTAAATTAACATGTAATAAAATATGGAACAAATATCTAAACTCGAATTAGAAGTAAATCGAAAATTTTGATAATTTTTTTAAAAAACCCCCTAAGTTGTTGCTTGCAGTTTAGGAATTCTTTCATCTTCTGGAATAGGTAATTTGATTTTTTCTTTTTAATTAAATAAGGACAGTTCTCTTTAACTTCTAATCATGAAAAAATAAACAAGTATTTTATTATATTAGCAAAACATATATTGATTGCAATCCTTTTGCCTTTTTAAACTCATTTGTTTTTCTCAACGATAAATTTCATCAGTCAACTGTAAAAATATAATGCAGACTAGTTGTGAAAAAAAAGCATGACGGATTGGAGAGAGGTGGTGATGGCGAATTAATTGTTTTATTTTTGAGGAGAAATAAAGTGGTTGAGTTTGGGAACAATAGAATTTGAGTAGCTGAAGAAGGAAAGGATCAGGGAAGGTTAAAGTATTAAGGCTTAATATGAAATAACTTCGTTTTATAAGTTCGAATTATTTGATTTTTCGGTTATTCGAATTTTCAAAATTCAGACTCGACTCAAACTCAAAATTTTAACGAGTTGTTCGAGTGACTCGAACAACTCAAAATTAAAAAAAAAAAATTTTTTTAAATCGAGTCGAGTTTTACCCACCTAGTCCAAATAAATACTTCGACATCTGTCCAAATAGATTGTCAGTTAATTTTAATGCATGTCACGAATTATTGACATAGAATATGAGATCTTTTCCACATAATTTGGTTGTGCAAAGTTATTTAGTCTGTTTACTAATTCTAGGGCTTCCCAAGGTAGTTAGTTTGTTTACAAATTCGATCCATCAACAGATCTTGTATTATATATTATTTTAGTAGTGTGTTTCGTAAAAACAGTATTTTGATCGATTGAATATAATTTGATTGGTATTATCATTGGTACAATATATATAAGGATATAAGATCGAGTATGCTTAAACGTTCAAATAAAAAAATTATATAAAAGTTGATTTAAAAGATATATAGTTTCAGAGTTTTTTTCCAAAAGAATTCATGTTTTGAATTCATGTTTTTTAAAAGCCTTAAAGGTTCAATTGGTCCTCAACGAAAAATAAAAAAACTAATTAAGCCCTTATGAAAATTTTGTATCCAATTGAGCCCTCAAAATTCAAATTACAATCAATTTAGCCATTCCGTTAAGTTGACCGTTAACTCTAGACGTGCCACGTCATCAAAATCGTAAATAATCATTTAATTTTTTTTAAAAAGTTAAAATTATAAAATAATATATTTAAAATAAAAATATTTAAAATTATAAAATATTTAAAATATAAAAAATTATTTATAAAATTCAAGAAAAATCTAAAAAATATTTAAATGTGTAAAAAATTAAAATTATGTATAAAATCATAAACATATTTTTTACTTAAAATAAAAATATATAAATAATTTTAATAATTATTAAAAATATATAAATATTTATAATGAAATAATATTTAAAATTTGTATATATATTTTAAAAAATATATTTTTAATTATAAAATTCCAAAATTTTAATAATTTTCAAAATGCCTAAAGTTTTCAAATCTTTAACCCTAAACCCTAACTTAACATTCTCAAGTCTTCAAGTTAGTTTAATTGATGATGGAAGTTGTTGGTACTGTGGCAGGCGATGGTGCTGTCGAGAAAAAATATTGAGGGAGGAAGGAGTTTTTCTGCGACGGGGAATGACCGATAGTTGAACCGGTGCTAATGCTTGATTTAGGGATTTATGAGGTTTTTAAAAAAAATAAAACTTTAGGTTTTTTATAAAAAATATTATTTTATGTTTATTATAAAAAAAAGGAAAACAAGAAAAAATTAATTTAATTTTTTATGAATTTTTTATAATTTTGTAGACTTTTAATATTTTTTTTAAAAAAATGATTTTTGATGACGTGACACGTTCAGAGCGTGTCACATGTCCGTCTATATTTTGATCGTTAGAGGGTATTGACGGTCAAAACAGTCAAATTAATGGAATGGTTAAATTGGGTATGATTTAAATTATAAGGGCTAAATTATGTGCAAAATTTTCATAAGGACTTAATTAATTTTTTAATTTTTTCTTGAGTACTAATTTGACCTTTAAGCTTTTTTAAAATGTAATTATATTTAATTTATTTTAATAAATAAAATCTATAAAATCACTACAAATATAAAGAAATTAAGAAATATATAAGGCAACTGAGAAGAATTAAACGTACACGAGAAAATAGACATTAAGCCGAACAAAAACCCTAAACCCCAATCCCATCTTCCTTTGCATTTCTTCCCAAGCATCAACCTTTCGAATCCCTCTCGATACTAAGCTAGCAATCTTAGCTCTTATCGATCTGTTCCAAAGGTAATTTCACTGATTGTTTTTTTAATCCTTTACTTCATCTTTTCGCTAAAATTTTTATAATTTGAAATCTTTGAAGCTTCGTATTTTGTCGCATCTATCTTCGAATTCAGGCGAGGAATGATCCAAAAATTTGATAATATTTCTTACCAAATTGCAATAACATAGTTTTTGAAGTTTTTGAATTTCAGTGGTAATGTATTAGAGAATGGCTTTGTTTAGACCTGTATTAGATTGTTGTTTCTTTTATTCTTCTTCTTCTTCAAATTTGAAGTTCATAAATCTTCGTCATGGTTCTTGGGTTTTGTTGGCATACTCCCAACTTAGTCAGATACTAGATTCATAGGATTATAAAGTTTCTGTTTGTTAAAATTTGAAAATGTTCCAATCACCAGCAGATTGGGTAATGATTTCTGTGGATTCATGCCCTCTGTAATTCATAATGTTGCTGCAATGATTTGTGGGGTTTTCCTTTAATCAGGTCAACTGTTCATCAGGGAATCATAATCATATTGTTTGTGATTCAAAAGAAGTGAGCTTTTATCATAAAACCTGTAATGGGAACTGAAGAGACAATGGACCCGTTGAAAGGGGTTGACTGGAAAGCAATTGGTAGTGAGTTGCAGAAAGACCCTAGTGCTGGTGGTAAGTCGGTTGTCAAGAAGCGGCTTCCAAAGAAGATTAGGCAAATTCCAGATTGTTATTTCCTTCCTCTGATGTCCGTTCCTTCTGCTATTGCCTTCTATGGAGCGTGTATTGCTGGGGGCATCGGTGCTGGAATGCTACTCGAGGTCTGGATAAACAAGAAAATTAAAGGTACACACCCGAAGATATCTATCTTCTTTCTTTTTAGAATAAGTGAGAAAAGCATAAGGCATCGGCCCTTTGAATGTTTATTTATTATTGTCATTATCATAACATGTCCAAAGCTTGGTTGCTCGTTTACATTAGACAAGTCTAGATGTCCAACAGCTGGAACATATTTGATAAATACCGATAACTCTTGGATGGAGTATTAGGACAAAAAAATCCATTAGATAATGAACTATAGGTTCTATTCTAAGCCATCTCTGACGATGAATCAATAATTCGAAGTGCTTTTCTTGCATATTCTTGATAAACCAGCATTTATATATAGATGTAGGAGGATGTTTGGGAAGTAAGAAGCCCCATTGACATCTCTTCATTTGCAAAGAATTCTCGGTGTGAAAACACAGAGACAAAGGGCTGAGGCCGTTTCGGAATTATTGCTGAGAATTAGAAAATAGAAAGGCTGAAACATTATCTTACATTTCCCTAGAAGACTTGAGACAAGGGAAATGATGTTCCGTTGGCTTACGCCTCGTATCATGGGTATGAAGGATGTTCATGGAAGTCAACAAAATCTTTTCTTCGGGGGTGAGGGACTTTGTGTTTGTGCTAGTAATTCCATGAAACATGATTTTTTTCCCATTTGCACAAGCGTACATCTCCGGTTTGAGGTAGAGCTTATATAGCTAACGAACTGTTTTTTTTGTTGGTTTACAGAGGATGGAGGTGTAATATGGGAATTTGACAAATGATGCTTCATATCATTAGAAGAGATTCTCATCTTTCCCTTGGTGAGTTTGAACACGGGAGTCATTTTGCCTGAATTGGTAGTGTTTTTTTCCCCTTTCTTTTCTTCTACTTTAGCTGTAATACTTGGCCAAGCAAATGATATAATCTTTGTTTAAGATCACTTTTAATACTTGATTCATGTGACAGAATGAAACATCCACCACAATTGATCTCATCTCCACGGATTTCACTTAGCTTATATGACACATAATTTTGATATGCAAACAGCCAGTAGCAAGAGTTGGGATGTCTTTTTCTATATGTTATGTTGTATCTCTTATTCACCTTTTTGTAAAAGTCAATTGAATCTTAATTAGATCGATATAATTATTAGTGCAATATTCTAAATGCTATGGATTGAACGTGTTTAGATATGATATAACTTAAACATAATGTCAACATAACTAAGAAGAGAATCAAACGTTTCTTGCATCCTAGGTTTCAAAGAAAGTACTTGGCCGGAGGCAAACATACAACTGTTATAGCTAGATAACCAATTTTCGACAATTGGTAGACCATCAATCCTGAAAAGCATTCCCTGCAAAAAGGGAAATTCTAATGAAAGTCGGACTAATTTACCGTTAAGAAACGGCGTGACCGGAATATAATAAGATAAGTAACAAAGTCGGTAAAGCGCGACCGGATATGTTGACATAATATAATGTATCCGGTAGAAAACATAAAGAAATATTAAAAAAATTTGGTAACTGACAAACTTAAGTTATCGGTAGGTATCATTACTTATTTTGTTGATAAGAGTATCAACATATTAGGTAGCGCCTATTATGTTATTAAAAGTTAAGCCGATGGGGCCCTGGAAATCCGACGATAACAAAATAGGTAAATTACTTATTTTGTTGATAAGAGTATTAACATATTAGATATCGCTTATTATATTATTAAAGTTTAAGCTGATGGGGCTTTGAAATTCGACGATGAAAAAATAGGTAAATTACTTATTTTGTTGATAAGAGTATTAACATATTAGGTAGCGCCTATTATGTTATTAAAGTTTAAGCTGATGGGGCCTTGGAAATCCGACGATAACAAAATAGGTAAATTACTTATTTTGGTGATACTTTTGAGTAAATTACTTATTTTGTTGATACTTTCGAAAGTATCTATACTTTTTTTAAAAATAATGTAACTGGTTGCAATGTGACTCGAAAGTATCGATACTTTTTTAAAAAGCAATGCAACCGGTTACAATGCTTTTTAAAAAAGTATAGATACTTTTGAGCCACATTACAACCGAATACATTGCTTTTTAAAAAAGTATCAACAAAATAAGTAATTTACTCAAAAGTATCAACAAAATAAGTAATTTACCTATTTTGTTATCGTTGGATTTTTAAAGCCCCATCAGCTTAACTTTAATAACATAATAGACGCTACCTAATATGTTGATAATGTTATCAACAAAATAAGTAATTTACCTATTTTGCGCTTTTAACCGGTCACCTATTTAACCTGTCACGCCGTATATTAGCCGTATTTTAACCGCCTCACAGCAGAACCTCCCCTGCAAAAAACAATATTTAAAAAAATGGTTACACAAAAGGAAAATCTCACAAATATTAATTTGTCTTTAAAAAGACCCGATTTACTGTTTCACATGCCACATGATCAAATGTGAATTTAGTTTTTGGCTACCCAATCCAAGTGATACTCGTTTAGAGGATGACCCGGATAAAAATTTAAGTTTTCAAAATCATCAACAAAATTTGAAAATTAAACTAGATCTTTTGTCAATTATCACAATGTACTATAAATTTGTGCTTGTAAATATAAAAGTCGATTTTTGAGTGATTTACCTATACATTGTGATTCAGGTTAAATCTATTTTTCATAAACTTTAACGCCTCTGTTTTCGTTCTAAAAAGATAATACAAGGTAAAACGAAGGAACTTATCCTAACTTGCAAACAGTCATTTGAGCTTTCATAGCTATACTGATTTGACTTCCCATCAAGAAATTGAAGCAACTGTATGTAGATGGCCAAAAAATATGCATTATCCAAAGAAGAAATCAAGTGAAAGAAAAATAAGATTTTCGATCGGAATTAAGAACACCTGATCCCGTAGTTTGGATATTTCCTCCAAAAGTATCTCTTACTTTCCCACCTCATATAATTCTTAAAATCTACAAGTGCCACAACGAATATAAATAGAAAAATATTTGAAGAATATTGGCACTATCATCTGCTTTTGAAATTTACCTTCTAAGTTGGTCTAAAAAGGCCTTATATTCTCTAATGCAAAAAGAGCCACTTTAAAATTTATATCAACTTTAGCCTGAAGTAACTGAATCTCTTCAGACAATGCTTTATTCTTATTGGGCAAAAAAAAAATATGCTGGTAATCAGCCATGAACAAGTGATTCTATTCTTCGAATCTAGTCTTCACGAAACTTAAGCATCATTTTACTCTTTCTGGTGTCTTCTTCTTTTTGAAGAACCTATAAAGTACTTGGTGTTGAAAAATTAAGACAATAATTTAAGATACAGCGGAGATGGAAGTCAGGAGGCATAAAACAATACCAAATGATTCAATTGTTCAATCTTTGCTTCAACCTTTTTGATTGAAGTTTCTACCATTTCTTCCTTCTCGAGGCACCAACAAGCGTTGCCTCGGCAAAAATTCCAGAGTTTCAAAAGGCAAATTGTTAGTTACACACAATTAAGAAAAAAAATAACCATCCTTCAGCATTGCGACTTCCTTCCAATTGCAATGCAACAGTAATTGCTGAATCAAAAGACAAAGACATACATTCTAAAGTCTACAAGCAGAAAGTTTTTCCTGTTCAAGGAAGTCAATTTAGATTACAAATATTTAAATCACATGAATTTAGAAAAAAAACCAAAACAAATAAACTATAACGAGAAAAAACATTTAATTGTGAAAAACTAAAGTATTTTTATAAAATATATAAGGCGCAATAGGAGTAAACTCTCCTTGTTTTTAATTAATTTAGCTCGCTGAGCAAACTTTAGAGTGCTAAGTGTTTCAATTGCGCAACTGAAAAAAATAAAGACAAAATATAAGGTACTGAAAATTAGTCAAAATCATACATATTTATGTTTAATTTGAAATACTTGAAGCGTCACAAATAGAAACCTACCAGATAGAAGAGCTGACATTAGCAATTATCATTATTTTGGAATTTCCACTAAGTGGATCTTGTATTACATTTAAGATGAAATGTTGCGTCACTGCGATGTAGTAAAGACATAATAAAACAGAAACTGACCTAAAGAAGAAAGGTGAGCTTTGAGTCTCTAAACAGGACGTGCCATGGGTTTCCATTAGCCACATCCACAACAATCATAATTACATTACTGCATATGATAATATGTACTCATAATTTTGACTAGCAATGACAAAAAGTTAAGCAAAGAAAATATAGTAAAAATCATCAATATTTGTTGAAGAAAAAGGAAAATAATTTTCTTTAAACGCTCACCCTCAGCTTGAGAAGTTTTCTGTCTACAGTAGTATAAAAGAGACAGGAATTTCATGACACAAATATATTAAAACACAATCATATACATGCTTCAACAATCTAGTTTGAATCACACCTTTCTGAACCAACAAGATCAACTAGGTTTAATCTTGCAAACCGCAAATTAGTTGCCGAGTCTTTTCCCCACCTGCTATCTATAATGCAGGTAAAAACATTATGTGATCGAATGCTCTCCTTGTTCGTATTTGTTGCAGCAACTTTCCTATTTAAAGAACACCATGAAAGAAAAAATAGTGGTTTAAAACAACAATACATGCAATTTAAATTAAATGTTTTGAGAGGAGTGAGCGGCAGTTCCCTGCTATCCAAAATACTGATAAAGATTGTCACATGAGATAAAAGCTTCAAAATATCGCACATGGTCTGAACTTCAAATTTAATGAGATTTTCTATGTGCACTATTTTCTTAATGTTTTCCCTCAACTAAAAATTAAGAATTGCATAATGAAAATTAGCTAAAGAAAAAAATGAATGGGAAACATAAGAAAATAAGAAATTTACAAGCAAGTTGGTAGCAGAGGGATCAAGAAGATCGATTATTTGCTCATTATAAATATCAAGGAAAGAGCACTTGCATTTGTATTTTAACTTCTTATCCCTTCATATTTCCTCCTCCTGTTACGAAAGATATAGAGAGAATGTTAAACGAAAGCGCTAGCATGAACTTTAGACAATTACAACTTGAATTCTTTCAAACAAAAATACAAATATCCATGGTGTCATGCGCTGTTGAGGACTTGGCTTGACTTCCAAAACTTCAATCTCTCTAAGCACTGTATATGTCTTTCTACTTCAGGTCTTCTTGTCCAAACACAGTAATGTCAACATAACTCATATAATTAAGAAGGGAATAAAACGTTTGTTGCATCTTAGGTTTCAAAGAAAGTACCTAGAAGTAGGCAAACATAGAGTTGTTATAGCAAGATAAGCAATTTTCGACAATTGACAGACCATCAATCCTGAAAAATATTTCCTGCAAAAGACGATATGTGAAAAAAAATGGTTACACAAAAGGAAAACCTCACAAATATTATTGTCATTAAGAAGACCATGTCTACTGTTTCATATGCCACATGATCAAACAAGAATCTAGTTTCTGACTGCCCAATCCAAGCGATACTCTTTTCTCGCTTTAAGCATTTGTTGTAGCTAATTATGTTCTTCATATTTTTCGTCAATTATCACAATGTACAACAAATTTGTGTCTGTAACTGTACAATGTGATCCAAGTTAATCCAACATTCATAAGCTTTGACGCCTTCGTTTTCGTTTGAAAAAGATAAGGTAAAACGAACTTATCCTAACCTACAAACTATCATTTGAGCGTCCATTGCTATGTTGATTTGACTTTCTATCAAGAAATTAAAGCAACAATATGCAGATGGCAAAGAATTATGCATTATCCAAAGAAGAAACCAAGTGGAAGAAAAACAAGATTTTGGGTCAGAATTAGGAACACTTGATCCCACAGTTTGGATATTTCCTCCAATAGTATCTGTAGATTGTAGAATTATAGGCTACATTATTGGCATAATTATATGAGTAAATATATCGTACTTAATGTCATTTATTATGTTTACTAGTAGAGCAAAATTTTGTGTGTATAAATATAGGCTGATCTATAGAAAAATACAACAGAGAAAGAGTTTCTTCTCTAAGAATAAACCTTCATATTTCACATGGTATCACTTTAGGTTTTCGATCCTAAAAGGACAGATCTTTTTCCTGCATCAGAAATTAGTTCACAAATTGATTCGACTTTATGTCTAGAAAATTCTGACGTTTCCTCCACCCAAATAATGTGCCATAATTTTTTTTGGCCATCTCAAAAACTCTTTCTAGAAGCTTCATAGCAAATCTACTGATTGGGAACTGCAGAGATTGTGCCAGCAAAGAGAAAATTCAGCTAATGTAGCCATCACAAAGCCTTCGGCTAATTTCAGCAAACAACAACTTCGGATTTACATAAACTTATCAGTCAAATGACAGCCTCTGTTGAACAACTTATTCCTTCTATTGGTAGTGCTTCCTTTCTTTCCCAAACTACTAAAATTGTTTGGATAGTAGACTCTAGTGCAACTGATCATATGAAAGAAAGTAAAGACTACATATGGGCCCTCCACTGAAGTAGAAGGAATTGGCATAATGATCGTTAACAAGGAGTTAGTACTCGATTATGTCCTTTTATCAGTTAGTAAATTGTGCTTGGATTTCTAGTGCTATGCTAAATTTAATTTGTATGACTGTGTTTTTTAGAAAACGGGCTCAGAGAAGGTGATTGGTAGTGCTAAACTGTGTGGTGTACTCTACCTCATTGCCATATTCTTCCTAAAGAACAAGTCATATCAAGTTGCACCTTTCACTCTGTTTGTTTACCTTCCCCTATTTCTAATTTAAGCACCAATGAAATTTTATTATGGCATTATCGTCTTGGACATCCCAAATTTACTTATCTTCAGAAATTATTTCCTAAATTATTTATTAATAAAAATCCCGCTTCTTTTACTTACGATATATGCCAGATTGCTAAACCATAAGACAAGCTTCAAAACCCTTTTCTATCATCCGTACTGACATTTGGGGACCTTCTAAAGTTGAGAATATAACTGGGGCTAGGTGGTTTATATCCTTCATAGATGATCATTCTCGAACCACTTGGACATATTTGATAAAAAATAAATCTGAAAGTGAGGGTATCTTTAGGAAGTTTTATTCGATGATTAAAACTCGATTTCATAGCAATATTCAGATTCTAAAAACTGATAATGAGAGTGAATTTTTCACTACTTCCTTAGGTACTACATTTCTTCAAGAAAGAGGTATTGTTCACCTTAGCTCTTGTGTGGATACTCCACAACAAAATGGAGTGGTAGAAAGAAAGAATATACACCTTTTAAAGGTTGCTAGATCGTTATTATTTTCTTCTACTGTTCCTAAGAGATTTTGGGAGAAGCCTTACTTACTGCCACATACCTTATTAATAGGATGCCCAATCCCTAAATTATACCCTTTATTTGCTTTTAGTCTTTAAACTACTTTTTAATTAAAATAAGCACTTAAACTATTATTTCTGGTCACTTTAAGTCCGATGATTATTTAAGTCAAAAAATTTAACCAATAAGATGTTGACACATCACAAAGACTTTTTTACCAATAGATAGTTTATGGACTAAAAGCAAAAAAAGTATAGTTTAGGTATTTGTCCATTAGGTTTTAGGGTTTATGGTTTAAAATTTAATATTATTGTTTACTTTTTAAGGCTGAGGGTTTAGGGTTCATCCGTCTGTATGTCTGTTTGTCCGTTTGTCCATACATCTGGCTTGATTCGTCCGTTCGGCCCGTCCATCTAGTTCGTCCATATATCTGGTTCGGTCCGTCATTCATGCCTATCTTTCTATCAGTCTATCCATCAATCTGTCAGTTTGTCTGTTTGGTCCGTCTGTTTGTTTGTTTGTTTGGTCTAGTCCGTCTTTCCGTTCGGTCTGATCCAGCCCAGCCCATTCGGTCTGTCTGTCCCTCCATCCTTTCATCCATTAGGTTTTAGGTTTTTATTTTTACTATTTAGGGTTTTAAGGTTTATGAGTTTATTCGTTTGTCTGTCTGTCTGGTCCGTTCGTCCGTCTATCCCTCTATTCATTAGGGTGTATGGTTTATGGTTTACTTTTTAGGGTTAGGGTTTTCATTTTAAAGTTTAGGGGCTGTTTGTCCCTTTGTCTATTATAGTTTATGGTTTAGGGTTTAAAGGTTTATGGTTGGTTCATGGTTTACTTTGTAGATTTTAAGTTTGTGGTCTATGGTTTACTTTGTAGGGTTTGAGTTTGTGGTCTATGGTTTACTTTTTAGATTTATGGTTTATGGTTCGTCTGTTGGTCTGATCTGTTTGTATATCCGTCTAGTTTATCTGTCCGATCTGTCCCTCTAGTTCATCCTTACGATCTGTCCGTCTAGTCTATCCGTTCGGTCCATCCGTCTGGTTCGTCTATCTGTTAGGTTCGTCAGTTTGTTAGTTCATTTGTTAGTTCGTCCGGTTCATTTGTTCATCCGTCTTGTCTGTCCGATCCTTCCGTCAACCCCTCTAGTCCGGTCCATCCGTCCATTTATCAGTCTGTCTATCCATTTGATTTTAGGGTTTATGGTTATTGATTAGTTTTTAAGATTTAAGATTTAGGTTTTAGGGTTCATACATTCGTTTGTCCGTCTATCCATTGCGTCCATAAATCTTTCTGGTCTGTCAATTCGTTTGTCCTCATGTCTGTCCGATCTGTTTGTCCGTTAGGTTTGACTGTTAGTTCGTCTGGTTCGACTGTAGTCCGTTTGGTTCGTCCATCCATCCAACTTTCCCGTCCGTTTGTCCATTCGGTCTGGTCCACCCGGTAAGTCCGTCCGTCCCTCCGTTTATTGGGGTTCATCCATCTGTTTGTCTATCTATCCATTCCGTTTGTTTGGTCTGTTCGTTTGTTTATTAGGGTTTAGAGTTTATGTTTACTTTGTTGGCTTTAAGGTTTGTGCGGCCGTCCATCCATCCGTTTGGTCCGTCTGTTCGGTTTGTCTGTCTGTCCTTTTGTCTATTGGTGTTTAAGGTTTATGGTTTACTTTGAAGTCTTGAAGGTTTATGGTTTACTTTTTAGGGTTTAGGGTTCATTTGTTTGTCGTTCTAGCTCGTCTAATTTTTCTGACTATTTGGTTCATTTGTTTAAGGTTTAGGGTTTGTTTATTCATCCATCCGTCCGGTTTGTTCGTATATCCATTTGGTTCGTTTGATCCTCTATTTTGGGTGTAAGGCTTAGGGTTTGAGGTTTATGATTTATTTTTATGCTTTAGATTTTAAGGTTTATGGTAAGCCTTTTAGGATTTAAGGTTTGTTTGTCCGTCCATCAGTCTAGCCCGTCCATCAGTCTAGCCCGTCCGTCCGTACATCTGTTCGGTCTGTCCGTCCATGAGTTAGCTTGTCTATTTGTTCGTTCAGTCCATTTGTCTAGTTAGTCCTTGTGTCCATTCGTCTGGTTTGTCCATCCAGTCCGTCTGTCGTCCATACTTTCATCGATCCAGATCGTTTGTACATTTGTCTGGCCGTATGATTGTCCGTCTAGTCCGTCCGTTCGTTCGTCCATCAGTACATTTGTCCCTCCGTCCGGTTCATCCATCTGTTTATCCGTCCATCTAGTCTGCATGTCTGTCCATCCATCTCGTCTTTCTGGTACGTCCAATCGGTCTGCTCGGTTCGTCCAATTCGGTCTGTTCATCCATCTAGTCCATCCATCCGATCTTCCCTACCGCTGGGTTTGTCCAATCATCTTTTCTGTCAGTTTGTCTATTTAGGGTTTAAGGTTTGTCTGTCTGTCCATCTATCCGTCTGCTCCATCCATCTGTCTTTTAGTTCGTCCAGTTCGTCTGTTCATCCGTCCATTTGTTTGTTAGTTCGTCCAGTTCGTCCGTCCGTCCAGTTCGTCAATCAGTCTATCCCTCTGTCCATTAGGTTTTAGGGTTTATGATTTAAGGTTATAATTTACTTTTATAGTTTAAAGTTTATTGTATATCCGCCTGTCCGACCGTGTCCGTAAATCCATCTGGTTTGTCCGTCCTGTCTGCCAGTCTAGTCTATCCATCCGTGAGTTTGTCCATTCATCCGTTTGGTTCGTCCAATCGTATGTCCGTCTGTTTTTTCGTCTGGTCCGTTCGTCCGGTTTCTCTGTTTGTCCATTAGGTTTTAGGGTTTATGATTTAGGGTGTAAAGTTGTTGCTCACTTTTTATAATTTAGGGTTTAAGGTCTGTTTGTTTGTCCGTCCGTTCGTGTTGGGCTCGATAGTCACAACTGAAATGCTTGCCAAGTGTGGAGAAGGTTGGTTTTAAGGGTGTTTTTGTGAAAGCTAAAAATGTAAGATTTGAACACAAGGATTTAGAGTGGTTCGACTTTCTAACCCAAAGCCTACATGCACTACCTTGGAACGCCACCAAGGATTTTCCAAATTCACTAAGAATTTTATCCCCTTTTCTCGGCTTAGGAGGAAACCATTACAACGATTAAGCTATCTACCTTTAGCTCAATCAAACACTCACTTACAAGTAAAATTCAAAGCAAACAAGAAATCCCTCTAATAGGTATGTGTTTGTAACTCTAAGCACTCACCCAAAACCTATACACTTGAGCAAATTTTGACAATTTAGGCTCACAAGTGTTATCTATACAAAGAATGAACAATTTAGACCCTAAAACAATTTTCTTATCATAATGTTGTTGACAATTGAAGCATTAGTCTTCCCTTGATGCTTGGAGGTCATTTTTTTACTCCCAAATGAGTTTGTAGCCATTAAGGACCGTTGGGGTTGTTTTGGAGTCGTTGGAGATTTTATTTCCCACCATAAATGTAGTTCTGCAACTCTCTGTTTCGAAACAATCGCTCTTGTTTCGAAACACTACTAATATAGAAAGAGCCGTTGCAGTTTGATACAACACCCATATCGGAACATCTTGGATCGTAACAGAACGCCCGTATCGAAACATAAAGCCCCGTATCGAAATAACCTGCAAATTTAAAATATCGTTGGGAAATAGCCCTTGGGGGTTTTGACCGTTGAGGTCTTTGCCACATAGGTGTATCGAAACGTTGAGGCTCGTATCGATACGTTATGTAAAACCCTCATCAAGATTAAGCCCATTTCGAAACAGACAGAGCTGTATCGAAACGTTTTGAATCTGTAAATGGTCACAACGAAACACCTGGGTGGTTTTGTAAAATTTGGCTTTAGAAAACACATTAAAACCCTTTTAAGAATTCCTCAAACATATTTTCAAGTTGCTTGGACTTAAAAGCATTTTGAAATCTCTTCAATTTAGTCCAAAACTATTTTTCAATTATTATATCAAAACACATATTTCTACAATCTTCCCATGTTTGATATAATAAAACTAATCTTGAAAAATTGTTTAGGATTCTCCCTTTTTGTGGAATAAATATTGAATAAAGAGAATTAAAATTCAAAATCATTAAAGCTCCCCATTATTCATTTGAAAATTTAATTTTTCAAAATATTCTTCCCTTTTTGTTATATCAAAAATGGTTCAAACTAAGTTTGAAAACTTTGAGGTCCATAACATTGGAGAGTTTTTAAAATAAGGGTAATCTTCACCAGTGGTCCCTTTCGTTTAGGGTGTGTTCTATTTTGGTCACCAAAATTCAAAAATGATTATTCTGGTCACTTACGTTTAAAATCGTTTCTATTTTGGTCACTTGGCCGTTAGTCTCCGTTACTTAAAAATAATAATTTCTAATTTAACCCCCAAACTTTCAAAATTTTATTTTTCACCATCTTCCCCAAAAATTATAAAATTAAAACCCAAAAAATAATTTTTTTGAAAGTTAGGGAGATATGCAAATGTGTTCTGATTGCTCTGGATTACTTGCATAGGGAACTTGGTATAATCCACACTGACCTAAAACCTGAAAATATTCTTCTCTTTTTCACTATTGATTCGGCCAAGGATCCGATTAGATCCGGTCTTCTTACTCCAATCCTAGAAAGGCCTGAGGGGGGCACCCTAAATGGAGGATCTACCACGAACGTTATTGAGAAAAAATTGAAACGGAGGGCAAGACGAGCAGTCGCTAATATATCTGGTAGAAGAGATCCAATGGGAGGAGAAGCTCCAAAGCCTGCAAGATGTCTCGATGGGATTGATATGAGGTGCAAGGTTGTGGACTTTGGAAATGCATGTTGGGCTGACAAACGATTTGCCGACGAAATTCAAACAAGGCAGTATAGAGCTCTAGAGGTCATACTTCAATCTGGGTATTCCTTTTCCGTTGATTTTCTAAAATTAATTTTCTTTTCAAGTTCATTAGAAATCAAATCTTTTTTCTTTTTGAACTTTAAGAAGAAAATTTTGTAAATTAAAACATTTTTGTTCAAAATCTTTCAATTTTGCTTCAAGTTCAAGATTTGTTTTGGAAAACAAATCATTTTCAATTTTTATTTTTGAAATCAACTTTTTGTTCTTGGAAAATGATGCCTTGAATTCCAAAAGCAAAATCATCATAGGCATCTTGTAACTCATCAAATGTATAAGAATTTGAAATAGATGAGTTAGAAGTTACCTCCCCCTCATTGAGGGCCATCAAGCATAGATGGGCTACTTCATCATCGGTGGAGTCTTCATCACTCCATGTGACTACATATGCTTGTTTTGAAGATGATCCATTCTTTTTGAATTTGTGGGAGTCCTTCATCTTCTTCATCGATTCATGCTTGGATTTTTCCATTTTGCTCTTCATGAACCGGGCAAATTTGTTGAAGAGATAGGCCATCTCTTCATCTTCACTTTCCTCCTCACTTGAATCTACATGATGGCATGTGGAGGATTTGAGAGCTACGGCACTAGCATTGATGCCTAGCTCCATGATCTTCTTCTTCCCCATCGCTCTAATCTATTCCTTCTTCTTTTCCTCTTCTTTGTTTTTCCTCATTATTTGGTGTGTGAGAAGAGACCCCATGAGTTCATCAAGCTTCAAGGTTTTGAGATTCTTGGCTTCGACGATGGCGGTCCTCTTTGTCCCATGACTCGGGAAAGGAGTAGATGAGCTTTCGGACAAGCTTCTCTTCCGGGATGACTTCTCCATAACCTTTAAGACCATTGGTGATAGTGGAGAACCTATCAAACATCTTCTCGATGTTCTCTTCTGGATCCATCTTGAAGTACTCATACTCTAAGGTTAGGAGTCCAATCTTGGTCTCCTTGACTTCATCGGTTCCCTCGTATGTGACTTCAAGCTTGTCCCATACCTCCTTAGCACTCTCACAAGAAGACATCTTCTCATAGATGGTTGGGCCAAATGCACAAAAGAGCATGTGCAAGGCTTTGCAATTAAGCTCCATCTTCTTGCGATCGTCGACACTCCATTCCGCTTTGCTTCCTTGAGGCACGAACGAACCATCTTCAACTATGTCCCATAGCTTGTAGTCTCTTGACTTCAAGAATAATTTCATCTTTGTCTTCCAATGGGCATAGTGGTTTCCGTCGAAAAAAGGCGATTTGTCGATTGATTGTGCCATTGAGCCGGTTGAGTAAAATGTTGATCGAGCTTGCCGGATCTTCTCAATAGGATGTGAATCCCCTTCAATTGAGCCAAGCTCTGATACCAATTGTTGAGATTTTAAGGGCTCGATTCGGTCAACCGTTCTTGCTCGCCAAGTATGAAGAAGTTGGATAATTGAGTGTTTTAGTGGAAGGTGAAAATTTGACAATTTGACACAAGAATTTATAGTGGTTCAACATTCTAACCAAGGTCTACATCCACTACCTTAGCTCCCCACTAAGGATTTCTAAACAAATTCACTAAGAATTTCGTCCCCTTTTCTAGGCTAAGGAGGCAACCTTTACAACCCTCAAAGCTTTCTACCCAAAGCTTGAGGAAACACTCTCTTATACAAAGAAAGACTTAGCAAACTAGAAATCTCTCTAATATGTGTTTGTTTGCAATTCTAAACACTCACCCAAAACCTAAACACTTGAGCAAATATAACAATGTAAGCTCACAAGTGTTGTCTAAGCAATGAATTTACAATTTAAGCTCTAGACAAATTTTGACATCATAATGTTGTAACAATTGAAGCATTAACTTGTTCTTGATGCTTGGAGGTCCCTTTTATACTCCCAATTGAGTTTATAGCCGTTACTAGTCGTTGGGGATGATTTGGAGCCATTGAGGACTTTATTTCTCTTCATTAATGCTGTTCTGCAGCCATCCGTATCGATATGCTTGGACCCGTATCGGTACGATCTTCATTAGAAACTAGCCGTTAGGCTCTTGATAGCCTGGGCGTATCGATACGCTTGAGGGCGTATCGGTACGGGTTCACTTTTAAATGACCGTTGGGAAAGTAGCCGTTGGGGTGGTTGAAAGGGGATCGGTACGCTTACCAGGCGTATCGAAACGATCCTGATCCGTATCGAAACGGCCAAGCCTGTTTCGATACGGGTTTTGGCAGTGACCAAACTGGGGCAAAAAGGTATCGGTACAGGTACAGCTGTATCGATACGGGTAACTTGAAAAGTCAACTTTTGGCTCTTTAAAATTAGTAAAAAAACATTGCCAAAAACCTTTTAAAATACCATAAACATAAGTTCAAGTTGTTTGAACTTAAAACCAAGTTTTAAATTCTTTTCAAATTGGTCCAAAACATTTTTCAATTATTATATCAAAACATTAGTTCTACAGATTGGTTAGCCTGACAGACCGAAACCTATTGACTAATGGTTAGCTTGACAGACTGACATCTATTGACTAGTTAACTCGACGAGCAAATTTATATGTTAGGCCATGGTAAGGCAAGCACATTTGACCTTGGTCGTATCAGGATAAGAGCCATTCGGAGGGTGTGAATAGGTACGCTATGGTTGATTTTTGTGGCTTCTTGAGGAAGGTCATAGAAGACCTTAACTTTGGAAAGCTCGGAGGTGAGAAGGTTTGGAAGAAGAGAATATATTCTAGAATGTAAGAAGACCTTTATTTCAGAGGAGTGAGCTCTGGAGTATATAGTATAAGGGTATAACAATAATATAAAATTAGATGCAAGCTTATATGTTAGACAAGCTGAAAAGTTCATAAACCTATTTCTTTCTCCATTCTCCATTCTCCTCTCCCACTCCTCTTTTCTTTTCCATTTTCTCTTAGCTCTTTTTTTACCAACCTCCAAATCTTCCTTAATTAGCACATACAATTAGTCTCAATTATACATCACTACCAAAAAGGAAAATAAGGTGCTCATATGACAAAACATGTGATATTGGAAATGTAGTAATTATTCTCATTTAGGTTAAGCTAGTTTCTATCCTTGAGCATCAATCATCATTCCTTACAAAAAATTATTAGCTGGAAACAAAGACGAATTTTGTGACTTCCCCCTATTATCGAAACTAAATGTGCAAGTTTCATAAAGCTAAGATTGGCTAGACTTGAGATAATGAAGACTGAGGCCAGAAAGGTGTCTACATGCACAAGCAACGAGAGGGAAAATCACTCATTCAATAATCAATCCAACCTTCGACTGGTTTCTAATTATTGTTAACAACAATATACATCAAACTGTATAAATTAAACCTATTGATGTTGTAATCAAAGAAATTAGAATCATACCAATCGATATCCTGCAATTGTATTGTCTTATTCAAAACCACGTTGCTCAGCGCATGACAGACATTCCATTGAACCTAGTCAATGAGAAGTCACAATAAGAAACAGAGTATAGCTAAACAATGCAAGATAATACATTGACATTTCCAGTTGTAACACAAGAAATAAATGCTTGCACTATTTTCTCTAGCCAGTGCAAATCCTTCAATGACGTAGGGCAAGATGAAGTTATGCAAAAAGCTCACTTCTTGCTGGAAACATAGCAACATAGTCGCAAGAAGGAAATCTTGTGTTTGCCACTGGCTTTTTATCCGCACATAATGACCCAACAAATCCTGCAAGATTTCCAAGAGCTCTGACACTATTTGTTTGACCTAATAGGCAGAATCACAAAGAGAAATAAAAGTTGCAAGAGTTTCTAATTGATGTACAAAGATGATAGTTACAATCATCCAGATATGGAAGTTCATAAGACAATCACTTGGCTGAACTTCAATTGACCATGTTCCTCCGACTCTTCATTTTGCTCTAAGTAATTCCGGAACTCTTGTCCAAAACATTGGTGTGAAGATATAACCTCCAAGGATCCTCTAAATATATGGAAAGACTTAGAAAACTCTAATCATAACCCATGTTGGACATATACTCGCATGATCCACTCAAACCCGAGTTCGAGTAACATTCTAAACATAAAATTACCTAAACAAAGTAAAATCTAACATCTGACCAACCATGATTAAATATAGAAAATATACACAAATAACATATCAGAAGGTTTCTGCAGTTTGCCATCAAATAAAAGGTTTCGTCCAATCGTATGTCCGTCTGTTTTTTCGTCTGGTCCGTTCGTCCGGTTTCTCTGTTTGTCCATTAGGTTTTAGGGTTTATGATTTAGGGCGTAAAGTTGTTGCTCACTTTTTATAATTTAGGGTTTAAGGTCTGTTTGTTTGTCCGTCCGTTCGTGTTGGGCTCGATAGTCACAACTGAAATGCTTGCCAAGTGTGGAGAAGGTTGGTTTTAAGGGTGTTTTTGTGAAAGCTAAAAATGTAAGATTTGAACACAAGGATTTAGAGTGGTTCGACTTTCTAACCCAAAGCCTACATGCACTACCTTGGAACGCCACCAAGGATTTTCCAAATTCACTAAGAATTTTATCCCCTTTTCTCGGCTTAGGAGGAAACCATTACAACGATTAAGCTATCTACCTTTAGCTCAATCAAACACTCACTTACAAGTAAAATTCAAAGCAAACAAGAAATCCCTCTAATAGGTATGTGTTTGTAACTCTAAGCACTCACCCAAAACCTATACACTTGAGCAAATTTTGACAATTTAGGCTCACAAGTGTTATCTATACAAAGAATGAACAATTTAGACCCTAAAACAATTTTCTTATCATAATGTTGTTGACAATTGAAGCATTAGTCTTCCCTTGATGCTTGGAGGTCATTTTTTTACTCCCAAATGAGTTTGTAGCCATTAAGGACCGTTGGGGTTGTTTTGGAGTCGTTGGAGACTTTATTTCCCACCATAAATGTAGTTCTGCAACTCTCTGTTTCGAAACAATCGCTCTTGTTTCGAAACACTACTAATATAGAAAGAGCCGTTGCAGTTTGATACAACACCCATTTCGGAACATCTTGGATCGTAACAGAACGCCCGTATCGAAACATAAAGCCCCGTATCGAAACAACCTGCAAATTTAAAATATCGTTGGGAAATAGCCCTTGGGGGTTTTGACCGTTGAGGTCTTTGCCACATAGGTGTATCGAAACGTTGAGGCTCGTATCGATACGTTATGTAAAACCCTCATCAAGATTAAGCCCATTTCGAAACAGACAGAGCTGTATCGAAACGTTTTGAATCTGTAAATGGTCACAACGAAACACCTGGGTGGTTTTGTAAAATTTGGCTTTAGAAAACACATTAAAACCCTTTTAAGAATTCCTCAAACATATTTTCAAGTTGCTTGGACTTAAAAGCATTTTGAAATCTCTTCAATTTAGTCCAAAACTATTTTTCAATTATTATATCAAAACACATATTTCTACAATCTTCCCATGTTTGATATAATAAAACTAATCTTGAAAAATTGTTTAGGATTCTCCCTTTTTGTGGAATAAATATTGAATAAAGAGAATTAAAATTCAAAATCATTAAAGCTCCCCATTATTCATTTGAAAATTTAATTTTTCAAAATATTCTTCCCTTTTTGTTATATCAAAAATGGTTCAAACTAAGTTTGAAAACTTTGAGGTCCATAACATTGGAGAGTTTTTAAAATAAGGGTAATCTTCACCAGTGGTCCCTTTCGTTTAGGGTGTGTTCTATTTTGGTCACCAAAATTCAAAAATGATTATTCTGGTCACTTACGTTTAAAATCGTTTCTATTTTGGTCACTTGGCCGTTAGTCTCCGTTACTTAAAAATAATAATTTCTAATTTAACCCCCAAACTTTCAAAATTTTATTTTTCACCATCTTCCCCAAAAATTATAAAATTAAAACCCAAAAAATAATTTTTTTGAAAGTTAGGGAGATATGCAAATGTGTTCTGATTGCTCTGGATTACTTGCATAGGGAACTTGGTATAATCCACACTGACCTAAAACCTGAAAATATTCTTCTCTTTTTCACTATTGATTCGGCCAAGGATCCGATTAGATCCGGTCTTCTTACTCCAATCCTAGAAAGGCCTGAGGGGGGCACCCTAAATGGAGGATCTACCACGAACGTCATTGAGAAAAAATTGAAACGGAGGGCAAGACGAGCAGTCGCTAATATATCTGGTAGAAGAGATCCAATGGGAGGAGAAGCTCCAAAGCCTGCAAGATGTCTCGATGGGATTGATATGAGGTGCAAGGTTGTGGACTTTGGAAATGCATGTTGGGCTGACAAACGATTTGCCGACGAAATTCAAACAAGGCAGTATAGAGCTCTAGAGGTCATACTTCAATCTGGGTATTCCTTTTCCGTTGATATGTGGCCATTTGCTTGCATAGCCTTTGAGCTTGCTACTGGTGACATGATGTTTGCTCCTAAAATCGGACAAGGTTTTAGTGAAGATGAGGTATGACTTCTATGTATCACAATTTCAGAAATGTCTTCCCTGTCCAATGTTTGCAGAATAGAGAGTGACGCAACAATGAAAACAATGTGTTCTATTTTAATGACAAGAGGCTTAGTTAGGAACTTAGGATCATATTAGTTCTTCACCTGTTTTCTTTGAGTATTCTATTTGCGCTGTTATAGTAATGGTTTTATCCCCCTTCCCCTCTTATCCTGCCAGTATAGTATTTCATTTCTTCTGGTTGTCATACCCGAAAAGAGCTATAAAAACAACTTAGGACATTTTACTGATTCTATTCTCTTCAAAAAATTATTTTTTGGGTTTTAGTTTTATAATTTTTAGGGAAGATGGTGAAAAATAAAATTTTGAAAGTTTGGAGGTTAAATTAGAAATTATTATTTTTAAGTAACGGAGACTAACGGCCAAGTGACCAAAATAGAAACGATTTTAAACGTAAGTGACCAAAATAATCATTTTTGAATTTTGGTGACCTCTTGTCACTATTTCATTCATTTCTCCATCGAATTCAAGTGATTTCAACGAGGTAAGATCATTTTTGATTTGTCCTTTCAATTCCTAACACATTCATGGTTTTAAATTTTAGAGAACACCATTGTAGAGAAATTTGAGTTTTCAATTAAGCTTTGGTTTAAATAAAAAAAAAGTTTGAATTCATTAATGGCATTTTGGTAATTTTAAAATAAGGGAAAATAAAATAAAGAAAAGGGGTTTAATTTCAAAAGAATGCTCATCTTCTTCATTCCAACATTTTGACGACCTAAAACCTCTCCCAAACCCCTTGTCACTATTTCATTCATTTCTCCATCGAATTCAAGTGATTTTAACGAGGTAAGATCATTTTTTATTTGTCCTTTCAATTCCTAACACATTCATGGTTTTAAATTTTAGAGAACACCATTGTAGAGAAATTCGAGTTTTCAAAGAAAATGGTGGAATTTTAATGGATTTTTGTTTTGCTTTTGATGTGTAGAGTTGAGTTATGAGTTAACCTAGCCCTAAGATACATTATATCTCAATTTGGTTGGTTTTTATTAAGAATTCCGAAATTGGGTTTTGGGGGTATTTTAAAAGTGTCAAAATTTGTGTTTTTGGTGTGGTTTTGTGAAAGGGAGTTGAGCTGGTGTTATAGTGATACTAAAAGGTGATTTTGAAGGTGTTTGGAGGTGTTTTGGGCATTGGATTTAGTAGTTTTTTGCTGGGTTATTAGGGAGTACGAAAATGAAGAAGTTTTGTTGGTTCATGGGTTGGAAATGTGGTAAATAGGTCTTGGAATTATATCTTAATTATGATAATGATTTTGGGGCTGAATGACTGAGTAAATTGTTGTTTTTGATTGGCTAGAACCAAGAGAAACCATTGGAGAGGCTTCGGGCACGAATCTGGGGAATTTGGAGACTTGAAAATATTTTGAACTTGATTTGATTACAAAAAGAGATTCTTGGGGGTTTGGGTGGAGCCTTGAGGGCTAACCTAAACCCAAGTGTAAGTTTACTAATCCTACCTTGATGGTTAAGTATGATGTATGAGTATTTGTTGTGGTATCATATGCATTGTGGATTGCCTTTACATCCGTTGTTGTGTAGTCGTTGTTGGTGTCGAGCCTCACGTGATGGTTGTCATAACAATAAGGCAAGCCATGGACTTGACCGGTAAGGCAAGCAAATTTGGAGTAGGTCGTATGAGGATGAGCGCCATCCAGAGGGTGTAGAAAGGTAGGCTAGGGTTGATTCCTTGTGGCTTCTTGAGGAAGGTCACGGAGGGCCTTAACTTTGGAAGGCTTGGAGGAGGAAAATATCTTCTGGGACGTAGGAAAGCCTTTATTACATAGGAGTGAATTCTGGAGGATATAGTATAAGGGTATAACAATAATATAAAACTAGATTCTAGCTTGCATGTTAGACAAGCTGAAAAGTTCATAAACTTATTTCTTTCTCCATTATCCTCTCCCTCTTTTCTTTTTCTCTTTCTTCTTCCCCCTCTTTCTCTTTTCTTTTTTTTCTACCAACCTTATAATTGTCCTAAATTAACACATACAATTAATCTCAATTAGGCATCACTACCTAAAAGGAAAATAAGGTGCCCATATGACAAAACATGTGAAACTGGAAATGTAGTAATTCGTCTCAATTAGGCTAAGCTAGTTTCTATCCTTGAGCATCAATCATCATTACTAAAAAAAATTATTAGCTGAAAACAAAGACGAATTTTGTGACTTCCCCTATTATTGAAAACTAAGACTGGCTAGACTTGAGATAATAATGAAGACTGAGGCCAGAAAGGTGTCTACATGCACAAGAGACGTGAGAGAAAATCACTCATTCAATAATCAATCCAACCTTTCACTGGTTTCTAATTATTGTTAACAACAATATACATCAAACTGTATAAATTGAACCTATTGATGTTGTATTTGAAGAAAAAGAACATGAAGAAATTAGCATCATACCAATCCATATCCTGCAGTTGTATTGTCTTATTCAAAAACATGTTGCTCAGCGCATGACAAACATTCCATTGAACCTAGTCAATGAAAAGCCACAATAAGAAACAGAGCATAGCTAAACTGACATTAAAATTGATTTTATGCTTCCATCATGTTGAGATTAGAAGTTTACAGAAAAACTACAATGCAAGATAATACCTTGACCTTTCCAGTTGTAACACAAGAAATAAATGCTTGCACCATTCTCTCTAGCCAGTGCAAATCCTTCAATGATGTAGGGCAAGGTGAAATTATCCCACCTCCATCAAAAGCATTAAGCTCACCTCTCGCTGGAAACATAGTAACATAGTCGCAAGAAGGAAATCCTGTGTTTGCCACTGGCTTTTTATCCACACATGATGAACTCGAATACCCAACAAATCTTGCAAGATTTCCTTACAGCATTTGATTTGACCTAATAGGAAGAAAAATAAAGAGAAATAAAAGCTGCAAGAGTTTCTAATTGATGTACAAAGATGATAGTTGCAATATTTTCTTCTAAGTACCCATTCCGAAACTCTTGTCCAAAACATTGGTGTGAGGATATAACCTCCAAGGATCCTCTAAATCTATGGAATTAGAAAACTCTAATCATACCCCATGTTGGACATATACTCACATGCACCACTCAAACCCGAGTTCGAGTAACATTATAAACATAAAATTACCAAAAAAAACAGTAAAATCTAACATCTGAGCAACCAGGATTACATTTAGGAAATATACACAAATAATAAATCAGTAGGTTTCTGCAGTTTGCCATCAAATAAAAGGTATCTAGACATCCTGATATCATTTCATTTGTTCTTGGACCAATATGAAAGAACCTAAAAGTTCTGAATTCACGACTAACAAGAACACATTCTCGCTGGCAACAAATTAGTACCACATAAATGGATTAAGATAGAACTATGAGATGGTGTAAAGGCAACAGAAAATCAGCTACACAACTGATATATGCAGGTGAAGACAAAGTACCTTATACATTTTCTAAATTGGTAAAAAAATAGAGCTAACGTAAGCCCCTCTCATCTTTTCCGTTCACTTTCTCAGATGAAGAAATTCACACATACATTACCCAGTTGCAGAACTTCTAGCAAAAGAAAAAGTTGGATCAAGAAACTCATGAAAGAAGATATATATCCTAAAACACTCAAGTATTTCCAGGACAACAATTATAAGCTAGCTGTCATGCCAATCTCCCATGAACCCATAAAAGGTTATAAGGTGCCTAAAAACATATCATACCTTGTCCCCGTTTTTGGCTAGATGCAGAGCACACTCAGTTAACAACTCCACTAAATGGAAGTGCGTTTCTGAATCTATAACAGCGTCAAGGAAAAAGTAATCAAATACTTGCAAACATTAGTATAAAATATAATGGATTAAAAATATTACTGCCAAGCCAGAAAAACTACATGTTGACTGTTTTAAAGGAAAATCATCAACAAAGTGACGAGGAGAATCACATATGTTCGCCAAAGCCCAAGAGGCTGGTATGCGCACCTGCAAATCATCAGAAATCTTAAGCTTCTCTAAGAGTGCCAGAAGTTAAGAATTTGATAGCCAAATGTGTCTTAATTTAGTCATTTCTAAAAAAAATAGCCACTCAAAGTTGGAAATCATTTATACCATAACATAACTGGCCCAGAATTACATATTCAGAGGAAAATCAAGAAAACAGGGATAAGGCAAAAAGAATTGCGTGCAACCACCTGTACTTGCACATAGAAGAAAAAAAATACAAAATGATGATGATAAAAAGGAGAGTCAACGAGCACAGCATGAATAAGCCTTAATCTGCTACATGTCAGTCGTCTGCAAAATATGAAGAGGGGGAAAGAAGAATCTAACGAACCATTGCAGAATTATGCCATAGAATGAGAGGCATGAGCTTCTCAATTGTCTCTGCCCACTGCTGATTTCCTGATAGACATGTATTTATTTCTTCTTTAGTATCTTCCAGACTCTGGGCTTATGCAATCAGAAGTAAATGGGAAATCCAAAAAAAAATCCTCAGTTCCTCTAAAGCCAGATATGGCACGAAGGCATTCATCTAAAACCTGAAGAAAAAGAATCATAAATTAACATCAGAAGGGATAAAGGAAAATCAGAGTGGAAACTGGACAAACTACCACACGGAGAAGGGCAGCTTCGCCTCTCATATAGGTAGCTCAAAATATCATATCAACTACTGAAACTTCCCTAAGATCTAATACATATGATATAATAACTCTGGCAAGAACAATCTGCTGGCCTTCCATGTCTTTGGTGCACAGATATGTTTATGGAGTTTCCAGACAACTAAGATGCAAAGGAACCACAATAAAAACAATAATAATACCTATAGATTACATATTTAATAATAAACAAAATAAAAAGAAAGAAAGAAAGAGGAAAACAATTGGCAATGTCACCTTTATAGCAGCTCTAACGATCTTCCCCCCAGCAAACACAGCAGTATTTCCATCTTGTTCCTTCCAGGACTTTGTTGCAACTTCAGTGGCACCTTCTCTCAGAAACTAAAAAATAAATATGAAAAAAAAACCAACTTTAGCAACATGTTACAGATGTCATCAAAGCCATGTAGATGTAGGGAACTTACCTGAATAGTTGATTGCCAAATATCAAGTGGAAAAGAAGAACCAGTCCTTGAATATAGTTCGCCAAGCATAGTAAAGGAAGCAGTTTGAACTTCCCATAAACTACCATTTCGCGGTAATTTCTTCCCCATTTCATTAGCACTCCTTTGATTTCCGCTTGAAGAATACAAGGAGATCACATTCATATGCATACGTGCAATGATGCGGAAAAAGAATAACATTTACCAACTGAACATCATCTTGCAGAGAGAATTTATGGAAAGACTTAGAAAACTCTAATCATACCCCATGTTGGACATATACTCCTTTGATTTCCGCTTGAAGAATACAAGGAGATCACATTCATATGCATACGTGCAATGATGCGGAGAAAGAATAACATTTACCAACTGAACATCATCTTGCAGAGAGAATTTATGGAAAGACTTAGAAAACTCTAATCATACCCCATGTTGGACATATACTCGCAAGCTCCACTCAAACCCGAGTTCCAGTAACATTCTAAACATAAAATTACCTAAACAAAGTAAAATCTAACATCTGACCAACCATGATTATATATAGAAAATATACACAAATAACATATCAGAAGGTTTCTGCAGTTTGCCATCAAATAAAAGGTATCTAAACATCTTGATATCATTTCATTTGTTCTTGGATCAATATGGAAGAAATATTCATTTATCTTAAAAGATCTGAATTCACCACTAACATGAACACATTCTCGCAACAAATAAGAACCACATAAATGGATTAAGATAGAACTAGGAGATGGTGTAAAGGCAACAGAAAATCAGCTACACAACTGATATATGCAGGTGAAGACAAAGTACCTTATACATTTTCTAATTTGGTAAAAAAATAGAGATAACGTAAGCCCCTCTCATCTTTTCCGTTCACTTTCTCAGATGGAGAAATTCATACATACATTACCCAGTTGTAGAACTTCTAGCAAAAGAAAAAGCTAGATCAAGAAACTCATGAAAAGAGATATATATCCTAAAAACTCAAGTATTGCCAGGACAACAATTATAAGCTATCTGCCACGCCAATCTCCCATGAACCCATAAAAGGTTATAAGGTGCCTAAAAACATATCATACCTTGTCCCCATCTTTGGCTAGATGCAGAGCACACTCAATTAACAACTCCACTGAATGGAAGTGCGTTTCTGAATCTATAACAGCATCAAGGAAAAAGTAATCAAATACATGGAAACATTAGTATAAAATATAATGGATTAAAAAATATTACTGTCAAGCTAGAAAAGCTACTTGTTGACTGCTTTAAAGGAAAATCATCAACAAAGTGACGAAGAGAATCACATATGTTTGCCAACACCCAAGAGATTGGTATGCGCACCTGCAATAGTATTCATAAGTGATGCTTACATGTTGAACACTAGATATATAAACACTCTCCTAAGGTCTAAATCAAGAGGAGATAAGAATTATCGAGACCACATGATCACGAGTGTTAATCTCAATAGCATCAGACGGTTACACACAGTGGGGCGGTTGATCACCGTGAAGAGGACCCTTCTCGACTGATTGTTTTGGCTGGAAGTTTGTACACACTCACCACACTAACTGTTAATGCCAAAATTCGGTTGACGCCAAACAAGAATGAGGATGGAGGTTGCTGTAACGTTTTCTGGTAGTTCACCCCTCTGACGTGGGCGGAGAGTCGTCATAAACGTTGATCAGAGTGGGGGAAAAGAGTCGTGCAAAGGTCGAAGATATATGGCCTTGGGAGTGAAATATTTTGGGAGAGTTCTTGTTGTGTCTCCCATGTCGGCCCCTTCTTAGGGTATGTGAGGGAGGCTAACAGCCTTTAAATGCAAGTGTCAAGTCTTGGCCTAACGAACTGACATCTATTGACCGATTAGCCTAACGGGCTGACGTCGATTGACCGGTTAGCCTGACGGACCGACACCTATTGATCAAATAGCCTGACGGACCGACACCTATTGATCAGATAGCCTGACGGATCGGCACCTATTGATCGGTTAGCTTGACACAGACTGACACCGAAGGGTGTGAAAAAAATATCTGATTCGATTATACATTGATCAGATCAGAAAATTCGAATATTCGATCTGAATTTTAATTTTTCAGATCGGATAGGGATTACAATATTTCAAGTTTCGGATTATCCGAAAATCTAAAATTTTAAAATTTTATGAATATAAATGTTGTTATATTTAGCAATTTGATGCTTATTATTATCGAAGATTCGAAAAACCGAGATTTCCATAGATGTGGATCTTGTTATATTTAGCAATTTTTTGCTCTTAATATTCGAAATTTCGAAATTCTCATAAATACGACCGTCAAATTCGAAAAAATACTTAAATCAAATCATATATTTGAGTAATCGAATATCCAAATATTCAATTTTTCTCGGATATCAGATATTTGGATCGGATACTCGGATATCTGATTATCCGAATATATAATTTTATTTAAGTATTTTTTTGAATTTGACGGTCGTATTTATAAAAATTTCGGAATCTTGAATATAACAAGCAACAAATTGTTAATATAATAATTTGCATCTATAGAAATTTTGGTTTTTTGAATTTTCGGATAAAAAAGCATTAAATTGTTAAATATAACAATATGTGGAAGAACCTAAAAGTTCTGAATTCTCGCTAGCAACAAATAAGTACCACATAAATGGATTAAGATAGAACTAGGAGATGGTGTAAAGGCAACAGAAAATCAACTACACAACTGATATATGCAGCTGAAGACAAAGTACCTCATACATTTTCTAAATTGGTAAAAATACAGAGATAACGTAAGCCCCTCTCATCTTTTCCGTTCACTTTCTCAGATGAAGAAATTCACACATACATTACCCAGTTGCAGAACTTCTAGCAAAAGAAAAAGTTGGATCAAGAAACTCGTGAAAGAAGATATTTATCCTAAAACACTCAAGTATTTCTAGGACAACAATTATAAGCTATCTGTCATGCCAATCTCCCATGAACCCATAAAAGGTTATAAAGTGCCTAAAAACATATCATACCTTGTCCCCGTTTTTGGCTAGATGCAGAGCACACTCAGTTAACAACTCCACTAAATGGAAGTGCGTTTCTGAATCTATAACAGCGTCAAGGAAAAAGTAATCAAATACTTGCAAACATTAGTATAAAATATAATGGATTAAAAATATTACTGCCAAGCCAGAAAAACTACATGTTGACTGTTTTAAAGGAAAATCATCAACAAAGTGACGAGGAGAATCACATATGTTCGCCAAAGCCCAAGAGGCTGGTATGCGCACCTGCAAATCATCAGAAATCTTAAGCTTCTCTAAGAGTGCCAGAAGTTAAGAATTTGATAGCCAAATGTGTCTTAATTTAGTCATTTCTAAAAAAAATAGCCACTCAAAGTTGGAAATCATTTATACCATAACATAACGGGCCCAGAATTACATATTCAGAGGAAAATCAAGAAAACAGGGATAAGGCAAAAAGAATTGCGTGCAACCACCTGTACTTGCACATAGAAGAAAAAAAATACAAAATGATGATGATAAAAAGGAGAGTCAACGAGCACAGCATGAATAAGCCTTAATCTGCTACATGTCAGTCATCTGCAAAATATGAAGAGGGGGACAGAATAACCTAACGAACCATTGCAGAATTATGCCATAGAATGAGAGGCATGAGCTTCTCAATTGTCTCTGCCCACTGCTGATTTCCTGATGGACATGTATTTCTTTCTTCTTTAGTATCTTCGAGACTCTGGGCTTATGCAATCAGAATAGTATAAGGGTATAACAATAATATAAAACTAGATTCTAGCCTGCATGTTAGACAAGCTGAAAAGTTCATAAACTTATTTCTTTCTCCATTATCCTCTCCCTCTTTTCTTTTTCTCTTTCTTCTTCCCCCTCTTTCTCTTTTCTTTTTTTTTTCTACCAACCTTCAAATCGTCCTAAATTAACACATACAATTAATCTCATTTAGGCATCACTACCTAAAAGGAAAATAAGGTGCTCATATGACAAAACATGTGAAATTGGAAATGTAGTAATTCGTCTCAATTAGGCTAAGCTAGTTTCTATCCTTGAGCATCAATCATCATTACTAAAAAAAATTATTAGCTGGAAACAAAGACGAATTTTGTGACTTCCCCTATTATTGAAAACTAAGACTGGCTAGACTTGAGATAATAATGAAGACTGAGGCCAGAAAGGTGTCTACATGCACAAGAGACGTGAGAGAAAATCACTCATTCAATAATCAATCCAACCTTTCACTGGTTTCTAATAATTGTTAACAACAATATACATCAAACTGTATAAATTGAACCTATTGATGTTGTATTTGAAGAAAAATAACATGAAGAAATTAGCACCATACCAATCCATATCCTGCAGTTGTATTGTCTTATTCAAAAACATGTTGCTCAGCGCATGACAAACATTCCATTGAACCTAGTCAATGAAAAGCCACAATAAGAAACAGAGCATAGCTAAACTGACATTAAAATTGATTTTATGCTTCCATCATGTTGAGATTAGAAGTTTACAGAAAAACTACAATGCAAGATAATACCTTGACCTTTCCAGTTGTAACACAAGAAATAAATGCTTGCACCATTCTCTCTAGCCAGTGCAAATCCTTCAATGACGTAGGGCAAGGTGAAGTTATCCCACCTCCAACAAAAGCATTAAGCTCACCTCTCGCTGGAAACATAGTAACATAGTCGCAAGAAGGAAATCCTGTGTTTGCCACTGGCTTTTTATCCACACATGATGAACTCGAATACCCAACAAATCTTGCAAGATTTCCTTACAGCATTTGATTTGACCTAATAGGAAGAAAAATAAAGAAAAATAAAAGCTGCAAGAGTTTCTAATTGATGTACAAAGATGATAGTTGCAATATTTTGCTCTAAGTACCCATTCCGAAACTCTTGTCCAAAACATTGGTGTGAGGATATAACCTCCAAGGATCCTCTAAATCTATGGAATTAGAAAACTCTAATCATACCCCATGTTGGACATATACTCACATGCACCACTCAAACCCGAGTTCGAGTAACATTATAAACATAAAATTACCTAAAAAAACAGTAAAATCTAACATCTGAGCAACCAGGATTACATTTAGGAAATATACACAAATAATAAATCAGTAGGTTTCTGCAGTTTGCCATCAAATAAAAGGTATCTAGACATCCTGATATCATTTCATTTGTTCTTGGACCAATATGGAAGAACCTAAAAGTTCTGAATTCACGACTAACAAGAACACATTCTCGCTGGCAACAAATTAGTACAACATAAATGGATTAAGATAGAACTATGAGATGGTGTACAGGCAACAGAAAATCAGCTACACAACTGATATATGCAGGTGAAGACAAAGTACCTTATACATTTTCTAAATTGGTAAAAAAATAGAGCTAACGTAAGCCCCTCTCATCTTTTCCGTTCACTTTCTCAGATGAAAAAATTCACACATACATTACCCAGTTGCAGAACTTCTAGCAAAAGAAAAAGTTGGATCAAGAAACTCGTGAAAGAAGATATATATCCTAAAACACTCAAGTATTTCCAGGACAACAATTATAAGCTATCTGTCATGCCAATCTCCCATGAACCCATAAAAGGTTATAAGGTGCCTAAAAACATATCATACCTTGTCCCCGTTTTTGGCTAGATGCAGAGCACACTCAGTTAACAACTCCACTAAATGGAAGTGCGTTTCTGAATCTATAACAGCGACAAGGAAAAAGTAATCAAATACTTGCAAACATTAGTATAAAATATAATGGATTAAAAATATTACTGCCAAGCCAGAAAAACTACATGTTGACTGTTTTAAAGGAAAATCATCAACAAAGTGACGAGGAGAATCACATATGTTCGCCAAAGCCCAAGAGGCTGGTATGCGCACCTGCAAATCATCAGAAATCTTAAGCTTCTCTAAGAGTGCCAGAAGTTAAGAATTTGATAGCCAAATGTGTCTTAATTTAGTCATTTCTAAAAAAAATAGCCACTCAAAGTTGGAAATCATTTATACCATAACATAACTGGCCCAGAATTACATATTCAGAGGAAAATCAAGAAAACAGGGATAAGGCAAAAAGAATTGCGTGCAACCACCTGTACTTGCACATAGAAGAAAAAAAATACAAAATGATGATGATAAAAAGGAGAGTCAACGAGCACAGCATGAATAAGCCTTAATCTGCTACATGTCAGTCATCTGCAAAATATGAAGAGGGGGACAGAAGAATCTAACGAACCATTGCAGAATTATGCCATAGAATGAGAGGCATGAGCTTCTCAATTGTCTCTGCCCACTGCTGATTTCCTGATGGACATGTATTTCTTTCTTCTTTAGTATCTTCGAGACTCTGGGCTTATGCAATCAGAATAGTATAAGGGTATAACAATAATATAAAACTAGATTCTAGCCTGCATGTTAGACAAGCTGAAAAGTTCATAAACTTATTTCTTTCTCCATTATCCTCTCCCTCTTTTCTTTTTCTCTTTCTTCTTCCCCCTCTTTCTCTTTTCTTTTTTTTTTCTACCAACCTTCAAATCGTCCTAAATTAACACATACAATTAATCTCATTTAGGCATCACTACCTAAAAGGAAAATAAGGTGCTCATATGACAAAACATGTGAAATTGGAAATGTAGTAATTCGTCTCAATTAGGCTAAGCTAGTTTCTATCCTTGAGCATCAATCATCATTACTAAAAAAAATTATTAGCTGGAAACAAAGACGAATTTTGTGACTTCCCCTATTATTGAAAACTAAGACTGGCTAGACTTGAGATAATAATGAAGACTGAGGCCAGAAAGGTGTCTACATGCACAAGAGACGTGAGAGAAAATCACTCATTCAATAATCAATCCAACCTTTCACTGGTTTCTAATAATTGTTAACAACAATATACATCAAACTGTATAAATTGAACCTATTGATGTTGTATTTGAAGAAAAATAACATGAAGAAATTAGCACCATACCAATCCATATCCTGCAGTTGTATTGTCTTATTCAAAAACATGTTGCTCAGCGCATGACAAACATTCCATTGAACCTAGTCAATGAAAAGCCACAATAAGAAACAGAGCATAGCTAAACTGACATTAAAATTGATTTTATGCTTCCATCATGTTGAGATTAGAAGTTTACAGAAAAACTACAATGCAAGATAATACCTTGACCTTTCCAGTTGTAACACAAGAAATAAATGCTTGCACCATTCTCTCTAGCCAGTGCAAATCCTTCAATGACGTAGGGAAAGGTGAAGTTATCCCACCTCCAACAAAAGCATTAAGCTCACCTCTCGCTGGAAACATAGTAACATAGTCGCAAGAAGGAAATCCTGTGTTTGCCACTGGCTTTTTATCCACACATGATGAACTCGAATACCCAACAAATCTTGCAAGATTTCCTTACAGCATTTGATTTGACCTAATAGGAAGAAAAATAAAGAAAAATAAAAGCTGCAAGAGTTTCTAATTGATGTACAAAGATGATAGTTGCAATATTTTGCTCTAAGTACCCATTCCGAAACTCTTGTCCAAAACATTGGTGTGAGGATATAACCTCCAAGGATCCTCTAAATCTATGGAATTAGAAAACTCTAATCATACCCCATGTTGGACATATACTCACATGCACCACTCAAACCCGAGTTCGAGTAACATTATAAACATAAAATTACCTAAAAAAACAGTAAAATCTAACATCTGAGCAACCAGGATTACATTTAGGAAATATACACAAATAATAAATCAGTAGGTTTCTGCAGTTTGCCATCAAATAAAAGGTATCTAGACATCCTGATATCATTTCATTTGTTCTTGGACCAATATGGAAGAACCTAAAAGTTCTGAATTCACGACTAACAAGAACACATTCTCGCTGGCAACAAATTAGTACAACATAAATGGATTAAGATAGAACTATGAGATGGTGTACAGGCAACAGAAAATCAGCTACACAACTGATATATGCAGGTGAAGACAAAGTACCTTATACATTTTCTAAATTGGTAAAAAAATAGAGCTAACGTAAGCCCCTCTCATCTTTTCCGTTCACTTTCTCAGATGAAAAAATTCACACATACATTACCCAGTTGCAGAACTTCTAGCAAAAGAAAAAGTTGGATCAAGAAACTCATGAAAGAAGATATATATCCTAAAACACTCAAGTATTTCCAGGACAACAATTATAAGCTATCTGTCATGCCAATCTCCCATGAACCCATAAAAGGTTATAAGGTGCCTAAAAACATATCATACCTTGTCCCCGTTTTTGGCTAGATGCAGAGCACACTCAGTTAACAACTCCACTAAATGGAAGTGCGTTTCTGAATCTATAACAGCGACAAGGAAAAAGTAATCAAATACTTGCAAACATTAGTATAAAATATAATGGATTAAAAATATTACTGCCAAGCCAGAAAAACTACATGTTGACTGTTTTAAAGGAAAATCATCAACAAAGTGACGAGGAGAATCACATATGTTCGCCAAAGCCCAAGAGGCTGGTATGCGCACCTGCAAATCATCAGAAATCTTAAGCTTCTCTAAGAGTGCCAAAAGTTAAGAATTTGATAGCCAAATGTGTCTTAATTTAGTCATTTCTAAAAAAAATAGCCACTCAAAGTTGGAAATCATTTATACCATAACATAACTGGCCCAGAATTACATATTCAGAGGAAAATCAAGAAAACAGGGATAAGGCAAAAAGAATTGCGTGCAACCACCTGTACTTGCACATAGAAGAAAAAAAATACAAAATGATGATGATAAAAAGGAGAGTCAACGAGCACAGCATGAATAAGCCTTAATCTGCTACATGTCAGTCATCTGCAAAATATGAAGAGGGGGACAGAAGAATCTAACGAACCATTGCAGAATTATGCCATAGAATGAGAGGCATGAGCTTCTCAATTGTCTCTGCCCACTGCTGATTTCCTGATGGACATGTATTTCTTTCTTCTTTAGTATCTTCGAGACTCTGGGCTTATGCAATCAGAATAGTATAAGGGTATAACAATAATATAAAACTAGATTCTAGCTTGCATGTTAGACAAGCTGAAAAGTTCATAAACTTATTTCTTTCTCCATTATCCTCTCCCTCTTTTCTTTTTCTCTTTCTTCTTCCCCCTCTTTCTCTTTTCTTTTTTTTTTCTACCAACCTTCAAATCGTCCTAAATTAACACATACAATTAATCTCAATTAGGCATCACTACCTAAAAGGAAAATAAGGTGCTCATATGACAAAACATGTGAAATTGGAAATGTAGTAATTAGTCTCTATTAGGCTAAGCTAGTTTCTATCCTTGAGCATCAATCATCATTACTAAAAAAAATTATTAGCTGAAAACAAAGACGAATTTTGTGACTTCCCCTATTATTGAAAACTAAGACTGGCTAGACTTGAGATAATAATGAAGACTGAGGCCAGAAAGGTGTCTACATGCACAAGAGACGTGAGAGAAAATCACTCATTCAATAATCAATCCAACCTTTCACTGGTTTCTAATTATTGTTAACAACAATATACATCAAACTGTATAAATTGAACCTATTGATGTTGTATTTGAAGAAAAAGAACATGAAGAAATTAGCATCATACCAATCCATATCCTGCAGTTGTATTGTCTTATTCAAAAACATGTTGCTCAGCGCATGACAAACATTCCATTGAACCTAGTCAATGAAAAGCCACAATAAGAAACAGAGCATAGCTAAACTGACATTAAAATTGATTTTATGCTTCCATCATGTTGAGATTAAAAGTTTACAGAAAAACTACAATGCAAGATAATACCTTGACCTTTCCAGTTGTAACACAAGAAATAAATGCTTGCACCATTCTCTCTAGCCAGTGCAAATCCTTCAATGACGTAGGGCAAGGTGAAGTTATCCCACCTCTATCAAAAGCATTAAGCTCACTTCTCGCTGGAAACATAGTAACATAGTCGCAAGAAGGAAATCCTGAGTTTGCCACTGGCTTTTTATCCACACATGATGAACTCGAATACCCAACAAATCTTGCAAGATTTCCTTACAGCATTTGATTTGACCTAATAGGAAGAAAAATAAAGAAAAATAAAAGCTGCAAGAGTTTCTAATTGATGTACAAAGATGATAGTTGCAATATTTTGCTCTAAGTACCCATTCCGAAACTCTTGTCCAAAACATTGGTGTGAGGATATAACCTCCAAGGATCCTCTAAATCTATGGAATTAGAAAACTCTAATCATACCCCATGTTGGACATATACTCACATGCACCACTCAAACCCGAGTTCGAGTAACATTATAAACATAAAATTACCTAAAAAAACAGTAAAATCTAACATCTGAGCAACCAGGATTACATTTAGGAAATATACACAAATAATAAATCAGTAGGTTTCTGCAGTTTGCCATCAAATAAAAGGTATCTAGACATCCTGATATCATTTCATTTGTTCTTGGACCAATATGGAAGAACCTAAAAGTTCTGAATTCACGACTAACAAGAACACATTCTCGCTGGCAACAAATTAGTACAACATAAATGGATTAAGATAGAACTATGAGATGGTGTACAGGCAACAGAAAATCAGCTACACAACTGATATATGCAGGTGAAGACAAAGTACCTTATACATTTTCTAAATTGGTAAAAAAATAGAGATAACGTAAGCCCCTCTCATCTTTGCCGTTCACTTTCTCAGATGAAGAAATTCATACATACATTACCCAGTTGCAGAACTTCTAGCAAAAGAAAAAGCTGGATCAAGAAACTCGTGAAAGAAGATATTTATCCTAAAACACTCAAGTATTGCCAGAACAACAATTATAAGCTATCTGTCACGCCAATCTCCCATGAACTCATAAAAGGTTATAAGGTGCCTAAAAACATATCATACCTTGTCCCCATTTTTGGCTAGATGCAGAGCACACTCAGTTAACAACTCCACTAAATGGAAGTGCGTTTCTGAATCTATAACAGCGACAAGGAAAAAGTAATCAAATACTTGCAAACATTAGTATAAAATATAATGGATTAAAAATATTACTGCCAAGCCAGAAAAACTACATGTTGACTGTTTTAAAGGAAAATCATCAACAAAGTGACGAGGAGAATCACATATGTTCGCCAAAGCCCAAGAGGCTGGTATGCGCACCTGCAAATCATCAGAAATCTTAAGCTTCTCTAAGAGTGCCAAAAGTTAAGAATTTGATAGCCAAATGTGTCTTAATTTAGTCATTTCAAAAAAAAATAGCCACTCAAAGTTGGAAATCATTTATACCATAACATAACTGGCCCAGAATTACATATTCAGAGGAAAATCAAGAAAACAGGGATAAGGCAAAAAGAATTGCGTGCAACCACCTGTACTTGCACATAGAAGAAAAAAAATACAAAATGATGATGATAAAAAGGAGAGTCAACGAGCACAGCATGAATAAGCCTTAATCTGCTACATGTCAGTCATCTGCAAAATATGAAGAGGGGGACAGAAGAATCTAACGAACCATTGCAGAATTATGCCATAGAATGAGAGGCATGAGCTTCTCAATTGTCTCTGCCCACTGCTGATTTCCTGATGGACATGTATTTCTTTCTTCTTTAGTATCTTCGAGACTCTGGGCTTATGCAATCAGAATAGTATAAGGGTATAACAATAATATAAAACTAGATTCTAGCTTGCATGTTAGACAAGCTGAAAAGTTCATAAACTTATTTCTTTCTCCATTATCCTCTCCCTCTTTTCTTTTTCTCTTTCTTCTTCCCCCTCTTTCTCTTTTCTTTTTTTTTTCTACCAACCTTCAAATCGTCCTAAATTAACACATACAATTAATCTCAATTAGGCATCACTACCTAAAAGGAAAATAAGGTGCTCATATGACAAAACATGTGAAATTGGAAATGTAGTAATTAGTCTCTATTAGGCTAAGCTAGTTTCTATCCTTGAGCATCAATCATCATTACTAAAAAAAATTATTAGCTGAAAACAAAGACGAATTTTGTGACTTCCCCTATTATTGAAAACTAAGACTGGCTAGACTTGAGATAATAATGAAGACTGAGGCCAGAAAGGTGTCTACATGCACAAGAGACGTGAGAGAAAATCACTCATTCAATAATCAATCCAACCTTTCACTGGTTTCTAATTATTGTTAACAACAATATACATCAAACTGTATAAATTGAACCTATTGATGTTGTATTTGAAGAAAAAGAACATGAAGAAATTAGCATCATACCAATCCATATCCTGCAGTTGTATTGTCTTATTCAAAAACATGTTGCTCAGCGCATGACAAACATTCCATTGAACCTAGTCAATGAAAAGCCACAATAAGAAACAGAGCATAGCTAAACTGACATTAAAATTGATTTTATGCTTCCATCATGTTGAGATTAAAAGTTTACAGAAAAACTACAATGCAAGATAATACCTTGACCTTTCCAGTTGTAACACAAGAAATAAATGCTTGCACCATTCTCTCTAGCCAGTGCAAATCCTTCAATGACGTAGGGCAAGGTGAAGTTATCCCACCTCTATCAAAAGCATTAAGCTCACTTCTCGCTGGAAACATAGTAACATAGTCGCAAGAAGGAAATCCTGAGTTTGCCACTGGCTTTTTATCCACACATGATGAACTCGAATACCCAACAAATCTTGCAAGATTTCCTTACAGCATTTGATTTGACCTAATAGGAAGAAAAATAAAGAAAAATAAAAGCTGCAAGAGTTTCTAATTGATGTACAAAGATGATAGTTGCAATATTTTGCTCTAAGTACCCATTCCGAAACTCTTGTCCAAAACATTGGTGTGAGGATATAACCTCCAAGGATCCTCTAAATCTATGGAATTAGAAAACTCTAATCATACCCCATGTTGGACATATACTCACATGCACCACTCAAACCCGAGTTCGAGTAACATTATAAACATAAAATTACCTAAAAAAACAGTAAAATCTAACATCTGAGCAACCAGGATTACATTTAGGAAATATACACAAATAATAAATCAGTAGGTTTCTGCAGTTTGCCATCAAATAAAAGGTATCTAGACATCCTGATATCATTTCATTTGTTCTTGGACCAATATGGAAGAACCTAAAAGTTCTGAATTCACGACTAACAAGAACACATTCTCGCTGGCAACAAATTAGTACAACATAAATGGATTAAGATAGAACTATGAGATGGTGTACAGGCAACAGAAAATCAGCTACACAACTGATATATGCAGGTGAAGACAAAGTACCTTATACATTTTCTAAATTGGTAAAAAAATAGAGATAACGTAAGCCCCTCTCATCTTTGCCGTTCACTTTCTCAGATGAAGAAATTCATACATACATTACCCAGTTGCAGAACTTCTAGCAAAAGAAAAAGCTGGATCAAGAAACTCGTGAAAGAAGATATTTATCCTAAAACACTCAAGTATTGCCAGAACAACAATTATAAGCTATCTGTCACGCCAATCTCCCATGAACTCATAAAAGGTTATAAGGTGCCTAAAAACATATCATACCTTGTCCCCATTTTTGGCTAGATGCAGAGCACACTCAGTTAACAACTCCACTAAATGGAAGTGCGTTTCTGAATCTATAACAGCGACAAGGAAAAAGTAATCAAATACTTGCAAACATTAGTATAAAATATAATGGATTAAAAATATTACTGCCAAGCCAGAAAAACTACATGTTGACTGTTTTAAAGGAAAATCATCAACAAAGTGACGAGGAGAATCACATATGTTCGCCAAAGCCCAAGAGGCTGGTATGCGCACCTGCAAATCATCAGAAATCTTAAGCTTCTCTAAGAGTGCCAAAAGTTAAGAATTTGATAGCCAAATGTGTCTTAATTTAGTCATTTCTAAAAAAAATAGCCACTCAAAGTTGGAAATCATTTATACCATAACATAACTGGCCCAGAATTACATATTCAGAGGAAAATCAAGAAAACAGGGATAAGGCAAAAAGAATTGCGTGCAACCACCTGTACTTGCACATAGAAGAAAAAAAATACAAAATGATGATGATAAAAAGGAGAGTCAACGAGCACAGCATGAATAAGCCTTAATCTGCTACATGTCAGTCATCTGCAAAATATGAAGAGGGGGACAGAAGAATCTAACGAACCATTGCAGAATTATGCCATAGAATGAGAGGCATGAGCTTCTCAATTGTCTCTGCCCACTGCTGATTTCCTGATGGACATGTATTTCTTTCTTCTTTAGTATCTTCGAGACTCTGGGCTTATGCAATCAGAATAGTATAAGGGTATAACAATAATATAAAACTAGATTCTAGCTTGCATGTTAGACAAGCTGAAAAGTTCATAAACTTATTTCTTTCTCCATTATCCTCTCCCTCTTTTCTTTTTCTCTTTCTTCTTCCCCCTCTTTCTCTTTTCTTTTTTTTTTCTACCAACCTTCAAATCGTCCTAAATTAACACATACAATTAATCTCAATTAGGCATCACTACCTAAAAGGAAAATAAGGTGCTCATATGACAAAACATGTGAAATTGGAAATGTAGTAATTAGTCTCTATTAGGCTAAGCTAGTTTCTATCCTTGAGCATCAATCATCATTACTAAAAAAAATTATTAGCTGAAAACAAAGACGAATTTTGTGACTTCCCCTATTATTGAAAACTAAGACTGGCTAGACTTGAGATAATAATGAAGACTGAGGCCAGAAAGGTGTCTACATGCACAAGAGACGTGAGAGAAAATCACTCATTCAATAATCAATCCAACCTTTCACTGGTTTCTAATTATTGTTAACAACAATATACATCAAACTGTATAAATTGAACCTATTGATGTTGTATTTGAAGAAAAAGAACATGAAGAAATTAGCATCATACCAATCCATATCCTGCAGTTGTATTGTCTTATTCAAAAACATGTTGCTCAGCGCATGACAAACATTCCATTGAACCTAGTCAATGAAAAGCCACAATAAGAAACAGAGCATAGCTAAACTGACATTAAAATTGATTTTATGCTTCCATCATGTTGAGATTAAAAGTTTACAGAAAAACTACAATGCAAGATAATACCTTGACCTTTCCAGTTGTAACACAAGAAATAAATGCTTGCACCATTCTCTCTAGCCAGTGCAAATCCTTCAATGACGTAGGGCAAGGTGAAGTTATCCCACCTCTATCAAAAGCATTAAGCTCACTTCTCGCTGGAAACATAGTAACATAGTCGCAAGAAGGAAATCCTGAGTTTGCCACTGGCTTTTTATCCACACATGATGAACTCGAATACCCAACAAATCTTGCAAGATTTCCTTACAGCATTTGATTTGACCTAATAGGAAGAAAAATAAAGAAAAATAAAAGCTGCAAGAGTTTCTAATTGATGTACAAAGATGATAGTTGCAATATTTTGCTCTAAGTACCCATTCCGAAACTCTTGTCCAAAACATTGGTGTGAGGATATAACCTCCAAGGATCCTCTAAATCTATGGAATTAGAAAACTCTAATCATACCCCATGTTGGACATATACTCACATGCACCACTCAAACCCGAGTTCGAGTAACATTATAAACATAAAATTACCTAAAAAAACAGTAAAATCTAACATCTGAGCAACCAGGATTACATTTAGGAAATATACACAAATAATAAATCAGTAGGTTTCTGCAGTTTGCCATCAAATAAAAGGTATCTAGACATCCTGATATCATTTCATTTGTTCTAGGACCAATATGGAAGAACCTAAAAGTTCTGAATTCACGACTAACAAGAACACATTCTCGCTAGCAACAAATAAGTACAACATAAATGGATTAAGATAGAACTAGGAGATGGTGTAAAGGCAACAGAAAATCAACTACACAACTGATATATGCAGGTGAAGACAAAGTACCTTATACATTTTCTAAATTGGTAAAAAAATAGAGATAACGTAAGCCCCTCTCATCTTTGCCGTTCACTTTCTCAGATGAAGAAATTCATACATACATTACCCAGTTGCAGAACTTCTAGCAAAAGAAAAAGCTGGATCAAGAAACTCGTGAAAGAAGATATTTATCCTAAAACACTCAAGTATTGCCAGAACAACAATTATAAGCTATCTGTCACGCCAATCTCCTATGAACTCATAAAAGGTTATAAGGTGCCTAAAAACATATCATACCTTGTCCCCATTTTTGGCTAGATGCAGAGCACACTCAGTTAACAACTCCACTAAATGGATGTGCGTTTCTGAATCTATAACTGCGTCAAGGAAAAAATAATCAAATACTTGGAAACATTAGTATAAAATATAATGGATTAAAAACTATTACAGTCAAGCCAGAAAAACTACATGTTGACTGTTTTAAAGGAAAATCATCAACAAAGTGACGAGGAGAATCACATATGTTCGCCAAATCCCAAGAGGCTGGTATGCGCACCTGCAAATCATCAGAAATCTTAAGCTTCTCTAAGAGTGCCAGAAGTTAAGAATTTGATAGCCAAATGTGTCTAAATTTAGTCTTTTCTAAAAAAAAGGCACCCAAAGTTGGAAATCATTTATACCATAACATAACGGGCCCAGAATTACATATTCAGAGGAAAAGCAAGAAAACAGGGATAAGGCAAAGAGAATTGCGTGCAACCACCTGTACTTGCACATAGAAGAAAAAAAATACAAAATGATGATGATAAAAAGGAGAGTCAACGAGCACAGCATGAATAAGCCTTAATCTGCTACATGTCAGTCATCTGCAAAATATGAAGAGGGGGAAAGAAGAATCTAACGAACCATTGCAGAATTATGCCATAGAATGAGAGGCATGAGCTTCTCAATTGTCTATGCCCACTGCTGATTTCCTGATGGACATGTATTTATTTCTTCTTTAGTATCTTCCAGACTCTGGGCTTATGCAATCAGAAGTAAATGGGAAATCCAAAAAAAATCCTCAGTTCCTCTAAAGCCAGATATGGCACGAAGGCATTCATCTAAAACCTGAAGAAAAAAAATCATAAATTAACATCAGAAGGGATAAAGGAAAATCATAGTGGAAACTGGACAAACTACCACACGGAGAAGGGCAGCTTCGCCTCTCATATAGGTAGCTCAAAGTATCATATCAACTACTGAAACTTCCCTAAGATCTAATACATATAATAACTCTGGCAAGAACAATCTGCTGGCCTTCCATGTCTTTGGTGCACAGATATGTTTATGGAGTTTCCAGACAACTAAAATGCAAAGGACCCACAATAAAAACAATAATAATACCTACATATTACATATTTAATAATAAACAAAATAAAAAGAAAGAAAGAGGAAAACAATTGGCAATGTCACCTTTATAGCAGCTCTAACGATTTTCCCCCTAGCAAACACAGCAGCATTTCCAGCTTGTTCCTTCCAGGACTTTGTTGCAACTTCAGTGGCACCTTCTCTCAGAAACTAAAAAATAAATATAAAAAAAAAACAACTTTAGCAACATGTTACAGATGTCATCAAAGCCATGTAGATGTAGAGAACTTACCTGAATAGTTGATTGCCAAATATCAAGTGGAAAAGAAGAACCAGTCCTTGAATATAGTTCGCCAAGCATAGTAAAGGAAGCAGTTTGAACTTCCCATAAACTACCATTTCGCGGTAATTTCTTCCCCATTTCATTAGCACTCCTTTGATTTCCGCTTGAAGAATACAAGGAGATCACATTATGATGCGGAGAAAGAATAACATTTACCAACTGAACATCAACTTGCAGAGAGAATTTCCGTTGGTTTTCACTAACAAGATGTCCGGAGATTAAAAAGAACGGTAATGAATTTGAGCAAGCTTAAAAAAAGAAAACAAAAATGGATAACAAAAGGAAGTGAAATTGAAAGAACCTGAGAGTTTCCAAGCATTGCAAAACCAGTTTATACAAAGAAGCAGTGGAGGTTGCTTTGGCAAGAAAATAATCCATTATATTGGCGAGGGAATCAAGAAGAAAAGCCCAAGATGCGGAATCAAGAAAACTCGGTGACTCACATCATGGATCTAGGACAAACAAGAATATGATTAGTTACTATATAACAGATGAAGAAAAGAAAAGAAAAGAAGAACAAGACTGATTGAAATTCAAATACCAAGCGGCAAGTGTTGGAAAATGTAGGGGCCAAATCGTGTTGAAATTGGGAGGCATTGGCAGCAAGTTGGATGAGAAATAACAGATCGGAAGTCACCTGAAATCAAATTTTGAAATTTGAAGAGTAAAAAGAAAATGGTGGAGTTTTGGGAAATAAGAAGAGTGATGGAAGGAGCGCTCGTTAGTGCTTCGTCTCTCAGAGTCAGAAATTGCAATGACTCGATCGTGAAATGTGAATGGGAGCAAGCCGTTGGGATTGTCTTTTAATGAGCCCTTAAGTTTCTTATTCGCATTTTAAATAATGTTGTAATTACCTTTAATGAAACGGTGCATTTCACTTTTTTTTTAGAGTAAAGGCCAAACGCCGCGTTTGAAGAAGGTAGGGATTTTTTTTTATAAAAAAAATATGCCTAGGTTTATGGGCGGTTATTCTTATCGAAGATTTGGTACTTATCTTGTCTCTCTTAAATTTTCTAAAATCCTATTGTCTCCCTTTATTCTATGTTTTTCTTTTTTTTTAAGATTTGTGGTTCTTTATATTAATCTATTATAGAATTGTTGTCATTGACGATGTCTCCACCTGAAAATTGAACGCAAAATGTCACAGGCAGTGCAAAACGTCCAAAAATCAAGAGAAAAAGTGTTTTTCCACAACACTAAACGGTGCAAACGAAAAAGTAAAAAAAAATGTAGGGTAAACTACAACGGAGGTTACTCATTTTTGGATAAGGTTATATTTGAGTCACCCAATTATTAAAAGTTACATTTGGGCCACTCAATTATGGGTAAGGTTACATTTAGGTCACCCAATTATTAAATATTGCACTTGGGTCACTCAATTATGGGTAAGGTTATCACCTTTCATATTAAAAAAATACATCAACTTGGTCATTTTTTCTTCCAAATCACATGTATACCTTCGTTAACTCTAAAGTACTTCATTTGAAATCATTAATTAATCTAATGCACAAATTTATATATATATATATATATATATATATATATATATTTAAATATGAAGGGTGACCCAAATGTAACCTTACCCATAATTGAGTGACCCAAATGTAACTTTTAATAATTGGGTGATCCAAATGTAACCTTATCCATAATTGAGTGACCCAAATGTAACTTTTAATAATTGGGTGACACAAATATAATCTTACTCGTAATTGAGTGACCTCCGTTGTAGTTTACCCAAAAATTAGGTTTCTTGTACTCACATTTGGATTAAATGACATGTGTACCCTTAGAATTTATGAACTCCCAAGTGTACATTGCTTATTCATTAATGTTTTTGTCTGTAAAAAGTAGGAAAAAAAATCTTCAAGATTTTCAATGAATTGAGGAACGAAGCAAAGAGGAAAAGCTGAGAGTTTCTGTCGTTGTTATTATTTCGAAGGTATTTTTACTTTCTATTTCTTAGATATTGAACCATCCTCTGCTTTTAAAATATTTATTTTCATAAAAATCATCTTATATATAACATTATAGATAAAGAGTTATTAAAATATATTTTAAATATTCTTATTAAATATTTAAAGTAACATTATATTAAGTTTGAATGATCATTTTATAATAATTGAAAAGATTAATGACAACCTCATGACCGAATAAAAAAATTAATAACTATTTATAACTTTTGACACTTCAATGACCAAGTTTTCTTTATGTGTTTTGTAACAGCTAAGTCACCTGCCCAAATTGAATCTATAAATATTTTTACCGATTTCTCTTCATTCTTCTTAAAGATTAAACTGTGTCCCGGGGTCATCTTCAAATACCTTAAGATTCTATACACAGCTTCGAGGTGTTCCTCCCTTGGATCACTCATGTGTTGACTAACAATACTTACAGAGAAAGCTATGTCTGATCGAGTGAATGACAAATAAATCAACTTTCCCACAAGTCTTTGATACTGCACTTTGTTGACAGGACTGCCCATTTCTTCTCTTCGTAGTTTTAGATTAGCTTCCATTGGTGTTTCAGCTGGTTTGCACTCTAGCATTCTCGTTTCTGAAAGTAAATCAAGAACATATTTTCTTTTACTTATAACAATACCAGCTTTAGACCTTGCTACTTCCATCCCTAAGAAGTATCTAAGGCTGCAGGACTGCCCATGTCTTCTCTTCGTAGTTTTAGATTAGCCTCCATTGGTGTTTTAGCTGGTTTGCACCCGAGCATTCCTGTTTCTGAAAGTAAATCAAGAACATATTTTCTTTTATTTATAACAATACCAACTTTAGACCATGCTACTTCCATCCCTAAGAAGTAGCTTTTTCAAGCTATTAATCTCAAGAAATATCATCATCTGTAATAATGATATTGTCAACATATACAATCAGAATTGATTTCTTTTTACCTGAAGTCATTTTTACAAACAATGTGTGATCTACGCGGCATTGTTTATAGCCATTTTTTACAATGACTTTAGTAAACCTTTTGAATCAAGCTCTAGGGGATTTCTTTAGTCCGTATAATGACTTTTTCAGCTTGCAAACAATTTTCCCATCTGTTTCTTGTTTCATTCTTGGAGGAATTTGCATAGGCCTGTAAACGAACCAAATAAACACGAACGAGGATGTTTTCATGTTTGTTCATTTAACTTTAACCGAACAAATGAACGAACACAAAATTTCTTGTCATGTTCAATCGTTAAGGAATGTAGCTTGTTCGTGTTGGTTCGTTAGAATGATAAACGAACAGAAATGAACATAAACGAATATAAACGAACATAAACAAACACAAGCAAATATAAACGAACATATATAATATGTTAAATATTTAATATTTTGGGTTAGTTTGATTAATTCAGTTAATTAACCGATTTTAAACCGAATTAATCGATAATTGGAATTTGAAAAAACTCTTAATCATTAGTCGAAACTTAAAATTTTCTAAAAGATTAACCAATTTTGTTTTGGTTCGGTTAGTTTAATTGAACAATAAACACTTCTAACTGATAAAAAGGAAGTTTTTAATGAGTCATAAAATAGGATTTGTAAACTCCAATAACTCAATTTTTTTACTCGACTCGATCTAATGCTCACCCCTAGATATATGTGAATAAATTTAAACGAACATAAATGAAAATGGATTATCAAACATTCACGAACACAAATAAATAAACGAGCCCTTTGTCCGTGTTCGTTCATTTAATTAAATGAACAAAAAATCTTGTTCATGTTCGTTTGTTTAATAAATAAATGAACATAGACAAACTTCCCGGCGAACGGTTCACAAATGGTTCGCTGAACATTCAGTTCGTTTACAACCCTAAATTTCCGTGTACACCTCTTCTTCTAATCTTCCATTCAGAAAGCCATTTTTATGTCTAGTTGGTGAGGTTCCCAATCCTTATTAACAACTAAGGATAACAACACTCTTATTGTATACAACTTGGCGAAGTTCCCAATCCTCATTAACAGCTAAGGATAACAACACTCTTATTGTATTCAACTTGGCTACTGGGGCAAACGTTTCTTCATAGTCAATTCCATATGGAATTGTGTAAATCCCTTGGCTACCAGCCTCGTTTTGTATTTCCACACTGCCATCAGACTTGTATTTGACCGTGAACACACATTTACAACCCATTTACATCTACTACCTTAGCTTCCCACTAAGTTTTCACAACCAATTCACTAATTGATTCGTCCACTTTTCTTGGCTTAAGAGAAAATCCTTACAACGATCAAAGCTTTCTAACCCAAAGCTTGATCAAACACTCTCTACAAGAGATAAAGATAGGCAAACTAAAATCCCTCTTACAAGGTTGATGTTTGCACTCTTAAGCACTCACCCAATCCTAGAACACTTGAGCAAATTTGACAATTTTGGCTCACAAGTGTTGTCTATACTAGAAATATACAATTTAAGCTCTAAGACAATTTCTTCATCATAATTTTGTAGACAATTGAAGCATTAACCTTTTCTTGATGCTTGGAGGCCCCTTTTATACTCCCAATTGAATTTATAGTTGTTGAGGACCGCTGGGGTTAAATTGGAGTCGTTGGAGATTTTATTTCCCAACATAAATGTAGTTCTGGTGATGTATGTTTCGATACACGCGTAGCTGTATCGAAACGCCCTTTTTTAAAACTAGCCGTTGGAGTCTGATGCAGTATGCCGTATCGGAACGCTTTGGGCTGTATCAGAACGCCTGTATCGAAACGCTTAGTGTCGTATCGAAACAACCTTAAATTTAAATAGTCGTTGGGGTGTATACCACGTAGGCGTATCGAAACATGTAAGCCTTGTATCGAAACGGGTTCTAGCAGTTTCAAAACATATCGATACAGATTATGCCTGTATCGAAACGGGTACATTAAAAGCACTGGTTTGGCTACTTAAAAACGTTTCAAACATTACCGAAACCTTTTGAAAACACCTCAAACTTATTTTCAAGTTATTTTTGACCTAGAGAGTATTTTAAATTCTTTTCAATTAAGTCCAAAACATTTTTCAATTATTATATCAAAACATATATTTCTACAGCCTGTTACATGCTTAGTGGTAAGAATCATACATATCTATGTTCAATTTGAAATACTTGAAGCATCATAAATTGAAATCTACCAGATAGAAGGGCTGACATTAGCAATTATCATTGTTTTAGAACTTCCACGGAGTGAATCTTGTATCACATTTAAGATGAAATATTACGTCATTGCGATGCAGTAAAGACATAATAAAACATAAACCCTAAAGAAAAAAGGTGAGCTTTGAGTCTCCAAACAGAATGTGCCATGGCTTTCCATTAGCCGCATCCACAACAACCATAATTATATGACTGCATATGATAATATGTACTCATAATTTTGACTAGTAATGACAAAGGGCTAATATAGTAAAAAAATATCAATATTTGTTGAAGAAAAAGAGAAATAGTTCTAAGTACCCTAGTGTTGATATAGATTTATTTATGCTACTTGCTTCCTTTAAATGGTCACCCTCAACTTGTTCTGGACACATTTTAGATGTGTTATTATCACGATTTCCTTCCAATTGCAATGTAGCAGCGATTGTTGAACCAAAAGAACAAGATCGGGATAACATGGCAGTCAATTCCAATTACAATTTATTTAATACACATGATTTATAAAGAAAAAACAAATAAACTATGATGAATGTCCCACACCATTAGAAGTCGTATATGATTTTGTACTGCAATGACATCTCCAGTGGAATCTTCATTCACCACAGCCTACAACATCAACAGGAGAAACTTTTATAAAATATATAACATGCAAGAAAACTCACGTTGTTTTGAATTAATTTAGCTCGTTGAGCAAACTTTAGAGTGTCAAGTGTTTCGATTGCGCATCTGAAAAAAATGAAGAAAAAATTGTAAGGTACTGGAAATTAGTCAGAATCATACATATTTATGTTCAAGTTGAAATACGTGACGTGTCACAAATAGAAACCAACCAGATAGAAGGGCTGACATTGGCAATTATCATTGTTTTAGAATTTCTAACGAGTGAATGATGTATCACATTTAAGATGAAATGTTGTGTCACTACGATGCAGTAAAGACATAATAAAACAAAAATGAAACTGACCTTAAGATGAACGGTGAGCTTTGAGTCTCTATACGAACGTGCCATGGCTTTCCCCGAGCCATATCCAAAAGAATCATAATTACATGACTGCAGATGATAATTTGTACTCATAAGTTTGACTAGAAAAAGAAATTTAATCAAAATCGTCAATATCTGTTGAAGAAAAAGAGAAATAGTTTTAAGTACCCCTAGTGTTATAGAGATTTATTTCTGCTAGTTGCTTCCTTTAAACACTCACCCTCAACCCCAGAAGTTTTCTGTCTATAGTAGAATAAAAAAGACAGGAATTTCATCACACAAATATACACAAACATATACATGCTTCAACAAGCTGGTTTGAACCTCACCTTTCTGAACCAACAAGATCAACCAGGTTTAATCTTGCGAACCACAAATTAGTTGTCGAGTCTTTTTCCCACCTGCTCTCAATAATGCAAGTAAAAACACTATGTGAACGACTGTTATCCCTGTTCATATTTGTTGCAGCAACTTTCCTATTTAAAGAACTCTATGAAAAAAACATTGATTTAAACAAGAATATGTGCAATTTAGATTAAATGTATTGAGAGGAGTGAGCACCAGTCCCTGCTATCCAAAGTACTGATAAAGATCGTCACTTGAGATAACAACTTCAAAAATTTAAATTAGCCATGTACACTCCTACTTTCTTAACATCTTCCCTCAGCTAATAATTAAGAATTCAATAATTAAAATTAGCTTGAGCAAAACAATAATAGCAAACATGAAAAATACGAAACTTAAAAGAAAGTTGGTAGCAGAGGGATCAAGAAGATCGGTTATTTGCTCATTATAAATCTCAAAGAAAGAGCACTCGCCATTGTATTTTAACTTCTCACCCTTCAGATTTCCTATTCCTGTAACGAAAGAGAAAGAGAATGTTAAACCAAAAAATGCTAGCATGAACTTCAGACAATTACAACTTGAATTCTTGCAAACAAAAACTCAAATATCCCAGGTGTCATTCCTCGTTGAAAACTTGGCTTGACTTGCAAAGCTTCAATCTCTCCAAGCCTTGTATATGTCTTTTCACTTCCTGTTTGCATGTCGAAACACAATAATGTCAACATAACTAATATAGTTAAGGATGGAATAAAATGTTTGTTGCATCCTAGGTTTCAAAGAAAGTACCTGGCCGTAGGCAAACATACAACTGTTCTAGCCAGATAAGAAATTCTCGACCATTGGCAGACCAACTATCCTAAAAAGCATTTCCTGCAAAAGACGATATGTGAAAAAAATTAGTTACACAAAAGGAAAATCTCACAAATATAAATTTGTCTTGATGCAGACCCGGTCTACATATCCTAAAATGTTTTTTGCATCCTAAAATGTTTGCTGCAAAAGACGATATGTGAAAAAAAATTTGTTACACAAAAGGAAAATCTCACAAATATAAATTTGTCTTTATACCGACCCGGTCTACATATCCTAAAATGTTTGTTGCATCCTAGTTTTCAAAGAAAGTACCTGGTCGTAGGCAAACATTGTTATAGCCAGATAAGTAATTCTCGACCATTGGCAAACCCAACAATCCTAAAAAGCATTTCCTGCAAAAGACGATATGTGAGAAAAATGGTTAAACAAAAGGAAAATCTCACAAATATAAATTTGTCTTTATGTAGACCCAGTCTACTGTTTCACATGCCACATGATCAAACGTGAATCTAGTTTCTGGCTGCCCAATCCAAACGATACTCATTTCTTGGTTTAAGCATTTGTTGTAGCCATTTATGTTCTTCTCTATGTCGTTGAGAGGGTGGAACCTAAGTTTTCAGAATCATCTACAAAATCGTCAAGTGTCACAATGAACTATAAATTTGTGTATGTAAATGTAAAAGTCGATTTTTGAGTGATTTACCTATACATTGTAATCCATCCAAAAAGAGGATCTTCCTTAAATCAAAGTGAGGAACTTCAATAGTATTCACAATAGTAACCGGACCACAAGAAGAATAGCTAAGCATTCCTCTATATGATGCAGCAAAATTCCCTCCACACATTCCTACATTACCCTCTTTGTTGGTGTACATTGTGTTGAATTACTCTCCGAGTAACAAATTGAAGTTTCCCTCCCTATCCGCCTACTCACCCTCAGAGTCATATTTGATATCCCGCCATGAGGCAAATCTAATTCGTCCGATTCATTCTTCACCCAACCGTACCTTGCTTTTATCGAAAAGCCTTGTTTATCTGGGGGTTTGAAAGGCAATGTTGAATCCAACAGTTTAGATTTGGGCTCAGTTGGAGTCCTGTGGATTCATATTTGAATTGTCCCTTCTGGCTCTGGTGTCATTCCTCATTGAGGACTTGGCTTGACTTGCAAATCTTCAATCTCTCCAAGTCTTGTTTATGTCTTTTCACTTCATGTCTGCATGTCCAAACACAATAATGTCAACATAACTAATATAATTAAGGAGGATTAAAATGTTTTTTGCATTCTAGGTTTCAAAGAAAGTACTTGGCTGTAGGCAATCATACAACTGTTATAGCCAGATATGCAATTCTCAACCATTGGCAAACCAGCGATCCTAAAAAGCATTTCCTGCAAAACACGATATGTGAAAAAAATTGGTTACAAAAAGGAAAATCTCACAAATATAAATTTGTCTTTATGCAAACTCGGTCTACATATCATAAAATGTTTGTTGCATCATAGGTTTCAAAGAAAGTACCTGGTCGTAGGCAAACACACAGCTGTTATAGCCAGATAAGCAATTCTTGACCATTAGCAGACCCAACGATCCTAAAAGGCATTTCTTGCAAAAGTCGACATGTGAAAAAAATTGGTTACAGAAAAGGAAAATCTTACAAATATAAATTTGCCTTTATGTAGACCCGGTCTACTTTTTCACATGCCACATGATCTTAAGTGAATCTAGTTTCTGGCTGTAGGCAAACATACAACTGTTATAGCAAGATAAGCAATTCTCGACCATTGGCAGACCAACGATCCTAAAGAGCATTTCCTGCAAAAGATGATATGTGAAAGAAATCTGTTACACAAAAGGAAAATCTCACAAATATAAATTTGTCTTTATGCAGACCTAGTCAACATATCCTAAAATGTTTGTTGCATCCTAGGTTTCAAAGAAAGTACCTGGCCGTAGGCAAACATACAGCTGTTATAGCAAGATAAGCAATTCTCGACCATTGGTAGACCTAGCGATCCGAAACAGCATTTCTTGCAAAAGAAGAAATGTGAAAAAATCGGTTACACAAAAGGAAAATCTCACAAATATAAATTTGTCTTTATGTAGACCTGGTCTACTGTTTCAAATGCCACATGATCAAACGTGAATCTATTTTCTGGCTGCCCAATTCAAGCGATACTCATTTCTTGGTTTAAGCATTTGTTGTAGCCATTTGTGTACTTCTCTATGTGGTTGAGAGGATGGAACCTAAGTTTTCAGAATCATCAACAAAATCGTCAAATATCACAATGAACTATAAATTTGTGTATGTAAATGTAAAAGTCGATTTTTGAGTGATTTACCTATACATTGTAATCCATCCAAAAAGAGGGATCTTCTTTAAGGTCAAATTGAGGAACTTCAACAGTATTCACAATAGTAACCAGACCACAAGAAGAATAGCTAGGCATTCCTCTATACGATGCAACAAAATTCCCTCCACACATTCCTCCATTACCCTTTTTTTTGGTGTGCTTTGTGTCGAATTATTCTCTGAGTAACAACTCGAAGTTGCCCTCCCTATTCCCCTACTCACCATCAGAGTCATATTTGATATCCTGCCATGAGGCAAATCTGATTCGGCCGATTCATTCTTTGCCCAACCGTACCTGGCTTTTGTCGAAAAGCCATGTTTATCTGGGGGTTTTAAAGGCAATGTTGAATTCAATAGTTTAGATTTGGGCTGGAGTCCTGTGGATTTGGCTTTGAATTGTCCCTTCTGGCTCTGGTTTAGGTTTTGTCGTTTGATCTTGGATGGTGTTGAGAGGAGGCCTACTCGATCCATCTTTGATCGGTTGAGAAGATAGGGAATCTCTAGGATTTACTGGAACATTCTCAACTTCCTCATTCTTGCACGTGTTTCGTCTCAAGAATTTGACATCTCCCAACATTTTGGTGAATCAATGTAAGCGTGAAAAAAAATGAAATTAGAACACTTCAAACAAAAAGAAATTGAAGTTTAAAAATGAGTACCTGAAATCGAAGAACGGACACTGCACAATCTTTCATAATTATCTCTAGGCCTCTGACGCTTTCTGAGTTGCAATTATCTTTGCATCACCAACCTCAAGTGCCAGAAACTGCCCAAGAACATTGAAAAAGGAAAAAATATAAGGTTAAATATTTTTTAAACTAAATATGGGTTACTCAATTATGGGTAAGATTACATTTAGGTTACCCAATTATTAAATATTACACTTGGGTCACTCAATTATGGATAAGGTTATCACCTTTCATATTAAAAAAATACATCAACTTAGTCATTTTTTCTTCCAAATCACTTGTATACCTTCGTTAACACTAAAGTACTTCATTTGAAATCATTAATTAATCTAATGCACAAATTGATATATATATATTTTTAAATAAGAAGGGTGACCCAAATGTAACCTTACGTAATAATATTCATCATCATCATCATCATCATCATTATAATAATAATAATAATAATAATAATAATAATAATAATAATAATAATAATAATAATAATAAGTGAAAATCTAGTGACAACAACTGTCATTCTTTGCTCATCTCTGTGAAACAGGGATAGAGCAAAGACCAAAAGATACTAATTTTCACCGATTGTTGATTGGTTCCATTCTCCTGATGCCCAAATGGATAGCCAAGTTCTGGAAAAAAGGTTCTATCCTCTTCATGCTCTGATAGATAAGCAGGTTGAAAAAGGGTTCCTTCCTCCTCTTGCTCGGATAAATAAGTAGGTTCCATTCTCCAATGCCCAAACGGATATGCGGGTTTTGAAAAAAAGGTTCAATCCTCCTCATGCTCGGATAGATAAGCAAGTTGAAAAGGGGTTCCATCATTCTCATGCTCGAATGAATAAGCAAGTTCCATTCTCAAAACGCCAGAACGGATAGACGGGTTCTACTCTCCAAATTCCCGAATAGATGAGCTGGTTCTATTCTCCAAGTGCCCGAATAAATAAGTAGGGTTCCATTCTCCTTACACCCGAACGGATAGGCGGATTATATTCTCCAAATGCCCGAATAGATGACCTGGTTCTATTCTCCAAGTGCCTGAATAGATGAGCAGGGTTCCATTCTCCTTACGTCTGAACGAATATGCATATTCTATTCTTCAAATGCCCAAATAGATGAATAGGGTTCCATTCTCCTTACGCCCAAATGGATAGGTGGATTCTATTCTCCGAATGCCCGAACGGATAAGCAGGTTCTATTCTCCAAGTGCCTGAATAGATGAGTAGACCTAAAAAAATGTTTCGTCCTCCTCATGCTCGGATGAATAAGCAGACTGAAAAAAGGTTCCATCCTCCGCATGCTCGAATGGATAAGCAGGTTCCATTCTTCGAATGCCCGAACGGATAAGCATGTTCTATTCTCTTTATGCTTGAATAGATAAGCAAATTCCATTCTTCAAATGCTTAAACGGATAGGCAAATTCTATTCTCCTTAAGCTCGAATAGATGAGCGGATTCCATTCTCCAAATGCTAGAAACGGATAGGCGGGTTCTGTTCTCCTTATGCTTGAATAGATAAGCGGCTTCTTTTGCCGAAAAGTCCTTCATGTACCTGAAAAATGCGATATTCAATGCAATTATGATGTGCATGTCCCTAGGGATGCCTAAAACATATATGCACGTCGATTTCTTTTGCTTTTTAAAATCTTTTCCTAAAAATTATTTTTTCCTTTGGTTTTTGAATCAATACGTTTACTCGCTCAATCCAGATAAACTGAAATGCATCCTTGAATGATTTTGAAAGCTTCAAGTCTTCATATACCCCTTAAAATAACATCCAGGAAAACAAGCCAATTTGGGGACAAAATCCCCAATTTCGTCCCAAGAAATCATCCCAAACTATCGGAAACGCTTTGAATTATTGAAAACCAGCTGGATTTCATCTAATCTGGCTCGAATTTGGGGAATTTTGCCCTCAAATTAAATTAGGGTTTAGACCCTTTTCCCCCGAATTAATGAGCTACCGACGATAGCAAGGGACGAGGTCGGAGGCATTGGACTCAGCCGGTCGAGGCGAGTCGACCAGCACCAACCTCATCAGCCGTCGTGGCCCAGGGACAACGCGGCCAGCGCCGGCAGCTGGCTCGAACTGGGGATTTTGGGAACCAATCCCACGCACGTGACAGCGCGAGTTGGCCCCTTTTCCCTTTTTTTCTTTATTTGATCCAAGCCATTGATTATTTCAGCCCTAAATCTAACGGTCTCGAATAAACCTGAAAAAAAACAAAATAAATGGGTTATTTTGGGCCTAAAACTAAAATGGGTCCCCTTATATATTTTGGAGTGGGTTTTTATTTAAATAGGTTTATTATAGGACACCTTATTTAATTCAAATGGATTCTTTTTATTTTTTGCATTCTATTTTTTGGGCTTTAACTATAATAATAATACTTAATAATATTCATCATCATCATCATCATCATCATCATCATAATAATAATAATAATAATAATAATAATAATAATAATAATAATAATAATAATAATAATAATAATAATAATAATAATAATAATAATAATAATAATAATAGGTGAAAATCTAGAGACAACAACTGCCCCTCTTTGCTCATCTCTGTGAAACAAGGATAGAGAAAAGACCAAAAGACACAGATTTTCACCGATTTGCTGATTGGTTCCATTCTTCTGATGCCTGAGCAGATAGGCATATTCTGAAACAAAAAGGTTCTATCCTCCACATGCTCAAATAGATAAGCAGGTTGAAAAGGGGTTCCATCCTCCCCATGCTCGGATGAATAAGCTGGTTACATTCTCCAAACTCCCGAATGCAACCGTAGAGAACCATGAACGAATGTTTTCATCACTTCAGGACACAATTAAACCTCAGTTTGAATGGGGCATCGCCTTGCATGAGAAGGTAAAAAATAAAAGAAGAAGTAGCACATGTGTTGAAGAGTTTTAAGTGAACTGTGTTGTCAAGAAAGATCCACACTTAAGATGTAAGATCCCTAAAGCATAAGAAAGGATAAAGCCATGCCTAGTGGGCAAACTGTGCCATCAGATTGGGGCAAGGGTTCAGGATCCCTGACTTTGATAGGTATGAGAAAAAGAGATTAAAACACCAACATCATTCAAGGTGAAGGTTTAGTGTGCAAATGCTTCAAGATGTCCTATAGGGGCAAGAATTTGAGAATCCACAAGAAGCGTTGAAGGTGATTAATGTTATTCTAAGGGGTATATGAAGACTTGAAGCTTTCCAAACCATTCAAGGATGCCTTTCAGTTTATCTGGATGACGCGAGCAAACGTATGGATTCAAAAAACCAAAAGAGAAATAATTCTGAGGAAAAGAATTTAAAAAGTAAAAGAAATCGAGATGCATCCATGTTTTAGGAATCCTTAGGGGCATGCACATCATAATTGCATTGAATATCGCATTTTTCAGGTACACGAAGGACTTTTCAGCAAAAGAAGTCGCTTATCTATTCAAGCATGTGGAGAATAAAACCAGCCTATCCATTCGGGCATTTGGAGAATGGAATCTGCTCATCTATTAGAGCTTAAAGAGAATAGAATTCGCCTATCCGTTTGAGCATTTGAAGAATGGAATTTGTCTTATCTATTCAAGCATAATAAGAATAGAACACGCCTATCCGTTCGGGCATTCAGAGAATGGAACCTGCTTATCCATCCGAGCATGAGGAGGATGGAACCTTTTTTCATTCTGCTTATTCATCCGAGCATGAGGAGGATAGAACCTTTTTTAGGTCTGCTCATCTATTCGGGCACTTGGAGAATAGAACCTGTTTATCTTTTCAGGCATTTAGAGAATATAATTTGCCTATCCGTTCGTGCGTAAGGAGAATGGAACCCTCCTCATCTATTCGGGCATTTGAAGAATAGAATCTGCCTATCTATTCAGGCGTAAGGAGAATGGAACTATTTATCTATTCGGGCATTTGGAGAATAGAATCCGCCTATCCGTTCGGGCGTAAGGAGAATGGGACCCTGCTCATCTATTCGGGAACTTGGAGAATAGAACAAGCTCATCTATTCGGGCATGTGGAGAGTAGAACCCGCCTATCTGTTCGGGCGTTTAGAGAATGAAACTTGCTTATTCATCCGGGCATGAGTAGGACGAAACCCCTTTTCAACCTGCTTATCTATTCGAGGATGATAAGCAGGGTTCCATCTATCAGATGCAAGGAAAGGCTATAAAGGGGGATTTAAAAAAAGAGTCATGCCAAAAATGTAAAAGAGGAAAAATCATAAGCCCCAAAATTCATAGTATGAATGATTCATGAATCCATCTACCGGATAGTGCCCCACTTTTTGGTGGCTCTCTTTTTCACACTCCCCAAAATTTAAATTTCCCACTTTTCTAATCTCAATCAGACATTAAAAGTTTTGAGGTCCCTGAAGAAAGGTTAACTCAATAAGGCGGAATGTGTTCTAAAGACAAACTCATTTTCTCAGATATTCATGTGTGATCCAAATGGTCTTTTAAGGCTTGTAATGTAGGCTAGGCTCGGGTTGCCAAGAAAGGACATATAGGCTCAAATACATGTTTTAAGGGTGATTAAACCAAGGATCAGTATTTTTTTATGATATCTTCATTCTTTTCTTCTTTGGATCACTCTTCACTGCCCATTTTGGGTTTTCACCCTAGAGTTCATTTCCTTTTTGGCATATATCTCATTTGAAGGATTTATTTCAAACTTTCCTTTGCATTTCCTTTTCCATTTCTTCTTCTCTTCATTTCTTTTTCCTCTTTTTCTTCTCTTCATTTCTTTTTTCCATTTTTTCTCTTCTCTTCTCTCCTCTCCTCTCCTCTTCTCTTCTCTTTTTCTTTTTCTCATTTTTTCCTTTTCCTTCTTTCTTCTTCTCTTCTCTTCTTTTTTTCTTTCTATTTCTCTTTTCTTCTTCTTTCTTTTTTTGTGTCCCTTTCCTTTTCAGTTTAGGACATTTAACTTGATCTAACATATTTTCCTTTACATGCAAACAACTTTTCATCGTTTTTGCCCCTCAGTGTGGGGAGTGATCATTGGATAAGGTTAAATCACAAGAAAAATATCAGGCTCAAAGGGGGACAACAATGGATTTTTATTTTCTTATTTGTGAAGGGAAATGAAGGAATGCCAAATGTTATCTCACACACAAATATCGTCGAAGAGAAGTAGTCTTCAGTTGGTAGATGTTTTAGAGTTATCACTTAATTCAAGGACCCTAACAACAATGTCTAAGAGGGAAATTCACTCATAATTTATATATGGGATTTCTCCATTAAACCTGAACACACTTTATTGCCCTTTATCTCAGGATTAGATTCAAGAATCATTCATACAATCAATAATAGGGGCTCTTCCAGAAAGATGTAGTTTGGAAGAGAAAATAGATGATGAAGAAGAAAAAGCGAAAAAAATGAAACGTTTTCTACTGGAGAAAATAAAAAAAGAATGCATCTTTGAAAACAAGTAAATAATAAAGAAGCCCTTACAAAAGATCCTTAATGCTCGTGGGCAAAAGCAAAAGGGTTGGTTCTAAGCATGATCCCAATACCGTCTAGGAAGATCCAAACTGTCTGAGCATTATTCTAGGAAGGCATGGGTGAATTGCGGCCAAGCTCGACCCGTCCATTTCGCGACAAGGTTCTTCAAGCGTTTGTCATATTCTTCTTCATTGAGTCTCCCACTCTTGATGGCTTTTCTCTAAAGTTGTCAATCTGTTTCTATGCCATTGCTCTAGACTGAGAACGAGTATTGTACTTGTAGGATGTTTTTGCTATTTTGGAGATTCTATCATGCGATTATGTGTGAATGTATGCAGTGATCCTAACATAAATGCAAGCCACAAAAAAATGCAAATGAATGGATGCAAAAGTCTGAATGCAGGAGAGGGGCCGTCAATTCCATTAAGATATTGCTCTAGAAGTAGCTTCCATTGAATGTTAAAGGTCTTACAAATACGTCTCAGTCTAAGCACCCAATTCCTCTTCGATCAGTCTTTGAAGCCTTGGTCCTACTTTATTGGTCTGACGTGGGGGAGAAGAAATGTAGCTTCTTGACATCACATGCTTAGCCACGTCTTCAGTTTAGGATGTGACGCTTCTATCGGACTCGTCTCGCTCGTGAGTCTTGTTGTCCTTAAGCCGAGTAGACCAATGGCCCTCTTCAAATTTTTATTTCGTGATAACTGCTTGATCGTATCGTCGAAGTGGTCCCAAAACACTTGCGACTTATAGTATTCTGTCTTAGAGTCATTCTTCAGTGTAGCCACTACCTCGACCCATTTTGACACGTAATCCCCTGCTAATAAGATGTAGAGATCTCCAAATGATGAAGGTAAGGGTCCCATGAAGTCTATTCCCCATACGTCAAAGAGCTCCACCTCCAAGATGCTTTGCAATGGCATTTCATGCCTTCGAGATATATTCCACGTCCTTTGGTATTTGTCACAAGCCTTCTAAAATTCATGTGCATCCTTAAAGAGTGTGGGCCAATAGTATCCAGATTGTAGATTTTTCGCATCAGTCCTAGCTTCTCCAAAATGGCCTCCACACGAAGATAAGTGCCGATGGAATAAGATCTCCTTTTGCTCTTCTTCGGGGACACATCTTCGAATCATTTGGTCAGCACATTGCTTGAATAAACAAGGCTCGTCCCAACAGTAGAATCGCTCATTCTGTCTGAATTTTCTTCTTCCTTAGCTATTCAAATCAGGAGGCAAAATACCACTAACGAGAAAGTTAACAATATCAACATACTACGGAATTACCGCAGCAAATAATATTTCCTCATCAGGAAATTCCTCCTTAATTTCTAGTTCATCATTGCATTCAATCTTGTTCTCTAGCCTAGAAAGATGATCAACAACTTGATTTTCAACGCCTTTTCTATCCCTAACCTCTAAGTCGAATTCTTGCAAGAGAAGTATCCACCTAATAAGTCTAGGTGTAGCATCCTTTTTAGTCATTAAGTATTTAATAGCTGAATGATTGGTATGTACATTGACTTTAGTACCTATCAAGTATTCTCTAAACTTATTAATTGCAAACACAACAGCCAACAATTCTTTTTCAGTGGTTGTGTAATTGATTTGTGCATCATTTAAAGTGCGGCTAGCATAATAAATAACATGAAAGATTTTACCTCGACATTGCCCAAGTGCTGCCCCCAATGCTTAGTCACTTGCATCACACATAAGCTCAAATGGTGAGGTCTAATCTAGGGGAACAACAATAGGTGCTGGGATAAACCTCTCCTTAAGTTCCTTGAATGCGATGTAGCAATCGCTATTAAACACGAAGGGCTAGTTTTGATGTAGCATAAGGCACAATGGCTTGGAGATCTTGGAGAAGTCCTTTATGAACCTCCTATAGAAGCCTGTATGTTCCAAGTAACTTCGAATGCCCTTCACGGTGGTGGGAAAAGGTAGTTTTTCGATCACTTTTGTAACACCCCAAAATCTGGTCTAGCCGGAGTTAAGTTTCGGTAATTAGAAACCCTATATTGGAAAGGTTCAAATATAGTATTGACTTTGAACGTCTAGTCAATTGTATTGACATTGGACTCTATTTGAGTCAAATTATCGATTGAGGACCTTATTGAATTTATCTAAAACCTTTTAGTGACTATATTGTAAATATTGAAAACTTGAAGGTAAAAGTATGAAATATTGAGAATTGAGGGACTAACCCTGTGATTATCCCCTCTTCAAGCCTAATCACCCATACGTGGAGTGATCAAGACACTTTCCTTCAAAGGAAGGAATACCTTTCAGCTATCATAACTTTTGGGGAGTAAAAACAAGTAAAAGGAACTTACCCGGTTTAGTAAGAAGCAACCACCTCTCTATCTTCTTCTTCCTCTAAGCAAACACCACCATTGGAGTTGGAATCTAAGCTCAAGTTTCCTTTCATTTCTTAATCATTTTGTATAGCTATCGATCGGGTAAGATGAATCCCCCAAACAATTGATCGAAACCATGGATATATTGAGTTTAATTTCAAATTGAAGTTATAGAGCCTTAGGCTAAAATTCAAGATTTTAGAATCTTAATCCATGGAAAATTCTATAGTGATAGCTATTTCAAATTTGAATATCGATTTTGATATCGTTGTATCGATTCTAACAATCCTTATTGTTTTACCTAGCTCAAGAATTGGAGAAAAATCATCCACCATTACCGTCAAAAGCTAGGAATAAAGGAGTTGCAATCCGAGAGCCTTAGGAGCTTCAAAATTCAGGTGAGTGTAGTCGAAGTCTCAGAATTAGGCTAGGTGCCTATTTCCGAATCCATTGATATCGAATTTTGTATAACTAACATTGTATCTAAGGGAAATTGTATTGAATCTCATTGGATATTGAATTGGTAAGCATTGGTAAGTTATTGCATCGAACCATTGTTCATTGAGGTATTGTTATAGTTGTCATCGAACCATTGAAACATTGAACATCGATCATTGAACTTTGGTATTGCCATTGAAATAGTTATTGATATAGATATTGTTATTGTTATAGTTACTGATCATTGGTGTTGACATAGACATTGAAATATTTCTCATTGATATCAGATATTGTTATTGATATTGAATTATTGATCACTGACATTGTCATGGGAATATTGGACATTGATATGAATATCGAACCTTGGATTTGAAAGGACATTGAATACAAGTGGCATGCCATAGAATTTATGAGCTCATTGGTACAGGTGGACTACGGTCCTTGGCTACGACCTTTGTTGTGGCGAGGTGGAGGGACTAGACCATTAATTGATTTGGCGAGATGTAGGAATTCACGTATCAACTATCTTGATTCGATCCAAGGATTAAAATTGAAATATAATTTAATTGATATTGAATATGGAACATATCATTGACATTGTTAAAGCATGAGTTGTTGCATATTCTATCATTGTTAATATTGGTTTTGACTACCTCACTAGGCAAAGTATGCCTAATGCATTTTAGGTTAATCGAGTTGTTAATTCGGGATCAGAGCAAAGAGAAGTTTTGGCAAGTCACCACAAGGCTAAAGTAATGTATATTGATAAGTGCCTAAAAGTTCTATATTTTCACCCTTTTTACATGGCAATTATTGCTCAACCTACACCCAATTGAGCTGTATTATGGCTCTTTATGCATTAATTATATTGTTTCTATCCTTGATCCTTACGTTTGATTTATTTAATGAAAAAGGTACTATTTTGATGCAATTTGGTGCTTGTGTAGATTTACTCACTGCCAGGGCATGTGATGCCGTGTCAGCAGGTGATACTAGGGCATTTCATTGCCAAGCCATACCGAGCCAAAGATGACAGCTTCTACTGAAGAAAGCTGATTTATGAAGATAAAGCCTTGTGGAGCAGATCCAGTTTCAGACCCATACCGAGGCAGAAGAATTCTATGCTGCGGCAATTCATTGCCGAGCCAATGTTGCGGCATTGTACAACCCAATTTGCCGACGGGGAAAATATGCAAAGTGGTAGTCGATTTGAAGAGCATAAAACGCTGAATTTTTTTACAAACTTTGCATGGCGATCGAAGCATGGGAAGATGACGAAAGCATGGAAGGAAGATTAAAGATGGAATTCAGCCAAAGAGGATTAAATGCATTAGATTAAAAAGATTCACCTCTTTAATGAAGACAAGTCCAACTCCAACTTAACTTCGTATCCAAGGACTTTGCACTACACCTCCTCCTATATAAAGGACCCTTCGTTCAAGAGGAGAGATGTCGAATATCGAGAGTTTGAGAGGCTTAGCATGTTCTAAATTTCTTAGGGTTAGGATTAGTTTGTTTAGTAGTTGTGCGAAAACCCATTGTACTTAGTTTTTGTTCTTAATGCAATAAAAGTTAAGGTTAGCTTATTCTGGTTTTAATTATTTTCGCATTCTACTCGGGAGAGGATTTGGGAGATCATCCATTTGTTCAATATCGGGAGAGTTGAGCTCACGAAAGGAATAAGTACGGTTTTTGCCCCACGTGGTGTTAACTAACTTGGCCTAAGGATAGGTTAGAGTTTCAGCGGCTAAAAAAAGTGTATGAACAGTTGGTGTTTGCCCTTTGATTCACGCCGAGAGGTATCATCAGAGTTCAGTCATCAACCAGCGTTCTGTGCTTAGGGATAAGGCGGAACCACCCAAGGACGCTTTGCCGAGCCTTAACTGCATCTGCCCACGAGCAAGGGATTGCTGCTGTAGAGATTCAACCACTACAACCGCGACAGGGATTTAGGTCACTACCATGGCAGTAGTGCGTTGCTGCATTCAAGAACAGAAACGATGTCATGAGGATTCCACACTACGATACACTCTAATTCGGCCCATCTTCTCATCTTGATTACTTCTTTATTTTATTTACTGGATTTTCTTAGTTTAGTTATTTTTAGATTACCTCAAATCACCCAATTAATTTGTGTTTTTACTTTATTTATTTTGCAGTGCGAGGGAGTAGAACCGAAGGTTGAGTACCAATCCATGTGGAGATGATACTCTTATACTTATCCCTATATTACTTGCGTCGTGTTTACTTGCACAATTACGGAGCACTATTTACACGCAACAAGTTTTTGGCGCCGTTGTCGGGGATTGACAACTTTTGTTTTATTTTCTTACACTTTATATTTTATTCAGTTTATTTATTTTATTTTTATTTTATTACTAATAAAATTTGGTTTTGTCTTGGTGCATTACCGGGGCTAACCTAGGAATCCCATTGCGAGATCCAGATCTAGAAATTGAACGCACTTACCGAAGGCTTAGACGAGAGAACAAAGCCGCAATGCAGCAACCTGAGGACCCACCCCGAGGTCGCGGTTGCGGCATCAACCAAGTGCCGCCAGCACACAATGTCATTTGGTATCACCCCGCCGATGGGCAGCCACTTATTGAAGAGCAGCAGATCCCGACAAAAGATGGAGCAAATCTGCAAGCTCCATTCGTACTAGTTCGACACCTAATAGTCCGAGATTACATTGAAAAGGACCTAAACGGAGTAAACCTTGGAGTTGTTACCCAGAGATCGAGGCCGCCAACTTGGAGCTGAAGCCCGTGATGTTTAATATGATCAACACGATGGGGCAATTTGGCGGCTCTGCAACTGAAGATGCCAGACAACACTTCAAGTCCTTCCTCCAGATTTGTAACTCATTTAAAATTTAGGGAGTACATGAGGATATTCTGAGATTGAAGTTGTTCCTCTATTCACTGAGGGATAGGGCAAAAACCTGGCTCAACAGTATCCCAGTAGGATCAATTGGATCCTAGAGTGATCTTTGTCGTGATTTCTTAGCTCGTTTTAATCCTACAAATTTAACTAACAGATTACGTAACGAGATCACTTCTTTTCGACAGGTTGATGACGAGTCCATGCCTGAGGCTTGAGAGAAAAATTGAGAGCTATTACACAAATGCCCCTTGCACGGATTCCCAGTATGGACGCAGGTGACCATGTTCTACAATGCGGTTAACACGACAACTAGGATGATGCTTGATGCCTCGACAAACGGCATACTCTTAGACAAAGAGCCGGAAGAAGCCATGGAGATCTTAAACAGGACGGCCAAGAATGATTATCAGTTCCACATGGCCAGAAGGGGAGGAGTTCGCCGTCAACCCACAGTCAATGAAATAGAGTCTGCAGACTCAATTTCATCTCAGATCGCCACCTTGACAAAGCTAGTTCTGAACTTACAGTCGCAAAGCAATCAACAAAAAGTTAAGGTAATAGATTTATTTTGTGAAAACTGTGGGGATAACCATGCTTTTTCTGAATGCCCTCAGAATCCAGAGTCAGGCAGCATCAGAATGCTCCAGCCCCAGGATTCCAACAAACCATTCCGCCGCAGTAGCACATGCCGGCGCAACAGTCGATGCAACGTTGAATCGAACTAGTGCATATATGGCTAACACTGACAAGTTCATAAAAAAGACAGAAACATATATGGACAGGACAGAGATGAGGTTGCAGAACAATGAGGCAACGTTGAAATCCTTAGAAACGCAAGTGGGGCAGATCGCTCAAATTCTGAACACCAGGCCAGTCGGAGGATTCTCTAGCGACACTAAAGCCGCTAAGGGAATGTCGTACGAGCATTGCAAGGCTGTAACAACCAGGAGTGGTATTCAACTACAAGAGCCATAGGCCAAACAACCAGCAAAGGAGAAACCACAGGAGCCTACTGTCCCTACACAGTCTAAGGACAAGGATGCCGTAGCACCAGTCAAGACAAACCATGCCGTCGCAGAGTATGTGACATCACCCACAAGGCTCAGAGACAATCCACCAGCTCCACCATTCCTACAGAGGCTGAAACAAGCCAAGCAAGAGTACCAGTTTAAAAAGTTCCTGGATATGCTTAAACAGGTACATATTAATATACCTTTGGTGGAGGCTATTATGCAGATTCCAAACTATGCCAAGATTCTCAAGGACATAATGTCAAAAAGAAAAAGAATTGGGGAATTTGAAACGACGGCTGTAACGGAGGAATGCATGGCCGCATTACACAATCGAGCACCACCCAAGCTCAAGGATCCCGGAAGCTTTCTCATACCATGCACGATCGGGAACACATATGAGGGGAGAGCGCTATGTGATTTAGGTGCAAGCATCAATATCATGCCCAAGCCCGTCTTTCAAAAATTAGGGATTGGGACGGCACAACCGACCACAGTGATGCTATATCTTGCCGACGGATCACATGTGCAACTGGAAGGGAAAATTGAAGACATCCTGGTAAAAGTGAATAAGTTTATTTTCCCTAATGATTTCCTCATCTTAGATTGCGATGCAGATGAAAGAGCTTTGTTGATCCTTGGACGACCTTCCCTCGTAACATGGAGGACTGTAATCGACGTGGAGAAAGGAGAACTGACAATGAGGATTAATGAGGAGCATGTTACAATTCATGTCCTGAACAGTAGAAAACATGCCGACGATACAACAACTTGTCAAGCACTCCAAGCCACTCAGCAACAAGGTAGCAGTAAGGAACCAAACAACCCCAACACTGAAGCGGTAAATTGTCGCGGCAAACATGTTGGACCATGCCAGGACACATGCCACGACATACAAGGGGGAAAACATGGACAAAGGCTGCTACCACATACATGAGCACATGTTATGAGGGATAAAGAAGTATACACTTTAGGGGATGCATCCAAGTGCACTCCTTTAGTGCACTAACCTTTTCTCTTTTTACTTTATTTTTATTTTTTTAGGTTCAGTTTTTTTATTTTTCAGAATAAATTTTTATTTTTAGTATCTATATTTATTTCTCATATTTTTATTCAGAATAATTTTTTCTTGTTTTTTGTTTTTAGGACGGAGATCAAGAAAGAAAGAAGGGAGGAACAAACAACTGGGAGAATTGACCGTTAGTTGTCGCGGCATCTGACGCCCAATGCGCTACGAGAGCTGCAACCGGTAGTTTCACACGGGAAGAATCACAACGGCTAGTAACGGTCGCGACCGCGAATTGCGCTCCAACAGCACAATGTGCCAAGACTCTATAAAAGGGGCCACTATTCTTCTTTGTTTTTTACTTCCAACTTTCTTTTACTTTCTTGAATCTCACAGTTATTCATGCTCCATTCTGCTCTTGATTCTTTTTTATACTTGTAGATCGTTGGGGTGTTCTCTAAATATGAGCGCAAGTGCACACTCTTGTCAAGTTACAATGTAAAAGATATCGTCTCCCACGATGATTGGACAGCTAACTCGAATGTAAATTCTTGCACACAAAATATTAAATGCACAAGTAAATTTTAGTTTGTAATAAGAAAAAAGTAAATAAACACAAGTAAATAATAGAAGAGATCAGAGTGATAGAATAGGTCAGGTTATGCTGTTTCGTAGTGTGAAACTGCATTGAATAGGTTAAGTTGTATTGCGCAGCCATACTTTGCTGCCTCGGCGGAAGATGGCAGATTGGTGCTTCGACAACTTTCCCTGCCTCAGCAGTGGAATGGACGATTGGCTCGACAACAAACTCGGCATACCTTCAAGGCTCGGAAGAACGCTTCGATAATGATCTCACTTATATCTAAGTCAGAATATTGCTGTTTCCCACTATAGATAATACCAGTCGGGCGTGAATCTTGCAATGAACATCAACCTTTAGTTCGTCCTCCTTTAGCCACTTTAAACCCTAACCTATGTCTAGGCTGAATTGATCAACACCTGGTATTGATGAGATCGTGCTTACTTCTTTCGTGAGTTTGACTCTCTCGATGCCAAACAAATGGATTGCTCACAATCGATCTTTCGAACTCAATTGAAAACAATGAAGAGCATGAAATAAGCAAACCTTGAATTTATTGCAAAAACAAACTTGAACCTAAACAACCATTCTCACAACTACTTTACAATGTAACCCAAACCCTAGATTATTTAGAACATAGTGGCAGTAAGAAAACACAAGAGAAACCTAAGCTATGCCGACTATGAGTTGTTTAAAATACAAGTTATGATGGGGTATATATAGGGCATTGGCCTAGGTTAAGTCCTCCTTGGAGTAGAAGTCTTCCTCATGATAAAGTAGCTTTTGCATTGAATGCATCCCTTAAATTCTGACTTCTTTGACTTGAAATTGGACTCCTTGTGCCACAAGTACGCTTAGACCGCCTTAGACAATTTCTCCTTTGGCGGCTCTATTCGCTGTTTCCGGTATCAGTAAATTGCGTGGATGTGCTCATTAGACTCAGAAAATTATGCTCTTCCAATCGCACTCCAATTCACCAAATCCTCCAGTTGCTGCCCTGGGCGGCAGATATGGTGACGACAGCTACTCGGCAGCATCTCTCTCTGTGTTGAGCTGCTTCAGTACAGCTCCTTGGCTTGCTGCCTCAGCATCAGCTCCTCAGCTTTCTCCTCCTCCTGACAGCTTCAAGCATCTGAAACTAAAACTAAACTAAAACAATATCCTTTCTCACCAAATCAAAAGATATTCAATAGAAATATAGTAAAGCAAAAAATATTGTAAATAATGCATGTATGCACCTAATCATGCCTAAAATGTACTTAAGAACAACAATAATATGAGATGGAATGTATACAAAATATAGGACTTATGAGCACTTTACACACCCTCAAACACGAACTATTTCTTTTCCTCAAGCAATGGAATCCTAAACATACTTGCCCTTGCACTAATAAAAAAGAAGAACATGTTTTAAACTTGATTTAGCACCTCAAGGTCGTAGCACCTATCATTAAATTAGTGAAAGGAGAATAGCATGAATTACCTTAGAATTAAACTATAATGCCAGTGCAGTGTGTGCATAAACTGTGTACAAGCTGAATCTGAAGAATATTCTAAGTAAACAAAGATGGTGTCAAGGTAATATAAGGTTGCTGCTGAGGCAGCACAATTAAGCACATTTTATAATCATGTCAATAAGGGCTTCAGCTTATTACAACTACTCTTTAGGTTTGAATTAAGATAAGAGAAAACTACAAAACCCCGAGCCCATTGAGTAGAGTCATCCCGTGAAGATTTTCATTCACTCATGCTAATTCGTTCGTCACTTCAAAAATTTTCAGATTCATGGGCTTTGATAGCAGCGAAGTGTCCTTGCACATGATTCTTCCTAGAGCATGTTTCGGGCACCTTTAGGAAAAACAACATAAATTTTTTTCTTTTCTGTCGTGGCAGTGCTTTCCTTTTTCTGTTTGTTGTCTGCCGCAGCGGCTTCTTGCAACCATGTTAGAATTTACAAATAATTCAAGCAAGCAATGTTTATCAAAAATTCAATCAAATTCAGCAAGTAATAGTAGTGTTTTTAATTTTTGGCATTTATAGAAAAATTCTAAGTTTACTTCATGCTTTCCCCAAAATTAAGTTATTTTTTATGGTACGAAAAATTTAAGATCGGGTATCCTATCATAGGCACAAGTTCTAACAAAATTTTTCTTTTGATTAATTTAATAGGCAAGTACATTATGCAACCTATATGCTCTAAATATGCCTAAACAATGATGAGTGTAACCCCCCTAAACTCGAGACGGGCATTACCCTCAATGCAAAAAATAAATAAATAAACAGAAAAATAAAAGACAAGAAAAATAATTAAAATGGAAAAATAAGAAAAAGAATGAAAAGAAACAACGCTAGAAGTTGGCAGATGGTTGAGAAGATGCTGGAGTTCCTGAAGTAGAGGAGGAAGATGAAGGCTGGATGACCAAGTGGCGGCTGGTAGAGGTCCTGACAGCAGGCTTGGCAGGTGATGTCTTTGCTGTGCGCGGCGGTTGGACTCTCTTGGGCGTAGGGCGAGGAGCTTCACTGTGGTCCGGTTCAAATTCTGATTCCTCATCCTCCGTCTCGGCCATGATTATATGCTGCTTCCTTTTCCTGCTTGGCTCCTCCATAGGTGCTGTCGGTGGCTCTACCGTGTCAATTGGTTCCGCTGTTGCTGCCGTGTACTGCCCAGATTCTTTGGAAGGGGAGGTGTCTGCCACTGTGATGGCTGGAGAAAGTTGTTGCTGATGCCTCTTTGGAGTGTCGGCCACCGTGTGAGAGGAGGAGGTAGTGGAGTATGACGGGTATCGCGTTGGAGAGGGCATCTACCGACGGAAGGCGACGTGGCGGACAACAGCTTCTAGTGGTGTAACCTCTCTTTGTTCAGCTGTGGTGGCCAATTCTTGTGGGAATCTAGGCAGGGAAGGGCCGTCGTTGGGGAACTTCTGCAGCAAATAGGCCACAAAGGCCTCTTGGACTTCCCCCACATATTTCATGAAGGTAAGCTGCTGCTGCTCGATTCTCTTGTTGCTGGCGATCAGTGTGTTGAGCAGTTGTATATTTTTAGGGTTTTGGGTAGCCTTAATACTGCCTCTTACTGTTGGGGCAGCTGTGTTGTGTGCCGATGGCTGAGATGGTGTGATCGGCTCTGTCTCAGGCGCCTGCATCATTTGGAGCCTAACCTTCCTTGTCCAGCCCTCCCTTGGTGGTGTCAGCATGTCTTTGGAGTCGGAGGGGAGGTTGAAGTTCGCGCACAAGCCGATGATGAGGGAGGGGAAGTAGAGTCTGCCCTTGGACTTTCGGTAGTAGCTGTGGATTTCCTTGCAGATTATGTCGCCCACGTTGATCGGTCGGTTGTTTATGATAGAGTGGATCAGGGCTAGACGGGACCGGTCAACTGTCGTGTTGTGGGAGGTGGGCAGCAGGCGTCACTGATGAATGTATTCCACAGCATTGCCTTCGGTAGCATACGACGGCGCTGAACATACCCACTGTGTTTCCCCGCCAGCCACGGGGTGTTTGGTTCACACAACCTATCTTTCATTCTGTAGTAGTCGGCTGCTGTTAGTGTCTGCCGCCATTCCTCATGGGGGTTGTCGTTCATCTCCAGCCCATAGAACCTATTGATGGTGGTGGCGTCGAGTTTTACTGCCTCCCCTCTGACAAAGATGAATGAAACTTCTGGGCATGGTTGGTGGGCGTAAAACTCTCGGACGAGGGTGACATTGGCTACTTCGGGCTGCTTATCAAAGATTTCCCAGCCTTGTCTATGGATCTTCTCGAAGAGGGCGGGCTCGAGACCTAAGTCTCCTGTCGGCTGCGAGGAGTGAAACCCTTGCTCCTCCCAAACTGCCCTGTTGGCAAATTGCGTTATGTGCCTTTTCTGGTCTAGCTCGGAGAAAAATCTCTGGAATGTGGGTTTGGATTGTGATGCTGCCATTTTAATGAGACAGTTGTAATATGAAAGTAACTGAAAATAAAAAATATTTGAGAAAGCAAGTGGACGCAGAAGAGGTTAAACAAGGACATAAAGTGAAGAAAATGAATGAAATAGTGAGGTATATATAGGGGTTGCCGAGAGTTTCCGTGGTGGCATTAAATTCCAACGGGCAGATTTTCACGGCGCGTGTTACGGGATTAAATGCCCATTACGATGTAGCCGTTGGCAGCTAGCCGTTAGCGGTATTCTAGCCGTTACGCTTTTTTCCGTTGGGCTACCTTCAGCTGTTTCGACGGCATGGTGGGCGGGCTCCTTGTTGGGCCTTCTTCTTGGTCCTGCTTATTTATTCATAATCCTGAAATAAAAAAAATTAACTAAATAAAGAAAACTGAAATAAAAATAATTAAATCCGAAAAATAAAAATGTGGAAAATAAATTACAATAAATTAAAATCTAATCCTAAAACATAAAAAGAAAAAGAAAGATATTAAAAATAAATTAAGTTATGTTAGGAGTGCATTGAGGTGCATCTCCCAAACATAACCACTTCCCGAGCTGGTTGTGTTTTGCTTTTTGTCCAGGTGGGTCATCTTGCTCCTTGGGGTCTTTGTTGCTGCTCTGATATCTACCCTGGCGGCTGCTGCCTTGCTCTGTTTCTATGCTGACCTTGGAGGCATGTGTGTCTTGGCATACTTCTTTTTCCTTGGCTGGCTTCGTGGGCTGTAAAACATGTATCTTTATGTTATGATTGTCAACCCTCATTATGAGTTCCCCATTCTCCACATCTATTAATGTTCATCCCGTTGCTAAGAATGGTCGCCCAAGAATGATGGGGGCGTTCTCGTCTGCCTCACAGTCGTGGATGAGGAAGTCAGCTGGGAAAATGAAGTTGCCCACTCGTACAAGGATATCTTCAACTTTTCTTTTCTGTTGCACAATGGAATGGTCAGCTAATTGGAGCATGATGTAAGTTGGTTTTGCTTTTCCAATTCCTAATTTGTTGAAGACAGCCTTGTGCATTAGATTAATGCTTGCTTCTAGGTCACATAGAGCTCTCATATCATGGTTGATGTTTATCTTGCATGGAATGATAGAGTTGCCTGGATCTGTCCTCTTGGGCGGCACCTTGTTATGCATCATTGCCATGCATTTTTCAGTGACAACTACCGTCTCGAATTCCCTAATTCTCCTTCTCTTGGAAACCATATCTTTCATATACTTCGCATGATTTGGCATGTTTTGTATGGCTTCCACGAGTGGGATGTTGATGTGCACCTACTTTAGGATATCCAAAAATTTCTTAAACTGGTGTTCTTGCTTTTGCTATTTAAGCCTTTAGGGAAGGGTGGCGGCAGACGGATGTCCTGGATGCGTTCCTTGCAGGGAAATCTGATCTGTGGGGGTTCAGAATCATCTGTCTCAGGGTTGTCGTCATCTGCCTGGGCATCAGTTTGTTTTGCTGCCCTAGTAGGTTGTTCATGTGTTGCTGCGGCAGGCAGCTCTGGCTGCTTTTCCTTTGGATGTTCAACTCTGGGATCATCCAGTTGTTTCCCACTTCTTGTAGTTATTGCTTTACACTGCTCATAAGTGGGTTTTGCTGTGGCCTCTGTGTTGCTGGGTGATGCGCCCATTGACCTGTTGCTTATGATCTCAGTGAACTACCCAAATTGGGTCTCCAGGTTCTTTATCGCTGCCTCTTGGTTGTTTATCCGCATCTCAGGCTTGTCCATGAAAGATTCAGTCTTGTCAATAAATTTATTAGTACGAACAATAAAATCACTAGTGCGAGATATAAAAGTATGTAAAGTAGATTCTAATGAATTATTGTTCATATTATGTTGCTGCTGAGGCGGCTGTCGGGACAAGTTTTGTTGATATCCTCCTCGTTGCTGGGTTTGATTTGTAGCCGTGTTGGGGTTACTCCAAGAGAAATTCAGATGCTTTTTCCAGCCAGGGTTGTAACACCCCCTTCCCGATCTGATCGAGAATCGGGTCAGAAGGTGAAACCGATGATCAATACAGAAATCAGTGCAACAAAATTTTATTTTATTATTAACATTTTCATCCATATCATACAAAAAATCATTACAATCGAACATCTCAGTCTAATTTTCCCATATGAGCAATGATTAATCATTCAAGGGCTAAATCGCAACTATTACAAGTTTTTTGGGCCAATTTTTTATTTTGAAAAACTAGGGGTCCTTCAATGTAATTGATTTTACCATAATGAAATTCAATATATTAATATCATCTCTGCAAAATTTCATACAATTTGGAGATCATTAACTTATTCAATTTTACCTTACAATGTTCAATGACTAGACTGTGAAACTAACAGCCTGTTCAATGAGCCTTTAACTAACTTACCTGACCCCGTATCGAAACAACATAGGGCTGTTTCGAGACGGGTGAACAATGATCAACTTCTGTTGACTTTCTTCTTTAGACAATATCGATACGGGCATGCCCTGTATCGAAACAGGTTGACCTCCCTTGTCTTTGACATTGACCCGTTTCGATACGCTATAAACCCGTATCGAAACGAGGGGTTCCAGTGACAAAATGTTTCGAAACGGCAATGAACCGTTCCGATACACCTTATTCCTGAGGCTAAACTATGCTTACCCGTATCGAAATGCCATCACCCGTTTCGATACGGCCTGACTTGTAATGACAGATTTTTGCTGGTATTTATTCAATTTGACCTATCGAACAATGTCCAAATGCAACAAAACTCTACACACAATATTTCAATGGTATAAACTACTAGCATGCCAAGTTTCATGATAATACGAATACGTTTACTACATTTTTACCTTTTTGAGCTAAGCATGCACTTTTAAGCCATTTTAATCCAACCAAAACGGCCATATAGGGCCATCATATGCACACCACAAACATAACAAAATGGGCATATTTGACTAGTTCAACTACTTTTCCACCTTCTTAGGAGTTCTTAGGATCGAAATACATTACTTTAAGGCTTGTAGTGACTTGTCTTGCTTTGCCAATCTGATACTCTGACACTTGATCTTTTAACCTGAAAATGCATGAGATGAGACACGTTGGGCATACATTGCCTAGTGACGTAGTCATAAACAATATGATTAACAATATATATACAATATATATATATATATATATGATCTTATGCTCATCAAGTCAATGTTATGCATTAATATACAATGTTCAACATGTTCATTTCATCATTAGTCCTTGGATTAAATCAAGATAATGGATACACGAATTCCTATGCTTCGCCAAATCAATGAATGGTCTAGTCCCTCCGCCTCACCAAATCAATATAGGCCGTAGCCTTAGGACCATAGTCCACCCGTACACTGAGCTCATGAATTCTATGGCATGCCAATTGTATCCAATGTCCATTCCAATCCAAAGTTTCAATGTTAATATCCATTTCAATAATCAATGAGTATTCTGATGGCCAAAGATTTCAATATTATTGATAACCAATGTGTCTTATAATCAATGTTTCATGGTTTGATTCCAATGACAATAATCAATGATTTCCTAGCAATGTTCCAACAACAATATCTATACAATAAAAATGCTCAATGACGATACCAATAACTATGACCGATGTTTAATGACGAACTTACCGGCACTTACCAAGGTGTCCGATTAACCATCCAATGCAATTTCTTCAATAACAATGTTAGCAATGTAATCTAAATTATCAAATAATGATCCGAGAAGGCCTTTCGCCTAAACTCGAGACTCCGACTACACTCACCTTGACACTCCAAAGTTTTCAAGGCTCTCGGATGACAATCCCCTTGTTCCTAGCTTTTAGATGGAGATGATGGATGTTCTTTTTCAACTTCTTGAGCTAGGAAACCAATAGAGAGATTGTTAGCATCGATATTTTGATATCAAAATCAATATAATAATATCAAAATCGATAATCGATCTCAATAGAGATGAAAACGATAAGATATCCATGGATAGTCAAAACCCTAGCTTGAGTTTAACCATGTTTTATCCCTGGAATTCAATAATCAATTGAGGATTATATCTTACTCGATTGATAGGAACAATTTGATATCAATAAAACAAAGAGAAAGTGAAGCTCAAAACTTCCTCAAATGGAGGTGCTTGCTTCAAGGAAGGAGATGAGGAAGATGAAAAGATGGAGAGGTGTATGCTTTAAAGATTTTCGGGTAAGTTTTCTAATTCCTTTTCCCTTTTGTTTTATATCACATATTTGTTGGAAGGAAAGCTCTCAAACCATCCCACGTGAGCTAAAATTAATTAAGGAGGGGCTAATCGCAAGATTAGTCCCTCAATTCTCACCATACTTCGATTTTGCTCCCCAACTTGCATTTTCTCTAATTTAGTCACTATATATGTTCAATATTATTCAATAAAGTCTGATAACGATATTTTTAGCTCAATTAGGGTTTGATATCAATAATTAACTACTCGATGCAATATTTAGACTTCATCAATGTAGAATTTTCGATCACCGAAGCTAAATTTTTACTAGATCGGATTTTGGGGTGTTACAACTCTCCCCCTTAAGAAAAATTCGTCCTCGAATTTTTACCTGAACTGAAGAGATGTGGATATTGCTGTCTCATGGTCTCCTCAGGTTCCCAAATGGCTTCCACAATGGTGTGGCTCCTCCAAAGCACTTTAACCAATTATAGAGTTTTGTTGCAAGTCTCTTGACTTCCCTTGCAAGAATTTGAACTGGTTCCTCCTAGTAGAACAAATTTGGTTGAAGTTCCACAGATTCAGGTTCCACAATGTGCGAAGGATCAGAAAGATACTTCCGAAGCATCGATACATGAAAGAAATCATGGATTTTACTCAATTCTGAGGGTAACAATAGTCGATATGCCACAGGACCAACTCTTTCAATAACTTCAAAGGGTCCAATGAATCAGGGACTCAATTTTCCCTATTTGCCAAATATTAAGACTTTCTTCCACGGTGATACTTTGAGGAAGGCTTTCTAACCAACTTCGTACTCAATGTCTCTTCTTTTGAGGTCAGCATAAGCCTTTTGTCGATCAAAGACACCCCTTAAACGATCATGAATTATAGCGACTCACTCTTTAGTCTCTCGAAGCATGTCAGGGCTTAGCATCTTGCCCTCGCCAAGCTCCGACCAACACAATGGAGTTCTGCATCGCCTACCATACAATGCTTCATACGGAGCCATTTGTATTGATTCTTGGTAACTATTGTTGTAGGCAAATTCGACGAGGGGGTAGAGATTTTTCCCAAGTTCCACCAAAGTCAATGATGCATGCTCGAAGCATGTCTTCCAAAATCTGTATAGAGAGGTTCACTGACAATGCAAGTTTCTAGGATTTCAATGGATAGATTTTTTGATGATTTACCTGGATTACCCTTTCCCACTAATCGTCAGATTGGGGGTGAAAGGCTGTGCTAAGATTAACTCTGGTGCCCAAAGCTCCTTGTAAGGTTCTCTAAAATCGAGATGCAAATCGAGGGTCTCGATCGGAGATAATAGACTTAGGTACTCCGTGGAGTTGGATTACTTCCTTGATATACAAGTCAGCTAGTTTGGGAAGACCGTAGTCCATCCTAACTGGTATAAAATGAGCTGACTTTGTGAAACGATCTACAATGACCCATATGGCATCATGCTTCGCGGGAGTTAACGACTGACCACTAAAAAAATCCATTTCGGTGGATTGATAGGCTGGAATAATCTAGTGGGAGCACAATGTTCTGCCTTAACACGTTGGCATGTGAGGCATTTGGAAATGAAATCAAGTATGGCTTGCTTCATGCCCGGCCACCAATAGAGTTCGCGTAGGTCTTTATACATCTTCACAGACCCTGGGTGAACAGAAAAAGAACTCGAATGAGCTTCAAAGAGAATATCGGTACAAAGAGATTTATCACTAGGTACATAGGCCCGGTCGTGAAAACACAAGAGCCCTTCAGAATTAATTCTGAAGTTGGGGTTGTTCGATAGCTTAGAGACAATGGTTTGAAGCTCAGGATCTTACTCTTGCAAATCCTTGATTCGTGAAACGATGGTAGACTGAACCTGAAGTTCAGCTACAAAGCAACGATGTTTTCGAAGTCAGAAGTGAGGGTTAATTGCTCGAGAGGCTACAATATAACAATGTTACAATGAGTTAATGTACTACATAATACATATAACTCCAAATTCATTGTCAATGCTTACAAAGCAAAGGTTTGTGGCTGAGTGCATCAGCTACAATGTTAGCCTTGCCCGAATGGTAATCAATGACAAGATCGTAATCTTTAAGGAGTTCCATCCACCTCCATTGCCGAAGATTCAACTCCTTTTGAGTCAATAGGTACTTAAGGCTCTTATGATTGGTGAAAAGGTAACATTTTCTCCATATAGATAATGTGTCCAGATTTTCAACGCAAAGACAACTGCAGCCAATCCAAGGTCGTGAGTAGGATAATTCATTTCATGTGGCTTAAGTTGTCTCGAAGAATAAGCGATAACCTTGCCTCCCTGCATCAATACACATCCTAACCCGAGATGTGATGCATCATTGTAAACTATGTAGTCCTTTCCGGACTCAGGTTGGGTCAGGACTGGTGCATGAGTCAACACTTGTTTCAACTGATCAAAACTTCGTTGTTGAACCTCAGTCCAAAAAAAAGGAGCTTCTTTCCTCAATAATTTGGTTAAATGAGCAGCTATCATAGAAAATACTTTTAGAAATCTACGATAATAGCCATGAAGCCCAAGAAAGCTTCTGACTTCGACAATGTTCTTCGGTGGATGCCAATCTACAATAGCTTGGATTTTCTTCGGATCCACTTGAATACCCGAAGCCGACACGATATACCCTAGAAAGGCAACTTCTGTGAGCCAAAGCTCACACTTAGAGAACTTCGCGTACAATTGTTTCTCTCTTAGAGTCTGAAGCACACTACGAAGATGGTCTCGATGCTCCGCTTCATTCTTGGACTAGATCATATATCGTATATAAACACCACTATGAACTTGTCAAGATAAGGCCGAAAGACCCGATTCATCAAATCCATGAAAGCTGCCAGTGCATTGGTTAGCACAAAGGGCATCACCAAGAATTCGTAGTGTCCATATCTTATACGGAAGGCAGTCTTTGGCACATCACACTCTTTAACTCTCATTTGATAGTAGCCCGACCTTAAGTCGATCTTGGAAAACATAGAGGCATCTTTTATTTGATCGAACATGTCGTCTATTCTAGGCAATGTATATTTATTCTTGATGGTTAATTTATTCAACTGTTTGTAGTCGATGCACAATCGCATAGAACCATCCTTCTTCTTAACAAAAAGAACCGGAGCTCCCCAGGGTGAAGAGCTCGGTTGAATGAAACCTTTGTTCAATAGGTCTTGAATCTGAGCCTTTAATTCTTTCAGTTCCACAGCTGCTATGCGATATGGTGCAATGGAAACAGGAGTAGTCCTAGGTTGCACCTCGATGTCAAACTCTACTTCACGGGTTGGGGGTAATCCCGAAAGTTCATCAGGGAAGACATCAGAAAATTCACACACGGTGTCAATGTCTCGTAATTGTGGCTCACCTTTGGTTTCCAATGTCAGGGCATACAATGATGGATTCATCACATTCATCAATACAACACTTTATTTACCTAACCCTCGAAGATACAATTTTCTTTTACAACAATCTACCGAGGCTTGATGCTTACTAAGCCAATCTACGCCTAGGATGACGTCGAATTCGTGGATCGGTAAAGCCAATAAATTGGCCGAAAAAGGAATCTCTTGGATCATTAAAGGAGAGTTCTTGCACACCACCCTTACGGTGACACAATCTCCTAGGGGATTGGTTACAGAAATTCTCGATGCTATTGGTTTAGAAGACATATTATACTTCTTAACTACAATGGTACTTATAAAAGAATGAGTAGAACTGGGGTTAATCAATGCATATAAAGAATGTGAATATAGCTCGATGGTACCTGCAATGACATCAGGTTCATCCTCTTCTTCTCTGCTCCTCACATGACACATTTGGGCAAGAGCTTTTGAATCTTGCTTGTTAAAGGGTTTCCCTAGACAACTCGATCACCCAAAATTCCCAGATGATCCCTACATCGATTCTTTACCTCGAAAGGATTGAGCAGGAGAAGCAACAATAGTCGGTGTAACAACAGATTTAGTTGCATTCAAAGGACAGTCACGAATAAAGTGACCATGCTCGCCACAGTATAATAGGCTCCAGTCTGCTTACGAAATTGACCCGCTGGATGCTTGTTTTAACAATAATTGCATAGTGGATATTAGTTGCCTCGGTTTGAACCTCTAGTGCTATCAACGGACACTGCTTTAGCAAAAGACTGCGTCACAGACTGAGGTCTCTCAATGTTCCTAGAACGGGAGGGCCGTGGATAGATATTTTGTTTGGGGACTTGATATCTCCCCTTCTTATTCCATCTCGGGAATCATCCCTGAACCTTTTCTCTGACTTTCCAGACCCACTAGCTCGTTGAGCTCTCTGGGCAGCTTCAGTGGCCTTGACTCGGTTCACCAGATCCTAGAAGTTGGTGATACCAAGGGCTGTAAACATGGGTCATAGTTCATCGCTAAGGCCAGCTATGAACATTCTGCACTTGTCTTCCTCTTTCTTTATAAATTCTGTTTCGTATCGGCAATATTTGCAGAAATCATAGATATATTGCTCGATAGGTCACCCACCCTGCCTTAGATGGAGAAAGGTGTTCCACCTTTCCGTAAGGTAATATTCACTAATATACGTATTCTAGAATTCTTGGAGAAAGAACTCCCAACTAACTGATTCTTCAGGAGCTGTGAGAATAGTGGTTTCCCACCACATGAGAGCTTCATCGGTCAATAGCACACTACAACTTGTGTTCATCCGAACACTGCAACTGCTTGTTCAGGATACACAGCGTGTTATCCAACCAGTATTCGACAACTTTAGGATTATCATCATCTTGTCCGGTAAAGGAATAGGCTCGGAGTGAAGCCAACTTGTCCACATGGGCACAAACATACTGGACAACAGAAGGGGTAGGCTGAATGGATGGTGTCGCTTGCATCGCAGCCATAAACTGTTTGAACATATTAGCCATGTTCTGGTAACATTCAGCCTGAGCAGTAGGTGCTGCAGGCTCAGTACCCTGAACAAGAGGTTCTTGTGGTTGCAGTGGGTTTTGAGGATTTCCTTCTCTAATCTCCTCGCCATGTGTCGAGGAGCCAGTAGCGAGCGAATCTATATGAGCTTCGTTCGTCTCAGACATATCTATATGAAAGATCGGATTAGTTGACAAGTAACACAATAACAATTTGATACCGCAAATGTGCTCAAGTACTCCCAGAATGCAACAAGCATTCTATATTAATGTAACACCCCCTTCCCGGTCTAGTCAAGAACCGGGTCAGAAGGTGAAACTGGTGATCAATACAGAAATCAGTGCAACAAAATTTTATTTTATTATTAACATTTTCATCCATATCATACAACAAATCATTACAATCGAACATCTCAGTCCAATTTTCCCATATGAGCAATGATTAATCATTGAAAGGCTAAATCACAACTATTACAAGTTTTAAAAGCCAATTTGTAATTTCGACAAACTAGGGGTCCTTCAATGTAATTGATTTTACCATACTAAAATTCACTATATTAATATCATCCCTGCAAAATTTCATACAATTTGGATATCATTAACTTATTCAATTTAACCTTACAATGTTCAGTGACTAGACTGTGAAACTAGCAACATGTTCAATGAGCCTTTAACTAACTTACCTAACCCCGTATCGAAACACCCTAGGGCTGTTTCGAGACGGGTGAATAGTGGTCAACTTCTGTTGTCTTTCCCATTTAGACCGTATCGATACGGGCATGCCCTGTATCGAAACGGGTTGACCTCCCTTGACTTTGACTTTGATCCATTTCGATACGCTATAAACCCATATCGAAACGAGGGGTTCCAATGACAAAATGTTTCAAAACGGCCATGAACCGTTCCGATACACCTTATTCCTCAGGCTAAATTATGCTTACCCGTATCGGAACGCCATCACCCGTTTCGATACGGCCTGACCTGTAATGACATATTTTTGCTGGTATTTATTCAATTTCACCTATAAAAAATGTCCAAATGCAACGAAACTTTACACACAATATTTCAATGGTATAAACTACTAGCATGCCAAGTTTCATGATCATACGAATACGTTTACTAAGTTTTTACTTTTTTGAGCTAAGCATGCACTTTTAAGCCATTTTAAACCAACCAAAAGAGCCATATAGGACCATTAACCATGTTACAACATATGCACACCACAAACATAACAAAATGAGCATATTTGACTAGCTCAACTACTTTACCACCTTCCTTGGAGTTCTTAGGATCAAAATACATTACTTTAAGGCTTGTAGTGACTTGTCTTGCTTTGCCAATCCGATGCTCCGACACTTGATCTTTTAACCTGAAAATGCATGAGATGAGACACGTTGGGCATACATTGCCTAGTGAGGTAGTCATAAACAATATGATTAACAATATATATACAAAATATCTATATATATGACCTCATGCTCATCAAGTCAATGCTATGCATCAATATACAATGTTCAACATGTTCATTACATCATTAGTCCTTGGATTGAATCAAAATAATGGATATGCGAATTCCTACGCCTTTCCAAATCAAAGAATGGTCTAGTCCCTCCGCCTTTCCATTATGACCAATATAAATACACATCCCTCCGCCTCGCCAAATCAATATAGGTTGTAGTCCACCCGTACACTGAGCTCATGAATTCTATGGCATGCCAATTGTATCCAATGTCCATTCCAGTCCAAGGTTTCAATGTTAATATCCATTTCAGTAATCAATGAGTATTCTGATGGCCAATGATTTCAATATCATCGATAGCCAATGTGTCTTATAATCAATGTTTCATGGTTCGATGCCAATGACAATAATCAATGATTTCCTAACAATGTTCCAACAACAATATCTATATAATAACAATGCTCAATGACGATACCAATAACTATGACCGATGTTTAATGACGAACTTACCGACACTTACCAAGGTGTCCGATTAACCATCCAATGCAATTTCTTTAATAACAATGTTAGCGATGTAATCTAAATTATCAAATAATGATCGGAGAAGGCCTTTCACCTAAACTCGAGACTCTGACTACACTCACCTTGACACTCCGAAGTTTTCAAGGCTCTCGGATGACAATCCCCTTGTTCCTAGCTTTAGATGGAGACGATGGATGTTCTTTTTCAACTTCTTGAGCTAGGAAACCAATAGGGAGATTGTGAGGATCAATATTTCGATATCAAAATCAATATAACAATATCAAAATCGATAACTAATCTTAATAGAGATAGAAACAATAAGATATCCATGGATAGTCAAAACCCTAGCTTGAGTTTAACCATGTTTTATCCCTGGAATTCAATAATCAATTGAGGATTATAGCTTACCCGATCGATAGGAACAATTTGATATCAATAAAAAAAAGAGAAAGTGAAGCTCAATACTTCCTCCAATGGAGGTACTTGCTTTAAGGAAGGAGATGAGGAAGATGAAAAGATATAGAGGGGCTAAAATTAATTAAGGAGGTACTTGCTTCAAAGATTTTCGGGTAAGTTTTCTAAGTCCTTTTCCCTTTTGTTTTATATCACATATTTGTTATTTAGCTTTCCTTCCATTAAAGGAAAGCTCTCAGACCATCCCACGTGAGCTAAAATTAATTAAGGAGGGGCTAATCGCAAGATTAGTCCCTTAATTCTCACCATACTTCGATTTTGCTCTACAACTTGCATTTTCTCCAATTTAGTCACTATATATATTCAATATTATTCAATAGAGTCCGATAACAATATTTTTAGCTCAATTAGGGTTCGATATCAATAATTAACTAGTCGATGCAATATTTTGACTTCATCAATGTAGAATTTCTGATCACCGGAGCTAAATTCTGACTAGACTGGATTTCTGGGTGTTACATAGGTTGTATATGATGGTGTTGGGTCTATTGTTCCTCTCATAAGTCTCCATAAAATTTGTAGATTCGTTGCATTCAAAGGAATCATGGTTGCCCCCACACTCATCACAAAAGGGCTCCACAGCCTTGGCCTCATATGTTTTCCCTGTGGACTTGGTCATATTCATTACCATCTGTGTCAGTTTATCCAGGTGGGCATTGACAGATTCAGTGGCTCCTACTTCATTCACAAGAGCTGGCCGCCTTATGCCGCCACGGCGGGATGTAGGGAGCTTGTAGTCATTTTTTGCAATTCTATTCAAAATCTGTAGTGCCTTCTCTGGTGGTCTTTCTAGGATGATTCCATTGGCTGAAGCGTCGAGCATCATTTGTGTTGGTTGATTTACTCCATTATAGAACATCGACACTTGAGTCCAGGATGGGAATCGTGAATTGGGCAGTTGTTTAGCATCTGTTGGTATCTCTCCCAAGCATCATACATCAGTTTGTCATCTCCTTGAAGGTGGTGATCTCGTTTCTTAGTCTGTCGGTCACGTTTGAAGGGCTTAAACGATCTAGGAAGTCCTTGCACAACTCCGTCCAAGTGTTGAATGATCGTGTCGGTTGGTTGTTTAGCCACAGTTTTGTCCTATCCCTAAGTGAATAGGGAAATAGGAGCACATCTTGATGGACTCCATGTATCTTGAAAGCTCTGCAAATGTCTAGGAATCCCCTCAAGTGTTGCCGAGCATCTTCCGTGGCAGTTCCTCCAAATTTCCCTAATGTGTTTATCATGTTGAACATCATTGGTTTCAGCTTGAAGTGATCTGCTTCAATTTTAGGCTCTGAACAGTTGTGTCAAATCCTCTAAATTCGCGCCCCAAATAATCCCTGGTGGTGCGCACATACTGTTACTACCTGGGCGGAACTGGGGGCTGCTGCCTAGGTGGAATTGGTGGCTGCTGTCTAGGCGGCGGATCTTGCTGCCCATCCCTGCCGTTTCGGGCATTATTGGCAAGGTTGTCGTCTTGGCCGTTAACCATGGTTGCCTTTGTTTTTTCTTTTTCTTTAGCTTCTACGAGGGCTTCTCTTGCTTCTTTCATTAGTTTTCTTGCTCGTCGTTCGATCTCGTCTATGAAAACGATTTCGGCCGATGGGTTGGCTCTGGTCATACACTATACAAGAAAACTGTAAAAAAATTCAAATAAAAACTAAAATTAAATGCAATAAAATAAAGGTGTAGAAAAATAAAAACGAATTTACTGTTGCTAGTCCCCGGCAACGGTGCCAAAAACTTGTAGAGAATCGGGGTGTTCACTAAATATGAGCGCAAGTGCACACTCTTGTCAAGTTATAGTATAAAGATATCGTCTCCCACGAGGATTGGACAGCTAACTCGAATGTAAATTCCTGCACACAAGATATTAAATGCACAAGTAAATTTTAGTTTGTAATAAGAAAAAAAGTAAATAAACACAAGTAAATAATAGAAGAGATCAGAGTGATAGAATGGGTCAGGTTATGCTGCTTCGTAGTGTGAAACTGTATTGAATAGGTTAAGCTGTATTGCGCTGCCAGACTTCGCTGCCTCGGCGGAAGATGGCAGATTGGTGCTTCGACAACTTTCGCTGACTCGGCAGTGGAACGGACGATTGGCTCGGCGACAAACTCGGCAGACCTTCAAGGCTCTATAGAATGCATCGATAATGATCCCGCTTATGTCTAAGTCAGAATATTGTTGTTGTTCGCTGTGGATAATACATGTCGGCGTGAATCTTGCAATGAAAAACAACCTTTAGTTATGTAACGATGTTTTTTTTGAAGAAAACTAATAACTTTAAAAGTATCCCACATTTTTTTAGAAAATCGATTAAATGGGGATTTTTGTTCTAAAAAATTCGAGCTTTGGAAAATAGTAAAAATTTGGAGTCGCCACCGGCCACTAAGGTAGGTCGGACACCATCAAAAACCAGAGATTCATTTGAAAGGGTTCGAGAGTTGGTTATGTGTGGGGAAGGGTTAGCACCCCCATCACGCCCGGAAATCGGTACCAGAACACTTGTTGCTTTTAATTCGATGGAAATTGTTGAAATTTAAAATGAATTTAATTAGGGTTTCTTAATTGAAAATTAACCTTAATTGTATGAGCTTTATCAAATTGGTGGTTTCAAATTATTTAGACATTTAATTAAAAAGGATAATGATACACCGGACCAAAGACTAAACCGACATCATATAAGTCTAACTGCCGTGTTAGTTTAGGGTTCAGATCCCGTACGTCACCTTTACGCATGATGCAAGTAGATAAAGTATGATATCATGTTCTTGTTCATTTTAATTACTTACAAATTTACCTTTAGACGATGCCAATTAATTTGAATATTCGAGGAATATCCAATAAGCTAGGATATTACAACTCAAATACGCGAATTAATAAGTACCTCGTTTTTATGATTAAAATTAATTATTATGCAAATTAGAATATTAAAAGTCACGTGAATGACAATTAGGGGTGCATATCACATATAAACATCACATTAGGACATCAAAAGAAAATTACACTATGTAAAAAAAAATTATAATATATTTATTAAAACTATATTATACATACATATCTATGCATTATACCATAAACGCATTAAGATCACATATTACCGCATAATATAGGCATATCAAACCACAAATCACATGTCCACATTAAACATATCTATCAACATGGAAAAATCATAAAAGGACTGAAATGTAAGAAATTTAAAGATGCAAGGCAAAAAAGATAATGCATGATTAAAGGGAAAACACTAGAAAAGGGACCAAAATGAACAAAAACCAGAATCCCAGGACCCAACGATGATTAGACCACTCGAAATTCGGTTAAAATCAAATTAAGGACGAATTTAAAAACTTGAGGGACCACGGGCGTGGTTTTAGAAAGCGGAGGCCCTTGTGCGCGTAATAACAAAGACACAGAGGGATTTATTAGGGGATTAGACCGATTTTAAAACGCTGAAACTCTATAAAAGCGGACTTAAAACCATTGAGACCCTTTTTTTCTAACCCTAACTCTCAGAGACTCCCCTCTTCTCTCGTCTATCGAACGCCATTGCGCCGGTCGTCGCTATTCGACGGCCGGCGAACTTGGAAACCCTAAAACTAAAAAAAACTTCTTTTTCCCGAAACCTTTCAAAACCCAAAATCAAAACCCCTTTTACTTTACGAAAATAGAACTGAAAAAGCCCCCTTTTTATTTAGAAAACCGAAAAAATCCCTTTTTTGTTACAACCCTTACCGACTCACCATGCACAGCCTTGAGAGGCCGGAGGGCTTATCGACGGCGAAAGGGGCAACTGAGGTTCGAGAAGATAAAACGACAGAGGTAAAAAAAAGAAACCCTAAAGCTTTGTTTTTTATATGCTTCAAAACGTAATGAAAGAAGAAGATGATAATACCTCTAAACCGAGACATTTTTGCTTCTATTGTTCTCTGAAATTTCCCCAATGATCCTTGGCATTACATCTCTTGGTTTCGGGTTTTATAACACTGAAAATTACAATTTTTTTTTACATAAAATCAGAAATGAAAAAATGCTATTGGTTGATCATGACTATTTTGGCCGGATTCATACCCTCTGATTTTGTACATTTCTGTTATTCTTGTTTTTGTTTGCATGTACTAGCCATGAGGAGGGGGACCAGTGAAGACGGCGCGGCTTGGGGGTTAAGGAGTTGGACCGGCTGGACGTCGTGGAGCAATCTCAGCCACTAATGAAGGGATCTGGAGCGTCGTGCACGAGCTCCACGCGCGCGGCGTGTGACTTCAATGCATAAGTCGAAGCGTCCGGGTGTGGTTTGCACTCGCGCGTGAGGATGGCAGACATGCGCGCGTGAGTTCGTGTGAGAGCTGAAATGCCTCTTTCATTCAATCTGGACCGTCAGATCGTTCCAGATCTGACGGTGAGGATTATGATGCGCAGAAGAAGGGGATAATTAGGTCTTGTATAATCAGATTAGGGTAGGGTTTAATAGTTGGGTCGGAAATGGGCCATGTAATTTTTTGGCTTGGGCTTTTTAATGTAATGGACTGTTTTATTAATAAACCGAGCTTTAATTCAATTAGGCATGTATTTTCTTTCTTACTTTTTCAGCTTAATTAACAACAACAACAACAACAACAACAACAACAACAACAATAATAATAATAATAATAATAGTGATATAATACACTATAGTATTTAGGGGTTTTTCAAATGGATGATAATAATCATAACTACCCATCACTAATATGTACAAATAATATTAATAATATTTCCTTGTTTTAGTTTTAATCACTATATATAGTTAAAGTAGGTAAACAAAGCTCATTATTGCAAAATATAAAAACGGGTTAACACCCTGGACAAAATTAGTGATTACAGATGCCCCTCTTTGCTTATACTTGTGGAACAAGAATAAAGCAAAGACCATAAGAACTAATTTTGTCCAACTTCCCTGTTTAAATTCTAAATCAACGTGCACTTGAACTACTGGCGGTCCAGAAGTCGGTACGGGAAAAATGTAACGTCACGGAGGCTTGAAGCTGTTCTTCTCATTTTGACATTCTTCAACCCTTCGAGGTCCGAACGAATAGACCATTGGTGAAAAATAAAGCTCCATTCTCTTTACGCCCAAACGGATAGGCGGATTCCATTCTCCTCATGCCTGAACGGATAGGCATGATTCCATTCTCAAAGTGCCTGAACGGATAGGCGGGTTCCATTCTCCTCATGCCTGAACGGATAGGCGGGTTCCATTTCCTTATGCCTGAACGGATAGGCAGGTTCCATTCTCCTCATGCCTGAACGAATAGGCATGTTCCATTCTCTTCATGCCTGAGCGGATAGGTGGATTCCATTCTCCTCATGCCTGAATGGATAGGCGGGTTCCATTCTCAAAGTGCCCGAACGGATAGGCGGGTTCTGAAAGATAAAAGTTCCATTCTCCTCATGCTTGAACGGATAGGAGGGTTCCATTCTCCTTATGCTTGAACGGATAGGCGTGTTCCATTCTCCTCATGCTCGAACAGATAGGCGGGTTCTATTTACTGGAAACTCATTAATATACCTGTCAACATAGGTAAAATAATCTGATGATATGAGTTGGCATGCCCCTAACCTATGGATGCCTAACTACAAATGATGCATGAATTATGACATCCAAAATTGCTCGGACACTTTCATCTTTCGGATCGGCCAATCTTGACCTTTTTCTTGTTTTTTCTTCTTCTCAATCTCTTCTGGCTTTCTCATCTTTGCCAAATCCCCATCCTTTGTCTCGTCTTGAAAGATGGTTGTTTTCTTTTCTCAACATCAGGGGAAATGCACATGCCCCAAAGTCCTTGAACTTTCCTCTTAAGTTCACTAAGGTTTATTTTCACTTTCTGAACTAATTAAAGCATTTCAACAGAAACTCGCTTCAAGTCCCCAAACAGTAGCATGTAAAATCTTACTACTATCCTCACCATGGCCACTGACGCGCTATCATTTGTATTCAATCCCTTGCATTCTAAACTTTATCCTTGAAGCAATAGAAAGAAATATTTTTGTCTCCACTAAAATTTTAGATTACATCTTCTAATTTCAATATAAGATGCATTTTCAAAAAAAAAAAACCAGACTTTCTTTTCAAATTATGAATATATCAAGCTAAATTAAATACCCTGAATATCGAGTGCACGAGTGACACTAAGATGGCTTACCAAGGATTGCCTCAAGCATCATGTGTCTAGGAGACCTCGAAAGCTGAGCTAATGTCTGAAGATGTGAAATACCCTTCGAGTTATTTCAGTTTTTTTAATCAATTAGTCTTACCTTCTGTAGGCTTTGCCTTTATCACTATTTCTTTGTCTCATTTCTTTCTGGTTTTGGGGAAGTCAACTCATCACATTTCTTTTGCTCGGAATAAATGATGGAGCAAACAAAAAAACCCCGAGCTACTTGGCATTGTCATGATTTGAAAATATTACCATCACTCATGAAGCTAAAGTTTTTTATTTGAATGGTGCATAACAACCTTATTGGTCCTTTTGCTACAACGGAGTGCCCCAAAAATTTCCACACTCTTATCCGAAAATGCCTATTACCAGGCTTTGAAGATTGGAGTGCTTTTATTATTCTCGATTTTTTCTTTCTTTCCTTTTTTCTTTTCTTTTTTTTAGTGCGAAAGATTTCTTGTTGTTCTCCCGAATGCCTTAATGCCATGTGTACTCAATAAATGACCAAATTAAATTGGAGTGTAAGGCACATATTCATCATCTTTGCAGCTTTCGATTTCCACTAGACAAAGGTTGCTCGAAATCAACCTTTGGGTCAAGGTCAATGTCCCTCGTGCAATTGATATACGAGGACTCAATAGACAAATATATACACAAAATGAAGAGATAATTGAAACACAAAATACAATGCATCCTTTCATTGAAATTTAAACATGCAGTCTTAGGCCCTTACAAAAATATCTTTGCTACCTTCGGGAAAAGGGTAGCAAAGTTAATTCCACACATTACTTCAAGGAAAAGGTTAAAATGCAATGAAATGAAAAAAAGTCAACACTAAATAGAAAGCAATCTTGGATGCATTAAAACTCTTGACCACCGTTAGACTGGCCATTCATCACAACCCTTAAGCTCCCTCGAAGAAATCAATCTCCTTGTTGTCCATCAGTTCTTAAACCAACTGCTTGAATTCTGGACAACACTGAATCTCATGCCCCACAGTCTGATGGTACTCACTGAAGAAAAACATAATTGAAGAAAAACATAATGTATTTCTGTTTCTTTCGATTAATTGATTGATAAACTTACAAAGGTTTGCAGACTTTTATAGACTAGGACTTTTTGTTACATTAGGAGTCCTACTAATTATTAACTTCTAACTCTAGTTTTAGGAGTTTGACTTTAACTAAACTTATACAATATAGTTCGATTACAATAACTAATCTAGTTCGACTAGACTTACAATTCTAGTTTGAGTAAACTTACACTCCCCCTCAAGTTGGAGAATATACATTGTATAATCCCAACTTGAATAAAAACTTTTCGAATAAGGCTTTTGGAAGTGCTTTTGTTAGTACATCTGCCACTTGCTCCTCGGCTGGAACATACTCTAATGAAGCCATTCCACTTGTCAACTTATCTGCGATAAATTGCCTATCTATTTCAACATGCTTTGTTCTGTCGTGTTGAATAGGGTTCTTGGCAATTTGAATGGTCGATTGATTATCACAAAAGATTTGGAAATTTTCATCTTTGGTCATTCCTAGTTTTTTAAGCAACTTTATTAACCAGATTCCTTCACACATTCCCAAGGCCAATGCTCTGTATTCCGCTTCCGCACTGCTTCTGGAAACAACTGTCTGCTTTTTGCTTTTCCAAGTCACCAAATTACCCCATACATAAGAGCAATATCCATTGGTTGACCTCCTATCTATTAGTTCACTGGTCGAACTTGCATATGTGAATACTCTAACAGTTTTATCAGAACTTTTCTTGAATATTAAACCATGTCCAGGTCTACCTTTCAAGTATCTCAGAATCCTCTTTGCTGCTTCCATGTGTTCCTAGTAAATCTGTCGAATGTTTGTATCCATTCTCCAAAATAACCCTGGTAAAATATGTCGAACCATGCTCTTGGAGACTGCTTAAGGCCATAGAGAGATTTGTCAAGCTTTCACACCTTCTGATTTTGTCCAGCACCTTCTAGTCCAGGTGGAATCTGCATGTATACTTCTCCCTCAAGGTTACCATTAAGAAAAGCATTTTTAATGTCAAGTTGATGCAGTTGCCAATCACAGGTGGAATCTGCATGTATACTTCTGCACTGCTTCTGGAAACAACTGTATGCTTTTTGCTTTTCCAAGTCACCAAATTACCCCATACATAAGAGCAATATCCACTGGTTGACCTCCTATCTGTTAGTTCACTGGCCCAACTTGCATCTGTGAATACTCTAACAGTTTTATCAGAACTTTTCTTGAATATTAAACCATGTCCAGGTGTACCTTTCAAGTATCTCAGAATCCTCTTTGTTGCTTCCATGTGTTCCTGGTAAATTTGTCGAACCATGGTATGGTCTGCCAGTGACTGTTTGTATCCATTCTCCAAAATAACCCTGGTATATCTGTCGAACCATGCTCTTGGAGACTGCTTAAGGCCATAGAGAGATTTGTCAAGCTTGCACACCTTCTGATTTTGTCCAGCACCTTCTAGTCCAGGTGGAATCTCCATGTATACTTTTTCCTCAAGGTTACCATTAAGAAAAGCATTTTTAATGTCAAGTTGATGCAGTTGCCAATCACAGGTGGAATTTGCATGTATACTTCTGCACTGCTTCTGGAAACAACTGTCTGCTTTTTGCTTTTCCAAGTCACCAAATTACCCCATACATAAGAGCAATATCCACTGGTTGACCTCTTATCTGTTAGTTCACTGGCCCAACTTGCATCTGTGAATACTCTAACAATTTTATCAGAACTTTTCTTGAATATTAAAACATGTCCAGGTGTACCTTTCAAGTATCTCAGAATCCTCTTTGTTGCTTCCATGTGTTCCTGCCTCGGATCTGTCATGTGCTGACTCACAATATTCACCGAAAAAGAGATATCTGGTCTTGTTAGTGATAGATAGATCAATTTCCCTACTAGCCTCTGGTAAAGTCCTTTATCTGCCTTTGGACTTGGATCGACTTTGTTGAACTTTAAGTTTGCATCCATGGGTGTATCTGTTGGTTTGCAACCAAACATTCCTTTTTTTGTCAACAAATCCAGAACATACTTCCTCTGATTGATCATCAAACCTTTGCTAGACCTTGCTATCTCCATACCTAGGAAATATCTGAGTTTTCCTAGATCCTTGATTTCAAATTCCTTGCTCAACAAGGTTTTTAATCGACTCAATTCCACTTCATCATCTCCTGTCAATATTATATCATCCACATAAACAATAAGAATAACCCTTTATTCAATGAGGTTACCTTAGAGAACAAGGTATGGTCTGCCAGTGACTGTTTGTATCCATTCTCCAAAATAACCCTGGTAAATCTGTCGAACCATGCTCTTGGAGACTGCTTAAGGCCATAGAGAGATTTGTCAAGCTTGCACACCTTCTGATTTTGTCCAGCACCTTCTAGTCCAGGTGGAATCTGCATGTATACTTCTTCCTCAAGGTTACCATTAAGAAAAGCATTTTTAATGTCAAGTTGATGCAGTTGCCAATCACAGTTTACAACTAGGCTTAACAAAACTCTAATTGAATTTAATTTTGAACCAGGGACAAATGTTTCCTTCTAATCCACTCCATAGGTCTGTGTGAACCCCTTGGCAACCAATCTGGCTTTATATCTCTGTATACTGCCATCTGAATTGTACTTAATGGCGAACACCCATTTGCATCCAACTGGTTTTTTTCCTTGGGGAAGATTTGTAATGGTCCATGTACCATTCTTTTCAAGTGTCTCAATTTCTTCATCAACTGCTTCCTTCCACTTTGGATTCTGCAAAGCTTCTTCAATAGTCTTAGGAATACGTTCTTCATCTAGCTTTGCCGTAAATGCTTTAAAAGATGGCATCAAATTCCCATAAGCAACATACCTTTGAATAGGATGCTTAGTACACTGTCTCACCCCTTTTCTTTTAGCAATAGGTAAGTGTTCAAATTCAAGAAGATGAGAAGGAATACTAGCAGAATCATTACCTCCACTTTCTTTACAAGCAACTGGACTAAAATCCAATTCTTGCAAGTACTAGATTGCATAATGGTTTCTGGAATGGTTCTCCTTTTCCTGGTGTAAACCTGCAGTTGTTTAGAGGGCTGCGAAGAAGGTTCGATTAAATTTTGGGTTCCTGCAAGTGTGACAATAGGTGAAGTATGCGGTGTATATAAGGTACTAGGTGAGGAAATAGGTAAAATATTAGGTGGAGAAAGAGAAGTCTGAGGCTCAAGTGATGAGGAATAGGTAGGAGGTGGTAAACGAAAAGAAGGAACCTGTTTTGGAGAGGGCTGGAAATCATCAAAACTCTCCCCTTGAATTTCAGCCGTGAGAAAATATGGTTCCTGTTCAAAAAAGTTAAGATCCAAAGAAACAAGAAATTTACGAGAAGGTGGATGGTAACATTTGTAGCCCTTCTTTAGTGAAGAATATCCTACGAACACACATTTTAGAGATTTAGGATCAAGTTTAGACCTAGAAGGATCATGGTTTGTAACAAACACGATACACCCAAAAGTTTTCAAAGGAAGTGTAGAGGACAAATGCTTAAAGTGAGGAAAACAAGATAAAAGAACATCTCTAGGTGTTTGGAAATTTAAAACTCTACCGGGCATACAATTAATAAGATATGTAGAAGTTAATAAGGCTTCTCCCCATAGATATTTAGGAACATTGTGGGTAAACAATAAAGCTCAAGTTACCTCTAGTAGATGCCTATTTTTTGTTTCTGCGACTCCATTCTGTTGGGGAGTATCAACACAAGAACTAATATGTACTATCCCTTTCTCCTTGAAAAAATCACCTAAAGATTTAGTAAAGAATTCCCCTCCATTATCCGATATAAAGATTTGAATTTTAGAATGAAATTGGGTCTCGACCATGTTGTAAAATCTCTCAAAAACACTAGTCACTTCAGATTTTTCTTTCAAGAGGTAAGTCCAAGTGGTTCTACTATGGTCATCAATAAAGGTCACAAACCATCTGCTACCAGTAATATTCTTCACTTTAGAAGGACCCCAAACATCACTGTGGATAAGAGAAAAAGGATGTGAGGGTTTGTAAGTAGAGGGTAAGTAAGATTGTCTTGTTTGTTTAGCAAGTTGACAGATATGGCATTTAAAGGAAGAAGGTTTTTGATTAACAAATAATTGAGGAAAAATTTTTGCAAGATAGGTGAAATTTGGGTGGCCTAACCTAAAATGCCATAACATAACATCAGACTGTCCTAATGAAGTAAGACAAAATTTAGAAGATAAAGGTTTAGAATTTCATGTACTGTGAAGAACATATAAGCCATTCTGCAAGCGAGCATTGCCAATCCTCTTTTTGAAGTCCAGTGCCTGTAAAAAACACTCAGAATCAGTGAACTGGAAAACACAATTTAAATCCTTGCAGAGCTTGCAAACTGACAACAAATTGCAGTTCAGGCTAGGCACAAAAAGCACGTCTCGAAGGACTAAGTCATCAGTAAGAAATACAGAACCACTGCCTTGAATTGGTGAGAAAGAACCATCTGTTAATTAGATAAAATTCTGAGAGGAGGAATTTTTAAATTGAAAAAACAATTCCCTGTTACCAGTCATGTGCTCAGAAGCACCAGAGTCCACAATCCATGCTGATGTATTCGTAGTAGAAAGAAGTGCAGCGGAAGAAGAGTTGGTTTTTGTACCATCATTGTCTGCGAAAGCCAGATTTCCTGCACTGCTCTTAATGAATCTGCCGAACAGTTGCTGCAGTTGTACCATTTGTTGGTTGGTGAAGCCTCTAGATGAAGTCGGATTATCCATTGAAGAGGAAAAGAAAAAAGAAAAATCCGATAGGATCGAATTTAGACTGATACCATGAAGAAAAACAAAATTGAAGAAAAACAGAATGTATTTCTGTTTCTTTCGATTAATTGATTGATAAACTTACAAAGGTTTGCAGACTTTTATAGACTAGGACTTTTAGTTACATTAGGAGTCCTACCAATTATTAACTTCTAACTCTAGTTTTAGGAGTTTGACTTTAATTAAACTTATACAATATAGTTCGATTACAATAACTAATCTAGTTCGAATAGACTTACAATTCTAGTTTGAGAAAACTTACACTCACAAAATGATTCATGGCCATTATACACTCCCTTCTTACCATTCTCAATCAAGCCCGCCGCGCACAGCTGTTTGAACACCCAACTCAGAGAGGACTTGATTTCCGACACCTCCATCCTCACTTTTTTCGTATCTACATCTTCAAGGGCATTCACGCCTCAACCCCCATGGTTTGGAAGTGGGATGGCCGCCACATTGGGCCCCTCTAGTTCGATGACCCCGTTGTTGATCATGTTTTGCACGAGTTTCTTGAACGCTGTGCAATTTTCTATCGTGTGCCCTGGTACTCCGCTGTGGTACTCACAATGTGTTTTCTCGTCATACCATGGAGGGTAATGTTGCGTGTAAAAGAGTCTATCGCAATTATAGTGCAAGTGTACACGACGCAAGTAGTAAAGTGATACGAAGTATCGGATTATCGTCTCCACAGGGATTGGGCCAATAGCTTCACCTAATTTCACTGCACGAAGTAAAGGAAATAATTGAGAGTTGTCACGAGAATAATAAAGGAAAACGTAAATAAAAGAATAGAGTAATCAAGATAGAGAGAATGGGCTGGTATTGAATTGCTCAGTAGTGCAGGTATTGTATTGCTTAGGAACTCCAGTTCTGTCGTCACACCTGTCGCCGACAGCACCTGTCGCGGCAGCTGTCCGTTGGTCGTCGCGGCAGCAAACACACCAACTCAGTACGTTCAAGTTTGGCAAGAATCCCAGATCTGCCTTGGCCTATCCCTAGGTCCAAGTCTGTCGATGATCACGTCTTTGACGATACCTCCCGGCGTGAATCGAAGGATGAACACCGATGTGTATGAATTCTTCCTTAGCCACTTAACCTTGCCCTATTCTTAGGCACAAGATAGTTCAACTATAAACTAGAGAACTCGCTCTTATTTCTTTCGTATACTTAACTCTCCCGATGCTAAGTAAATAGATAACCTCACAATGCTCTCCCGATGCTCTTGCAAGATATTAAAACCAAAATAAGAGAACTTGAAGTTTATTTTATTGAACTTGGAAAATCCTAAAACAAAACAACCCTTGCAACTACTTTACAAAACAACCCGTGGCCCTAAGGGGAATTTAGAACATGTCGACGACGAGTAAACGGCAGAGGGGTTTAGGTTATCGGTTATGGGGTATTATGCCTCCTAGGTTAAATCTATGCCCTTATATAAGCTTTGGGCTCAAGTATTCTAAGTTAACAAGGATTACAACTTTAATGAAAAGTGAGATTCTAATGAATGCTTAATCTCTAAGGATTCCTACTTTTCAGCCGCCTCCTTGTTTCATGGGAATTCCTCTCCTTGAGCTTTGGCTTGACATATCTTTTGATCCGGGGCTTGGAAAAATATTTGGCTTTCACACGACAGACGAGCAGATTTTTCTCTATCTATCGTGGTCCACATTACTTTTCCTCTTCATAAGGTTGCTGTCACCTTGCTGTCACGACAGAATCATGGCAGCTTCTTCCTCGTCGTCTGCTTGTCCAGTTCAGCTCTCCTGCTTCTCTGCCCTGCGCCCGCCTTCACCGTCTACGATGGCAGCTACCTGCAAAATAAGCCATCTTTTAGTAGAATCCGTGCCTTTAATCCATTTGTGATGTTTTACTGTAAACTAACCTAAATGCAATGCAATGATGCTTGAATGTAGCAGAAATATGGGTTAAAAAGGTGTAAATAATAGAACTTTTACACACTCAACACACCCCCAAACTCAAGTTTTTGCTTGCCCTCAAGCAACTAAGACCTAAAAGAAAAAGAATATAGAATTTTTTGTGTGTTGGCCTTCAAACAATGAACTGTCCCTTACCTGTCGCTCATTCTCTGTAACGGCAGCAATCTGTCGGTAAGATTAGGATCTGTCCGGAATCTCCCTATAGTCCTCGTGCAGTGTGTGCATGCTTGTGAACAGTTTTATGCCAAGACTCTCTTAGTTTCACTAGAATATTATTCTTTAGCTTGTTTAGAGTTTTTCTTACGAGATTGTTTTCTTTCTTTTTCTTACTAGAGCCAGAATTGGGCACCTCTAGTTATTTCCCTTCTTTTTTTTCTAATTTCTTCTATTTTCTACTAGAGCCAGTATTTCAGGCACCTCTAGTTAACTGTCTAGAGCCGGTGATAGGCACCTCTAGAAGTTTTTCTCTGGTTATCTGCCTAGAGCCAGTGGTAGGCACCTCTAGGTTTCCTGAGATTCTAGTCTCTTTTCTACTCTAAGTGCTAAGCTTTCCTATTCTAGTTTGGCTAAAAGAAATCTAAGCAGTATAATAGTCACAATGGTGTTTAAGTTTTCAGAACTATAGAAAGGCTCTAAACTTCTCCTTAATCTGTCCTAAAGATGCTGTCACGATAGAGCTGTCATGACAGGTAACTTAACTTCACAGTTTTAAGCCAACAGTTTAATCTTTTTTTTCTTTTTTTAAAGAGAACTTAAATAAATAAAAGACACAACAGATTAATAAAAAGATGTACTAAGACTCCATTAATGATGGAGGGTTGCCACCCCCAAACTCGAGGGTTGCATTGCCCTCAATGCAAAATGACAGAAAAACAAAAACATGAAGGTAAGTACATCACAAAATATATAAGGCAGACAGCAATAAAAGGAAATAAAAGACTTAAATTTTCAATCGCTGTCCTCGCTGCTGCTGCTGACACGGATCTGATGGCAGCGTCTGGGCTTTGGTGGAGGCTGGACAGTTTGCTCAACGAGCTGGACGTTTGAACTGCTGCCACTGTCCCACGTGCAGCTGGTGGAGGTGCTAGCCTTGGGCATCGGCTTCCTGTCTGCCACGTGCTTCTGTCGCTTGACAGGCGTAAACTCCCTCTCCAAATTCCTCCTAATCAGAGGTTCTTCTTCGCCGACGGCTGTGGCTGGCCGCTTCGTTCCACGTGCAGGGCTGTCGGCCGAAGGATTCGCAGCTGCCGTCCGGGCAGGTGAAGGGGTGGAAGTAGCAGAATGTGTATGGGGGGAGACAAGTGGTGTAGGTGTAGGGGAGGGAATATGAAAATAATGGGCAGGGAAGGTGGGGAAGATGACATCCGTATAATGTAAAGTGTCGGTAATGAAATTTACCGTTGCGTTGGTGAAATCCCGGATGAAGGTCATCAATCCCATTTGTCGCTCTTCTACCCGTTGGATCGCAGCAAGGATGTGGGCAGATTGGTCTGTCGGGGCGGTGGCGGCGGCAGGTTCGATGGCAGGTTCCTCATCTGAGTCTGTAGGGGAGGCAGCTGGGTTGAAGAAGTTGATGGGTGTTGCAGCTATGACCTCCATGAGGCTTGAGATGTTGTTGTCAGTCCAGCCACGACCATTGACTAATTTGTCGGTGGATACCTCGGGGACAACAGCACAGCGGCAGAGAGTAGTTATCGTGAACAGCAGGCAGAGGCGAGAGTCTGTTCGATGGGCACATTCCAAAATGCTCTCCCTCATATAACGGCCCACGTTGATAGGCCTGTCGTGCATTATTGAATGGATGAGTGCGAGCCGCTGCTGGTTCACTGTCGTATGATGGGAAGATGGCATGATACGCTTTTTGATGAAAGCATTCCAGAGTTTTGCTTCAGGTAGGAGCTGCCCCCTTTTTACAGAGTGGGGTTTCTTTTTGCTGGTTGTCCAAGTTGTTCCTTCCTCTGTTACCTCTGCCATGACAGCACCATAGGCGGCAACATCGAGGGTGTCGAGAAATTTCTGGTGGGCATCATCATCGGGGCCAAAGAAAAGGCCAAACATGTGGTTGATACTGTCAGCCGTGAATGGAACCTTTACTCCTCGGACGGTGACAGATGTTGCCGTTCTGCTGTCGACGGCCGCGTAGAACTCCCGGACTAATGTGTCGTTTAGTTCTGCCGGTTGTTCGGCGAACTGCTCCCATAGTTGGGTTCTTATAGCTTTCGCAATGAACGGTCGGAGCCCCATGTTAGGTGCTTCGCGAATGTAGATGAAGCCCCTCTCTTCCCATAACTCCTTGTTGGCGAACGGTGATGCTGCTGCAGATGAGGAGGCTGAGGCAGCACTGCGGCGGGTCTGTCTAGTAGACATATTAGTTGCAAGGGTTGTAGAAATAAAGAAAGCAAATAACAACTAGAGGAGGAAGCAAGGAAGAAGAAGCAGAAGTGAGAAAAATGAAAATGAAAATGGGGTTTTATAGCGGTCGAGGTGCTGCCCGTTTAATGCTATAACGGCAGGCGTGAATAACGGAGCGACTGTTGGGATTTAGCGTGTCTGACGCGTCTGACACGTATTTATACGTCTGCTACGCGTCTGCCACACGCTTCTGCGTCTGCCGTGTCAGTCTATTGACAGCCTGTCTTATCCGTCTGCGGCGGCAGCCGAAACGACATGCTTCAATAAATGGGCTCTGTTGGGCTGATGGATGGATGGTGGGCTTGGGTCACTTCTCCTTTTCTTCTTGACTCCTTTATTTCCTAAAGACAGAAAAATAAAAACATTATTCGACTAAAATAAATCTAATTTCCTAATAAATAATAAATAATGTAAATAAATAAATAATAAAACTTAGGTTAAATTAGGGATGCCTTGTGGGGCATCTCCTAAAGTAACCACTTCCTGTATTCCTGGGGCTTTAGTCCCTTGATAATGCTTGAGGCGTTGTCCATTAACTTTGAATTGGTGCCCGTCTTTTAATGATTGAATTGTGATGGCACCATGGGGAAAAACTTGTACCACTTGGAATGGGCCAGACCATCTAGACTTTAGCTTTCCTGGGAAGAGTTTCAGTCTAGAATTGAACAACAACACAAGCTGCCCTGGGCAGAACTGTCGTGGCAGCAACTTCTTATCATGCCACTTCTTTGTTTTTTCCTTGTAGATTCTTGCGTTGTCATAGGCCATTGTCCGTATTTCCTCAAGCTCGTTCAGATCTAACAGCCTTTTCTGGCCTGCCTTGTCCAAGTCCATATTCACTGCCTTGATTGCCCAGTATGCTTTGTGCTCGATCTCGACAGGCAAGTGGCAGGTTTTTCCATAAATCAGTCGGTATGGAGACATGCCCAACGGAGTCTTAAAAGCTGTCCTATATGCCCATAGTGCATCATTCAGAAGTAGAGACCAATCTTTCCTAGTTGGTTTAACCATCTTCTCAAGAATGTTCTTCACTTCCCTATTGGATATCTCAGCCTGTCCATTGGTCTGTGGGTGGTATGCTGTCGCGATCCTGTGCTTGACACCATATTTCTTCAAGGCGGCAGCAATTACCCTATTATCAAAATGTCTCCCTTCATCACTGATAATCGCCTTAGGGATGCCAAACCTTGAAAAAATGTTTTTGTGTAAAAACTTTTGGACCGTCTTGGCATCATTCTTTTGTGTGGCGATAGCTTCAACCCACTTAGAGACATAATCTACTGCTAGGAGGATGTATAAATTTCCACATGAAGATGGGAAAGGTCCCATAAAATCAATCCCCCAAACGTCGAAGATCTCGACTTCCAGAATGTTCTGCAGTGGCATCTCGTTTCTCCTCGAGATGTTACCTGTTCGCTGGCACCTGTCACAGTTCTTGTAAAAGTCCTGTGCATCTTTATACAGTGTCGGCCAGTAGAACCCTGACTGCAGCACCTTGGCAGCAGTTTTGTTGCCTCCTAAGTGACCTCCATATTGAGAAGCATGGCAGTGATGGAGAATGTCTTCTTGCTCTTCTTTTGGTACACACCTCCTTATAACCTGATCTGCACATAATTTGAAAAGAAGAGGTTCGTCCCAATAATAATGCTTGACATCATTTTGGAACCTCTTCCTGGCTTGATAATTAAGATCAGAAGGGAATATTCCGCTAACTATAAAATTAACAAAATCAGCATACCAGGGGAGTTCAGAAGACTTACCTGCCGCCATGGCTGTCGCGGCAGCAAAGAGCTGCTCATCTGGGAAGGTCTCCAGTATGTTTGTCTCATCAATTGTTAGACTCTGTCCCTTCTCCAATCTTGACAAGTGGTCTGCCACCTGATTTTCTGTCCCCTTTTTGTCCTTGATCTCTAGGTCGAATTCTTGTAATAGCAAGATCCACCGTATCAATCTAGGCTTTGCATCCTTCTTTGCGAACAAATATTTCAGGGCAGAATGGTCTGTGTGCACTATCACCTTCGTCCCAAGTATGTAAGAACGAAACTTGTCAATGGAGAACACCACAGCTAATAGCTCCTTTTCTGTGGTGGTGTAGTTCACTTGGGCGTCATTTAATGTCTTGCTGGCGTAGTATATGACATGAAACAGCTTATTTCTGCGCTGCCCAAGTGCTGCCCCGACAGCATAGTCACTAGCATCACACATAATCTCAAATGGCTGTGTCCAGTCTGGTGGCTGTACTATGGGGGCTGTCACTAGTTTTTCCTTCAGAACCTTGAATGCTTCAGTACATTCATCATTAAAGTCAAAGGGTCGGTTCTGCTCTAAGATATGGCATAGGGGCTTGGTGATTTTTGAGAAATTTGCGATAAATCTTCGATAAAAACCAGCATGCCCTAAAAAACTCCTTATACCCTTGACTGTGGTTGGCGGCGGCAGCTTCTCTATGACTTCTATTTTGGCCCTGTCGACTTCTATCCCACGGCAGCTAATCTTATGGCCAAGGACTATCCCTTCATCCACCATAAAGTGGCATTTTTCCCAATTCAAAACAAGATTAGCTTTTTCACATCTTTCAAGTACCTTTTGAAGATTGCCAAGGTAGCTTTCAAAATCGTCTCCAAAGACGGAAAAGTCATCCATAAAAATCTCTAGGAAGTCCTCTACCATTTCGGAGAATATGGCCATCATGCACCTTTGGAAAGTGGCAGGTGCATTACAGAGTCCAAATGGCATTCTCCTAAAAGCGTACGTTCCGTAGGGGCATGTGAAGGTCGTCTTTTCTTGATCCTCTGGTGCAATAGCAATTTGGTTATAACCTGAATAACCATCAAGAAAACAATAGTAAGGTTTACCCGCTAATCTATCAAGCATTTGATCAATAAAGGGTAAAGGAAAGTGGTCCTTTCGGGTAGCTTTGTTAAGCTTCCGATAGTCCATACAAACCCTCCAACCGGTCACAGTCCTGGTTGGGATTAACTCATTGTTCTCGTTGGTCACCACGGTCATTCCTCTTTTCTTGGGAACGCATTGCACCGGGCTTACCCATTTGCTGTCGGAGATGGCGTAAATAATACCAGCATCTAACCATTTGATTATCTCTTTACGCACCACCTCTTTCATCGCATGGTTTAGCCGTCTTTGGGCATCAATAGTCGGCTTATGGTCTTCCTCTAGGAGGATTTTGTGCATGCATAACGCTGGACTAATGCCTTGAATGTCTGCTATCGTCCATCCAATCGCCTTCTTGTGCTGCCTTAGCATGTCGATTAGCTGTCGTTCCTGTTCCTGCGGCAGCTTAGAAGAGATGATTACGGGCAACGTATCATTTGAACCAAGAAAAGCATATTTAAGCTGCCCTGGCAGAGGCTTCAGTTCTAAGGCAGGTGGTTCAATAGTAGATGGCTTTTGGATTAAATGGTTATCCGAAGTGTAATTCAAAGGTTCGAATAACTTACCTGGACGATGGCCTAACCAGTTTACCTCCTCCTGATCTTCAGTATCAGATTTATCAGAGTCAAAGGAGTTGCTGTCGTCTGAGCTGTCTTCGTTGCTGTCGTGACAGGCTTGTAAGTGGTTGTCGCAGCAGTGGCCAAAATTTATATCATGACAGCCCGACCTAATGTATGGATGATCAAGGGTTACTTCAATGATAGCCTTGCATTCCTCATCCACATCAGCATGTTTCATTGCTTGGAGAACATTTAATTTAATCTCTTGATCGTTCACGCGCATAGTGAGTTCTCCTTTCTCCACATCAATCAGTGATCTTCCCGTGGCTAAGAAGGGTCGCCCAAGGATGACTGGTGCATTTTCATCTGCCTCACAATCTAAAACAAGAAAGTCAGCAGGAAAAATAAACTTATCCACTCTTACCAGAATATCTTCAATTTTTCCCTCTGGATGAACGTAAGAGCGGTCTGCCAGCTGCAGAGTTACTGTCGTGGGCCGCGCCTTTCCAATACCTAATTTCTGAAAAACAGATTTTGGCATTAAATTAACACTAGCACCAAGATCACAAAGTGCCTTACCCACAAATTTGTCTCCGATTACACAAGGTATGATGAAGCTCCCCGGATCCTTCTTTTTCTGTGGTGGCTGCCGATGAAGAATACTCATGCAACCATATGCCATCCTTACCGTTTCAAATTCCCCAAATTTATATTTCTTTGACATGACATTCTTGAGAAATTTTGCGTAACCAGGCATCTCTCTAACGGCATCTAACAGCGGAATATTAATTTGAACCTGCTTAAAAATATCATAAATCTTTTTAAGTTGAGATTCCTGTTTAGTTTGCTGTATCCGTTGAGGAAAAGGTGGTGGGGGACGGTAATCAGCAATACGTCCTTCCCACTGCATACGAATCTGAGGACGATGTTCTTCATTTTTCTCCTCTGTCGCTTCTGCTGTCGTGACAGGTTTATCGGCAGCAGTCTGTTTATCACCTGTCGGGGCAGCTTCCTCGGCAGGTTTATCTACGGCTGGTTTCTTTTCTGTTTCAGCTTCTTTTTCCGGCCCTGGTAGTTTCTTCCCACTCCTAGTAGTAATTGCCTTGCATTGCTCATGTGTGGGTGGTCTAGCACTTTCAGTATTGCTAGGGAATCCTCCATTCTGCCTCGGCTTAATATGTTGAGAAACTTGACCCATTTGTGTCTCCAGAGATTTCAAAGTAGCTTCATGATTTGTCTTTCTCATCTCTGTCTTATCCATGAAGTTCTCTGTCTTCTTAACAAACTGATTCATATTCTCAATATAAGTACCGGTTTGAGACATAAAGGTGGCCAGAGTCTGTTCCAATATACTGCTCGTGGCAGGTGGTGGCTGTTGTTGCTGCTGCGGTGGTAGGTTTTGCGGCAGTTGCTGTCGCGTCAGCAATCTAGGTCCTCCCTGATTCTGATTGTGTGCTTGCGGATTCAGGGCGTTGTTAGGATTACTCCAGGAAAATTTGGGATCCTTCCTCCAATTGGGGTTATAATTGTTGGAATTGTAATTTGGCTTGTAATTTCCAACATATTTTCCTTCTTCTACTTATATTGGGCACTCATCCCTACTATGATTTCCCTCACAGATATCACATACTTCCTCAACAGCAAATCCTTGTAATCCATCATCATTCAACAACCTTTTCATTGCTTTAGTAAGGAATGCTACCTGTGATTTCATAGTGCTTTCGGCTTCATAATCCTTGACAGCAAGTACCCGTTTACCCCCTCTTCTTGCAGTTGGAAACTGCTCCTCATTCTTAGCCAGATTTTTCAAAACTTGCAATGCCTCGTCTGGATCTTTATCCAATAATAGTCCATTTGCTGCAGAATCAATTCTAATGCGAGTTTGTAAGTTAGCAGCATTATAGAACTTAGTTACCTGATTCCAGACGGGGAATCCATGCATGGGGCAGTTTCGAAGAAGAGTAGTAAATCTGTCCCAGGCCTCGTGCATTGGCTCGTCATCTTCCTGTTGAAAAGTAGCAATTTCGTTACGTAATCGCTCAGATAAATGCGAAGGATTAAAACGAGATAAGAATTCACGAGACAAATCTGCCCAAGTTACGATTGAACCCGGTGTTAGTTTATTCCACCAAGTCTTAGCTCTGTCCCTCAATGAATGGGGAAATAACCGAAGCCTCAGTATCTCCGGATTAACTCCTGGCAGTCTAAACGAACCACAGATCTCCTGGAACGTTTTGAGATGCTCCCTAGCATCTTCTGTCACAGCACCACTAAACTGCCCGGCGTTGTTGATCATACTAAACATGACAGGCTTGAGTTCGAAGTTATCAACATCAATATCCGGCAGTGTGGTCTCCAGCTCTACATGATCGTTCAGCATGTAGTCACGACATGACCGTCGTCTAGCTGCTGCGGGCGGGTCGCCGACAGGCGGTACACCATCACCAGCGGGCGGATTACGGGCCATCTTCTCTAGCTGTTCCTCAAGGTACTCGTTCCTGTCTAAAAGGTGGCGAAGTTGTTTCTTGAGATTGAAGGAACGTTCGATTTCCGTATCTAATTTATACTCAGGATCTTCGCCTCTTTTAGATCTGTGCATAAACAAGATAGCCTTGTGAAAAGCAAGAGTTTAAAGTACTAACGAAAAATAGAAAAAGAAAAATTAAAAGAAAAAACAAAAACAAAAACGAAAAGTGCAATAAAAGAAAGGTGTAGTTATGTTGCCAATCCCCGGCAACGGCGCCAAAAACTTGTTGCGTGTAAAAGAGTCTATCGCAATTATAGTGCAAGTGTACACGACGCAAGTAGTAAAGTGATACGAAGTATCGTATTATCGTCTCCACAGGGATTGGGCCAATAGCTTCACCTAATTTCACTGCACGAAGTAAAGGAAATAATTGTGAGTTGTCACGAGAATAATAAAGGAAAACGTAAATAAAAGAATAGAGTAATCAAGATAGAGAGAATGGGCTGGTATTGAATTGCTCAGTAGTGCAGGTATTGTATTGCTTAGGAACTCCAGTTCTGTCGTCATGCCTGTCGCCGACAGCACCTGTCGCGGCAGCTGTCCGTTGGTCGTCGCGACAGCAAACACACCAACTCAGTACGTTCAAGTTTGGCAAGAATCTCAGATCTGCCTTGGCCTATCCCTAGGTCCAAGTCTGTCGATGATCACGTCTTTGACGATACCTCCCGGCGTGAATCGAAGGATGAACACCGATGTGTATGAATTCTTCCTTAGCCACTTAACCTTGCCCTATTCCTAGGCACAAGATAGTTCAACTATAAACTAGAGAACTCGCTCTTATTTCTTTCGTATACTTAACTCTCCCGATGCTAAGTAAATAGATAACCTCACAATGCTCTCCCGATGCTCTTGCAAGATATTAAAACCAAAATAAGAGAACTTGAAGTTTATTTTATTGAACTTGGAAAATCCTAAAACAAAACAACCCTTGCAACTACTTTACAAAACAACCCGTGGCCCTAAGGGGAATTTAGAACATATCGACGACGGGTAAACGGCAGAGGGGTTTAGGTTATCGGTTATGGGGTATTATGCCTCCTAGGTTAAATCTATGCCCTTATATAAGATTTGGGCTCAAGTATTCTAAGTTAACAAGGATTACAACTTTAATGAAAAGTGAGATTCTAATGAATGCTTAATCTCTAAGGATTCCTACTTTTCAGCCGCCTCCTTGTTTCATGGGAATTCCTCTCCTTGAGCTTTGGCTTGACATATCTTTTGATCCGGGGCTTGGAAAAATATTTGGCTTTCACACGACAGACGAGCAGATTTTTCTCTATCTATCGTGGTCCACTTTACTTTTCCTCTTCATAAGGTTGTTGTCACCTTGCTGTCACGACAGATCCATGGCAGCTTCTTCCTCGTCGTCTGCTTGTCCAGTTCAGCTCTCCTGCTTCTCTGCCCTGCGCCCGCCTTCACCGTCTACGATGGCAGCTACCTGCAAAATAAGCCATCTTTTAGTAGAATCCGTGCCTTTAATCCATTTGTGATGTTTTACTGTAAACTAACCTAAATGCAATGCAATGATGCTTGAATGCAGCAGAAATATGGTTTAAAAAAGGTGTAAATAATAGAACTTTTACACACTCAACAGGTAAGGCGACTGGAAGGGAGTAACATGATACAGAAGGACCAAATCGGCCTCGTATAGGTGTTTGTACACCTCCTTGTATGGAATGGAAAGAGGGGTGAAAGACATCTTATCCTTTTCCCTCTTGGGAGCCCTATTTTCTCTTATGTTTGAGCTTTGCGGATTCCCGATTGTGCCTTGAGGCAGTGAGATTGTGAGGTGCTTAGGATCCTCGTAGGTACTGGTGTTGTTCACCTCATGATCTCTCTTCTTGAACTGCTTCCAAGCATTTTCTCCTCCATCAATTCTACCACTCTTGATAGCTGGCTCAATACTTTCACTAGTCATAACCATATCTGAGAAATTACCGATAGGGTTGCTTATCATGCGGTCATAGAGGGTTCCCTTCAAAGTATTGATAAACATAGGAGAGATCTCATTTTCGCGGAGTGAAGGTTGGACTTGCGCCGCCACGTCTCGCCAACGCTAGGCGTACTCACGGAGGCTCTCATTGTGCCTTTGCTCCAAACCTTGTAGCATGATTCGGTTTGGGACCATATCGGTTATGTGCTTATACTGATCTGTGAAAGCCTTGGCCAAATCCTTCCATGACCTAATCTGAGCACGGGTTAACTGATTGTACCACCTCATCGTGGACCCCGCTAAGCTATCTTGAAAGCAGTGAATTAGCAGCCTCTCATTGTCGATGAAACTCGTCATCTTTCTACAGAACATGGTTATGTAGGCAGTAGGGCAAGTTGTCCAGTCAAACTTTTCAAACTCCGGCGTCTTGAACTTGGGTGGAATTACCAAGTCTGGAACCAAACTGAGGTCTCTAGCATTCGTCCCATATGACCCTTCTTCTTCCTCCTTTGTTTAGAATTTCTCCTCGAGGTCATTCCGTGTCTCTTCTAGTTTCTTCGAGAATTCTGCCTTGACCTTGTTCAATTTCTCAATCTCATCCAAATTCGGGACACTATCCCCAACATTTTCTACATGATTAAAAATCAAACTCGATGGAGCACGGGTAGAGGCGCCCGTCTGATGCGATATTGTCCCATCTCCTTGAGTAGTCGCTTCTTGCGAGGGCTTAGGGGTGTCAGTGACAAAACCAGAGGAATACGAGGGGTCTCCCGTCTCTTGACTAGGGTTTTCAACAACACTCTTCCCTCTTAGACTGGCTTGTAGCAACTGAGATATCTCTTTCATCATATCTTGTTGGGACTTGATGATGGCGTCCCTCAATTCTTGCAGAGCTCGCTCCAATTGATCCCTTAAATCGGCTTCCAACTTAGCAAAACTCTCCTCCATTTGCTTCTTTTGATGGTGAGTAAAGTGTGGATGCAGAATCTTTGATAGTCAAGAATACTGCCATGACCCCAACAATTAATTTTATGTTTATGATTTAATGTATGCAATGTGTCGTATGCATAACAGAAACATATGATTAAAGGAAATAAATTAAAAAACACAATTGAATGCAAAGAAGTGTTGATTCGATGAACATCCCCATTAAACAACTTTTCATAATGAAGATCAAGTTTTATTACAACGAGATAAGAAATTAGGTATATAGGGTACGACTTTCAATAAGTTTTTCTCATCTCCCCCCTCTAAATTAGCACGTTTCGGAAACTTTGTTGCTATGGACTCTTTCTCCCGTTACGACAGTCTTCAATTTTAGACTGTTCTCGAATCAACACTTCGTATGAAAATGCCATGAACGTGCAAAAATAATCAAACAAAACAAGACAAAAAAGGCAAATGGATTAGTAACAAAAATAATGAATACTGAATAAAAAACGAATAAATAACAACATAAAGACCTAACAACCTGCATTCTAGCTTGCTACGGTTATCCGCATGGCTCTAATGGGGTGGGCTTTTTAAATTCTCACACATGTGGGTTCGGTTCTAAGAAAGGGTACCCAAACCTATCTTATTACCTACTAAGGCAACAAGAACCCCAATTCTGGCCCATTACAAGCTTGCGAATTGGTTTCGGTTCGAGGGAAAGCACGACCTAGTGACGTGGAGGGCTGCTCACGTGTCAAAGGCGTGGATTCCGGAAGTGAATTACCGACACGTGGAGGGATACTCACGTGGGTATGGGCGTTTCACTCCCACTTAATGGAAGAAGCTCGGGTATAGAGCTTAATGATCATGATGCAACACATGTCGGTGATTTCTTAGAAATTAAATGAAAAATTAATTCAAAGACCACCAATTATCAAAGCTCGTACAATCAAAGTCACATTTTCAAGAAATAATTAACCTCATTAAAGTCAAATTAAATTTAAAAAATTTCCATCATTAAAAGCAACAATTATTTTCTTGGCTTAACTCTCTTTTTGTTTTGAAAAACAAAATTTGGTCCCCAGCGGAGTCGCCAAGCTGTAACGACGTCTTTTGAAGAAAACTAATAACTTTAAAACTATCCCACGTTTTTTTTAGAAAATTGATTAAATGGGGATTTTTGTTCTAAAAAATTCGAGTTTTGGAAAATAGTAAAAATTTGGAGTCGCCACCGGCCACTAAGGTAGGCCGAACACCATAAAAAAACCAGAGATTCATTTGAAAGGGTTCGGGAGTTGGTTACGTGTGGGGAAGGGTTAGCACCCCCATCTCGCCCGAAAATCGGTACCAGAACACTTGTTGCTTTTAATTCGATGGAAATTGTTGAAATTTAAAATGAATTTAATTAGGATTTCTTAGTTGAAAATTAACCTTAATTGTATGAGCTTTATTAAATTGGTGGTTTCAAATTAATTAGACATTTAATTAAAAAGGATGACGATACACCGGACCAAAGACTAAACTGAAATCATATAAGTCTGACTGTCGTGTTAGTTTAGGGTTCAGATCCCGTACGTCACCTTTATGCATGATGCAAGCAGAAAAAGTATGATGTCGTGGTCTTGTTCGTTTTAATTACTTACGAATTTACCTTTAGACGATGTCAATTGATTCGAATATTCGGGGAATATCCAATAAGCTAGGATATTACAACCCAAATACGCGAATTAATAAGTACCTCATTTTTATGATTAAAATTAATTATTATGCAAATTAGAATATTAAAAGTCACGTGAATGAAAATTATGGGTGCATGTCACATATAAACATCACATTAGGACATCAAAAGCAAATTACACTATGTAAAAAAACTATAATATATTTATTAAAACTATATTATACATACATATCTATGCATTATACCATAAACGCATGAAGATCACATATTACCGCATAATATAGGCATATCAAACCAAAAATCACATGTCCACATTAAACATATCTATCAACATGGCAAAATCATAAAAAAAAGACTGAAATGTAAGAAATTTAAAGATGCAAGGCAAAAAAGAAAATGCATGATTAAAGGGAAAACACTTGAAAATGGACTAAAATGAACAAAAACCTGAATCCCAGGACCCAAACGAAGATTAGACCACTCGAAATTCGGTTAAAATCAAATTAAGGACGAAATTAAAAACATTTAAAAAATTTGAGGGACCACGGGCGTGGTTTTAGAAAGCGGAGGCCCTTGTGCGCGTAATAACAACGACGTAGAGGGATTTATTAGGGGATTAAACCGATTTTAAAATGTTGAAACTCTATAAAAGCGGACTTAAAACCATTGATACCCCTTTTTTGCTAACCCTAACTCTCAGAGACTCCCCTCTTCTCTCGTCTATCGAATGCCACTACGCCGATCGTCGCTAATCGACGGCCGACGAACTCGGAAACCCTAAAACTAAAAAAACTCTTTTTCCTGAAACCTTTCAAAACCAAAAATCGAAAACCCGTTTTACTTCGCGAAAACAGAACTGAAAAATCCCTCTTTTTATTTTGAAATCGAAAACGATCCCCCTTTTTTTGGTTACAACCATTACTGAATCACCATGCACAGCCTTGAGAGGCCAGAGAGCTTATCGACGGAAAAAGGGGCAACCGAGGTTCGAGAAGATAAAACGGCAGAAGTAAAAAAAAGAAACCCTAAAGCTTTTTTTTTATATGCTTCGAAACGTAATGAAAGAAGAAGATGATATTACCTCTAAAACTGAGGCGTTTTTGCTTCTATTGTTCTCTGAAATTTCCCCAATGATCCTTGGCATTACATCTCTTGGTTTCGGGTTTTATAACACCAAAAATTACAATTTTTTACATAAAACCGGAAATGAAAAAAATGCTATTGGTTGATCATGTTTATTTTGGCCGGATTCATGCCCTCTGATTTTGTACATTTCTGTTATTCTTGTTTTTGTTTGCATGTACTGGCTGTGAGGAGGGGGACCAGTGAAGACGGCGCGGCTTGGAGGCTGAAGAATCGGCACGGCTTGGGGGTTGAGGAGTTGGACCAGTCGAACGTCGTGGAGCAATCTCAGCCACTGATGAATGGATCTGGAGCGTCGTGCGCGAGCTCCACGCGCGCGGCGTGAGACTTCGATGCAGAAGCCGAAGCGTCCGGGCGTGGTTTGCACTCGCGCGTGGGGATGGCGGACATGCGCGCGTGAGTTTGTGTGGGAGCTGAAAGGCCTCCTTTATTCGATCTGGATCGTCAGATCGTTCTAGATCTGACGGTGAGGATTAAGCTGCGTAGAAGAGGGGGATAATTAGGTCTTGTATAATTAGATTAAGGTAGGGTTTAATAGTTGGGCCGAAAATGGGCCATGTAATATAATATGTAATTTTTGGGCTTGGGCTTTTTAATGTGTGATAAGGTTTTTTTGGGAAAACCGCTAAATTGAGGCCTTATCACTATCTCTTCTTGAAAAATATTTTATTTCAAAAGGGGGAAATCCGTATTTTGAAAAACTGTAAAAATTGGAGTCGCCACCGGCCACTAAGGTAGGCCGGACACCATAAAACCAGAGATTCGTTTTAAAACGGGTTCAGGAGTTGGTTACGTGTGGGGAAGGATTAGCAGCCCCATCACGCCCGGAAATCGGTACCAAATTGCTTGTTGCCTTTTGATCGATAGAAATTATTTAAAACCCGAAGTGAATTTAATAAAAATGTTCTTAAATGAAACTGTGACTCAAACAGCACGGGCTATATCGAATTGTGGCTTTAGAATTAATTAAACATTTAATTAAAAAGGATGACGGTACACCGGACCATAGACTAAACTGACATCATATAAGATTGACTGCCGTGTTAGTTTAGGGTTCGGATCCCGTACGTCACCTTTATGCATGGTGCAGACAAATAAAGGATGATACGTGGAATTTCCATTTTTACGCTTTCGCTTACCTAGAGACGGTGAAAATTAACCCAAATATTCGATCGACATCCATTAAGCTAGGACTGTCGTTTTTCGGATACCAGGGTTAATTAATACCTCTCTTGGGGTATATTTTTAAGTTAATTAATTATCGAGCTGAATTAAAGAGTCACATGAATGACAATTAAAATGCATGTCACATATATTAGAACCAAATGACATCAAAAAATCATACAACGAATATATATTCGAATGGCATGAAAACTAGCTAAAACACACATAAAAAAACAAGCATGCAATATATATGACAAGGGTACATTAAACGCATAAAAATCATACATAAAAACATACAAATTAATATGTATAAAAGCATACCCCACGAATTTAAACATTTACAATAAACCAACATACTATATGACAACCAAACATATATTTGACCCATCATGACAAAACAGATAAAAACACATATATAAAAACACATGCACCGTACTATACTACGTATCATAAATAAATGCTTGAACAAGATTAAAAACATACAATCGCATACTAAAATAAATAGCACGTGGGTAAACATTAAAGAACACAAATATTACATTCATAATAAATACGCATAACAATAATACAAATTACCATATATATATTCACTAAAAAAAGGACTAATGTGAACAACAAGATGTAATATGCAAAATAAGTAAAATGAAGGAAATAAAGTTAAACTGGAAGGGACCAGAGCGGTAATTAAAACAATAAAAAAATGATTACAACACGTAGCAGGACTCAATTAAAATAACGCGGAACTTTACAGGGACTAAAATGGTGATTAACCCACCCGAAAATCGATTAAAACAAAAGTCAGGACGAAATTGAAAATGTTTAAAAACATTGGAGGACCACGGGCATGGTTTTGTAATGCGGAAGCCCCTCTCGCGCGAATATGTCGACACGGAGGGGCTTAAATATGATTAACCCGTTTTAAAAAAACTAAAACACTATATAACCCAAATTAAAAATACATTTAAGCCCCTTTTCATTTTATTAACCCTAATCCGAAAAAACTTTACCCCTTTTCCTCTAAAAAATTCTGCACCGCAAGGGTTCCGGTCGCCGTTGCAAGCGCCGGAACCCTAAAAAATCAGTTTTTAGACTTCCGAAACCCCAAAAATCCTTAAAAAACCTTTGTTTTGATGAAAACCGAACCAAAAAAATCCTATTTTCCTTCCCTTTTCTTTTGATTGAAAACCCTAAAAAAATAAAAAACCTTCTACAGGCGATCTTCGTTCACCGGCTCACCATGCATGGCCCCGAAAGGGGCCTGACGGCTTATCGCCAGTGAAGAGGATCGAAGATTAAAGAGGGGAAGACCCGAAACAAAGGTAAAAAAGGGGATTTTCTATTTTTATTATATATATTTTTTATATTTCGAAGCTGAAAGAAACACTAATATACCTCTGAAATTTCTGCCTTGTTTGTATTGATTGAAGCTTCTGATTACAAAAACTCTCTGAAAAACCACTAATGCCTCTCTGTAATTTTCGAATGGTTCCCCCCTTTTACATTGCATTCTGCTCGGGTTTATATAGCCCGAATATTACATATTTTCCTTTTCTAAATTACATGTAAATGCTGGAAAATCTGCTAGTTGATTTGTACGATTTCGGTTGTTGATTGCCTCTGAAATTCTGCATTTTTGTTTCTGAAATTCCGCTGAAATTTGTTGTGGTTTTTGTTTGCGTGCACTGCTGCAGAGAGGGGACCAGAGAGCCTGGCTGAGACGTGGCCGGTTGCATGCCGTTGATGGGATTCGGACGGGCTCGGGGAACTCGAAGAGGTCGTCGGTGTACCGCACGCGCGCGTGGAGAGCTGAAACGACGCGCGTGAAGGAGCTGGGGGCTGCGCGTGGGGCTCTGGAAGCTTCCAATCTTCGATCCTGTCCGTTGATATCGATCCAGATCTGACGGTGGATCTGGTACGGCGCTAGGGCTACAGCAGAGGGCCTCTAGGGTTTCTCCGTCTCGCGTCATCTGGAATGTTGATGCTGGTCTGGATCTAATGGTTGAAGTGGGGGGCGGTTGCAAAACAAAGAGGAGGGTGCATTAGGGTTTCTTTTTTCAGTAGATTAGGGCTAGGTTATTTGGGCCGAAACAGGCCTTGTAATCTTTTTGGGTTTTTAATATCTAATGGACATTATTGATAAACTTGGGCTTGTATTATTTAACATACATTGGGCTTATTACTTAGTAGTTTTTTCAGTTTTCTTATTTGTCTCGATATATTAATAATAACAATATAATACTAATGATACGATAATAATAATGACAATATGCGATAACAATATGAATAATAATAATAGATAATGATGGATAATATTATGTTAATAATATAGGTACGAATAATAATAGTAATGATAAGATAATAATATAATGATAATTTATAAGTAGATAAGAATAGATAATGATAATAAAATATGATAAAATGAGGATAATAATAATAATACTAATAATGATATAACACGGTGGTAAGATAATAATGTAATAATAATAATGATAGTAATAATGGTAATGTTAATAATAACAATAATAATAATAGCAATAATGGTAATAATAATATTAATAATAATAATAGCATATGATAATAATATGGGTAACAATAATAATAAAGAAGATGACATACTATATTAGTAGTGTTTAGGGGTTTCTCACACAAATGATATAATAATAGATATAATACTAATAGTAATATTTTTTGCTTTTTTCTTGGATTTTAATGACACATTTACATAGTTAATAACTAGACAACAGCCCATATAAGCCCACTATTATAAGACGAAATAAAAAGATGTTAGCCCGGACAAAATTAGTGATTACAATTGCCCCTCTTTGCTTATCCTTGTGGAACAAGAAAAAAGCAAAGACCATAAGCACTAATTTTGTCCAACTTCCCTGTTTGGGTGATTTGCTCCTCCGAAGCAGCAGAAACAAAGTGGGTAGCATCGGCGTGTCCTTCTGGAACGGCAAGGGAGATAATTGATTCATCTTTCTGAAGCGGCAAATAATAGACCAAAATAACTTGTTTTCCCGAAGCGGCAAAAACAAACTGGATAGTGTCGGCATGTCCTTCCGGAACGGTAAGGGAGATAATTGATTCATCTTTCCGAAGCGGCAAAGAATAGACCAAAATAACTTGTTTTCCCGAAGCGGCAAAAACAAACTGAGCAGCACTGGCATGTCCATCCGAAACGGCAAGGGACATAATTAATTCATTCTTCCGAAGCGGCAAAGAACAAACCCAAATAACTTGCTTTCCCTAAACGAAAAAAACGAACTGAGCAGGTTTGGCATGTCCTTCCGGAACGACAAGAGACATAATTGATTCATCTTTCCGAAGCGGCAAAGATAAACTGAGCAGCGCTGGCATGTCCTTCCGGAACGACAAGGGACATAATTGAATCATTCTTCCGAAGAGGCAAATAACAAACCCAAATAACTTGTTTTCCCGAAGCGGCAAAAACAAAAGTGGGTAGGCCTTCTGGCTTTTCTGCCCGAAAATCCTTGAGCTCTTTTGCTCTTAGATCTTGATGTGGCGAGTCTGAAATTCTTCGCCTTAAGCTACGTTTGCTCCTCCGAAGCAGCATGAACAAAGTGGGTAGCGTTGGTATGTCCTTCTGGAACGACAAAGGACTTAGTTGATTCATCTTTCCGAAGCGGCAAAGAACAAACCCAAATAACTTGTTTCCCGAAGCGGCAAAAACAAACTGGGTAACGTTGGCATGTCCTTTCGGAACGGCAAGGGACATAATTGATTCATCTTTCCGAAGCGACAAAGAACAAACCCAAATAACTTGTTTCCCGAAGCGGCAAAAACAAACTGGGTAATGTTGGCATGTCCTTCCGGAACGGCAAGGGACATAATTGATTCATCTTTCTGAAGCGGCAAAGAACAAACCCAAATAATTTGTTTTCCCGAAGCGGCGAAAACAAACTGAGCAGGCCTTCTGGCTTTTCTGCCCAAAAATCCTTGAACTCTTCTGCTCTTTGATGCGGCGAGTCTGAAATTCTTCGCCTGAAGCTACGTTTGCTCTTCCGAAGAGGCAGGAACAAAGTCGGTAGCGTTGGTATGTCCTTCCGGAACGACAAGGGACATAATTGATTCATCTTTCCGAAGCAGCAAAGAATAAACCCAAATAACTTGTTTCCCCGAAGCGGCAAAAACAAACTGAGCAGGCCTTTTGGCTTTTCTGCCCGGAAATCCTTGAGCTCTTTTACTCTTAGATCCTGATGCGGCGAGTTTGAAATTCTTCGCCTGAAGTTTTGAGCTATGAGTGTCTGCCTCTCTTGCTCTGAAATTCTGAAGTTGTGGGTTTCTTTTCTCTTCTTCTTTCTCTTTCTTTCTTTTTCCTTCTTTTCTTCTTCTTCTTCTTCTTCTCCTTCTTTCTCATCTTCTTCTTTCTCTTTTTCATTCTTTTTCTTTTTCTTCCTTTCTCATTTTTCTTCTTGTTCTTGTTCTTTTCTTTTCTTTTTTATATCTTTTTCTTATTTTTCTTCTCTCTTTTTTCTTTCTTCTTTTCTTCTTTCTCTCTTTTACCTCTTATTCTTTTCTTTTTCTTTCTTCCTTTTTCTTTTTCTTTTTCTCTCTTCTTTTTTCTTTCCTCTTTTCTTTTAATTTAAAAACCAGGAAACCTGAATTTTTATTTAAAAAAAAACATTCCAAGGGGGATAAAATTGAGAAATTTAAATTTTGAGGAAAACGTCTCTTAGAAAGGGTAAAATTAAGGAATTTGGGGTTTTGAGGAAAACACATCCTTTAGGAAGGATTAAATTGAGGAATTTGAATTTTGCGAAAAATATCCTTTTGGAAGGAATAAAATTGAGAAATATAGTTTTGAGAAAGACATCCTTAAAGAAGGATAACATTGAGGAAATTGGAATTTTTAGAAAAACATCCTTGGAAGGATAAAATTGAAAAATTGAGTTTTGAGAAAAACATCCTTTAGAAAGGATAAAATTGAGGAATTGAGTTTTAAGAAAAACATCTTTTAGAAAGGATATAATCGAGAAATTTGAATTCTGAGAAAAACATCCTTTAGAAAGGATAAAAAAATCACGGATTAAGAACCTTGATACCAGTCAAAGGATTCTTGAGATCTATTTCTCTTCTCGTAGAGCCGTAGATCCACCCCTTTATTAATCTTCAAAATACCTGTTTAAAGTAAACAAAATGCTATGATGGTATGAGTTAGCATGCTCCTAACATAGATATGTCTAACTCAATGATGCATGAGCATATTTTATGATGCAATGATGCGTATGGTCATGAGAATGCAAAGATGCATGAATTTAGTTTGTCTTTATTCTCTAGGGTCGGTGGTCATCATCTTGGGACTACAACCACTCATCAATCTCGTGTCTCGACAAAACTTGCCCCCAAACTTGTGTTGCTCGTTCTTCAAGCCTAGTGACCTCGATCGTGATTGGAATCTTTAATCAAGTACTTCTAAGCCGTATGACATCTCTCGTCTATTCTGATTCGAAGTCTCATGCGCAGAAGCCTCTGTTGTTCCACGGACAATGATGCCCCTTCACAACAACTTAACTTCAATGGTTCTTTCACCATCCCCACACCACGTAGTGCCCTTAACTTTGGGTCTTACTGACGGCGATGCATTTATCTCTGAAGTAATACAAGGAAATCTCTTTGTTTTAAAAATATGTCCATTCGCTGGTCGTCATTCTAATGAAGAGTAGATTTTCAAATTAACATACAGAATCTTGAAACCAAAAGTCTAATTAAAAGAAAAACAAAATAGGATGCCCCGGATATCAAATGCTAGAGCGTCTTAGATTCAATTTTCCGGTTATCACTTGCGTCTATGAAGACTTTAAATGTTGCGGCAATATTTGAAGTTATGAAACTCCTCCCTAATCGCTAGTTCATCCTCATGATTAAGGTACTTGCTGGATCAGCTCGATTACCATTCCTTCTAGTTCTCATCATGTTTATGATTACCATTGATTTCATGTCGGTGTCCTCAAGGATTCCCTTCCGGGACTTATTCAATTTGTTCATTCATTTCTTTTCTTAGGGGAATTCAACTCGTCACAGTCCTTTGGCCCGGGAATAAAGATGGAGCATACAACGATACTCCGAGTTACTCGGCATGGTCACGATTTTGAAAATATTACCATCACTCATGAAGCGAAGAGTTTCAGGCTTCAGCGGAGTGCCCCTAAAATTCCACACTCGTATCCGAAAATTCCTATTACCAGGTTTCGGATATTGGAGTGCTTTTTGTTAATGCCTATTACCAGGCTCTGAAATTAAAACCATTTATTTTGTTTTGAAATAGTCTATTTTTCACTTTTCTTTTTTTTTATTTTTTTCTCTTTTTTGGCACATTTAAGAAACTTTATTTGGGTTCTCTTAGGAGGTTTCCTTATCATCAAACATCATTGAAGGAATAGTAATCTTGCTTCTCTCGCTTTACCGACCAGAGCGGACGGAGCGGGAAATCTTACTTCATCGTTATCACAACATTCAATCGATCTCTTTCATTAGAATCAATGCCACATCAAACATGTGATATCCGAGGACCTATGAAGGTAAGGAGGGATATACATATATATGATTTCAAGGTTATTGTATGTTAAGAAAAATGCATTTTTCATTAGAAAGAAAATTTGCAAACATAACAAGTGCCCTCACAAAAAGATCATTGCTATCTTCAAGCAAATGCGACATGAGGTCCTAACAAGAAAATGCGACATGAATGAAGGCTTAAACACACGAGGTCCTAACAACCTAGGAAACAAAACCTCCCCAAAAGTTGCGCTCATCATTCTTTCTTTTCAAAACTTCAAAAGACCGTTCTCGATCAGTCCTTGAACTTTGTTTTTCAGCGCCCCAAAATTCTCCGTGGTGTGGCCCATGCTTCCCACATGGTAGTCACATATGACATTAACATCATAACCTTCAGGATAGGGAGGATCCTTTGGTTTGGACTGAACAGAGGTCAGAAGCTTCTTCTCAATAAGCACTGGGAGCAAATCGGTGTATGATATAGGAACTGGGTGGAGAACCCTTGGGGGCTTTGCAAACCATGATGCTTGATTATGGAAGCGGTCATGTAACTAGTTGTTTGGGCGAGAGCCCACCATATGAACTTGGGATTCATGCCCCTTATGGGCGGTCGTGTTTTGGGGATCCACTATCTTCCCTTTCTTGATAGCGTCCTCAATACGTTCTCCTATCATGACCATGTTCGCAAAGCTACTGGAGGGATTGCTTATCAAGTGATCGTACAAGACTCCTCTCAGAGTGTCCACAAACAAGGGAATGATTTCACCTTCCGGAAGTGGGGGCTGCACCTGAGCTGCTACGTTTCGCCAATGTCAGGCATACTCATGGATACTCTCACCGTGCTTTTGTTGCATCCCTTGTAGCATGAGCCGATTCGGAGTCATATCAGTTACATGCTTGTATTGACCGATGAAGGCTTTTGAAAGATCTTTCCATGACTTGATGTCGACTCGACTAAGTTGAGCATACCAACGAGTTGTAGAACCGGTTAAACTGTCTTGAAAATAGTGAATAAGTAGCTTTTTGTCTGTGATAAAAGTTGTCATCCTCCGGTAATACATAGTAATGTGCGCTAAGGGGCAAGTAGTTCCATCATACTTCTCAAAACCGAGAACTTTAAATTTCGGTGGAAGGACTAAATCCGTTACAAGACTCAAATTGCTGGAATCATTCCCTTACTCATCCGTCTCTTGCAAGGTCTTGAATCTTTCTTCAAAGAAGTGGAATCTCTCCTCATGCTTCTCTTCTATCTCGACCTTAATCCTCTCCACTTCATTCTCATATCCTGCCCCTAAGTTGATGGGCTGATTCGTTGACTTTCCCCCGTGGTGGCTAACAGTCGTTCCAACAGCAGTCTTGGCGTAGATTCCCGCATAGACTCTTTTTCCGGGATTCGGTACTTCCGGTTGAGCTTTCATGTGAGATGCAAAACCCTCGTGCCCTTCAATGTCTGAGCTATCCATAGAAACTCTTTCCTCGCTTTTCATCTTCAGTAACAGATCAGTCATTTGAGCAATAATAGAAGCTTGCGACTGTGTGATCTAATCACCGATATTCTTACTGACCCCATCCGTACGAGTTTCGAGGTCCTTCTGCCCCTTCTCTACCTTTGTCAATCTCTCTTCCATTGTTCGGGTATGCCAACGGGTGGTGTATGAATGGGGAATGATTGCAGACTAATCTTTCACTTTCTGCCATGATATTTTTCGCGATTAATTCCATGATTGATCAATGTATGCCATGTATCATATGTATGAAAATGAGATAACTTAAAAACAAGTATGCAAAGAATAATGCATGTGTTGTATGCACAACAAGGATAGATGATTAAAGGTAATCAAACAGACATGTACAATTGAATGCGAAGATGCATTGATTTGATAGCCATTAATTTTATTTGTTTAATGAATGAATGAATGAATCGTATGTACAACATATGATTAAAGGTAATCAATCAAAATGTATAATTGAATGCAAATGTGCATTGATCATTAAAAAATGTGTTATATGTACAACAGAAACAAATGATTAAAGGTAATCAATCAAAATGTATAATTGAATGCAAATGTGCATTAAACATTAATCTTATAAATGCAATGTGTCGTATGTACAACATATGATTAAAGATAATCAAGCAAAATGTATAATTGAATGCAAAGGTGCATAAATGCAATGGGTCGTATGGACAACATATGGTTAAGAGCAATCAAACAAAATGCATAATTGAAATGCAAAGGTGCATTGAACATTAATTTCATGAATGCAATGTGTCATATGTACAACAGAAGCACATGACTAAAGGTAATTAAACAAAATGCATAATGGAAATGCAAAGAGCAATACTGAGTTCGGCAAATATCCTCGTTAAACAACTCATGTCAATGGGAAACCTTGGTTTGTTACGACGATCGACGGAAACCCACTACATATGGTTCTCTAGCTGGCGTCTAAGCTGACGATTTTCTTCAAGACTCACACAATCACTCCTTCTTTCTCTAGGGATCGGGCGTTCTCTTGTATCCACGTTAACAAATAGGCCAACTCTCGGTCCTGCCCTCATGTGGTGTAGGTGACGAATTATGATTGATCCACTGTCGATACTTGGTGCTCTTGACTTACTATTTGAAAGGGTCCCACTGAGCCTGACCTTCAAAGCTTATCAGAGCTGAGGTCAGAATTCCCTCTGACTTGAAGTTTTTTTCGATTGAGACTTGATTGTGGTTCTCGCTAATTTCCTTGCAAGACTCGATATGTTCCAACTGTTGTAGTCAAATCAAAGTTGGCGATCGTAGAACAAATGTAGGTTGAACTCCAAGATTTAGAGTACCGGTCACTTGCCTGGAACGTCTAACAAATATGTGAGGTGGCCTTTTCTTGTTTTTGAAAGCCTTTCTTGTCTCGGAATCCCAACCATGTAGTCGTTCTCCTTGTGGCTATATTTTCATCGAGGTCCTTCTTACTATTGTTGCAGACCAAATTTCCCACTGATAAAGTCTTTAATTTCAGATTATTTCCAACTCAATGTGCTCTTTATGCAACGATGATATATGCAAAATAAGAGAAAAGGGGAAGAAAAGCAAAGGTGTTAGTTACAAGATAAACATAAATCATAAGGCAAGCAATGAAATTCAAGCATTAAAGAAAGCGTAGAAACAAGCAATTAGCAAGAAAGCCTAGACACTCTAAACTCTAGGGTTATCCGCATGGCTCTAATGGGGTAGGTTTCTTATATTCTCACGCATGAGTTCGGTTCTAATAAAGGGTACCCGAACCTATCTCATCACCTACTAAGGCAATAAGAACCCCAATTCTGGCCCATTACAGGCTTGCGAATTGGTTTCGGTTCGAGGGAAAGCACGACCTAATGACGTGGAGGGCTGCTCACGTGTCAAAGGCGTGGATTCCGGAAGTGAATTACCGACCCGTGGAGGGATACTCACGTGGGTATGGGCGTTTCACTCCCACTTAAGGGTATAGCTCGGGTATAGAGCTTGATGATCATGATGCAACACATGTCAGTGACTCCTTTGAAATTAAATGAGGAATTAATTCGAATACCACAAATTTTCAAAGCCCGTTTAATTTAAGTCATATTTTCAAGGAAGAACAAACTTATTAAATTCACTTTGAATTTTAAATATTTTCTATCGATTAAAAGGCAACAAGTGTTTTATTGGCTTAACTCTCTTTTTTTGTTTTGTAAAAACAAAAATTTTGTCCCCAGCGGAGTCGCCAAACTGTGATAAGGTTTTTGTGTGTGGGAAAACCGCTAAATTGAGGCCTTATCACTATCTCTTCTTGAAAAGGATTTTATTTAAAAAGGGGGGAAATCTGTATTTTGAAAAACTGTAAAAACTGGAGTCGCCACCGGCCACTGAGGTAGGCCGGACACCACTAAACCAGAGACTCGTTTTAAAACGGGTTCGGGAGTTGGTTACGTGTGGGGAAGGATTAGCACCCCCATCACGCCCGGAAATCAGTACCAAATTGCTTGTTGCCTTTTGATCGATAGAAATTATTTAAAACCCGAAGTGAATTTAATAAAAATGTTCTTAAATGAAAATGTGACTCAAACAGCACGGGCTATATCGAATTGTGGCTTTAGAATTAATTAAACATTTAATTAAAAAGGATGACGGTACACCGGACCATAGACTAAACCGACATCATATAAGATTGACTACCGTGTTAGTTTAGGGTTCGGATCCCGTACGTCACCTTTATGCATGGTGCAGACAAATAAAGGATGATGCGGGGAATTTCCATTTTTACGCTTTCGCTTACCTAGAGACGGTGAAAATTAACCCAAATATTCGATCGACATCCATTAAGCTAGGACTGTCGTTTTTCGGATATTAGGGTTAATTAATACCTCTCTTGGGGTATATTTTTAAGTTAATTAATTATCGAGCTGAATTAAAGAGTCACATGAATGAAAATTAAAATGCATGTCACATATATTCGAACCAAATGACATTAAAAATCATATAACGAATATATATTCGAATGGCATGAAAACTAGCTAAAACACACATAAAAAACAAGCATGCAATATATATGACAAGGGTACATTAAACGCATAAAAATCATACATAAAAACATACAAATTAATATGTATAAAAGCATACCCCACGAATTTAAACATTTACACTAAACCAACATACAATATGACAACCAAACATATATTTGACCCATCATGACAAAACAGATAAAAACACATGCACCGTACTATACTACGTATCATAAATACATGCTTGAACAAGATTAAAAACATACAATCGCATACTAAAATAAATAGCACGTGGGTAAATATTAAAGAACACAAATATTACATTCATAATAAATACGCATAACAATAATACAAATTAACATATATATATTCACTAAAAAAAGGACCAATGTGAACAACAAGATGTAATATGCAAAATAAGTAAAATGAAGGAAATAAAGGTAAACTGACAGGGACCAGAGCTGTAATTAAACCAATAAAAAAAACTGACTACAACACGTAGCAGGACTCAATTAAAATAACGCGGAACGTTACAGGGACTAAAATGGTGATTAACCCACCCGAAAATCGATTAAAACAAAAGTCAGGATTAAAATTGTAATGCTGAAGCCCCTCTCGCGCGAATATGTTGACACGGAGGGACTTAAATGTGATTAACCCGTTCTAAAAAAAACTAAAACACTATATAACCCAAATTAAAAATACATTTCAGCCCCTTTTCATTTTATTAACCCTAATCCGAAAAAAATTTACCCCTTTTCCTCTGAAAAATCTGGCGCCGCAAGGGTTCCGGTCGCCGTTGCCGGCGCCGCAACCCTAAAAAACAGTTTTTAAACTTCCGAAACCCCAAAAATCCTTAAAAAACCTTTGTTTTGATGAAAACCGAACCAAAAAAAAATCCTATTTTCCTTCCCTTTTCTTTCGATTGAAACCCCCCCCCCAAAAAAAATAAAAAAAAAAACCTTCTACAGGCGATCTCCGCTCACCGGCTCACCATGCATGGCCCCGAAAGGGGCCTAACGGCTTATCGCCAGTGAAGAGGATCGAAGAGCGAAGAGGGGAAGACCCGAAACAAAGGTAAAAAAGGGGATTTTCTATTTTTATTATATATATATTTTTTATATTTCGAAGCTGAAAGAAACACTAATATACCTCTGAAATTTCTGCCTTGTTTGTATTGATTGAAGCTTCCAATTACAAAAACTCTCTGAAAAACCACTAATGCCTCTCTGTAATTTCCGAATGGTTCCCCCTTTTACATTGCATTATGCTCGGGTTTATATAGCCCGAATATTACATATTTTCCTTTTCTAAATTACATGTAAATGCTGGAAAATCTTCTGGTTGATTTATACGATTTCGGTTGTTGATTGCCTCTGAAATTCTACATTTTTGTTTCTGAAATTCCTCTGACATTTGTTGTGGTTTTTGTTTGCGTGCACTGCTGGAGAGAGGGGACCAGAGAGCCTGGCTGAGACGTGGCCGGTTGCATGCCGTTGATGGGATTCGGACGGGCTCGGGGAACTCGAAGAGGCCGTCGGTGTACCGCACGCGCGCGTGGAGAGCTGAAACGACGCGCGTGAAGGAGCTGGGGGGCTGCGCGTGGGGCTCTGGAAGCTTCCAAGCTTCGATCCTGTCCGTTGATCTCGATCCAAATCTGACGGTGGATCTAGTGCGGTGCTAGGGCTACAGCAGAGGGCCTCTAGGGTTTCTCCGTCTCGCGTCATCTGGAATGTTGATGCTGGTTTGGATCTACTGGTTGAAGTGGGGGGCGGCTGCAAAACAAAGAGGAGGGTGCATTAGGGTTTCTTTTTTCAGTAGATTAGGGCTAGGTTATTTGGGCCGAAACAGGCCTTGTAATCTTTTTGGGTTTTTAATATCCGATGGACATTATTGATAAACTTGGGCTTGTATTATTTAACATACATTGGGCTTATTACTTAGTAGTTTTTTTTTTCAGTTTTCTTATTTGTCTCGATATATTAATAATAACAATATAATACTAATGATATGATAATAATAATAATGACAACATGTTATAACAATATGAATAATAATAATAGATAATGATGGATAATAATATGTTAATAATATAGGTACGAATAATAATAGTAATGATAAGATAATAATATAATGATAATTAATAAGTAGATAATAATAGATAATGATAATAAAATATGATAAAAATGAGGATAATAATAATAATACTAATAATGATATAACACGGTGGTAAGATAATAATGTAATAATAATAAGGATAGTAATAATGGTAATGTTAATAATAACAATAATAACAATGGTAATAATAATATTAATAGTAATAATAGCATATGATAATAATATTGGTAACAATAATAATAAAGAAGATGACATACTATATTAGTAGTGTTTAGGGGTTTCTCACATAAATGATATAATACTAATAGTAATATTTTTTGCTTTTTTCTTGGATTTTAATGACACATTTACATAGTTAATAACTAGACAACAGCCCATATAAGCCCACTATTATAAGACGAAATAAAAAGATGTTAGCCCGGACAAAATTAGTGATTACATAATGTAATGGATTGTAATGGACTTCGATGTAGAAGCCGAAGCATCCGGGCGTGGTTTGCTCTCGCGCGTGAGGATGGCAGACATGCGCGCGTGAGTTCGTGTGGGAGCTGAAAGGCCTCCTTCATTCGATCTGGACCGTCAGATCATTCCAGATCTGACGGTGAGGATTAAGCTGCGCAGAAGAGGGGGATAATTAGGTCTTGTATAATCAGATTAGGGTAGGGTTTAATAGTTGGGCCGGAAATGGGCCATGTAATATAATATGTAATTTTTTGGCTTAGGCTTTTTAATGTAATGGACTGTTTTATTAATAAATTGGGCTTTAATTCAACTGGGCATGTATTTTCTTTCTTTCTTTTTCAGCTTAATTAACAATAATAATAATAATAGTAATGTTAATAATAATAATAATAATAATAATAATAATAATAATAATAATAATAATAATAATAATAATAAGATGACATGAAGGAAGTGATATAATACACTAATAGTATTTAGGGGTTTTTCAAATGGATGATAATAATCATAACTACCCATCACTAATATGTACGAATAATATCAATAATATTTGCTTGTTTTAGTTTTAATCACTATATATAGTTAAAGTAGGTAAACAAAGCCCATTATTGCAAAATATAAAAACGGGTTAACACCCCGAACAAAATTAGTGATTACAAGTTCGTCATCTTTTAGCCACCTTAAACCCTAACCTATGTCTAGGCTAGATTGATCAACATCTAGTATTGATGAGGTCGTGCTTACTTCTTTCATGAGTTTGACTCTCTCGATGCCAAACAAACGGATTGCTCACAATCGATCTTTCGAACTCAATTGAAAACAATGAAGAACATGAAATAAGAAAACCTTGAATTTATTGAAAAAACAAACTTGAACCTAAACAACCGTTCTCACAACTACTTTACAACGTAACCCAAACCCTAGAGAATTTAGAACATAGTGGCGGCAAGAAAACACAAGAGAAACCTAAGCTATGCCGACTATGAGTTGTTTAAAACGCAAGGTATGATGGGGTATATATAGGGCATTGGCCTAGGTTAAGTCCTCCTTGGAGAAGAAGTCTTCCTCATTATAAAGTAGCTTTTGCATTGAATGCATCCCTTAAATTCTGACTTCTTTGACTTGAAATTGGACTCCTTGTGCCACAAGTAAGCTTAGGCCGCCTTAGACAATTTCTCCTTTGGTGGCTCTGTCCGCTGTTTTCGGCATCAGTAAATTGCGTCGATGGGCTCACTGGACTCAGAAAATTATGCTCTTCTAATCGCACTCCAATTCACCAAATCCTCCAATTGCTGCCCTAGGCGGCAGATATGGCGGCGACAACTACTCATCAGCATCTCTTTCTGTGTTGAGCTGCTTCAGTACAGCTCCTTGGCTTGCTGCCTCAGCATCAGCTCCTCAGCTTTCTCCTCCTCCTGACAGCTTCTAGCATCTGAAACTAAAACTAAACTAAAACAATATATTTTCTCACCAAATCAAAAGATATTCAATAGAAATATGATAAAGCAAAGAATACTGTAAATAATGCATGCACCTAATCTTGCCTAAAATGTACTTAAGAACATCAATATATGAGATGGAATGTATACAAAATATAGGACTTATGAGCACTTTACAATACTCTCTTCCAATTTCTCTCACCGCTCTTATAAAATTCAAATGGCAACTAGAGGAGCATCTTCCAGCACTACCGTGGCACCAGCCTATACTCGCTTCGCACCGGCATCAGTGGAAGAAGGGTTCAAAACGCACTACATCTCACGGTAGGTGTGGGAAGAGCAAGGATTCCATACCTCAAGTGAAACAAATCACGGCATCGAGCACTTCCTTTTCAACAAGATCATACACTAGAAGTGGCAAGTCTTCTGCCTCCAGCCGGCCCAGGCCAATCTAACGATCGTACGAGAGTTCTATGCTAATAGGCCGAGTGACGACGCACTATTCATGCATGTGAGGGGAAAAGCCATCTGCATCGATGCCGACACCATCAACAGGTTCTACGGCCTGCACATTGAAAGAGATGAGCATGTCGAGGTTTTGGAGGCCCTAGATGAAGATGATTTCCTGCGCATAAATGAGGAGCTTTGCTTCGCCAGCACGCCATGGAAGGCCTGATCACACAAGAATCGGTGCAGCAGAAACATCTCAGGCTGGAAGCCAAACTGTGGAACAAGTTCATCTGCCACCGCCTTCTGCCGACATCCCACAGCACGACCGTTGATCGGCCCAGGCTTGCTCTTATCCACTCCATTATGCAAAATCGTAAAATTAATGTGGGTAATTTAATTGTGCAGGAAATCTGCAAATGCGCGGTGAAGGAGAAGGGGTCGCTCTATTTCTCGTCACTCATTACCAGCCTCTACACGGAGAATGAATTCCTATTCGATAGAACCAATGAATTCACAAAAGAAAGACAATGATAGGACAAGGTAACCTGCCACAGAATGAAGTCCCATTCGATAAAACCACGTTAAGATAGAGAAAAAGACAAACAAATGAAGATGTGTAGTGAGCAATGTCCATCCATCATATCTTCTTCACTTACTTATACACAAAGACAAGATAAAATCACTGTACAAAATCTTTTCATATCCAACATAAATAAAACCTTCATACAAATATAACAAAAGAGATTCACAAAATACAAGAAACATGCATGGTTAAATTTTCTCAAAAAAATCTACATCGTTAAAGATAGATAGAAAAAGAAAGGAGGAATCTTTGAAAAATTAAAAAAACATGCATGATTAAACCCTATAGCCCAAACCACTGGCGGAACCAGCAAGTAACACCCCAAATACTTTGAAAAAAAATTTAATATGTATTTTATATAAATATACATAAAAAAATTAACACCATTTTAAAAAGAAATTGACTCCAATTTTAAATATATTTGAGATCTTTTAACGGAAATTGATACTCACCATTTGATTCCACTTGTTTTTAATAAATGTGAATTAACACCCAAAAATTTGACACAACAATTTAAAATTTTTAGCTCTGCCACAGTCCCAAACCCCAAACTCTCACCAATAACTCAACCCTCAACCTTACTGACCGCTCCCTCACCATGTCATTCCCACAACCTCATTGTTAAGATTGAGGTCCCAAGTAGAGCATATTATTTAATTGCATGTGGAATTGACATAGAGTGATAGAAGGGTGCGACTGCAAGAAGGTTGACTTGAATTTGCAGAACATTACTTATAGAAATTTTAGTTTTTTGTGGTTTCTAATACGAATGGAATGAATGTAATAATTTTTTTATAGAAATCTTTTGGAGACCGTATATGCCATACTAGGAACAGGAAAATGAAACTAGATTTCCCATGTGCACTCTCTCAAAAGAAAATAAGAACTAATTTGATGTTGGAGAATTTATCATCACCCTTTAGTCCTGATGTAGAATTTCAACTGCCCAAAAGTTGGAATTTGATTTCAAAATCGGAGAAAAACAACGTACGATGACGGTATCAACAGTAGATTCATGGAGTTGAGATTGTTTTATGGTTAAACAAAAATATATGTTCAAAAGGGTAAAACAAGTTTGGTGGGAAATTTTGAGACCCGTCGACTTTTGACGATGGTGATTGAAAGCGGTCGACGAGGTGTCAGCATTTGAATTGATTCGGTCTGAGGGAATGAAAAAGTGAGGAGGAAGAAAAAGAAAAAATAAATTAGGGGAAATGAAGAAAAAATAATTTTTGTAGGAATCAAAACAACGTCGTTTTGGACTAAATTTGATTTTATCTAGAGATCTAAAACGACGTCGTTTTGGTGTAGGTTGCAATGTCATAACGTCGTTAATTATTTAACGGCGGAGTAGCCAAAATAGGAGCAGTTTGAAAGTTCAGTGATTAAATTGAATATTTTTAAACTATAGTGGACAAAATAAGAACATAAAGATAATTGAGTGATGAAATTTGTAATTTATCCTTATAAGTTTGATTATGTTGTTTTGATAGTCAAATTTAAAATATATATATACTTCAATTATTTAATTTATCGATTTATTATCTTTTGATCACTGAATTTTAATCTTTATCTTTAAAAAAGTTAAAAAGAAAGGCATGGTTGTTCGACCATTTGAACTCAACGAGTGTTTTTAGTAGAAAAGAGGATGATTCTTTTGAACTCAACGAGTGTTTCCAGTGAAATAGAGGATGATTCTTTTGAACTCAACAAGTGTACTGTTTCTGATTGAAAAGATGATGATGTTTAGAGGCCATGTTTGAGCAATAATGTGTGCAAGATGTGTATATCTTTTTAAAAGGTTAAGAAAGAAAATAATATGAACATATATTATATTTTTTTTATAAAAAGCATAAATATATATTACACGATAAAACGCATACACACCTGAATTAATTTTTTAACGCTAGAATTTAAAACAATAAAATTTATAAAGAGGATGATTCTTTTAAATTCAAATGAATATTCTAAAAAAGGTGTGTGTTTATCTTTTTAAAGGGTTAAGAAGAAAAGTATGACATTTACCGTTTATAAAAAAGTATGAACACACCATGAATTAAAATTTTCAATGGCTAGAATTTCAAGACGGTGAAATTTATAAAGATGGGTCATCTTTTAGCGTTCTCTTTTCATAATTCATACTCATTGCAGAATTTCATCGACTTTTCTTTTCTTTATCCCTTTCATCGGTTTTAGATTTTCTTCAGCATGGTTCTTTTCAATATCCTTTCTTTTACCTAGCATTAGAATAAATGGGTTATATTATTTCGATCGCCTATTAGGTGGGTGATTTTCTGTTAGTTTTCTTCAACAAATGGGTTTTCATAGAAGAATCGAAGTGCTAGACCTTATTAGCCTAATGGGTTTCCTTTCTTTTTCAAGATTCTGTAACGATCAGAATCCGGTTGCCGAGATTTAAGGGAAGAAACAGATAAGAAGGAGAAAGAGAGATAACAGAATAGGGAAAGGACAAGGAAATTCAATTTTCATATTCGATAGTTTCGATTACAGCTCATGACACCCTTTAAACCCTACTTCCCTGGACGGTGCCATTTTATGTATTAACAAGGCCCCCTCAAACGCTGCGTTTCATTAATAGCTCTCAAACATAAAACTGAAATGAACAATAATTAACTAACAATCAAAATGCACTATCAACGGCTACTTTCTTGATTCAGGCTCGTGACAATACTCTCCCCTTCAGAGAATCCTTGACCTCAAGGATTAAAATCTGGAAATTGCTTCTTCAACAAGTGCAGAACCTCCCAGGTAGCATCCTCTGGGAATGAATTACTCCACTCAACAAGTACCTCTGTCACTACACGATTACCTCTTTTCCCAATTCGACGATCTATAATTCGTGTGAGTTCCTTGCTGATACTCCCATCAGCATCAATAATAGGCCATTCATCTTGTATCTTGTCAGATCCCACCCTCTTCTTCAACTGTGAAACATGGAACACTGGGTGTACTCTTGAATTTTCAGGTAGCTTCAGTTTGTAAGCTACGACTCCTATTCTTTCAATGATGAGAAAGGGTCCAAACCATCTGGAGGCAAGCTTTTGTCCAGTCCTTGCACATACTGTCTGTTACCTGTAGGGTTGGAGTTTCAGGAAGACCCAATCACCTACTTGATATTCACATTCTTTCCTTTTTCTATCAGCTTGACTTTTCATCCTTTCCTGGGCTCTCTGAAGGTGAAACTTCAGCATCTTAATGGCAGCTTCTCGGGCTTGTAGGCTTCTATCCACAGCTGCAACCATCGACTCACCAGCAATATAAGGCAAATGTACTGGGGGTGGCTGGCCATATAATGCCTGATATGGGGTGGTTCGAATAGCAGAATGAAATGTGGTGTTGTACCACCATTCTGCCAGATGCAGCCACTCAGACCAGTCTTTAGGTCTCTCACTTGTCATGCACCTAAGATAAGTCTCAAGGCACTGATTAACCCTTTCGGTTTGGCCATCAGTCTCTGGATGGTATGTTGTTGATGCATGCACCACCACTCCCAACTTCCCAAATAGCTCCTTCCAAAACAAGCTCATGAACACTTTGTCTCTATCACAGATTATGTTGCTGGGCAACCCATGAAGCTTGAACACATTCTTCAAGAAAGTTTGAGCCACATCCTTTGCTGTAAATGGATGAGTTAGCCCAAGGAAATGACTGTATTTGTTTAATCTATCCACCACCACCAAGATGCAGTCCATTTTCCCAGATTTTGGCAATCCTTCCACAAAATCCATTCCAATGGAGGACCATACTGTTTCAGGTATGGGCAAAGGCTGCAGTAAACCCCTTGGATGGTGTTTATCTCTCTTGTTCCTTTGACACACTATACACTCTCTAACCCAGTTCTTCACATCTCTCTTGAGACCCTTCTAATACAAAATAGTAGATACTCTTTGGTTTGTTGCAGTTGCTCCTGAGTGTCCCCCTACAACACTATCATGGAAGAATTTCAACAGTTCCTTCTTCAACTCAGAATCATTTCCCACTACTAGCTTCCCCTTCCTCTTCAAAAATCTTCCATCCCATTGGTACTTAGGATGTTTGTCAGCCTCTTCCTCCTTGGCCTCAATTATCTTCCTTAACTTGTCATCTTTTTGCCAAGTCTCCCTTATCTTTTCCAACAACTTGGAATCTACATGACTCACTCCCATTGTGCAACAACTACTCTCCCCATGCCTCCTAGATAAAGCATCAGCTATAATATTGTGAATGCCCTTTCTGTATTGGATCTCATATTCGAACCCCATCATCTTCACTACCCATTTCTGTTGAAAGGGGGTGAAGGCTTGGTTCTCAGCTAGAAATTTTAAGCTGTGGTGGTCAGTTTTGATTACAAAATGTCTCCCAACCAGGTAAGATGACCACCTCTTTACTGACATCAACACAGCCAGCATCTCTTTTTCATACACAGATAATCCCCTGTGTCTCACTCCCAGGCCCTTGCTGACGAATGCCAGAGGCCTCCCCTTTTGTACCAACACAGCACCAACTCCAGCTTCAGATGCATTTGCCTCCACAATGAATTCTGAATTGAAGTCAGGTAAGGCAAGAACTGGTGCAGAGCAAACAGCTTCCTTGAGTTTTCTGAAAGCTTCTTCCTCCTCCAATCCCCACTTCCAGGCCCCTTTTTTCAACAAGTCAGTCAAGGGTCTTGCCAAGCACCCATAACCCTTGACAAATCTCCTGTAATACCCTGAGAGCCCCAAGAAGCCTCTGAGTTCTCTCACAGTAGTAGGTACTGGCCAGGTGTAGATACTCTTAACTTTGGATTCATCCATTGAGATGCATCCTCCAGAGATCACATAACCCAAGTAATCTACTTCCTTAGACCCAAAACAACATTTAGATCTTTTGGCATACAACTGATGAGCCTTCAGTGTTTCCAAAACTATTCTTAAATTCTTCAAATGTGATGCCCCATCCACTGAGTAAACCAGGATGTCATCGAAGAACACAAGTACAAATTTCCTCAAATGCTGCTTGAAGAGTTTGTTCATAAGCCCTTGGAATGTTGCTGGAGCATTTGTCAACCCAAAGGGCATCACTAAGAATTCATAGTGGCCTTCATAGGTTCTAAATGTTGTTTTCTGAATGTCTGATTCCCTCATTTGAATCTGGTGATATCCAGATCTTAAATCCAGTTTTGAGAAGACATTTGTTGCCCCAAGTTCATCTTGGAGTTCCTCGATTACAGGCATAGGGAAACTGTCTTTAATGGTAAGCTGGTTTAGCTTTCGATAGTCTACACACATCCTCCAAGACCCATCCTTCTTCTTCACCATTACTGTTGGGGATGAGAAAGCACTGTTGCTATCTCTGATAATCCCAAACTGCAGCATTTCTCCCACAAGCTTCTCAACCTCATCCTTTTGGTGAGTAGGGTGTCTGTATGGTTTAACCTTCACCACTGCCTTATCATCCTTCAGTTCAATTCTATGGTCATGCCCCCTTTCTGGAGGAAGGCCCGCTGGTTCCTCAAATACCAGTTTGAACTCATACACTAAAGCTTCAATTTCTGACTTCAGCATTTCCCCTTCAGTTTTCAACCCCAATTGAGCCTCCAGAAGCCACACACTAGCAGTGTAAGGTCCCTTGGTTCCTCTCAACAGTTTGTCACACTCCTTAGACCCTACTACATGTAATGTTTGAGAAACACAACCCTGGAATTTAACTTCTCTTCCCCTGTACCCAAATTACATGCTAAGCTTAGCAAAATCCCATTGAATGTTACCTAACTGTGCAAGCCACTGTATTCCCAACACTACTTCATAGTTCTTAATTGGCAAGATCAAAAAGTCAGAAATAAATGTGACTCCCTGACTCTTCCACTCCACCTTTGTGCATTCCCCAAGTGTGGTCATCCAATTGCCATCAGCCACTGTAACTTTCAGTTGCTTGTGTCTGCTCATTCTCAAACTCAGTTGCTTAACAATAGCCAAACTGAGAAAATTATGGGTGCTTCCTGTGTCAATCAAAGCTACACACTTCACTTTCCCAATTTGAACTTATATCCTCATAGTGTCCCATTTAGCTTTTCCCCACATAGCATGTAGAGACAAAACAGGCTCTTCCACTTGTGTGTTCTCTTGTACCCCCTGATCTACCACTTCCTCACAGTCTAGGTAGATCTCAACATCCCCCTCGTTCCCTACTCCATCCACTACAATCTGGTACATCTGGGTTTTTGCACACTTGTGCCCAGGAGTATACTTGGCAGCACACCAAAAGCACAAGCCCTTTTTCCTCCTTTCCTCCACTTCCGCTGTCGAAAGTGTCTTCCCTGAGCCCCTTTGATTTTTTACACTGGGTTTCAAATGCACTGGACTAGTGCTTCTAGGAGTAGAGAACCTAGATGATGAAGCTACAGTAGTGCTACCCGAGGGTGCAGGTCCCCTAAATGCACTCCCACTGGCTCTCGAAGGAAAACTCAGTACTAAAGGTGGGTCTGAGAAATCCTTTTGTAAAAGTCCCTGACTTTTCTTCTGGGTAGGGTAATACATCGACTCCACATGTTTAGCTAAGTGGAATGCTTCTAGTAGTGACTTAGGTTGCAACAATTTAACTATCTAACCAATTTCCAAACGCAAATGGTTTTTAAAAACACTGAGAGTATAGGCATCAGGAAGCTTACTTATCTGGTTCAACAGATGGATGAAATCCTCATAATACTTTTCAACTGTGTCAGTTTGTCGAAGCTCAATCAGGTCAGCGAATGGATCATCGAAGCCACCATGTGCAAATATTTCTCTCAACAACTGAACATAATCTGCCCAAGCCATGGTGTTCAGATCCGAGTGCGTTTTCGAAAGGAAATGGTGCCATTGAAGAGCCTTCCCTTCGAGATGCAGCATCACTACTCTCACTTTAGCAAAATCTGGTACCCCTTCAGCTTCGAAGTACTGTTCCAACTTACACATCCACTCACGGAACTCAGACTCGTCGAACCTAGGGCAAAGAAGATTATACGCAAAATTCATCTGTTGGACCGGTTCTCGCTCCTGAGCTTCTCGGACCAGCTCCCTCACTTTCGGCTCTACCTCACTAGTCGTTCCCAGCACAGTCGCAGCTCCACCCTCCGGTGATGGAGTAGACCCAGCTTGCGGATTCTCAGGTGAAGTTCCTAAAATCCCAGAATGTTGCCCCACTATTGCACTTGCGTCGATCTTCTTCCCAAGGCCGATTTCCAGAAGCTTATGCAGATTAGCCATCATCGCCGTCTTCAATTTCTGAAATTGAGTATTCATTGATGTTTCAAGCCGTTGAACATGAGCTTCGATTCGAGTTGTTTCTTGTTTCCAGTCTGGAGTGGTTTCCTGTGGTGTCGCCCCTGCTATTAGCGGAGGTACTTCACTGCCCGTTGATGTCGTTTGACTCCGTGTGCCCACCATTTTCTGAGGATCGGTGGCTCTGATACCCTTGTAACGATCAGAATCCGGTTGCCGAGATTTAAGGGAAGAAACAGATAAGAAGGAGAAAGAGAGATAACAGAATAGGGAAAGGACAAGGAAATTCAATTTTCATATTCGATAGTTTCGATTACAGCTCATGACACCCTTTAAACCCTACTTCCCTGGACGGTGCCATTTTATGTATTAACAAGGCCCCCTCAAATGCTGCGTTTCATTAACAGCTCTCAAACATAAAACTGAAATGAACAGTAATTAACTAACAATCAAAATACACTATCAACGGCTACTTTCTTGATTCAGGCTCGTGACAGATTCTTGATATGTGGGGGGTTTTTTGTCTTCAACTGAAGGAATCAAACATTGCATCCTTGGACATAAAGAAGCATGTGTTTGCTCGGTTGAATATGTTGCTTCCACGCCAAGGAAAGCTCTTCTTCAGATCAAAGGAATTAGCGAAGCTTGTGGAAAAAGGCTTACCTTCTAGGATTACACTTGAATTTCTTGAGAATGCCAATTACGTGAGTAAGCCAAGGTATATAATGATTTGTTTGCTGCATTTATGATTTTGATTGCAATTTGTTTTATATGATTATAGATTTTCTTGTAGTGGTATGTGCTAACAGAAGTTGGGTGTCTATTTAATATCCAAAGAGCAGACAATTGGTGATATACTTTAATTGTAGATACAAATATTTGCAACTTAAGATTTTAGATATATTCATTTATCATGGAAAATGGAAACTTTTCTTCCTTCTCCAACCCCCTCCACTACCCAAAAAGAAAATCTATGAAAGAGAATATAAACAAGAAGAATCTTTAACCAAACTTATCAGTAGAAGAGGCTTTTGAGAGATGTAACTTTTTGAGGTCCCTCCTTTATGTTACCCCGAGCCAGTTGGTAATTTTTAAAAGGAATGGCCGAAGTTGATCATCAAATTGAATCCTCTGTGGTAACGATCATATTTACTTGTGCATCCTATTTTTGTATTGTCCCCCTTTTGAAACATAATTTCTTTTTTCTTAAAAAATGTCTAGCTCAAAGTTGGATAACAATCGCAATGCTATTTCTATATGGAGACGCAAACTGCTCTTGCTGTTCCAGACGAGGACAACTACATTGTAGTATACAGTTCTAATTGATGCCCTGATTTTGCACATGATACAGTAGCTAAATGCTTGGGTGTTCCCGGACATAATGTTGGCGTGGTTACAAGAAGGGTTGGAGGAGGATTTGGTTGAAAGGCCATAAAAGCAATTCCTGTAAGTAGCATTCTGCCTTAAGTGCTTACTTTAAAATATAAGGACAATAATAATGAATTAGGGCTACTATACTAATTTCACACTACTAGTTTTGTATAGTCAAACGAATATAACACATGTGGTTGGTTGTGTTTCCATCAGTATCTTATACTTGTAGTGTAGTAGTATACAATTACATAAATTGAAGGAAACATCACGGTTGGAGGTTTATGAACTTTGTATGTGTTGATGCATATTGAAGTGATTCCTCTTCATGACTAAGATTTATGTTGAATCAAAAACTTAAGTAAGCCATTCTCGGTTGAGCTAATTGTGTTGCTTAATTATAGTCCTTTAATGTTGCTACTGATTGCTTACAATCTGATGTTATAGGTTGCTACAGCATGTGCGCTTGCTGTATTGAAACTACACCATCCAGTCATGATTTATGTCAATCGCAAGACTGATATGATAATGGCAGGAGGAAGGCATCCGATGAAAATAACTTACAGTGTACGATTCAAAGATGGTGGGAAGGTTACTGCCCTAAAACTTGATATATTAGTCGTTATAGGGATGTCAGTTGACGCAAGTCCAATTATGCCATATAACTTTATTGGTTTATGTAAACATGTGATTGAGGTGCCTAGCTTTTGATATAAAAACATCCAAGTAGATCGACAATAAGGGCCCCTGGGGAGGTACAAACATCATTTATTATTGTCGAAGCTATAATGCAACATGTGACATCTGCCCTTTCCCTGGAAATCGATTCTGTCCGAAGTGTTAATCTCCACAAGTATGAAAGCCTTGAATTGTTTTACAAGACCAGTGCTGGTGAACCAACACTTTAACTTCTATATGGGATAAGTTGGCCATGTCATTGTAGCTTGAAAAGGATGTCCCTTAATTCTTGTGTTAATGGATTATCATCTGAAAGTCACATGGTTGTCATTGTAGCTTGAAAAGTCTCTATTTTGTTTGCCAATTTTTTTCTTTAATTGATATCTCAAATTTGACATTGTAGAGTTGCCATGATTAGCCAGTTTAACGAATATAAGACATTCATGTTCTAAGTTGATTTGTATTTACTCATATCTCTATATGATTGTAAAGCATTTAAATCTTTCTCTCGTTTTTTTGCAACTTGACTTACGTGGTGGGGCAAATAGATCATTAGTTAATCCTCCTGGACACACTTTGGCCTTCACCCTGTATTAAATAAACTATAGCACCAACCACCTCTTTCAAGTGTCTTTCAAAATGGTCTCTGGAGTAGAAGCAGCACTGCTGCTAGAGCATGCATGTTTTATTTTTAGTCCTGGATAGACATGGTAGTGATATTGGGCCCACGTCTTGAATGTTTTTGTACACATGCGACCTTGTTGCTTAAGGTTCAAAGATTACTTTGTTATTTTTTGTGGACCATTCATCTATTTGAAATGCCATTATGTCAATATTTTAAATCGTTTCCTTTTGCAGCGGAGGTGGAAAAACGATGCCTATATGGCCATTAGAGATTGCATAATGCCCGAAGAATAGACAATTCTTCCTTTAGAGCTCATTATTTTATGGATGGGGCTTTAGAACAGGTAATCTGCAGGATGAGCTACAATAGAGTTTATAAACACAATACTAATCAATCGACTCATTTGGGTTGCCAAGAATATTTAAATTGTTAATTTTTGACCCTCAGTTAATGGTTACATGCATCCATCCATACATATATACATGCATGTGTATACTCAACTTTTTGTAATTGGTTCTCATATACAAAATTGAACTTATTCTCCTACATTCTTATTGTTAGAAGAGGTGTTTGGCTAAATTAATGCAGGTATGTAATGTCTTAATTTTTTGCCTTTAATTATGTCTTGTTAAGCAGTCAACCTAAAATTGATTGGCTATAAGTTGAGGGACTCAACTTGAACATAAGACCACTGGAATCAACTAAGTTGGTAATATTAGTTTCTTAGTACTAATATATTCTCATCTACTTATTTCTTTTAACTTGGATGATATTATTGCTATATTACATAAAAGTGTAATGCAAATTTTCATTGTTTTAGTTGTTATCTTTTCAATTTTATGGTATTTAAATTTTAACATTTTATCATCACATATGTGTTTATATATATTACTAACTCCATTACAAAATTCACATTTTAGTTTGTTTTCCTTTACATTTTTATGGTATTTAACTTTTAACCTTTCATCTTCACACATGAGTTTATATCTATTCTTAACTCGATTACAACTTCATCACGCTTTTATCTTTTTGGTGATTATTGGATGTAGAAGATGATTAACTTTTTTTTTCTTTTTAGGTAACAATGTTTGTATGCCAAGTTAATGATGTAATATTCAATAGATAATCATTATTCTAAATTTATTTGTAATATTGGTTCCATGTTACTGGTACTCTTAATTGCATGCAATTCATATGTATGCATCCATTACTTTTTGATTTTCTGTTGAGGGTGAAGAATATGGTATCACGAGTTCTGTTCGTAGTGTTATATCTATCCCAAATGTTGTTCTCTTTGTTGTAAAAAGGAAGGTATTTTGCTTTTCTTCAATCACTATGATCCCGAGAAAAGAGAGCTTCGATAGGTTGTCTCATGTTGTCTATTTCCCGTTGTCTTTTGGATAATTACGTGAAATCTTATATGAGTTATCTTTTTGTTCTATTACCTATGTCGGAAGGCTATCCGTGAAAAGTGCAGGCAAACCAATGGAATTTTTGTCCAATTTAAACAGAATGGTTGGGTGTGCTCCTGTTGAAGAGATCAATCTTAATGAGGTTAGCTTCTAGAAATATATTTTCACAGTAGAGCAATTTCAGTTCTTAGTAAACTCCTTCATGTCATTTTTCTGTCTTATGCTTGCATTTGACGAGGAGGGTCTTCTACTCAAAGGATTTAACTCTCTTTCCCTTTTGCTCTTTTTGATATTTTTACTAGTTATTTTGATTGTTGAAGCTAATATATAGGTATAGATGTGATATTTTTCCCTTTATTGGATTTAGCTAGAAATAATTGGGTTTTTTCTAAATTATTTACACTTGAACCATTATTTTCCATCTAATTAACTTGTCCTAACCTTTTGCTCGACTTTTGACATTTTATGAGGCATAATACCTTGGTTCTGCCTTAATTTCCAGGAAATTATGTTTGAGCCCAATGTTATGTGTGAACCATGTGACAAGAAAATCACATTCCGAACTAGCCATGTATACATTGAATTTCAATTTGGAGTTATTTGTTTTGGTTATTTTAAAGTGTTTTATTCATCTAATCATTTTCACGGCAGCTTGAGGATGGAAACATAATTTTCTTTCAAAAGTCTCTCCTTGTTGAAAGTACTGATCAATATCGCTATCCAGATGTTCCTTCATTCCTGGAATATGTTCATAATCGCAGATGATGAGTAAAATATGCAACTATAATTTGGTTTCAATTAGTGTGCTCCGTGTTTCTCTTTTGCTTTTACCATGGTTCATTATTTCTGTTTCCAGTTTTAACAATCTATATAAGGTTGCCTACTGTCTGGGCCATTGTTATAGCTCTTATGGTGTATATAACCTTTTGTCTTAATTAACCCACAATAGTTAGTGTTCTGTTTCACTTTTTACTGTATGAAATACTAAAATCCGATTAATGACTACTTATTGTATCACATAATACCATCATATATGTTATTTTTATAATTTGTATTCAAGTCAATTTAACTAGAAATAAACAAATAGTAATTTTTACTGTGCTTGCTATTTTAAAAACTTATTAGGCAGTAATCACGTGCACCAATCATTACTTAGGATATGGTCCTAAGATGAGCACAATGCATCTTAGAATTCATTTATCTGAAACATATTAGGTTTTTTTCCTGTGTTCCGAACAATAGTGTGCAATGCATATACCGTGCTGGTTTCCTGAGCAAACTTATTGAAACAAAAATATTGCAGGTTCTTCATTTCAAGTATGACCAGGTATGCATTTCTCATGAAATTTGCATTTATCTGTTTAATTATTGTTTGACTTATGTTTTATAATCTCTCTTCAAGTACCAGATCTACTTTGCGCGTGTTTCTGTGTTCCTTGGTGACAATAAACCTTTTAGAACTGGTGATGTTCGTGGAGATATGAGTATAAACTTTTCTTGGGGTACAGAAATCACCTGAAAGTTGGTATGTGTCTCCCTTTCCATCTTTCATGGTTGTAGTGACTAAGTGGCAGCGATCTCACAAATTTAGTCGTTGAACATGTTGATAATGCTTTGGATGAAGTAGCACATCTTTAAGAAGAATGGATTACAGGTCAGGATGTTGCAATCGTACTTGAAATTGAGTAGAGAGCCGATGAAAATGGACTGCATGTTAGATTTTTTTATGAGTTGTGACTTGGAAGATTGATAACTTCTCAAGGTTAAACACTAAGAAGCATTATTCAAATGTGTTTGTCGTTTGTGGTTATAAATGGTACCTTGTTTATTCCCTTGTTGATAGCACATGCCCTGCCTTTTCCCCTTGATTTTCTATTTTGACGATAGTAGTTGAGGATTGATACTCTTGGTTTTGAATTTCTTAGGCGAATATTGATATTTCAAAAGGGTAACATCGCAAATTATTTGTCTATGTTGCTGACTCAGCAAGTTTACCCTATGGGTGGTGTAGATAATGGGTATTTGGTGCAGAGAGGTAAGTTCCCTTCTCGATTTTCTACATCTTTTATTGATAAAGGTTGAACCTATTTATAGTTTATAGAAAAATTCTAAACTAGGAAAATAATAATTACAAATAAATTACAAAATAAATCTAGTTCGCAAGTACAACTAATATTAACTAAGAGATTAGGGAAATAATTCCTAAATATTAGCAACTAGATATTTCGGAATATAATTCCCTAATTTTAAGCAATCTTCACCAATTTACACTCCCCCTCAAGCGGGGGAGTATACATTGTAAAGTCCCGGCTTGGATGTAAACTTATCAAAAATCTCTATTAGTAGTGCTTTGGTAAGAAATCACCTAGCTAGTTCTTTGTAGAAATAAAGTGTAATTTAATTGTTCCTCCATTGACCTTTTCAGCAAAAAATGTCGATCAATTTCCACATCTTTAGTTCTATCATGATGAATCGGATTTTTGGCAATGTTGATAGCTTATTGGCTATCACTTTGCAATTCGAACTCTTCAAAGTGCTTGTGTCCTAGTTTTGCCAACGGTCTTTGCAGCCACATTCCTTCATAGATTCCCAAAGCCATAGCCATATACTCAACTTCGACACTGCTCCTAGCCACCACTGGTTGCTTCTTGCTCCTCCATGTGACTATTTTTTTTGAAGAAAATGTGGGTCTCGTTAAAAAACCCTCTAAACTTAGCAGCAGCCGGAGCTGGTGATGACCACCAAAGAGGAAAAGAGTACCCTAGATGGCATTAAATAAATCATGGTGGATGAAGATCATCCATTACAACAGAGGAAATAAAGTCGGGTATCCATGAATCAAAGAAAACAGCAGAACCAAAAAGTAGAGCCCAAGTGGCCAGTTTATGAGCGGTCAAGTTTGTTAACCTAGGTACAAACATAAGCTATAAATTAGGCAAAGATGCAAGAAAAGAACGCGTCTGCTCAATGTAAGGACCCAACATCGAAGCGTGTGGAGTCTGGCGGTGGAGCTTGTTAACCGCCATAACAGAGTCCGATTCTAAAATATTGGCAATCCAACCTCGATCAAGTCCAAGCTGAGCACCAGCCATGATCGCATGGAGTTCGGCCAGGGCAGCATCCAGGCAACCGACCGAGTGAAGAGCCATACCACCAAGGATATTACTCCTGTCATCGCGGGCGATGACACCAACGACAGCAGCTCCGGTTGACGATTGGAAAGCACCATCCATGTTGATCTTGATCATACCTGCCGAGGGAGGGGACGCCAATGAGGATCGAAGAGGGCGGGGGCGAAGGCTAGAGAAGCGTCATTGGAATGTGAGGTAGCTCCTTCGTAGTCGCAGAGCCATGTGACTAAGTTTCCTGACACAAAAGAACAATAACCACTAGTAGATTTCCTGCCGATTAGCTCACCTGCCCAACTTGAATCTGTAAATATTTTTATTGATTTGTCTTCATTCTTCTTGAAGATTAAACCATGTCATGGGGTCTTCTTCAAATACCTTAAGATTTTATACATAGCTTCGAGGTGTTCCTCCCTTGGATCACTCATATGTTGACTAACAATACTTACAGAGAAAGCTATGTCTGGTCGAGTGAGTGACAAACAAATCAGTTTTCCCACAAGTCTTTGATACTGCTCTTTGTTGACAGGACTGCCCATTTCTTCTCTTCATAGTTTTATATTAGCCTCCATTGGTGTTTCAGCTGGTTTGCACCCTAGCATTCCTGTTTCTGAAAGTAAATCAAGAACATATTTTCTTTTATTTATAACAATACCAGCTTTAGACCTTGCTACTAACATCCCTAAGAAGTGCCTAAGGCTGCCTAGTCCTTTGTTTCGAACTCAGCTGAAAGTAGCTTTTTCAAGCTATTAATCTCACAAATATCATCATCTGTAATAATGATATTGTTAACATATACAATCAGAATTGATTTTTTATACCCGAAATCATTTTTACAAATAATGTGTGATCTGCACGACATTGTTTATAGCCATTTTTTACAATGACTTTAGTAAACCTTTTGAACCAAACCCTAGGGGATTTCATTAGTCCGTATAATGACTTTTCCAACTTGCAAATAGTTTCCCCATTTGTTTCTTGTTTTATTCCTGGAGGAATTTGCATAGGCCTGTAAACGAACCAAATGAACACGAACGAGGGTGTGTTCATGTTCGTTCATTTAACTTTAACCGAACAAATGAATGAACACAAAATTTCTTGTTCATATTCATTTGTTAAGGAATGTAGCTTGTTCGTGTTTGTTCATGTTCGTTCGTTAAAATGATAAACGAACTCAAATGAACATAAACGAACATAAACAAACACAGACGAATATAAACGAATATATATAATATGTTAAATATTTAATATTTTGGGTTAGTTTGATTAATTCAGTTAATTAACCAATTTTAAACCGAATTACTCGATAATTGAAATTTGAAAAAACTCTTAATCATTAGTGAAAACTTAAAATTATCTAAAATATTAACCATATTTGGTTTGGTTCGGTCGATTAGTTCGGTTTAACCGAACAATGAACACTCCTAGCCGATAAGAAGGAAGTTTTTTATGAGTAATAAAATAGGATTTGTTAACTCGAATAACTCAATTTTTTTAATCAACTCGATCTAATGCTCACACCTAGATATATGTGAATAAATTTAAACGAACATAAATTTGTCTATTAGTTCATCTAGTTCGTTCGTCCAACCGTCTACTCCATCCATTTGTCTGTTAGTTTGTCCAGTTCGACCGTCTGTACGGTTCGTCAATCAGTTTGTCCCTCTATCCATTAGGTTTAGAGTTTATGGTTTAGGGTTATAATTTACTATTATAGTTTAAAGTTTATAGTACATTCGCCTGTCCGATCGTCTCCATAAATTCATCTGGTCTGTCCGTCCTGTCTGCCAATCTAGTACATCCGTCAGTTCGTCCAACCGCCTATCCGTCTGTTTTTCCGTCTGGTTCCTTCATTCGGTTTGTCTGTTTGTCCATTAGGTTTTAGGGTTTATAGTTTAGGGTTTATGGTTGTTGTTTACTTTTTATAGTTTAGGGTTTATCTGTTCGTTTGTCTATTTGTTCGTCTGTTCGTTTGGTTCGTCCTGTCCATTCGACCAGTCTGATCCGTTAGTTCGGTTCGTCCGTCCATCAATCCATCTATCATTCTAGCGGTCCCCTCGTCATTCTGTCGGTCCCTCCGTCCGTTTGTCTGGCCCTTCTGTCTGTCCGTACATCTAGTCCAATCCGTCCGTCTGCTTCATATGTCCGTCCACTAGACTATATGTCTGTCCGGTCTGTTTGTTAATCCATCCATATGGTTTGTCTATTTGGTTAGTGTTTAGAGTGTAGGATTTAGGTTTTATGGTTTGCTTTTTAGGGTTTAAGGTTTACAGTTTACCTTTTGGGGTATAAGGTTTGTCTGTCTATTCGTCTGTCTCTTTGTCCATTAGTGTTAAGGGTTTACAGTTTACTTTTTAGGATTTATGGTTTACCTTTTAGGGTTTGAGGTTTGTTCGTCGGTTCGAACAGTCCCTACATCTATCTAGTTTGTCCATCCGATTAGTCTGTTTGTTCGGTTTGTCCTACCATTCGGTCTGTTTGTTTAGGTTTTATGGTTTAGTGTTCTTCTGTTCTTCCATCCGTTTGCTCCATTTGTACATCCATCTAGTTCGCCCGATCGTCTGTTTTGATTGTATGATTTAGGGTTTGTGTTTTTTATAGTTTTGATACGATAATAGGAGGGGTAAAAATAATTATTTTTGACAAGAAATTAAAGTTGTTTTTGAAGGCTAGAACATCAATTGACTTTCGACGACTTTTCATATGGGATCAAGACATTTTTAATTACGATAATTTTTACAATTATTTGAATTTTATTTTATCCTTTTAATTAGGATAATATTATTATCTATTTTAATTGAGATAATATTCTTATCAGTTTTAACTAAGATAATATTTTATTATTTTATTATTATTATTATCTAGTTAGTCTTTTAGATTAAATTAAACTTATTTTCCTCTGTGATTAGGGTTTTACTAGCCTATAAATAGGCTCATTACTTCATTGACATATCAATTCAATTATTTCTTTCAAAGTTCTCTTGTGAGTTCTTTTTTTGTTAAAGATTTTTATCTTGTTCTTGCTTCGGAGTGCATGTGTCCAATTGCACGGCAGCGAGTATTTGGTGTTCTTCTCCATCGTCTAGGTTGCTAAGGGCAGGATCCTTAGAGGGTTAGGCGTTATCAAACTAAGACGTACGTTTGTCCAAGACAGGATCTTAGTAGGGGGTGGTGTCACATCCTATTTATTTTCATTGTTTATTTATTTATTTTTATTTAAGCCTTTCTTTAATTTTGTGCCTTTTTTATTGAGTCGTTGGGGAAAATAAATTAACTCTTGCTTTCTTTTCTAGATCTAAATTAAAGGGAATATTTGATCTAAGCTTTACTTTTTAGGGTTTAGGGTTTATATTTTATGATTCATAAATTACAATTTAGGGTTTAGGTTTTGTACATTCGTCTATCCGTTCGTCGGACCAATCCGCCCGTACATTCGTCAGGTGCGTCCGTCTGTCTGTCCGTTAGTTTGTCCGGTCCGCCTGTCTGGTCTGTCTGATTCGTCGTTCGATCTGTTTAGTCAGTATGTCCCTCTGTCCATTAGGTTTTAGGCCTTAGGGTTGAAGGTTATTGTTTAAGTTTTATGGTTTAGGGTTCATCTATGTGTACGTCCTTCCGTCTGGTTCATCTGTCCATCCGATCTGTTTGGTCCGTCTAGCGTCCGACTGGCCTTTCGTCCATCTTGTCTGACTGTCCGTCCATTTATCTGGTCCGATCTGTCTGTCCGCCCGTCCGGTCAGTTCGTCCATCTAGTATGTTCATCTGTTCATCTTCTTCATCTGTCTATTAGTCCGTTCGTTTGTCTGTCTGTTCGATCCAGTTCGTCTGGTCAATCCATATCAGTCTGTTAAGTTTAGGGTTATGGTTTACTTTTTTAGGATTTAAGGCATGTGGTTTAGATGTTAAGGTTTAGGTTCGTCCGTCTTTTCGTCTGTCCATAGGGCGATTGATCACCGTGAAGATGACCCATCTTGATTGATTGTTTTGGCTAGAAGTTAGTCCACACTCTCCACACTAATTCTTGATGTCAAAATTTGGTTGACGCCAAACAAGAATGAGAATGGTTGTTGTTGTGACATTTTATGGTGGTTCACCTCTCTGATGTGGGCAGAGAGCCGTTATAGACGGTGGTCAGTGTAGGGGAAATGGGTATTTTGGGAGTGAAGTATTTTAGGAGAGTTCTTGTTGTATCTCCCATGCCGGTCCCTTCTTGGGGTATGTGAGGGAGGCTGAGAGCCTTAAAATGCAAGTGTCAAGTTTAAGCGTGACGAACTGACTCTTATTGATCGGTTAGCATGACAAACTAACACATATTGACTGGTTAGCCTAACTGACTGACACATATTGATTGGTTAGCCTGACAGATCGAAACCTATTGACTATTGGTTAGCTTGACAGACTGACATCTATTGATTGGTTAGCCCCACGAGCAAATTTATATGTTAGGCCATGGACTTGATTGGTAAGGCAAGAACATTTGACCTTGGTCATATCAGGATAAGAGCCATTCGGAAGGTGTGAATAGGTAGGCTATGGTTGATTTTTGTGGCTTCTTGAGGAAGGTCACGAAAGACCTTAACTTTGGAAAGCTCGGAGGCGAGAAGGCATGGAGGAAGAGAATATATTCTAGGATGTAAGAATGCCATTATTTTAGAGGGGTGAGCTCTAGAGTATATAGTATAAGGGTATAACAATAATATAAAATTAGATGCAAGGGTATATGTTAGACAAGATGAAAAGTTCATAAACCTATTTCTTTCTCCATTCTCCATCCTCCTCTCCCTCTCCTCTTTTCTTTTTCTCTTTCTCTTAGCTCTTTTTCTACCAACCTTCTAATCTTCCTCAATTAACACATACAATTAGTCTCTATTATGCATCACTACCTAAATGGAAAATAAAGTGCTCATATGACAAAACATGTGATATTGGAAATGTAGTAATTAATCTCAATTAGGCTAAGCTAGTTTCTATCCTTGAGCATCAGTCATCATTCCTAACAAAAAATTATTAGCTGGAAACAAAGACGAATTTTGTGACTTCCCCTATTAACGAAACTGAATGTGCAAGTTTCATAAAACTAAGACTGGCTAGACCCGAGATAATGAAGATTGAGGCCAGAAAAGGTGTCTACATGCACAAGCAACGATAGGGAAAATCACTCATTCAATAATCAATCCAACCTTCGACTGATTTTCTAGTTATTGTTAACAACAATATACATCAAACTGTATAAATTAAACCTATTGATGTTGTATTCGAAGAAATTAGCAGCATACCAATCGATATCCAGCAATTGTATTCTTTTATTCAAAAGCATGTTGCTCGGCGCATGACAGACATTCCATTGAACCTAGTCAATGAGAAGTCACAGTAAGAAACAGAGCATAGCTAAACAATGCAAGATAATACATTGACATTTGCAGTTGTAACACAAGAAATAAATGCTTGCACCATTCTCTCCAGCCAATGCAAATCCTTCAATGACGTAGGGTAAGATGAAGTTATACAACCTCCATCAGAAGAATTAGGCTCACTTCTTACTGGAAACATAGTAACATTGTCGCAAGAAGGAAATCTTATGTTTGCCACTGGCTTTTTATCTGCACATAATGACCCAACAAATCTTGCAAGATTTCCAATAGCTCTTACACTATTTGTTTGACCTAATAGGCAGAATCACAAAGAGAAATAAAAGTTGCAAGAGTTTCTAATTGATGTATAAAGATGATAGTTACAATCATCCAGATATGGAAGTTCATAAGACCATCACTTGGCTGAACTTGAACTGACCATGTTTCTCTGACTCTTCATTTTGCTCTAAGTAATTCCGAAACTCTTGTCCAAAACATTGGTGTGAAGATATAACCTCAAAGGATCCTCTAAATATATGGAAAGACTTAGAAAACTCTAATCATACCCCATGTTGGACATATGCTCGCATGCTCCATTCAAACCTGAGTTCGAGTAACATTCTAAACACAAAATTACCAAAACAAAGTAAAATCTAACATCTGACCAACCAGGATTAAATATAGAAAATATATACAAATACCATATCAGAAGGTTTCTGCAGTTTGCCATCAAATAAAAGGTATCTAAACATCTTGATATCATTTCATTTGTTCTTGGATCAATATGTAAGAAATAATCATTTATCTTAAAGGTTCTAAATTCACCACTAACATGAACACATTCTCGCAACAAATAAGATCCATATAAATGGATTAAGATAGAACTATGGCATGGTGAAAAGGCAATAGAAAGTCAACTACACAACTGATATATGCAGGTGAAGACAAAGTACCATATACATTTTCTAAATTGGTAAAAAAATAGAGATAACGTAAGCCCCTCTCATCTTTGTCGTTCACTTTCTCATATGAAGAAATTCATACATACATTACCCAGTTCTTGAACTTCTAGCAAAAGAAAAAGCTGGATCAAGAAACTCAAGAAAGAAGATATATATCCTAAAACACTCAAGTATTTCCAGGACAACAATTATAAGCTATATGTCACGCCAATCTCCCATGAACACATAAAAGGTTATAAGGTGCCTAAAAACATATCATACCTTGTCCCCATCTTTGGCTAGATGCAGAGCACACTCAATTAACAACTCCACTAAATGGAAGTGTGTTTCTGAATCTTTAACAGCATCAAGGAAAAAGTAATCAAATACATGGAAACATTAGTTTAAAATATAATGGATTCAAAAGTATTATTGTCATGCTAGAAAAGCTACTTGTTGATTGCTTCAAAAATATATCATGCTGGTTTCCTGAGCAAACTTATTGAAACAAAAATATTGCAGCTTCTTCGTTTCAAGTATGATCAGGTATGCATTTCTCATGAAATTTGCATTTATCTATTTAACTATTGTTTGACTTATGTTTTATAATCTCTCTTCAAGTACTAGATCAACTCTACACGTGTTTTTGTGTTCCTTGTTGACAATAAACCTTTTAGAACTGGTGATGTTTATTGAGATACGAGTATAAAATTTTCTTGGGGTCCAGAAATCTCCTGAAAGTTGGTATGTGTCTCCCTTTCCATCTTTCCCTGGTTGTAGTGACTAAGTGGCAGCGATCTCACAAATTCAGTCATTAAACAGGTTGATCATGCTTTGGATGAAGTAGCACATTTTTAAGAAGAATGGCTTACATGTCAAGATGTTGCAACCGTACTTGAAATTGAGCAGAGAGCCGATGAAAATGGGTTGCATGTTAGATTTTTTATGAGTTGTGACTTGGAAGATTGATAACTTCTCTAGGTTAAACTCTAAGAAGTATTATTCAAATGTGTTTGTCGTTTGTGGTTATAAATGGTACCTTGTTTATTCCCTTGTTGATAGCAAATGCCCTTCTTTTCCCCCTTGATTTTCTATTTTGACGATAGTAGTTGAGGATTGATACTCTTGGTTTTGAATTTCTTAGGCGAATATTGATATTTCCAAAGGGTAACATCGCGGATCATTTGTCTATGTTGCTGACTTAGAAAGTTTACCCCACGGGTGGTGTAGATAATGGGTATTTGGTGCAGAGAGGTAAGTTCCCTTCTCTGTTTTTCTACATCTTTTATTGATAAAGGTTGAACCTATTTATAATTTACAGAAAAATTCTAAACTAGGAAAATAATAATTACAAATAAATTACAAAATAGATATAGCTCGTAAGTACAACTAATATTAACTAAGAGATCATGAAAATAATTCTTAAATAATAGCAGCTAGATATTTCGGAATATAAATCCCTAATTTTAAGCAATCTTCACCAATTTACACTCCACCTCAAGCTGGGGTGTATACATTGTAAATCCCAGCTTGGATGTAAACTTATCAAAAATCTCTATTGGTAGTGCTTTGGTAAGAAATCACCTAGTTGATTCTTTGTAGAAATAAAGTGTAATTTAATTGTTCCTCCATTGACCTTTTTCAGTAATAAAATGTCGATCAATTTCCACATGTTTAGTTTTATCATGAAGAACCAGATTTTTGGCATTGCTGATAGCTTATTGGCTATCACTTTGCAATTCGAACTCTTCAAAGTGCTTGAGTCCTAGTTCTACCAACAGTCTTTGCAGCCGCATTCTTTCATAGATTCCCAAAGCCATAGTCATATACTCAGCTTCGGCACTGCTCCTAGCCACCATTGGTTGCTTCTTGCTCCTTCATGTGACTAAATTTTTTTTGAAGAAAAGGTGTACCTCGTGAAAAACCCCTCTAAAGTTAGCAGCAGCCGGAGTTGGTGATGACCACTAAAGGGGAAAAGAGTACCCTAGATGCCATTAAATAAATCATGGTGGACGAAGATCATCTATTACAACAGAGGAAATAAAGTCGGGTATCCCTGAATCAAAGAAAACAACAGAACTAAAAAGCAAAGCCCAAGTGGCCAGTTTATGAGCAGTCAAGTTTGTTAACCTAGGTACAAACATAAGCTATAAATTAGGCAAAGATGCAAGAAAAGAACGTGTCTGCTCAATGTGAGGACCCAACATCGAAGCATCTGGAGTCTGGCGGTGGAGCTTGTTAACCGCCACAACAGAGTTCGATTCTAAGATAATAGCAGTCCAACCTCGATCAAGTCCAAGCTAAGCACCAGCAATGATCGCATGGAGTTCGGCCAGGGCAGCATCCTGGCAACCGATCGAGTGAAGAGCCATACCACCAAGGACATTACCCCTGTCGTCGCGGGCGATGACACAAACGAAAGCAGCTCCGATTAACGATTGGAAAGCACCATCCACGTTGATCTTGATCGTGCCTGCCGAAGGAGGGGCGCCAACGAGGATCGAAGAGGGCGGGGGCGAAGGCTGGAGGAGCGTCATTGGAATGTGAGGTAGCCGCTTCGTAGTCGCAGAGCCATGTGACTAAGTTTCCTGACACAAAAGAACAATAACCACTAGTAGATTTCCTACCGGTTAGCTCACCTGCCCAACTTGAATCAGTAAATATTTTTACTGATTTGTCTTCATTCTTCTTGAAGATTAAACCGTGTTCCGGGGTCATCTTCAAATACCTTAAGATTTTATACTCAACTTCAAGGTGTTCCTCCCTTGGATCACTCATGTGTTGACTAACAATACTTACAGAGTATGTTATGTCTGGTCGAGTGAGTGACAAATATATCAGCTTTCCCACAAGTCTTTGATACTGCTCTTTGTTGACAGGACTGCCCATTTCTTCTTTTCGTAGTTTTAGATTAGTCTCCATTGGTGTTTCAGCTGGTTTGCACCCTAGCATTCCTGTTTCTGAAAGTAAATCAAGAAAATATTTTCTTTTATTTATAACACTACCAGCTATAGACCTTGCTACTTCCATCCCTAAGAAGTCCTAAGGCTTCTTAGCTCCATTGTTTCGAACTCAGCTGAAAGTAGCTTTTTCAAGCTATTAATCTCACAAATATCATCATCTGTAATAATGATATTGTCAACATATACAATCAGAATTGATATTTTTACCCGAAGTCATTTTTACAAACAATGTGTGATCTGCACGACATTGTTTATAGCCATTTTTACAATGACTTTAGTAAACCTTTTAAACCAAGCTCTAGGGGATTTCTTTAGTCCGTATAATGACTTTTCCAGCTTGCAAATAGTTTTCCAATTTGTTTCTTGTTTCATTCCTGGAAGAATTTGCATAGGCCTGTAAACGAACCAAATGAACACGAACGAGGGTGTGTTCATGTTTGTTCATTTAACTTTAACCGAACAAATGAACAAACACAAATTTTCTTGTTCATATTCTTTCGTTAAGGAATGTAGCTTGTTCGTGTTCTTTCGTTAAAATGATAAACGAACACAAATGAACATAAACGAACATGAACAAACGCAAACGAATATAAACGAATATACATAATATGTTAAATATTTAATATTTTAGGTTAATTTGATTAATTCACTTAATTAACCGATTTTAAACTGAATTAATCGATAATTGAAGTTTGAAAAACTCTTAATCATTAGTCAAAACTTAAAATTATCTAAAAGATTAACTAATTTTGTTTTGGTTCGGTCGGTTAGTTTGGTTTAACCAAACAATGAACACTCCAAGCCGATTAGAAGGATGTTTTTTATGAGTAATAAAATATGATTTGTCAACTCGAATAACTCAATTTTTTTATTCAACTCGATCTAATGCTTACCCCTAGATACATGTGAATAAATTTAAGCGAACATAAATTTGTCTATTACTTCATCTTGTTCATTCGTCCATCCGTCTGCTCCATCCATTTGTTTGTTAGTTTGTCCAGTTCGTCCGTCCGTCCAGTTCGTTAATCAATTTGTCCCTTTGTCCATTAGGTTTTAGGGTTTATGGTTTAGGGTTATAATTTACTTTTATATTTTAAAGTTTATAGTACATCCGTCTGTCCGATCGTCTCTGTAAATCCATCTGGTATGTCTGTCCTATCTGCAAATCTAGTCCTTCATCAGTTCGTCCGTTCATCTGTTTGGTTCGTCCAACCGTCTGTCTGTCTGTTTTTTCGTCTGGTTCGTTCATCTGGTTTGTATGTTTGTCCATTAGGTTTTAGGGTTTATAGTTTAGGGTTTAAGGTTGTTGTTTACTTTTTATAGTTTAGGGTTTAAGGTTTAGCGTTCGCCTATTTGTCTGTCTATTTATTTGTCTGTTCGTTTGGTTCATCCAGTCCATTCGACCAGTCAGATCCGTTAGTTCGGTCCGTCTGTCTACTCCGTCCGTCCATCCATCAGTCATCCATCATTCTGGCGGTCCCCCCGTCATTCTGCCGGTCCCCCCCGTCCGTTTGTCTGGTCGATCTGTCCGTTTTTCTGGTCTGTCTGTCTGTCCGTACATCTGGTCCAATCTGTCCGTCCACTAGTCCATATGTCCGTCTGGTCTGTTTGTTAATCCATCCATATGGTTCGTTTGTTTGTTTAGTGTTTATAGTTTAGGATTTAAGTTTTATGGTTTACTTTTTAGGGTTTAAAGTTACAGTTTACCTTTTGTGGTTTAAGTTTTGTTTGATTGTTCGTTTGTCCCTTTGTCCATTAGTGTTAAGGGTTTATATTTTACTTTTTACGATTTAGGATTTATGGTTTACCTTTTAGGGTTTGAGGTTTGTTCGTCGGTTCGAATCGTCCCTACATCTATCTAGTCCGTCCATCCGATCAGTCCGTCTGTCCGGTTTGTCCTACCTTTCGGTCTATTTGTTTAGGTTTTACGGTTTAGGGTTCGTCTGTTCTTCCATCCGTTTGGTCCATTCGTACATCCATCTAGTTCGCTCGACTGTCTTTTTTGGGTGTATGATTTAGGGTTTGTGTTTTTTATAGTTTTGATACGATAGTAGGAGGGGTAAAAATAATTATTTTTGACAAGAAATTAAAGTTGTTTTTGAAGGCTAGAACATCAATTGACTTGTGACGACTTTTCATATGAGATCTAGGCATTTTTAATTAGGATAATTTGTACAATTATTTGAATTTTATTTTCTCTTTAATTAGGATAATATTATTATCTATTTTAATTGAGATAATATTCTTATCTCTTTTAACTGAGATAATATTCTATTATTATTATTATTACTATTATTATTATTATTATTATCTAGTTAGTCTTTTAGATTAAATTAAACTCATTTTCCTCTGTAATTAGGGTTTTACTAGCCTATAAATAGGCTCAATACTTCATTGAGACATCAATTCAATTATTTCTTTCAAAGTTCTCTTGTGAGTTCTTTTTTTGTTCAAGATTTTTATATTGTTCTTGCTTCAGAGTGCAGGTGTCCAATTGCGCGGCAACGAGTATTTGGTGTTCTTCTCCATCGTCTAGGTTGCTAAGGGAAGGATCCTTAGAGGGTTAAGCGTTACCAAACTCAGACGCACGTTTGTCTAAGATAGGATCTTAGAAGGGGGTGTTGTCATTTCCTATTTATTTTCATTGTTTATTTATTTATTTTTATTTAAGTCTTACTTTAATTTCGTGCCTTTTTTATTGAGTTGTTGGGAAAAATAAATTAATTCTTACTTTCTTTTCTATATCTATATTAAAGGTAATATTTGATCTAAGCTTTAATGTTTAGGGTTTATGGTTTATATTTTACGATTCATAAATTACAATTTAGGGTTTAGGTTTTGTACATTCGTCAGGTCCGTCCGTCTGTCTGTCCGTTAGTTTGTCCGGTCCGCCCGTCTGGTCCGTCCGATTTGTCTTTCGATCTGTTCAGTCAGTTTGTCCCTCTGTCCATTAGGTTTCAGGACTTAGGGTTTAAGCTTATTGTTTACTTTTTATGGTTTAGGGTTCATCCATATGTACGTCCTTCCTTCTGGTTCATCTGTCCCTTCGATCTGTTCGGTCCGTCTAACGTCCGACTGGCCTTCTTTCCATCTGGTCCGATCTGTCAGTCTTCTCATCTTGTCAGTTCGTCCATATAGTCCGTTCATCCGTTCATCTTCTTCGTCTGTCTGTTAGTCAATCTGTCCAGCCTGTCTTTTAGTCCGTTCGTCTGTCTATTCGATCCGGTTCATTTGGCAGTCCATCAATCTATTAAGTTTTGGGTTATGGTTTATTTTTTAGGGTTTAAGGTTTGTGGTTTAGGTGTTAAGTTTTAGGTTCGCCCATCTGTTCGTCTGTCCATAGGGCGGTTAATCACTGTGAAGAGGACCCATCTTAACTGATTGTTTTGGCTAGAAGTTTGTCCACACTCTCCACACTAATTCTAGATGTCAAAATTTGGTTGACGCCAAACAAGAATGAGAATGGATGTTGACGTTTTCTGGTGGTTCACCTTTCTGATGTGGGTGAAGAGCCGTGATAGACGGTGGTCAATGTGGAGGAAATGAGTATTTTGGGAGTGAAGTATTTTGGGAGAGTTCTTGTTGTATCTCCCATGTCGGTCCCTTCTTGGGGTATGTGAGGGAGGCTGAGAGCCTTAAAATGCAAGTGTCAAGTTTAGGCGTGACGAACTGACTCCTATTGATCGGTTAGCCAGACAGATTGACTCCTATTGATCGACTAGCATGACAAAACTAACACATATTGACTGGTTAGCCTAACTGACTGACACCTATTGATTGGTTAGCCTTATAGACCGAAACATATTGACTACTGGTTAGCTTAACAGACTCACATCTATTGATTGGTTAGCCCGACGAGCAAATTTATATGTTAGGCCATGGACTTGATTGGTAAGGCAAGAACATTTGACCTTGGTCGTATCAGTATAAGAGCCATTCGGAGGGTGTGAATAGGTAGGATATGGTTGATTTTTGTGGCTTCTTGAGGAAGGTCACGGAAGACCTTAACTTTGGAAAGCTCGGAGGCGAGAAGGCTTGGAGGAAGAGAATATATTCTAGGATGTAAGAAGGCCATTATTTCAGAGGAGTGAGCTCTGGAGTATATAGTATAAGGGTATAACAATAGTATAAAATTAGATGCAAGCTTATATGTTAGACAAGCTGAAAAGTTCATAAACCTATTTCTTTCTCCATTCTCCATTCTCCTCTCCCTCTCCTCTTTTCTTTTTTTTTCTCTTTCTCTTTTTCTACCAACCTTCAAATCTTCCTCAATTAACACATACAATTAGTCTCAATTATGCATCACTAACTAAATGGAAAATAAAGTGCTCATATGACAAAACATGTGATATTGGAAATGTAGTAATTAATCTCAATTAGGCTAAGCTAGTTTCTATCCTTGAGCATCAGTCATCATTCCTAACAAAAAATTATTAGCTGGAAACAAAGACGAATTTTGTGACTTCCCCTATTAACGAAACTGAATGTGCAAGTTTCATAAAACTAAGACTGGCTAGACCCGAGATAATGAAGATTGAGGCCAGAAAAGGTGTCTACATGCACAAGCAACGATAGGGAAAATCACTCATTCAATAATCAATCCAACCTTCGACTGATTTTCTAGTTATTGTTAACAACAATATACATCAAACTGTATAAATTAAACCTATTGATGTTGTATTCGAAGAAATTAGCAGCATACCAATCGATATCCAGCAATTGTATTCTTTTATTCAAAAGCATGTTGCTCGGCGCATGACAGACATTCCATTGAACCTAGTCAATGAGAAGTCACAGTAAGAAACAGAGCATAGCTAAACAATGCAAGATAATACATTGACATTTGCAGTTGTAACACAAGAAATAAATGCTTGCACCATTCTCTCCAGCCAATGCAAATCCTTCAATGACGTAGGGTAAGATGAAGTTATATAACCTCCATCAGAAGAATTAGGCTCACTTCTTACTGGAAACATAGTAACATTGTCGCAAGAAGGAAATCTTATGTTTGCCACTGGCTTTTTATCTGCACATAATGACCCAACAAATCTTGCAAGATTTCCAATAGCTCTTACACTATTTGTTTGACCTAATAGGCAGAATCACAAAGAGAAATAAAAGTTGCAAGAGTTTCTAATTGATGTATAAAGATGATAGTTACAATCATCCAGATATGGAAGTTCATAAGACCATCACTTGGCTGAACTTGAACTGACCATGTTTCTCTGACTCTTCATTTTGCTCTAAGTAATTCCGAAACTCTTGTCCAAAACATTGGTGTGAAGATATAACCTCAAAGGATCCTCTAAATATATGGAAAGACTTAGAAAACTCTAATCATACCCCATGTTGGACATATGCTCGCATGCTCCATTCAAACCTGAGTTCGAGTAACATTCTAAACACAAAATTACCAAAACAAAGTAAAATCTAACATCTGACCAACCAGGATTAAATATAGAAAATATATACAAATACCATATCAGAAGGTTTCTGCAGTTTGCCATCAAATAAAAGGTATCTAAACATCTTGATATCATTTCATTTGTTCTTGGATCAATATGTAAGAAATAATCATTTATCTTAAAGGTTCTAAATTCACCACTAACATGAACACATTCTCGCAACAAATAAGATCCATATAAATGGATTAAGATAGAACTATGGCATGGTGAAAAGGCAATAGAAAGTCAACTACACAACTGATATATGCAGGTGAAGACAAAGTACCATATACATTTTCTAAATTGGTAAAAAAATAGAGATAACGTAAGCCCCTCTCATCTTTGTCGTTCACTTTCTCATATGAAGAAATTCATACATACATTACCCAGTTCTTGAACTTCTAGCAAAAGAAAAAGCTGGATCAAGAAACTCAAGAAAGAAGATATATATCCTAAAACACTCAAGTATTTCCAGGACAACAATTATAAGCTATATGTCACGCCAATCTCCCATGAACACATAAAAGGTTATAAGGTGCCTAAAAACATATCATACCTTGTCCCCATCTTTGGCTAGATGCAGAGCACACTCAATTAACAACTCCACTAAATGGAAGTGTGTTTCTGAATCTTTAACAGCATCAAGGAAAAAGTAATCAAATACATGGAAACATTAGTTTAAAATATAATGGATTCAAAAGTATTATTGTCATGCTAGAAAAGCTACTTGTTGATTGCTTCAAAAATATATCATGCTGGTTTCCTGAGCAAACTTATTGAAACAAAAATATTGCAGCTTCTTCGTTTCAAGTATGATCAGGTATGCATTTCTCATGAAATTTGCATTTATCTATTTAACTATTGTTTGACTTATGTTTTATAATCTCTCTTCAAGTACTAGATCAACTCTACACGTGTTTTTGTGTTCCTTGTTGACAATAAACCTTTTAGAACTGGTGATGTTTATTGAGATACGAGTATAAAATTTTCTTGGGGTCCAGAAATCTCCTGAAAGTTGGTATGTGTCTCCCTTTCCATCTTTCCCTGGTTGTAGTGACTAAGTGGCAGCGATCTCACAAATTCAGTCATTAAACAGGTTGATCATGCTTTGGATGAAGTAGCACATTTTTAAGAAGAATGGCTTACATGTCAAGATGTTGCAACCGTACTTGAAATTGAGCAGAGAGCCGATGAAAATGGGTTGCATGTTAGATTTTTTATGAGTTGTGACTTGGAAGATTGATAACTTCTCTAGGTTAAACTCTAAGAAGTATTATTCAAATGTGTTTGTCGTTTGTGGTTATAAATGGTACCTTGTTTATTCCCTTGTTGATAGCAAATGCCCTTCTTTTCCCCCTTGATTTTCTATTTTGACGATAGTAGTTGAGGATTGATACTCTTGGTTTTGAATTTCTTAGGCGAATATTGATATTTCCAAAGGGTAACATCGCGGATCATTTGTCTATGTTGCTGACTTAGAAAGTTTACCCCACGGGTGGTGTAGATAATGGGTATTTGGTGCAGAGAGGTAAGTTCCCTTCTCTGTTTTTCTACATCTTTTATTGATAAAGGTTGAACCTATTTATAATTTACAGAAAAATTCTAAACTAGGAAAATAATAATTACAAATAAATTACAAAATAGATATAGCTCGTAAGTACAACTAATATTAACTAAGAGATCATGAAAATAATTCCTAAATAATAGCAGCTAGATATTTCGGAATATAAATCCCTAATTTTAAGCAATCTTCACCAATTTACACTCCACCTCAAGCTGGGGTGTATACATTGTAAATCCCAGCTTGGATGTAAACTTATCAAAAATCTCTATTGGTAGTGCTTTGGTAAGAAATCACCTAGTTGATTCTTTGTAGAAATAAAGTGTAATTTAATTGTTCCTCCATTGACCTTTTTCAGTAATAAAATGTCGATCAATTTCCACATGTTTAGTTTTATCATGAAGAACCAGATTTTTGGCATTGCTGATAGCTTATTGGCTATCACTTTGCAATTCGAACTCTTCAAAGTGCTTGAGTCCTAGTTCTACCAACAGTCTTTGCAGCCGCATTCTTTCATAGATTCCCAAAGCCATAGTCATATACTCAGCTTCGGCACTGCTCCTAGCCACCATTGGTTGCTTCTTGCTCCTTCATGTGACTAAATTTTTTTTGAAGAAAAGGTGTACCTCGTGAAAAACCCCTCTAAAGTTAGCAGCAGCCGGAGTTGGTGATGACCACTAAAGGGGAAAAGAGTACCCTAGATGCCATTAAATAAATCATGGTGGACGAAGATCATCTATTACAACAGAGGAAATAAAGTCGGGTATCCCTGAATCAAAGAAAACAACAGAACTAAAAAGCAAAGCCCAAGTGGCCAGTTTATGAGCAGTCAAGTTTGTTAACCTAGGTACAAACATAAGCTATAAATTAGGCAAAGATGCAAGAAAAGAACGTGTCTGCTCAATGTGAGGACCCAACATCGAAGCATCTGGAGTCTGGCGGTGGAGCTTGTTAACCGCCACAACAGAGTTCGATTCTAAGATAATAGCAGTCCAACCTCGATCAAGTCCAAGCTAAGCACCAGCAATGATCGCATGGAGTTCGGCCAGGGCAGCATCCTGGCAACCGATCGAGTGAAGAGCCATACCACCAAGGACATTACCCCTGTCGTCGCGGGCGATGACACAAACGAAAGCAGCTCCGATTAACGATTGGAAAGCACCATCCACGTTGATCTTGATCGTGCCTGCCGAAGGAGGGGCGCCAACGAGGATCGAAGAGGGCGGGGGCGAAGGCTGGAGGAGCGTCATTGGAATGTGAGGTAGCCGCTTCGTAGTCGCAGAGCCATGTGACTAAGTTTCCTGACACAAAAGAACAATAACCACTAGTAGATTTCCTACCGGTTAGCTCACCTGCCCAACTTGAATCAGTAAATATTTTTACTGATTTGTCTTCATTCTTCTTGAAGATTAAACCGTGTTCCGGGGTCATCTTCAAATACCTTAAGATTTTATACTCAACTTCAAGGTGTTCCTCCCTTGGATCACTCATGTGTTGACTAACAATACTTACAGAGTATGTTATGTCTGGTCGAGTGAGTGACAAATATATCAGCTTTCCCACAAGTCTTTGATACTGCTCTTTGTTGACAGGACTGCCCATTTCTTCTTTTCGTAGTTTTAGATTAGTCTCCATTGGTGTTTCAGCTGGTTTGCACCCTAGCATTCCTGTTTCTGAAAGTAAATCAAGAAAATATTTTCTTTTATTTATAACACTACCAGCTATAGACCTTGCTACTTCCATCCCTAAGAAGTCCTAAGGCTTCTTAGCTCCATTGTTTCGAACTCAGCTGAAAGTAGCTTTTTCAAGCTATTAATCTCACAAATATCATCATCTGTAATAATGATATTGTCAACATATACAATCAGAATTGATATTTTTACCCGAAGTCATTTTTACAAACAATGTGTGATCTGCACGACATTGTTTATAGCCATTTTTACAATGACTTTAGTAAACCTTTTAAACCAAGCTCTAGGGGATTTCTTTAGTCCGTATAATGACTTTTCCAGCTTGCAAATAGTTTTCCAATTTGTTTCTTGTTTCATTCCTGGAAGAATTTGCATAGGCCTGTAAACGAACCAAATGAACACGAACGAGGGTGTGTTCATGTTTGTTCATTTAACTTTAACCGAACAAATGAACAAACACAAATTTTCTTGTTCATATTCTTTCGTTAAGGAATGTAGCTTGTTCGTGTTCTTTCGTTAAAATGATAAACGAACACAAATGAACATAAACGAACATGAACAAACGCAAACGAATATAAACGAATATACATAATATGTTAAATATTTAATATTTTAGGTTAATTTGATTAATTCACTTAATTAACCGATTTTAAACTGAATTAATCGATAATTGAAGTTTGAAAAACTCTTAATCATTAGTCAAAACTTAAAATTATCTAAAAGATTAACTAATTTTGTTTTGGTTCGGTCGGTTAGTTTGGTTTAACCAAACAATGAACACTCCAAGCCGATTAGAAGGATGTTTTTTATGAGTAATAAAATATGATTTGTCAACTCGAATAACTCAATTTTTTTATTCAACTCGATCTAATGCTTACCCCTAGATACATGTGAATAAATTTAAGCGAACATAAATTTGTCTATTACTTCATCTTGTTCATTCGTCCATCCGTCTGCTCCATCCATTTGTTTGTTAGTTTGTCCAGTTCGTCCGTCCGTCCAGTTCGTTAATCAATTTGTCCCTTTGTCCATTAGGTTTTAGGGTTTATGGTTTAGGGTTATAATTTACTTTTATATTTTAAAGTTTATAGTACATCCGTCTGTCCGATCGTCTCTGTAAATCCATCTGGTATGTCTGTCCTATCTGCAAATCTAGTCCTTCATCAGTTCGTCCGTTCATCTGTTTGGTTCGTCCAACCGTCTGTCTGTCTGTTTTTTCGTCTGGTTCGTTCATCTGGTTTGTATGTTTGTCCATTAGGTTTTAGGGTTTATAGTTTAGGGTTTAAGGTTGTTGTTTACTTTTTATAGTTTAGGGTTTAAGGTTTAGCGTTCGCCTATTTGTCTGTCTATTTATTTGTCTGTTCGTTTGGTTCATCCAGTCCATTCGACCAGTCAGATCCGTTAGTTCGGTCCGTCTGTCTACTCCGTCCGTCCATCCATCAGTCATCCATCATTCTGGCGGTCCCCCCGTCATTCTGCCGGTCCCCCCCGTCCGTTTGTCTGGTCGATCTGTCCGTTTTTCTGGTCTGTCTGTCTGTCCGTACATCTGGTCCAATCTGTCCGTCCACTAGTCCATATGTCCGTCTGGTCTGTTTGTTAATCCATCCATATGGTTCGTTTGTTTGTTTAGTGTTTATAGTTTAGGATTTAAGTTTTATGGTTTACTTTTTAGGGTTTAAAGTTACAGTTTACCTTTTGTGGTTTAAGTTTTGTTTGATTGTTCGTTTGTCCCTTTGTCCATTAGTGTTAAGGGTTTATATTTTACTTTTTACGATTTAGGATTTATGGTTTACCTTTTAGGGTTTGAGGTTTGTTCGTCGGTTCGAATCGTCCCTACATCTATCTAGTCCATCCATCCGATCAGTCCGTCTGTCCGGTTTGTCCTACCTTTCGGTCTATTTGTTTAGGTTTTACGGTTTAGGGTTCGTCTGTTCTTCCATCCGTTTGGTCCATTCGTACATCCATCTAGTTCGCTCGACTGTCTTTTTTGGGTGTATGATTTAGGGTTTGTGTTTTTTATAGTTTTGATACGATAGTAGGAGGGGTAAAAATAATTATTTTTGACAAGAAATTAAAGTTGTTTTTGAAGGCTAGAACATCAATTGACTTGTGACGACTTTTCATATGAGATCTAGGCATTTTTAATTAGGATAATTTGTACAATTATTTGAATTTTATTTTCTCTTTAATTAGGATAATATTATTATCTATTTTAATTGAGATAATATTCTTATCTCTTTTAACTGAGATAATATTCTATTATTATTATTATTACTATTATTATTATTATTATTATTATTATTATCTAGTTAGTCTTTTAGATTAAATTAAACTCATTTTCCTCTGTAATTAGGGTTTTACTAGCCTATAAATAGGCTCAATACTTCATTGAGACATCAATTCAATTATTTCTTTCAAAGTTCTCTTGTGAGTTCTTTTTTTGTTCAAGATTTTTATATTGTTCTTGCTTCAGAGTGCAGGTGTCCAATTGCGCGGCAACGAGTATTTGGTGTTCTTCTCCATCGTCTAGGTTGCTAAGGGAAGGATCCTTAGAGGGTTAAGCGTTACCAAACTCAGACGCACGTTTGTCTAAGATAGGATCTTAGAAGGGGGTGTTGTCATTTCCTATTTATTTTCATTGTTTATTTATTTATTTTTATTTAAGTCTTACTTTAATTTCGTGCCTTTTTTATTGAGTTGTTGGGAAAAATAAATTAATTCTTACTTTCTTTTCTATATCTATATTAAAGGTAATATTTGATCTAAGCTTTAATGTTTAGGGTTTATGGTTTATATTTTACGATTCATAAATTACAATTTAGGGTTTAGGTTTTGTACATTCGTCAGGTCCGTCCGTCTGTCTGTCCGTTAGTTTGTCCGGTCCGCCCGTCTGGTCCGTCCGATTTGTCTTTCGATCTGTTCAGTCAGTTTGTCCCTCTGTCCATTAGGTTTCAGGACTTAGGGTTTAAGCTTATTGTTTACTTTTTATGGTTTAGGGTTCATCCATATGTACGTCCTTCCTTCTGGTTCATCTGTCCCTTCGATCTGTTCGGTCCGTCTAGCGTCCGACTGGCCTTCTTTCCATCTGGTCCGATCTGTCAGTCTTCTCATCTTGTCAGTTCGTCCATATAGTCCGTTCATCCGTTCATCTTCTTCGTCTGTCTGTTAGTCAATCTGTCCAGCCTGTCTTTTAGTCCGTTCGTCTGTCTATTCGATCCGGTTCATTTGGCAGTCCATCAATCTATTAAGTTTTGGGTTATGGTTTATTTTTTAGGGTTTAAGGTTTGTGGTTTAGGTGTTAAGTTTTAGGTTCGCCCATCTGTTCGTCTGTCCATAGGGCGGTTAATCACTGTGAAGAGGACCCATCTTAACTGATTGTTTTGGCTAGAAGTTTGTCCACACTCTCCACACTAATTCTAGATGTCAAAATTTGGTTGACGCCAAACAAGAATGAGAATGGATGTTGACGTTTTCTGGTGGTTCACCTTTCTGATGTGGGTGAAGAGCCGTGATAGACGGTGGTCAATGTGGAGGAAATGAGTATTTTGGGAGTGAAGTATTTTGGGAGAGTTCTTGTTGTATCTCCCATGTCGGTCCCTTCTTGGGGTATGTGAGGGAGGCTGAGAGCCTTAAAATGCAAGTGTCAAGTTTAGGCGTGACGAACTGACTCCTATTGATCGGTTAGCCAGACAGATTGACTCCTATTGATCGACTAGCATGACAAAACTAACACATATTGACTGGTTAGCCTAACTGACTGACACCTATTGATTGGTTAGCCTTATAGACCGAAACATATTGACTACTGGTTAGCTTAACAGACTCACATCTATTGATTGGTTAGCCCGACGAGCAAATTTATATGTTAGGCCATGGACTTGATTGGTAAGGCAAGAACATTTGACCTTGGTCGTATCAGTATAAGAGCCATTCGGAGGGTGTGAATAGGTAGGATATGGTTGATTTTTGTGGCTTCTTGAGGAAGGTCACGGAAGACCTTAACTTTGGAAAGCTCGGAGGCGAGAAGGCTTGGAGGAAGAGAATATATTCTAGGATGTAAGAAGGCCATTATTTCAGAGGAGTGAGCTCTGGAGTATATAGTATAAGGGTATAACAATAGTATAAAATTAGATGCAAGCTTATATGTTAGACAAGCTGAAAAGTTCATAAACCTATTTCTTTCTCCATTCTCCATTCTCCTCTCCCTCTCCTCTTTTCTTTTTTTTTTCTCTTTCTCTTTTTCTACCAACCTTCAAATCTTCCTCAATTAACACATACAATTAGTCTCAATTATGCATCACTAACTAAATGGAAAATAAAGTGCTCATATGACAAAACATGTGATATTGGAAATGTAGTAATTAATCTCAATTAGGCTAAGCTAGTTTCTATCCTTGAGCATCAGTCATCATTCCTAACAAAAAATTATTAGCTGGAAACAAAGACGAATTTTGTGACTTTCCCCTATTATCGAAACTGAATGTGCAAGTTTCATAAAACTAAAACTGGCTAGACATGAGATAATGAAGACTTAGGCCAGAAAGGTGTCTACATGAACACATTTTCTAAAGATAGAACACATTCTCGCAACAAATAAGTACCACATAAATGGATAAAGATAGAACTAGGAGATGGTGTAAAGGCAACAAAAAATCAACTACACAACTGATATATGCAGGTGAAGACAAAGAACCTTATACATTTTCTAAATTGGTAAAAAAAACAGAGATAACGTAAGCCCCTCTCATCTTTGCCGTTCACTTTCTCAGATGAAGAAATTCATAAATACATTACCCAGTTCCAGAACTTCTAGCAAAAGAAAAAGCTGGATCAAGAAACTCATGAAAGAAGATATATGTCCTAAAACACTCAAGTATTGCCAGGACAACAATTATAAGCTATATGTCACGCCAATCTCCCATGAACCCATAAAAGGTTATAAGGTGCCTAAAACATATCATACCTTGTCCCCATCTTTGGCTAGATGCAGAGCACACTCAATTAACAACTCCACTGAATGGAAGTGCGTTTCTGGATCTATAACAGCATCAAGGAAAAAGTAATCAAATACATGGAAACATTAGTATAAAATGTAAAGGATTCAAAATTATTATTGTCAAGCTAGAAAAGCTACTTGTTGACTGCTTTAAAGGAAAATCATCAACAAAGTGACGAAAAGAATCACATATGTTTGCCAACGCCTAAGAGATTGGTATGCACACCTGCAATAGTATTCTTAAGTGATGCTTACATGTTGAACACTAGATATATAAACACTCTCCTAAGGTCTAAATCAAGAGGAGATATATAAACACTCTCCTAAGGTCTCAATAGCATCAGACGGTTGCACACAGTGGGGCGGCTGATCACCGTGAAGAGGACCCTTCTCGATTGATTGTTTTGGCTGGAAGTTTGTCCACACTCACCGCACTAATTGTTGATGCCAAAATTCAGTTGACGCCAAACAAGGATGAGGATGGAGGTTGTTGTAACATTTTTTGGTAGTTCACCCCTCTGATATGGGCAGAGAGTCGTCATAGACGGTGGTTAGAGTGGGGGAATGAGTTGTGCAAAGGTCGGAGATATATGGCTTTGGGAGTGAAATATTTTGGGAGAGTTCTTGTTGTGTCTCCCATGTCGTTCCCTTCTTCGGGTATGTGAGGGAGGCTGACAGCCTTTAAATGCAAGTGTCAAGTCTAGGCCTAACGAACTGGCATCTATTGACCGATTAGCCTAACGGACCAATGTCTATTGACCGGTTAGCGTGACAGACCGACACTGATTAACTTGTTAGCCTTACAGACTGACACCGAAGGGTGTGAAAAAATATCTGATCCGATTATACATTAATCAGATCAAAAAATTCGAATATCCGATCCGATTTTTAATTTTTCAGATCGGATACGAATCACAATATTTCAAGTTTTGGATTATCCGAAAATCTAAAATTTTAAAATTTTAGCAATTTGATGTGAATCTTGTTATATTTAGCAATTTGATACTTATTATTATCGAAAATTCGAAAAACTGAGATTTTTATAGATGTGAATCTTATTATATTTAGCAATTTTTTTCTCTTTATATTCGAAAATTCAAAATTTTCATAAATACAACCGTCAAATTTGAGAAAAGTACTTAAATCAAATCATATATTCGAGTAATCGAATATCCATATATTCAATTTTTCCCGAATATTAGATATACGGATCGGATACTCGGATATTTGATTATCTAAATATATAATTTTATTTAATTATTTTTTTCAAATTTGACGGTCGTATTTATAAAATTTTTGAAATTTTGAATATAACAAGGAACAAATTTTAAATATAATAATTTGCTTCTATAGAAATTTCGGTTTTTTTGAAATTTCGGATAAAACAAGCATTAAATTGTTAAATATAACAATATTCATATTCATAAAATTTTGAATTTTCAGATTTTCGGATAATTTGAAACTTAAAATATTACGATCCGTATCCGATCCGAAAATTTAAAAATCAGATCGGATATCCAGTCCGAAAATAAAAAATTTAATCGAATATCTTAATTTTTGGATTGGATCAGTCGGATCGAAGATTTTTGCACACCCCTACTACTACACCTATTGACTGGTTAGCCTGACGAGCATGTTTATGTGTCATGCTAATCTCCCATGAACCCATAAAAGGTTATAAGGTGCCTAAAAGCATGTCATACCTTGTCCCCATCTTTGGCTAGATGCAGAGCACACTCAATTAACAACTCCAAGTGCGTTTCTGGATCTATAACAGCATCAAGGAAAAAGTAATCAAATACATGAAAACATTAGTATAAAATATAATGGATTCAAAAATATTACTGTGAAGCTAGAAAAAGCTACTTGTTGACTGCTTTAAAGGAAAATCATCAACAAAGTGACGAAGAGAATCACATATGTTTGCCAACGCCCAAGAGACTGGTATGCGCACCTGCAATAGTATTCATAAGTGATGCTTACATGTTAAACACTAGATATATAAACACTCTCCTAAGGTCTAAATCAAGAGGAGATAAGAATTACCGAGACCACATGATCACGAGTGTTAATCTCAATAGCATCAGACAATTGCACACAATGGGGCGGTTGATCACCCTGAAAAGGACCCTTTTCGACTGATTGTTTTGGCTGGAAGTTTGTCCACACTCACCGCACTAATTGTTGATGCCAAAATTCGGTTGATGCCAAACAAGGATGAGGATGGAAGTTATTGTAACGCTTTCTGGTAGTTCACCCCTCTGATGTGGGCGGAGAGTCGTCATAGACGGTGGTCAATGGGTGAAATGAGTTGTGCAAAGGTCGGAGATATATGGCCTTGGGAGTGAAATATTTTGGGAGAGTTCTTGTTGTGTCTCCCATGTAGTCCCTTCTTCAGGTATGTGAGGGAGGTTGACAGCCTTTAAATGCAAGTGCCAAGTCTAGGCCTAACAAACTGACATCTATTGACTGATTAGCCTAACGGACCGACGTCTATTGACCGATTAGCCTGACGGACCGACACCTATTGACTGGTTAGCCTAACAGACTGACACCAAAGGGGTGTGAAAAAATATATGATCTGATTATACATTGATCATATCAGAAAATTCGAATATCCAATCCGATTTTTAATTTTTTAGATCTGAAAATTCGAATATCAAATCATATATTCGAGTAATCGAATATCCAAATATTCAATTTTTCCCGGATATCAGATAATCGGATCGGATACTCGGATATCCGATTTATTTAAGTATTTTTGTCGAATTTGACAGTCATATTTATAAAAATTTCAAAATTTTGAATATAACAAGCAACAAATTGTTAAATATAATAATTTGCATCTATAGAAATTTCAGCTTTTTGAATTTTCGGATAAAACAAGCATTAAATTGTTAAATATAACAATATTCATATTCATAAAATTTTCAGATTTTCGGATAATTCAGAACTTAAAATATTACGATCTGTATTCGATCCGAGAAATTAAAAATCAGATCGAATATCCGATCTGAAAATAAAAATCTAATCGAATATCTTAATTTTCGGATTGGATCAGCCGGATTGGATATTTTTGCACACCCCTACTACTGACACCTATTGACTGGTTATCCTGAGAAGCAGGTTTATGTGTCAGGCCATGGACTTGACCGGTAAGACAAGCAAATTTGGAGTAGGTCGTATGAGGATGAGTGCCATCCGGAAGGTGTAGAGAGGTAGGCTAGGGTTGATTCCTTGTGGCTTTTTGAGGAAGGTCACGGAGGGCCTTAACTTTGGAAGGCTTGGAGGAGGAGAATATCTTCTGGGACGTAGGAGAGCCTTTATTACATAGGAGCGAATTCTGGAGGATATAGTATAAGGGTATAAAATTAATATAAAACTAGATTCTAGCTTGCATGTTAGACAAGCTAAAAAGTTCATAAACTTATTTCTTTCTCCATTATCCTCTCCCTCTTTTCTTTTTCTCTTTCTTCTTCCCCCAATTTCTCTTTTCTTTTTTTTCTACCAACCTTCAAATAGTCCTAAATTAACACATACAATTAATCACAATTAGGCATCACTACCTAAAAGGAAAATAAGGTGCTCATATGACAAAACATGTGAAATTGGAAATGTAGTAATTAGTCTCAATTAATATAAATGCTTTCACCATTCTCTCTAGCCAGTGCAAATCCTTCAATTAATATAAATGTGTTTGCCACTGGCTTTTTATCCACACATGATGAACTCGAATACCCAACAAATCTTGCAAGATTTCCAAGAGCTCTTACAGCATTTGATTTGACCTAATAGGAAGAAAAATAAAGAGAAATAAAAGCTGCAAGAGTTTCTAATTGATGTACAAAGATGATAGTTGCAATATTTTGCTCTAAGTACCCATTCCGAAACTCTTGTCCAAAACATTGGTGTGAGGATATAACCTCCAACGATCCTCTAAATCTATGGAATTAGAAAACTCTAATCATACCCCATGTTGGACATATACTCACATGCACCACTCAAACCCGAGTTCGAGTAACATTATAAACATAAAATTACCAAAAAAACAGTAAAATCTAACATCTGAGCAACCAAGATTACATTTAGGAAATATACACAAATAATAGATCAGAAGGTTTCTGTAGTTTGCCATCAAATAAAAGGTATCTAGGCATCCTGTTATCATTTCATTTGTTCTTGAACCAATATGGAACAACCTAAAATTCTGAATTCACGACTAACAAGAACACATTCTCGCTGGCAAAAAATTAGTACCACATAAATGGATTAAGATAGAACTATGAGATGGTGTAAAGGCAATAGAAAATCAACTACACAACTGATATATGCAGGTGAAGACAAAGTACCTTATACATTTTCTAAATTGGTAAAAAAAACAGAGATAACGTAAGCCCCTCTCATTTTTTCCGTTCACTTTCTCAGATGAAGAAATCCATACATACATTACCCAGTTGCAGAACTTCTAGCAAAAGAAAAAGTTGGATCAAGAAACTCATGAAAGAAGATATATATCCTAAAACACTCAAGTATTTCCAGGACAACAATTATAAGCTATCTGTCATGCCAATCTCCCATGAACCCATAAAAGGTTATAAGGTGCCTAAAAACATATCATACCTTGTCCCCGTTTTTGGCTAGATGCAGAGCACACTCAGTTAACAACTCCACTAAATGGAAGTGCGTTTCTGAATCTATAACAGCGTCAAGGAAAAAGTAATCAAATACTTGCAAACATTAGTATAAAATATAATGGATTAAAAACTATTACTGCCAAGCCAGAAAAACTACATGTTGACTGCTTTAAAGGAAAATCATCAACAAAGTGACGAGGAGAATCACATATGTTCGCCAAAGCCCAAGAGGCTGGTATGCGCACCTGCAAATCATCAGAAATCTTAAGCTTCTCTAAGAGTTCCAGAAGTTAAGAATTTGATAGCCAAATGTGTCTTAATTTAGTCTTTTCTAAAAAAATAGCCACTCAAAGTTGGAAATCATTTATACCATAACATAACGGGCCCAGAATTACATATTCAGAGGAAAATCAAGAAAACAGGGATAAGGCAAAAAGAATTGCGTGCAACCACCTCTACTTGCACATAGAAGAAAAAAAAATACAAAATGATGATGATAAAAAGGAGAGTCAACGAGCACAGCATGAATAAGCCTTAATCTGCTACATGTCAGTCGTCTGCAAAATATGAAGAGGGGGAAAGAAGAATCTAACGAACCACTGCAGAATTATGCCATAGAATGAGAGGCATGAGCTTCTCAATTGTCTCTGCCCACTGCTGATTTCCTGATGGACATGTATTTATTTCTTCTTTAGTATCTTCCAGACTCTGGGCTTATGCAATCAGAAGTAAATGGGAAATCCAAAAAAAATCCTCAGTTCCTCTAAAGCCAGATATGGCACGAAGGCATTCATCTAAAACCTGAAGAAAAAGAATCATAAATTAACATCAGAAGGGATAAAGGAAAATCAGAGTGGAAACTGGACAAACTACCACACGGAGAAGGGCAGCTTCGCCTCTCATATAGGTAGCTCAAAGTATCATATCAACTACTGAAACTTCCCTAAGATCTAATACATACGATATAATAACTCTGGCAAGAACAATCTGCTGGCCTTCCATGTCTTTGGTGCACAGATATGTTTATGGAGTTTCCAGACAACTAAGATGCAAAGGAACCACAATTAAAACAATAATAATACCTATAGATTACATATTTAACAATAAACAAAATAAAAAGAAAGAAAGAAAGAGGAAAACAATTGGCAATGTCACCTTTATAGCAGCTCTAACGATCTTCCCCCCAGCAAACACAGCAGTATTTCCAGCTTGTTCCTTCCAGAACTTTGTTGCAACTTCAGTGGCACCTTCTCTCAGAAACTAAAAAATAAATATAAAAAAAAAACCAACTTTAGCAACATGTTACAGATGTCATCAAAGCCATGTAGATGTAGAGAACTTACCTGAATAGTTGATTGCCAAATATCAAGTGGAAAAGAAGAACCAGTCCTTGAATATAGTTCGCCAAGCATAGTAAAGGAAGTAGTTTGAACTTCCCATAAACTACCATTTCGCGGTAATTTCTTCCCCATTTCATTAGCACTCCTTTGATTTCCGCTTGAAAAATACAAGGAGATCACATTCATATGCATACGTGCAATGATGCGGAGAAAGAATAACATTTACCAACTGAACATCATCTTGTTGAGAGAATTTATGGAAAGACTTAGAAAACTCTAATCATACCCCATGTTGGACATATACTCGCAAGCTCCACTCAAACCCGAGTTCCAGTAACATTCTAAACATAAAATTACCTAAACAAAGTAAAATCTAACATCTGACCAACCATGATTAAATATAGAAAATATACACAAATAACATATCATAAGGTTTCTGCAGTTTGCCATCAAATAAAAGGTATCTAAACATCTTGATATCATTTCATTTGTTCTTTGATCAATATGGAAGAAATATTCATTTATCTTAAAAGATTTGAATTCACCACTAACATGAACAATTCTCGCAACAAATAAGTACCACATAAATGGATTAAGATAGAACTAGGAGATGGTGTAAAGGCAACAGAAAATCAGCTACACAACTGATATATGCAGGTGAAGACAAAGTACCTTATACATTTTCTAATTTGGTAAAAAAATAGAGATAACGTAAGCCCCTCTCATCTTTTCCGTTCACTTTCTCAGATGAAGAAATTCATACATACATTACCCAGTTGCAGAACTTCTAGCAAAAGAAAAAGCTAGATCAAGAAACTCATGAAAAAAGATATATATCCTAAAACACTCAAGTATTGCCAGGACAACAATTATAAGCTATCTGCCACGCCAATCTCCCATGAACCCATAAAAGGTTATAAGGTGCCTAAAAACATATCATACCTTGTCCCCATCTTTGGCTAGATGCAGAGCACACTCAATTAACAACACCACTGAATGGATGTGCGTTTCTGAATCTATAACAGCATCAAGGAAAAAGTAATCAAATACATGGAAACATTAGTATAAAATATAATGGATTCAAAAATATTACTGTCAAGCTAGAAAAGCTACTTGTTGACTGCTTTAAAGGAAAATCATCAACAAAGTGACGAAGAGAATCACATATGTTTGCCAACGCCCAAGAGATTGGTATGCGCACCTGCAATAGTATTCATAAGCGATGCTTACATGTTGAATACTAGATATATAAACACTCTCCTAAGGTCTAAATCAAGAGGAGATAAGAATTATCGAGACCACATGATCACGGGTGTTAATCTCAATAGCATCAGACGGTTACACACAGTGGGGAGGTTGATCACCGTGAAGAGGACCCTTCTCGACTGATTGTTTTGGCTGGAAGTTTGTACACACTCACCACACTAACTGTTAATGCCAAAATTCGGTTGACGCCAAACAAGGATGAGGATAGAGGTTGTTGTAACGTTTTCTGGTAGTTCACCCCTCTGATGTGGGCGGAGAGTCGTCATAGACGTTGATCAGAGTGGGGGAAAAGAGTCGTGCAAAGGTCGGAGATATATGGCCTTGGGAGTGAAATATTTTGGGAGAGTTCTTGTTGTGTCTCCCATGTCGGCCCTTCTTAGGGTATGTGAGGGAGGCTGACAGCCTTTAAATGCAAGTGTCAAGTCTAGGCCTAACGAACTGACATCTATTGACCGATTAGCCTAACGGGCTGACGTCGATTGACCGGTTAGCCTGACGGACCGACACCTATTGATCAGATAGCCTGACGGACCGGCACCTATTGATCGGTTAGCTTGACAGACTGACACCGAAGGGTGTGAAAAAATATCTGATTCGATTATACATTGATCAGATAAGAAAATTCGAATATCCGATCTGAATTTTAATTTTTCAGATCGAATAGGGATTACAATATTTCAAGTTTCGGATTATCCGAAAATCTAAAATTTTAAAATTTTATGAATATAAATCTTGTTATATTTAGCAATTTGATGCTTATTATTATCGAAAATTCGAAAAACCGAGATTTCCATATATGTGGATCCTGTTATATTTAGCAATTTTTTGCTCTTAATATTCAAAATTTCGAAATTCTCATAAATACGACCGTCAAATTCGAAAAAATACTTAAATCAAATCATATATTTGAGTAATCGAATATCCAAATATTCAATTTTTCTCGGATATCAGATATTTGGATCGGATACTCGGATATCCGATTATCCGAATATATAATTTTATTTAAGTATTTTTTTAAATTTGACGGTCGTATTTAAAAAAAAATCGGAATCTTGAATATAACAAGCAACAAATTGTTAAATATAATAATTTGCATCTATAGAAATTTTGGTTTTTTGAATTTTCGGATAAAAAAGCATTAAATTGTTAAATATAACAATATGTGGAAGAACCTAAAAGTTCTGAATTCACGACTAACAAGAACACATTCTCGCTAGCAACAAATAAGTACCACATAAATGGATTAAGATAGAACTAGGAGATGGCATAAAGGCAACAGAAAATCAACTACACAACTGATATATGCAGCTGAAGACAAAGTACCTCATACATTTTCTAAATTGGTAAAAAAACAGAGATAACGTAAGCCCCTCTCATCTTTTCCGTTCACTTTCTCAGATGAAGAAATTCATACATACATTACCCAGTTGCAGAACTTCTAGCAAAAGAAAAAGCTGGATCAAGAAACTCGTGAAAGAAGATATTTATCCTAAAACACTCAAGTATTGCCAAGAAAACAATTATAAGCTATCTGTCACGCCAATCTGCCATGAACCCATAAAAGGTTATAAGGTGCCTTAAAAACATATCATACCTTGTCCCCATTTTTGGCTAGATGCAGAGCACACTCAGTTAACAACTCCACTAAATGGATGTGCGTTTCTGAATCTATAACAGCGTCAAGGAAAAAGTAATCAAATACTTGGAAACATTAGTAAAAAATATAATGGATTAAAAACTATTACTGTCAAGCCAGAAAAACTATATGTTGACTGTTTTAAAGGAAAATCATCAACAAAGTGACGAAGAGAATCACATATGTTCGCCAAAGCCCAATTGGCTGGTATGCGCACCTGCAAATCATCAGAAATCTTAAGCTTCTCTAAGAGTGCCAGAAGTTAAGAATTTGATAGCCAAATGTGTCTTAATTTAGTCTTTTCTAAAAAAATAGCCACTCAAAGTTGGAAATCATTTATACCATAACATAACGGGCCCAGAATTACATATTCAGAGGAAAATCAAGAAAACAGGGATAAGGCAAAGAGAATTGCGTGCAACCACCTCTACTTGCACATAGAAGAAAAAAAATACAAAATGATGATGATAAAAAGGAGAGTCAACGAGCACAGCATGAATAAGCCTTAATCTGCTACATGTCAGTCATCTGCAAAATATGAAGAGGGGGACAGAAGAATCTAACGAACCATTGCAGAATTATGCCATAGAATGAGAGGCATGAGCTTCTCAATTGTCTCCGCCCACTGCTGATTTCCTGATGGACATGTATTTCTTTCTTCTTTAGTATCTTCGAGACTCTGGGCTTATGCAATCAGAAGTAAATGGGAAATCCAAAAAAATCCTCAGTTCCTCTAAAGCCAGATATTGCACGAATGCATTCATCTAAAACCTGAAGAAAAAAATCATAAATTAACATCAGAAGGGATAAAGGAAAATCAGAGTGGAAACTGGACAAACTACCACACGGAGAAGGGCAGCTTCGCCTCTCATATAGGTAGCTCAAAGTTTCATATCAACATCTGAAACTTCCCTACTACTGACACCTATTGACTGGTTAGCCTGAGGAGCAGGTTTATGTGTCAGGCCATGGACTTGACCGGTAAGGCAAGTAAATTTGGAGTAGGTCGTATGAGGATGAGCGCCATCCGGAGGGTGTAGAGAGGTAGGCTAGGGTTGATTCCTTGTGGCTTCTTGAGGAAGGTCACGGAGGGCCTTAACTTTGGAAGGCTTGGAGGAGGAGAATATCTTCTGGGACGTAGGAAAGCCTTTATTACATAGGAGTGAATTCTGGAGGATATAGTATAAGGGTATAACAATAATATAAAACTAGATTCTAGCTTGCATGTTAGACAAGCTGAAAAGTTCATAAAATTATTTCTTTCTCCATTATCCTCTCCCTCTTTTCTTTTTCTCTTTCTTCTTCCCCCTCTTTCTCTTTTCTTTTTTTTTCTACCAACCTTCAAATCGTCCTAAATTAACACATACAATTAATCTCAATTAGGCATCACTACCTAAAAGGAAAATAAGGTGCTCATATGACAAAACATGTGAAATTGGAAATGTAGTAATTAGTCTCAATTAGGCTAAGCTAGTTTCTATCCTTGAGCATCAATCATCATTACTAAAAAAAATTATTAGCTGGAAACAAAGACGAATTTTGTGACTTCCCCTATTATCGAAAACTAAGACTGGCTAGACTTGAGATAATAATGAAGACTGAGGCCAGAAAGGTGTCTACATGCACAAGAGACGTGAGAGAAAATCACTCATTCAATAATCAATCCAACCTTTCACTGGTTTCTAATTATTGTTAACAACAATATACATCAAACTGTATAAATTGAACCTATTGATGTTGTATTTGGAGAAAAAGAACATGAAGAAATTAGCATCATACCAATCCATATCCTGCAGTTGTATTGTCTTATTCAAAAACATGTTGCTCAGCGCATGACAAACATTCCATTGAACCTAGTCAATGAAAAGCCACAATAAGAAACAGAGCATAGATAAACTGACATTAAAATTGATTTTATGCTTCCATCATGTTGAGATTAGAAGTTTACAGAAAAACTACAATGCAAGATAATACCTTGACCTTTCCAGTTGTAACACAAGAAATAAATGCTTGCACCATTCTCTCTAGCCAGTGCAAATCCTTCAATGACGTAGGGCAAGGTGAAGTTATCCCACCTCCATCAAAAGCATTAAGCTCACCTCTCGCTGGAAACATAGTAACATAGACGCAAGAAGGAAACCTTGTGTTTGCCACTGGCTTTTTATCCACACATGATGAACTCGAATACCCAACAAATCTTGCAAGATTTCCTTACAGCATTTGATTTGACCTAATAGGAAGAAAAATAAAGAGAAATAAAAGCTGCAAGAGTTTCTAATTGATGTACAAAGATGATAGTTGCAATATTTTGCTCTAAGTACCCATTCCGAAACTCTTGTCCAAAACATTGGTGTGAGGATATAACCTCCAAGGATCCTCTAAATCTATGGAATTAGAAAACTCTAATCATACCCCATGTTGGACATATACTCACATGCACCACTCAAACCCGAGTTCGAGTAACATTATAAACATAATATTACCAAAAAAAAGTAAAATCTAACATCTGAGCAACCAGGATTAAATTTAGGAAATATACACAAATAACAGATCAGAAGGTTTCTGCAGTTTGCCATCAAATAAAAGGTATCTAGACATCCTGATATCATTTCATTTGTTCTTGGACCAATATGGAAGAACCTAAAAGTTCTGAATTCACGACTAACAAGAACACATTCTCGCTGGCAACAAATTAGTACCACATAAATGGATTAAGATAGAACTATGAGATGGTGTAAAGGCAACAGAAAATCAGCTACACAACTGATATATGCAGGTGAAGACAAAGTACCTTATACATTTTCTAAATTGGTAAAAAAATAGAGCTAACGTAAGCCCCTCTCAACTTTTCCGTTCACTTTCTCAGATGAAGAAATTCACACATACATTACCCAGTTGCAGAACTTCTAGCAAAAGAAAAAGTTGGATCAAGAAACTCGTGAAAGAAGATATATATCCTAAAACACTCAAGTATTTCCAGGACAACAATTATAAGCTAGCTGTCATGCCAATCTCCCATGAACCCATAAAAGGTTATAAGGTGCCTAAAAACATATCATACCTTGTCCCCGTTTTTGGCTAGATGCAGAGCACACTCAGTTAACAACTCCACTAAATGGAAGTGCGTTTCTGAATCTATAACAGCGTCAAGGAAAAAGTAATCAAATACTTGCAAACATTAGTATAAAATATAATGGATTAAAAATATTACTGCCAAGCCAGAAAAACTACATGTTGACTGTTTTAAAGGAAAATCATCAACAAAGTGACGAGGAGAATCACATATGTTCGCCAAAGCCCAAGAGGCTGGTATGCGCACCTGCAAATCATCAGAAATCTTAAGCTTCTCTAAGAGTGCCAGAAGTTAAGAATTTGATAGCCAAATGTGTCTTAATTTAGTCATTTCTAAAAAAAATAGCCACTCAAAGTTGGAAATCATTTATACCATAACATAATGGGCCCAGAATTACATATTCAGAGGAAAATCAAGAAAACAGGGATAAGGCAAAAAGAATTGCGTGCAACCACCTGTACTTGCACATAGAAGAAAAAAAATACAAAATGATGATGATAAAAAGGAGAGTCAACGAGCACAGCATGAATAAGCCTTAATCTGCTACATGTCAGTCGTCTGCAAAATATGAAGAGGGGGAAAGAAGAATCTAACGAACCATTGCAGAATTATGCCATAGAATGAGAGGCATGAGCTTCTCAATTGTCTCTGCCCACTGCTGATTTCCTGATAGACATGTATTTATTTCTTCTTTAGTATCTTCCAGACTCTGGGCTTATGCAATCAGAAGTAAATGGGAAATCCAAAAAAAAATCCTCAGTTCCTCTAAAGCCAGATATGGCACGAAGGCATTCATCTAAAACCTGAAGAAAAAGAATCATAAATTAACATCAGAAGGGATAAAGGAAAATCAGAGTGGAAACTGGACAAACTACCACACGGAGAAGGGCAGCTTCGCCTCTCATATAGGTAGCTCAAAGTATCATATCAACTACTGAAACTTCCCTAAGATCTAATACATATGATATAATAACTCTGGCAAGAACAATCTGCTGGCCTTCCATGTCTTTGGTGCACAGATATGTTTATGGAGTTTCCAGACAACTAAGATGCAAAGGAACCACAATAAAAACAATAATAATACCTATAGATTACATATTTAATAATAAACAAAATAAAAAGAAAGAAAGAAAGAGGAAAACAATTGGCAATGTCACCTTTATAGCAGCTCTAACGATCTTCCCCCCAGCAAACACAGCAGTATTTCCATCTTGTTCCTTCCAGGACTTTGTTGCAACTTCAGTGGCACCTTCTCTCAGAAACTAAAAAATAAATATGAAAAAAAAAACAACTTTAGCAACATGTTACAGATGTCATCAAAGCCATGTAGATGTAGGGAACTTACCTGAATAGTTGATTGCCAAATATCAAGTGGAAAAGAAGAACCAGTCCTTGAATATAGTTCGCCAAGCATAGTAAAGGAAGTAGTTTGAACTTCCCATAAACTACCATTTCGCGGTAATTTCTTCCCCATTTCATTAGCACTCCTTTGATTTCCGCTTGAAGAATACAAGGAGATCACATTCATATGCATACGTGCAATGATGCGGAAAAAGAATAACATTTACCAACTGAACATCATCTTGCAGAGAGAATTTATGGAAAGACTTAGAAAACTCTAATCATACCCCATGTTGGACATATACTCCTTTGATTTCCGCTTGAAGAATACAAGGAGATCACATTCATATGCATACGTGCAATGATGCGGAGAAAGAATAACATTTACCAACTGAACATCATCTTGCAGAGAGAATTTATGGAAAGACTTAGAAAACTCTAATCATACCCCATGTTGGACATATACTCGCAAGCTCCACTCAAACCCGAGTTCCAGTAACATTCTAAACATAAAATTACCTAAACAAAGTAAAATCTAACATCTGACCAACCATGATTATATATAGAAAATATACACAAATAACATATCAGAAGGTTTCTGCAGTTTGCCATCAAATAAAAGGTATCTAAACATCTTGATATCATTTCATTTGTTCTTGGATCAATATGGAAGAAATATTCATTTATCTTAAAAGATCTGAATTCACCACTAACATGAACACATTCTCGCAACAAATAAGAACCACATAAATGGATTAAGATAGAACTAGGAGATGGTGTAAAGCAACAGAAAATCAGCTACACAACTGATATATGCAGGTGAAGACAAAGTACCTTATACATTTTCTAATTTGGTAAAAAAATAGAGATAACGTAAGCCCCTCTCATCTTTTCCGTTCACTTTCTCAGATGGAGAAATTCATACATACATTACCCAGTTGTAGAACTTCTAGCAAAAGAAAAAGCTAGATCAAGAAACTCATGAAAAGAGATATATATCCTAAAAACTCAAGTATTGCCAGGACAACAATTATAAGCTATCTGCCACGCCAATCTCCCATGAACCCATAAAAGGTTATAAGGTGCCTAAAAACATATCATACCTTGTCCCCATCTTTGGCTAGATGCAGAGCACACTCAATTAACAACTCCACTGAATGGAAGTGCGTTTCTGAATCTATAACAGCATCAAGGAAAAAGTAATCAAATACATGGAAACATTAGTATAAAATATAATGGATTAAAAAATATTACTGTCAAGCTAGAAAAGCTACTTGTTGACTGCTTTAAAGGAAAATCATCAACAAAGTGACGAAGAGAATCACATATGTTTGCCAACACCCAAGAGATTGGTATGCGCACCTGCAATAGTATTCATAAGTGATGCTTACATGTTGAACACTAGATATATAAACACTCTCCTAAGGTCTAAATCAAGAGGAGATAAGAATTATCGAGACCACATGATCACGAGTGTTAATCTCAATAGCATCAGACGGTTACACACAGTGGGGCGGTTGATCACCGTGAAGAGGACCCTTCTCGACTGATTGTTTTGGCTGGAAGTTTGTACACACTCACCACACTAACTGTTAATGCCAAAATTCGGTTGACGCCAAACAAGAATGAGGATGGAGGTTGTTGTAACGTTTTCTGGTAGTTCACCCCTCTGACGTGGGCGGAGAGTCGTCATAAACGTTGATCAGAGTGGGGGAAAAGAGTCGTGCAAAGGTCGAAGATATATGGCCTTGGGAGTGAAATATTTTGGGAGAGTTCTTGTTGTGTCTCCCATGTCGGCCCCTTCTTAGGGTATGTGAGGGAGGCTAACAGCCTTTAAATGCAAGTGTCAAGTCTTGGCCTAACGAACTGACATCTATTGACCGATTAGCCTAACGGGCTGACGTCGATTGACCGGTTAGCCTGACGGACCGACACCTATTGATCAAATAGCCTGACGGACCGACACCTATTGATCAGATAGCCTGACGGACCGGCACCTATTGATCGGTTAGCTTGACACAGACTGACACCGAAGGGTGTGAAAAAAATATCTGATTCGATTATACATTGATCAGATCAGAAAATTCGAATATTCGATCTGAATTTTAATTTTTCAGATCGGATAGGGATTACAATATTTCAAGTTTCGGATTATCCGAAAATCTAAAATTTTAAAATTTTATGAATATAAATGTTGTTATATTTAGCAATTTGATGCTTATTATTATCGAAGATTCGAAAAACCGAGATTTCCATAGATGTGGATCTTGTTATATTTAGCAATTTTTTGCTCTTAATATTCGAAATTTCGAAATTCTCATAAATACGACCGTCAAATTCGAAAAAATACTTAAATCAAATCATATATTTGAGTAATCGAATATCCAAATATTCATTTTTTCTCGGATATCAGATATTTGGATCGGATACTCGAATATCTGATTATCCGAATATATAATTTTATTTAAGTATTTTTTTGAATTTGACGGTCGTATTTATAAAAATTTCGGAATCTTGAATATAACAAGCAACAAATTGTTAATATAATAATTTGCATCTATAGAAATTTTGGTTTTTTGAATTTTCGGATAAAAAAGCATTAAATTGTTAAATATAACAATATGTGGAAGAACCTAAAAGTTCTGAATTCTCGCTAGCAACAAATAAGTACCACATAAATGGATTAAGATAGAACTAGGAGATGGTGTAAAGGCAACAGAAAATCAACTACACAACTGATATATGCAGCTGAAGACAAAGTACCTCATACATTTTCTAAATTGGTAAAAATACAGAGATAACGTAAGCCCCTCTCATCTTTTCCATTCACTTTCTCAGATGAAGAAATTCACACATACATTACCCAGTTGCAGAACTTCTAGCAAAAGAAAAAGTTGGATCAAGAAACTCGTGAAAGAAGATATTTATCCTAAAACACTCAAGTATTTCTAGGACAACAATTATAAGCTATCTGTCATGCCAATCTCCCATGAACCCATAAAAGGTTATAAAGTGCCTAAAAACATATCATACCTTGTCCCCGTTTTTGGCTAGATGCAGAGCACACTCAGTTAACAACTCCACTAAATGGAAGTGCGTTTCTGAATCTATAACAGCGTCAAGGAAAAAGTAATCAAATACTTGCAAACATTAGTATAAAATATAATGGATTAAAAATATTACTGCCAAGCCAGAAAAACTACATGTTGACTGTTTTAAAGGAAAATCATCAACAAAGTGACGAGGAGAATCACATATGTTCGCCAAAGCCCAAGAGGCTGGTATGCGCACCTGCAAATCATCAGAAATCTTAAGCTTCTCTAAGAGTGCCAGAAGTTAAGAATTTGATAGCCAAATGTGTCTTAATTTAGTCATTTCTAAAAAAAATAGCCACTCAAAGTTGGAAATCATTTATACCATAACATAACGGGCCCAGAATTACATATTCAGAGGAAAATCAAGAAAACAGGGATAAGGCAAAAAGAATTGCGTGCAACCACCTGTACTTGCACATAGAAGAAAAAAAATACAAAATGATGATGATAAAAAGGAGAGTCAACGAGCACAGCATGAATAAGCCTTAATCTGCTACATGTCAGTCATCTGCAAAATATGAAGAGGGGGACAGAATAACCTAACGAACCATTGCAGAATTATGCCATAGAATGAGAGGCATGAGCTTCTCAATTGTCTCTGCCCACTGCTGATTTCCTGATGGACATGTATTTCTTTCTTCTTTAGTATCTTCGAGACTCTGGGCTTATGCAATCAGAATAGTATAAGGGTATAACAATAATATAAAACTAGATTCTAGCCTGCATGTTAGACAAGCTGAAAAGTTCATAAACTTATTTCTTTCTCCATTATCCTCTCCCTCTTTTCTTTTTCTCTTTCTTCTTCCCCCTCTTTCTCTTTTCTTTTTTTTTTCTACCAACCTTCAAATCGTCCTAAATTAACACATACAATTAATCTCATTTAGGCATCACTACCTAAAAGGAAAATAAGGTGCTCATATGACAAAACATGTGAAATTGGAAATGTAGTAATTCGTCTCAATTAGGCTAAGCTAGTTTCTATCCTTGAGCATCAATCATCATTACTAAAAAAAATTATTAGCTGGAAACAAAGACGAATTTTGTGACTTCCCCTATTATTGAAAACTAAGACTGGCTAGACTTGAGATAATAATGAAGACTGAGGCCAGAAAGGTGTCTACATGCACAAGAGACGTGAGAGAAAATCACTCATTCAATAATCAATCCAACCTTTCACTGGTTTCTAATAATTGTTAACAACAATATACATCAAACTGTATAAATTGAACCTATTGATGTTGTATTTGAAGAAAAATAACATGAAGAAATTAGCACCATACCAATCCATATCCTGCAGTTGTATTGTCTTATTCAAAAACATGTTGCTCAGCGCATGACAAACATTCCATTGAACCTAGTCAATGAAAAGCCACAATAAGAAACAGAGCATAGCTAAACTGACATTAAAATTGATTTTATGCTTCCATCATGTTGAGATTAGAAGTTTACAGAAAAACTACAATGCAAGATAATACCTTGACCTTTCCAGTTGTAACACAAGAAATAAATGCTTGCACCATTCTCTCTAGCCAGTGCAAATCCTTCAATGACGTAGGGAAAGGTGAAGTTATCCCACCTCCAACAAAAGCATTAAGCTCACCTCTCGCTGGAAACATAGTAACATAGTCGCAAGAAGGAAATCCTGTGTTTGCCACTGGCTTTTTATCCACACATGATGAACTCGAATACCCAACAAATCTTGCAAGATTTCCTTACAGCATTTGATTTGACCTAATAGGAAGAAAAATAAAGAAAAATAAAAGCTGCAAGAGTTTCTAATTGATGTACAAAGATGATAGTTGCAATATTTTGCTCTAAGTACCCATTCCGAAACTCTTGTCCAAAACATTGGTGTGAGGATATAACCTCCAAGGATCCTCTAAATCTATGGAATTAGAAAACTCTAATCATACCCCATGTTGGACATATACTCACATGCACCACTCAAACCCGAGTTCGAGTAACATTATAAACATAAAATTACCTAAAAAAACAGTAAAATCTAACATCTGAGCAACCAGGATTACATTTAGGAAATATACACAAATAATAAATCAGTAGGTTTCTGCAGTTTGCCATCAAATAAAAGGTATCTAGACATCCTGATATCATTTCATTTGTTCTTGGACCAATATGGAAGAACCTAAAAGTTCTGAATTCACGACTAACAAGAACACATTCTCGCTGGCAACAAATTAGTACAACATAAATGGATTAAGATAGAACTATGAGATGGTGTACAGGCAACAGAAAATCAGCTACACAACTGATATATGCAGGTGAAGACAAAGTACCTTATACATTTTCTAAATTGGTAAAAAAATAGAGCTAACGTAAGCCCCTCTCATCTTTTCCGTTCACTTTCTCAGATGAAAAAATTCACACATACATTACGCAGTTGCAGAACTTCTAGCAAAAGAAAAAGTTGGATCAAGAAACTCATGAAAGAAGATATATATCCTAAAACACTCAAGTATTTCCAGGACAACAATTATAAGCTATCTGTCATGCCAATCTCCCATGAACCCATAAAAGGTTATAAGGTGCCTAAAAACATATCATACCTTGTCCCCGTTTTTGGCTAGATGCAGAGCACACTCAGTTAACAACTCCACTAAATGGAAGTGCGTTTCTGAATCTATAACAGCGACAAGGAAAAAGTAATCAAATACTTGCAAACATTAGTATAAAATATAATGGATTAAAAATATTACTGCCAAGCCAGAAAAACTACATGTTGACTGTTTTAAAGGAAAATCATCAACAAAGTGACGAGGAGAATCACATATGTTCGCCAAAGCCCAAGAGGCTGGTATGCGCACCTGCAAATCATCAGAAATCTTAAGCTTCTCTAAGAGTGCCAAAAGTTAAGAATTTGATAGCCAAATGTGTCTTAATTTAGTCATTTCTAAAAAAAATAGCCACTCAAAGTTGGAAATCATTTATACCATAACATAACTGGCCCAGAATTACATATTCAGAGGAAAATCAAGAAAACAGGGATAAGGCAAAAAGAATTGCGTGCAACCACCTGTACTTGCACATAGAAGAAAAAAAATACAAAATGATGATGATAAAAAGGAGAGTCAACGAGCACAGCATGAATAAGCCTTAATCTGCTACATGTCAGTCATCTGCAAAATATGAAGAGGGGGACAGAAGAATCTAACGAACCATTGCAGAATTATGCCATAGAATGAGAGGCATGAGCTTCTCAATTGTCTCTGCCCACTGCTGATTTCCTGATGGACATGTATTTCTTTCTTCTTTAGTATCTTCGAGACTCTGGGCTTATGCAATCAGAATAGTATAAGGGTATAACAATAATATAAAACTAGATTCTAGCTTGCATGTTAGACAAGCTGAAAAGTTCATAAACTTATTTCTTTCTCCATTATCCTCTCCCTCTTTTCTTTTTCTCTTTCTTCTTCCCCCTCTTTCTCTTTTCTTTTTTTTTTCTACCAACCTTCAAATCGTCCTAAATTAACACATACAATTAATCTCAATTAGGCATCACTACCTAAAAGGAAAATAAGGTGCTCATATGACAAAACATGTGAAATTGGAAATGTAGTAATTAGTCTCTATTAGGCTAAGCTAGTTTCTATCCTTGAGCATCAATCATCATTACTAAAAAAAATTATTAGCTGAAAACAAAGACGAATTTTGTGACTTCCCCTATTATTGAAAACTAAGACTGGCTAGACTTGAGATAATAATGAAGACTGAGGCCAGAAAGGTGTCTACATGCACAAGAGACGTGAGAGAAAATCACTCATTCAATAATCAATCCAACCTTTCACTGGTTTCTAATTATTGTTAACAACAATATACATCAAACTGTATAAATTGAACCTATTGATGTTGTATTTGAAGAAAAAGAACATGAAGAAATTAGCATCATACCAATCCATATCCTGCAGTTGTATTGTCTTATTCAAAAACATGTTGCTCAGCGCATGACAAACATTCCATTGAACCTAGTCAATGAAAAGCCACAATAAGAAACAGAGCATAGCTAAACTGACATTAAAATTGATTTTATGCTTCCATCATGTTGAGATTAAAAGTTTACAGAAAAACTACAATGCAAGATAATACCTTGACCTTTCCAGTTGTAACACAAGAAATAAATGCTTGCACCATTCTCTCTAGCCAGTGCAAATCCTTCAATGACGTAGGGCAAGGTGAAGTTATCCCACCTCTATCAAAAGCATTAAGCTCACTTCTCGCTGGAAACATAGTAACATAGTCGCAAGAAGGAAATCCTGAGTTTGCCACTGGCTTTTTATCCACACATGATGAACTCGAATACCCAACAAATCTTGCAAGATTTCCTTACAGCATTTGATTTGACCTAATAGGAAGAAAAATAAAGAAAAATAAAAGCTGCAAGAGTTTCTAATTGATGTACAAAGATGATAGTTGCAATATTTTGCTCTAAGTACCCATTCCGAAACTCTTGTCCAAAACATTGGTGTGAGGATATAACCTCCAAGGATCCTCTAAATCTATGGAATTAGAAAACTCTAATCATACCCCATGTTGGACATATACTCACATGCACCACTCAAACCCGAGTTCGAGTAACATTATAAACATAAAATTACCTAAAAAAACAGTAAAATCTAACATCTGAGCAACCAGGATTACATTTAGGAAATATACACAAATAATAAATCAGTAGGTTTCTGCAGTTTGCCATCAAATAAAAGGTATCTAGACATCCTGATATCATTTCATTTGTTCTAGGACCAATATGGAAGAACCTAAAAGTTCTGAATTCACGACTAACAAGAACACATTCTCGCTAGCAACAAATAAGTACAACATAAATGGATTAAGATAGAACTAGGAGATGGTGTAAAGGCAACAGAAAATCAACTACACAACTGATATATGCAGGTGAAGACAAAGTACCTTATACATTTTCTAAATTGGTAAAAAAATAGAGATAACGTAAGCCCCTCTCATCTTTGCCGTTCACTTTCTCAGATGAAGAAATTCATACATACATTACCCAGTTGCAGAACTTCTAGCAAAAGAAAAAGCTGGATCAAGAAACTCGTGAAAGAAGATATTTATCCTAAAACACTCAAGTATTGCCAGAACAACAATTATAAGCTATCTGTCACGCCAATCTCCTATGAACTCATAAAAGGTTATAAGGTGCCTAAAAACATATCATACCTTGTCCCCATTTTTGGCTAGATGCAGAGCACACTCAGTTAACAACTCCACTAAATGGATGTGCGTTTCTGAATCTATAACTGCGTCAAGGAAAAAATAATCAAATACTTGGAAACATTAGTATAAAATATAATGGATTAAAAACTATTACAGTCAAGCCAGAAAAACTACATGTTGACTGTTTTAAAGGAAAATCATCAACAAAGTGACGAGGAGAATCACATATGTTCGCCAAATCCCAAGAGGCTGGTATGCGCACCTGCAAATCATCAGAAATCTTAAGCTTCTCTAAGAGTGCCAGAAGTTAAGAATTTGATAGCCAAATGTGTCTAAATTTAGTCTTTTCTAAAAAAAAGGCACCCAAAGTTGGAAATCATTTATACCATAACATAACGGGCCCAGAATTACATATTCAGAGGAAAAGCAAGAAAACAGGGATAAGGCAAAGAGAATTGCGTGCAACCACCTGTACTTGCACATAGAAGAAAAAAAATACAAAATGATGATGATAAAAAGGAGAGTCAACGAGCACAGCATGAATAAGCCTTAATCTGCTACATGTCAGTCATCTGCAAAATATGAAGAGGGGGAAAGAAGAATCTAACGAACCATTGCAGAATTATGCCATAGAATGAGAGGCATGAGCTTCTCAATTGTCTATGCCCACTGCTGATTTCCTGATGGACATGTATTTATTTCTTCTTTAGTATCTTCCAGACTCTGGGCTTATGCAATCAGAAGTAAATGGGAAATCCAAAAAAAATCCTCAGTTCCTCTAAAGCCAGATATGGCACGAAGGCATTCATCTAAAACCTGAAGAAAAAAAATCATAAATTAACATCAGAAGGGATAAAGGAAAATCATAGTGGAAACTGGACAAACTACCACACGGAGAAGGGCAGCTTCGCCTCTCATATAGGTAGCTCAAAGTATCATATCAACTACTGAAACTTCCCTAAGATCTAATACATATAATAACTCTGGCAAGAACAATCTGCTGGCCTTCCATGTCTTTGGTGCACAGATATGTTTATGGAGTTTCCAGACAACTAAAATGCAAAGGACCCACAATAAAAACAATAATAATACCTACATATTACATATTTAATAATAAACAAAATAAAAAGAAAGAAAGAGGAAAACAATTGGCAATGTCACCTTTATAGCAGCTCTAACGATTTTCCCCCTAGCAAACACAGCAGCATTTCCAGCTTGTTCCTTCCAGGACTTTGTTGCAACTTCAGTGGCACCTTCTCTCAGAAACTAAAAAATAAATATAAAAAAAAAACAACTTTAGCAACATGTTACAGATGTCATCAAAGCCATGTAGATGTAGAGAACTTACCTGAATAGTTGATTGCCAAATATCAAGTGGAAAAGAAGAACCAGTCCTTGAATATAGTTCGCCAAGCATAGTAAAGGAAGCAGTTTGAACTTCCCATAAACTACCATTTCGCGGTAATTTCTTCCCCATTTCATTAGCACTCCTTTGATTTCCGCTTGAAGAATACAAGGAGATCACATTATGATGCGGAGAAAGAATAACATTTACCAACTGAACATCAACTTGCAGAGAGAATTTCCGTTGGTTTTCACTAACAAGATGTCCGGAGATTAAAAAGAACGGTAATGAATTTGAGCAAGCTTAAAAAAAGAAAACAAAAATGGATAACAAAAGGAAGTGAAATTGAAAGAACCTGAGAGTTTCCAAGCATTGCAAAACCAGTTTATACAAAGAAGCAGTGGAGGTTGCTTTGGCAAGAAAATAATCCATTATATTGGCGAGGGAATCAAGAAGAAAAGCCCAAGATGCGGAATCAAGAAAACTCGGTGACTCACATCATGGATCTAGGACAAACAAGAATATGATTAGTTACTATATAACAGATGAAGAAAAGAAAAGAAAAGAAGAACAAGACTGATTGAAATTCAAATACCAAGCGGCAAGTGTTGGAAAATGTAGGGGCCAAATCGTGTTGAAATTGGGAGGCATTGGCAGCAAGTTGGATGAGAAATAACAGATCGGAAGTCACCTGAAATCAAATTTTGAAATTTGAAGAGTAAAAAGAAAATGGTGGAGTTTTGGGAAATAAGAAGAGTGATGGAAGGAGCGCTCGTTAGTGCTTCGTCTCTCAGAGTCAGAAATTGCAATGACTCGATCGTGAAATGTGAATGGGAGCAAGCCGTTGGGATTGTCTTTTAATGAGCCCTTAAGTTTCTTATTCGCATTTTAAATAATGTTGTAATTACCTTTAATGAAACGGTGCATTTCACTTTTTTTTTAGAGTAAAGGCCAAACGCCGCGTTTGAAGAAGGTAGGGATTTTTTTTTATAAAAAAAATATGCCTAGGTTTATGGGCGGTTATTCTTATCGAAGATTTGGTACTTATCTTGTCTCTCTTAAATTTTCTAAAATCCTATTGTCTCCCTTTATTCTATGTTTTTCTTTTCTTTTAAGATTTGTGGTTCTTTATATTAATCTATTATAGAATTGTTGTCATTGACGATGTCTCCACCTGAAAATTGAACGCAAAATGTCACAGGCAGTGCAAAACGTCCAAAAATCAAGAGAAAAAGTGTTTTTCCACAACACTAAACGGTGCAAACGAAAAAGTAAAAAAAAATGTAGGGTAAACTACAACGGAGGTTACTCATTTTTGGATAAGGTTATATTTGAGTCACCCAATTATTAAAAGTTACATTTGGGCCACTCAATTATGGGTAAGGTTACATTTAGGTCACCCAATTATTAAATATTGCACTTGGGTCACTCAATTATGGGTAAGGTTATCACCTTTCATATTAAAAAAATACATCAACTTGGTCATTTTTTCTTCCAAATCACATGTATACCTTCGTTAACTCTAAAGTACTTCATTTGAAATCATTAATTAATCTAATGCACAAATTTATATATATATATATATATATATATATATATATATATATATATATATATATATATATATATATATGAAGGGTGACCCAAATGTAACCTTACCCATAATTGAGTGACCCAAATGTAACTTTTAATAATTGGGTGATCCAAATGTAACCTTATCCATAATTGAGTGACCCAAATGTAACTTTTAATAATTGGGTGACACAAATATAATCTTACTCGTAATTGAGTGACCTCCGTTGTAGTTTACCCAAAAATTAGGTTTCTTGTACTCACATTTGGATTAAATGACATGTGTACCCTTAGAATTTATGAACTCCCAAGTGTACATTGCTTATTCATTAATGTTTTTGTCTGTAAAAAGTAGGAAAAAAAATCTTCAAGATTTTCAATGAATTGAGGAACGAAGCAAAGAGGAAAAGCTGAGAGTTTCTGTCGTTGTTATTATTTCGAAGGTATTTTTACTTTCTATTTCTTAGATATTGAACCATCCTCTGCTTTTAAAATATTTATTTTCATAAAAATCATCTTATATATAACATTATAGATAAAGAGTTATTAAAATATATTTTAAATATTCTTATTAAATATTTAAAGTAACATTATATTAAGTTTGAATGATCATTTTATAATAATTGAAAAGATTAATGACAACCTCATGACCGAATAAAAAAATTAATAACTATTTATAACTTTTGACACTTCAATGACCAAGTTTTCTTTATGTGTTTTGTAACAGCTAAGTCACCTGCCCAAATTGAATCTATAAATATTTTTACCGATTTCTCTTCATTCTTCTTAAAGATTAAACTGTGTCCCGGGGTCATCTTCAAATACCTTAAGATTCTATACACAGCTTCGAGGTGTTCCTCCCTTGGATCACTCATGTGTTGACTAACAATACTTACAGAGAAAGCTATGTCTGATCGAGTGAATGACAAATAAATCAACTTTCCCACAAGTCTTTGATACTGCACTTTGTTGACAGGACTGCCCATTTCTTCTCTTCGTAGTTTTAGATTAGCTTCCATTGGTGTTTCAGCTGGTTTGCACTCTAGCATTCTCGTTTCTGAAAGTAAATCAAGAACATATTTTCTTTTACTTATAACAATACCAGCTTTAGACCTTGCTACTTCCATCCCTAAGAAGTATCTAAGGCTGCAGGACTGCCCATGTCTTCTCTTCGTAGTTTTAGATTAGCCTCCATTGGTGTTTTAGCTGGTTTGCACCCGAGCATTCCTGTTTCTGAAAGTAAATCAAGAACATATTTTCTTTTATTTATAACAATACCAACTTTAGACCATGCTACTTCCATCCCTAAGAAGTAGCTTTTTCAAGCTATTAATCTCAAGAAATATCATCATCTGTAATAATGATATTGTCAACATATACAATCAGAATTGATTTCTTTTTACCTGAAGTCATTTTTACAAACAATGTGTGATCTACGCGGCATTGTTTATAGCCATTTTTTACAATGACTTTAGTAAACCTTTTGAATCAAGCTCTAGGGGATTTCTTTAGTCCGTATAATGACTTTTTCAGCTTGCAAACAATTTTCCCATCTGTTTCTTGTTTCATTCTTGGAGGAATTTGCATAGGCCTGTAAACGAACCAAATAAACACGAACGAGGATGTTTTCATGTTTGTTCATTTAACTTTAACCGAACAAATGAACGAACACAAAATTTCTTGTCATGTTCAATCGTTAAGGAATGTAGCTTGTTCGTGTTGGTTCGTTAGAATGATAAACGAACAGAAATGAACATAAACGAATATAAACGAACATAAACAAACACAAGCAAATATAAACGAACATATATAATATGTTAAATATTTAATATTTTGGGTTAGTTTGATTAATTCAGTTAATTAACCGATTTTAAACCGAATTAATCGATAATTGGAATTTGAAAAAACTCTTAATCATTAGTCGAAACTTAAAATTTTCTAAAAGATTAACCAATTTTGTTTTGGTTCGGTTAGTTTAATTGAACAATAAACACTTCTAACTGATAAAAAGGAAGTTTTTAATGAGTCATAAAATAGGATTTGTAAACTCCAATAACTCAATTTTTTTACTCGACTCGATCTAATGCTCACCCCTAGATATATGTGAATAAATTTAAACGAACATAAATGAAAATGGATTATCAAACATTCACGAACACAAATAAATAAACGAGCCCTTTGTCCGTGTTCGTTCATTTAATTAAATGAACAAAAAATCTTGTTCATGTTCGTTTGTTTAATAAATAAATGAACATAGACAAACTTCCCGGCGAACGGTTCACAAATGGTTCGCTGAACATTCAGTTCGTTTACAACCCTAAATTTCCGTGTACACCTCTTCTTCTAATCTTCCATTCAGAAAGCCATTTTTATGTCTAGTTGGTGAGGTTCCCAATCCTTATTAACAACTAAGGATAACAACACTCTTATTGTATACAACTTGGCGAAGTTCCCAATCCTCATTAACAGCTAAGGATAACAACACTCTTATTGTATTCAACTTGGCTACTGGGGCAAACGTTTCTTCATAGTCAATTCCATATGGAATTGTGTAAATCCCTTGGCTACCAGCCTCGTTTTGTATTTCCACACTGCCATCAGACTTGTATTTGACCGTGAACACACATTTACAACCCATTTACATCTACTACCTTAGCTTCCCACTAAGTTTTCACAACCAATTCACTAATTGATTCGTCCACTTTTCTTGGCTTAAGAGAAAATCCTTACAACGATCAAAGCTTTCTAACCCAAAGCTTGATCAAACACTCTCTACAAGAGATAAAGATAGGCAAACTAAAATCCCTCTTACAAGGTTGATGTTTGCACTCTTAAGCACTCACCCAATCCTAGAACACTTGAGCAAATTTGACAATTTTGGCTCACAAGTGTTGTCTATACTAGAAATATACAATTTAAGCTCTAAGACAATTTCTTCATCATAATTTTGTAGACAATTGAAGCATTAACCTTTTCTTGATGCTTGGAGGCCCCTTTTATACTCCCAATTGAATTTATAGTTGTTGAGGACCGCTGGGGTTAAATTGGAGTCGTTGGAGATTTTATTTCCCAACATAAATGTAGTTCTGGTGATGTATGTTTCGATACACGCGTAGCTGTATCGAAACGCCCTTTTTTAAAACTAGCCGTTGGAGTCTGATGCAGTATGCCGTATCGGAACGCTTTGGGCTGTATCAGAACGCCTGTATCGAAACGCTTAGTGTCGTATCGAAACAACCTTAAATTTAAATAGTCGTTGGGGTGTATACCACGTAGGCGTATCGAAACACCAAAGGGTGTTTCGAAACAACACCTATCCATATCGAAACATGTAAGCCTTGTATCGAAACGGGTTCTAGCAGTTTCAAAACATATCGATACAGATTATGCCTGTATCGAAACGGGTACATTAAAAGCACTGGTTTGGCTACTTAAAAACGTTTCAAACATTACCGAAACCTTTTGAAAACACCTCAAACTTATTTTCAAGTTATTTTTGACCTAGAGAGTATTTTAAATTCTTTTCAATTAAGTCCAAAACATTTTTCAATTATTATATCAAAACATATATTTCTACAGCCTGTTACATGCTTAGTGGTAAGAATCATACATATCTATGTTCAATTTGAAATACTTGAAGCATCATAAATAGAAATCTACCAGATAGAAGGGCTGACATTAGCAATTATCATTGTTTTAGAACTTCCACGGAGTGAATCTTGTATCACATTTAAGATGAAATATTACGTCATTGCGATGCAGTAAAGACATAATAAAACATAAACCCTAAAGAAAAAAGGTGAGCTTTGAGTCTCCAAACAGAATGTGCCATGGCTTTCCATTAGCCGCATCCACAACAACCATAATTATATGACTGCATATGATAATATGTACTCATAATTTTGACTAGTAATGACAAAGGGCTAATATAGTAAAAAAATATCAATATTTGTTGAAGAAAAAGAGAAATAGTTCTAAGTACCCTAGTGTTGATATAGATTTATTTATGCTACTTGCTTCCTTTAAATGGTCACCCTCAACTTGTTCTGGACACATTTTAGATGTGTTATTATCACGATTTCCTTCCAATTGCAATGTAGCAGCGATTGTTGAACCAAAAGAACAAGATCGGGATAACATGGCAGTCAATTCCAATTACAATTTATTTAATACACATGATTTATAAAGAAAAAACAAATAAACTATGATGAATGTCCCACACCATTAGAAGTCGTATATGATTTTGTACTGCAATGACATCTCCAGTGGAATCTTCATTCACCACAGCCTACAACATCAACAGGAGAAACTTTTATAAAATATATAACATGCAAGAAAACTCACGTTGTTTTGAATTAATTTAGCTCGTTGAGCAAACTTTAGAGTGTCAAGTGTTTCGATTGCGCATCTGAAAAAAATGAAGAAAAAATTGTAAGGTACTGGAAATTAGTCAGAATCATACATATTTATGTTCAAGTTGAAATACGTGACGTGTCACAAATAGAAACCAACCAGATAGAAGGGCTGACATTGGCAATTATCATTGTTTTAGAATTTCTAACGAGTGAATGATGTATCACATTTAAGATGAAATGTTGTGTCACTACGATGCAGTAAAGACATAATAAAACAAAAATGAAACTGACCTTAAGATGAACGGTGAGCTTTGAGTCTCTATACGAACGTGCCATGGCTTTCCCCGAGCCATATCCAAAAGAATCATAATTACATGACTGCAGATGATAATTTGTACTCATAAGTTTGACTAGAAAAAGAAATTTAATCAAAATCGTCAATATCTGTTGAAGAAAAAGAGAAATAGTTTTAAGTACCCCTAGTGTTATAGAGATTTATTTCTGCTAGTTGCTTCCTTTAAACACTCACCCTCAACCCCAGAAGTTTTCTGTCTATAGTAGAATAAAAAAGACAGGAATTTCATCACACAAATATACACAAACATATACATGCTTCAACAAGCTGGTTTGAACCTCACCTTTCTGAACCAACAAGATCAACCAGGTTTAATCTTGCGAACCACAAATTAGTTGTCGAGTCTTTTTCCCACCTGCTCTCAATAATGCAAGTAAAAACACTATGTGAACGACTGTTATCCCTGTTCATATTTGTTGCAGCAACTTTCCTATTTAAAGAACTCTATGAAAAAAAACATTGATTTAAACAAGAATATGTGCAATTTAGATTAAATGTATTGAGAGGAGTGAGCACCAGTCCCTGCTATCCAAAGTACTGATAAAGATCGTCACTTGAGATAACAACTTCAAAAATTTAAATTAGCCATGTACACTCCTACTTTCTTAACATCTTCCCTCAGCTAATAATTAAGAATTCAATAATTAAAATTAGCTTGAGCAAAACAATAATAGCAAACATGAAAAATACGAAACTTAAAAGAAAGTTGGTAGCAGAGGGATCAAGAAGATCGGTTATTTGCTCATTATAAATCTCAAAGAAAGAGCACTCGCCATTGTATTTTAACTTCTCACCCTTCAGATTTCCTATTCCTGTAACGAAAGAGAAAGAGAATGTTAAACCAAAAAATGCTAGCATGAACTTCAGACAATTACAACTTGAATTCTTGCAAACAAAAACTCAAATATCCCAGGTGTCATTCCTCGTTGAAAACTTGGCTTGACTTGCAAAGCTTCAATCTCTCCAAGCCTTGTATATGTCTTTTCACTTCCTGTTTGCATGTCGAAACACAATAATGTCAACATAACTAATATAGTTAAGGATGGAATAAAATGTTTGTTGCATCCTAGGTTTCAAAGAAAGTACCTGGCCGTAGGCAAACATACAACTGTTCTAGCCAGATAAGAAATTCTCGACCATTGGCAGACCAACTATCCTAAAAAGCATTTCCTGCAAAAGACGATATGTGAAAAAAATTAGTTACACAAAAGGAAAATCTCACAAATATAAATTTGTCTTGATGCAGACCCGGTCTACATATCCTAAAATGTTTTTTGCATCCTAAAATGTTTGCTGCAAAAGACGATATGTGAAAAAAAATTTGTTACACAAAAGGAAAATCTCACAAATATAAATTTGTCTTTATACCGACCCGGTCTACATATCCTAAAATGTTTGTTGCATCCTAGTTTTCAAAGAAAGTACCTGGTCGTAGGCAAACATTGTTATAGCCAGATAAGTAATTCTCGACCATTGGCAAACCCAACAATCCTAAAAAGCATTTCCTGCAAAAGACGATATGTGAGAAAAATGGTTAAACAAAAGGAAAATCTCACAAATATAAATTTGTCTTTATGTAGACCCAGTCTACTGTTTCACATGCCACATGATCAAACGTGAATCTAGTTTCTGGCTGCCCAATCCAAACGATACTCATTTCTTGGTTTAAGCATTTGTTGTAGCCATTTATGTTCTTCTCTATGTCGTTGAGAGGGTGGAACCTAAGTTTTCAGAATCATCTACAAAATCGTCAAGTGTCACAATGAACTATAAATTTGTGTATGTAAATGTAAAAGTCGATTTTTGAGTGATTTACCTATACATTGTAATCCATCCAAAAAGAGGATCTTCCTTAAATCAAAGTGAGGAACTTCAATAGTATTCACAATAGTAACCGGACCACAAGAAGAATAGCTAAGCATTCCTCTATATGATGCAGCAAAATTCCCTCCACACATTCCTACATTACCCTCTTTGTTGGTGTACATTGTGTTGAATTACTCTCCGAGTAACAAATTGAAGTTTCCCTCCCTATCCGCCTACTCACCCTCAGAGTCATATTTGATATCCCGCCATGAGGCAAATCTAATTCGTCCGATTCATTCTTCACCCAACCGTACCTTGCTTTTATCGAAAAGCCTTGTTTATCTGGGGGTTTGAAAGGCAATGTTGAATCCAACAGTTTAGATTTGGGCTCAGTTGGAGTCCTGTGGATTCATATTTGAATTGTCCCTTCTGGCTCTGGTGTCATTCCTCATTGAGGACTTGGCTTGACTTGCAAATCTTCAATCTCTCCAAGTCTTGTTTATGTCTTTTCACTTCATGTCTGCATGTCCAAACACAATAATGTCAACATAACTAATATAATTAAGGAGGATTAAAATGTTTTTTGCATTCTAGGTTTCAAAGAAAGTACTTGGCTGTAGGCAATCATACAACTGTTATAGCCAGATATGCAATTCTCAACCATTGGCAAACCAGCGATCCTAAAAAGCATTTCCTGCAAAACACGATATGTGAAAAAAATTGGTTACAAAAAGGAAAATCTCACAAATATAAATTTGTCTTTATGCAAACTCGGTCTACATATCATAAAATGTTTGTTGCATCATAGGTTTCAAAGAAAGTACCTGGTCGTAGGCAAACACACAGCTGTTATAGCCAGATAAGCAATTCTTGACCATTAGCAGACCCAACGATCCTAAAAGGCATTTCTTGCAAAAGTCGACATGTGAAAAAAATTGGTTACAGAAAAGGAAAATCTTACAAATATAAATTTTCCTTTATGTAGACCCGGTCTACTTTTTCACATGCCACATGATCTTAAGTGAATCTAGTTTCTGGCTGTAGGCAAACATACAACTGTTATAGCAAGATAAGCAATTCTCGACCATTGGCAGACCAACGATCCTAAAGAGCATTTCCTGCAAAAGATGATATGTGAAAGAAATCTGTTACACAAAAGGAAAATCTCACAAATATAAATTTGTCTTTATGCAGACCTAGTCAACATATCCTAAAATGTTTATTGCATCCTAGGTTTCAAAGAAAGTACCTGGCCGTAGGCAAACATACAGCTGTTATAGCAAGATAAGCAATTCTCGACCATTGGTAGACCTAGCGATCCGAAACAGCATTTCTTGCAAAAGAAGAAATGTGAAAAAATCGGTTACACAAAAGGAAAATCTCACAAATATAAATTTGTCTTTATGTAGACCTGGTCTACTGTTTCAAATGCCACATGATCAAACGTGAATCTATTTTCTGGCTGCCCAATTCAAGCGATACTCATTTCTTGGTTTAAGCATTTGTTGTAGCCATTTGTGTACTTCTCTATGTGGTTGAGAGGATGGAACCTAAGTTTTCAGAATCATCAACAAAATCGTCAAATATCACAATGAACTATAAATTTGTGTATGTAAATGTAAAAGTCGATTTTTGAGTGATTTACCTATACATTGTAATCCATCCAAAAAGAGGGATCTTCTTTAAGGTCAAAGTGAGGAACTTCAACAGTATTCACAATAGTAACCAGACCACAAGAAGAATAGCTAGGCATTCCTCTATACGATGCAACAAAATTCCCTCCACACATTCCTCCATTACCCTTTTTTTTGGTGTGCTTTGTGTCGAATTATTCTCTGAGTAACAACTCGAAGTTGCCCTCCCTATTCCCCTACTCACCATCAGAGTCATATTTGATATCCTGCCATGAGGCAAATCTGATTCGGCCGATTCATTCTTTGCCCAACCGTACCTGGCTTTTGTCGAAAAGCCATGTTTATCTGGGGGTTTTAAAGGCAATGTTGAATTCAATAGTTTAGATTTGGGCTGGAGTCCTGTGGATTTGGCTTTGAATTGTCCCTTCTGGCTCTGGTTTAGGTTTTGTCGTTTGATCTTGGATGGTGTTGAGAGGAGGCCTACTCGATCCATCTTTGATCGGTTGAGAAGATAGGGAATCTCTAGGATTTACTGGAACATTCTCAACTTCCTCATTCTTGCACGTGTTTCGTCTCAAGAATTTGACATCTCCCAACATTTTGGTAAATCAATGTAAGCGTGAAAAAAAATGAAATTAGAACACTTCAAACAAAAAGAAATTGAAGTTTAAAAATGAGTACCTGAAATCGAAGAACGGACACTGCACAATCTTTCATAATTATCTCTAGGCCTCTGACGCTTTCTGAGTTGCAATTATCTTTGCATCACCAACCTCAAGTGCCAGAAACTGCCCAAGAACATTGAAAAAGGAAAAAATATAAGGTTAAATATTTTTTAAACTAAATATGGGTTACTCAATTATGGGTAAGATTACATTTAGGTTACCCAATTATTAAATATTACACTTGGGTCACTCAATTATGGATAAGGTTATCACCTTTCATATTAAAAAAATACATCAACTTAGTCATTTTTTCTTCCAAATCACTTGTATACCTTCGTTAACACTAAAGTACTTCATTTGAAATCATTAATTAATCTAATGCACAAATTGATATATATATATTTTTAAATAAGAAGGGTGACCCAAATGTAACCTTACGTAATAATATTCATCATCATCATCATCATCATCATAATAATAATAATAATAATAATAATAATAATAATAATAATAATAATAATAATAATAATAATAATAATAATAATAATAATAAGTGAAAATCTAGTGACAACAACTGTCATTCTTTGCTCATCTCTGTGAAACAGGGATAGAGCAAAGACCAAAAGATACTAATTTTCACCGATTGTTGATTGGTTCCATTCTCCTGATGCCCAAATGGATAGCCAAGTTCTGGAAAAAAGGTTCTATCCTCTTCATGCTCTGATAGATAAGCAGGTTGAAAAAGGGTTCCTTCCTCCTCTTGCTCGGATAAATAAGTAGGTTCCATTCTCCAATGCCCAAACGGATATGCGGGTTTTGAAAAAAAGGTTCAATCCTCCTCATGCTCGGATAGATAAGCAAGTTGAAAAGGGGTTCCATCATTCTCATGCTCGAATGAATAAGCAAGTTCCATTCTCAAAACGCCAGAACGGATAGACGGGTTCTACTCTCCAAATTCCCGAATAGATGAGCTGGTTCTATTCTCCAAGTGCCCGAATAAATAAGTAGGGTTCCATTCTCCTTACACCCGAACGGATAGGCGGATTATATTCTCCAAATGCCCGAATAGATGACCTGGTTCTATTCTCCAAGTGCCTGAATAGATGAGCAGGGTTCCATTCTCCTTACGTCTGAACGAATATGCATATTCTATTCTTCAAATGCCCAAATAGATGAATAGGGTTCCATTCTCCTTACGCCCAAATGGATAGGTGGATTCTATTCTCCGAATGCCCGAACGGATAAGCAGGTTCTATTCTCCAAGTGCCTGAATAGATGAGTAGACCTAAAAAAATGTTTCGTCCTCCTCATGCTCGGATGAATAAGCAGACTGAAAAAAGGTTCCATCCTCCGCATGCTCGAATGGATAAGCAGGTTCCATTCTTCGAATGCCCGAACGGATAAGCATGTTCTATTCTCTTTATGCTTGAATAGATAAGCAAATTCCATTCTTCAAATGCTTAAACGGATAGGCAAATTCTATTCTCCTTAAGCTCGAATAGATGAGCGGATTCCATTCTCCAAATGCTAGAAACGGATAGGCGGGTTCTGTTCTCCTTATGCTTGAATAGATAAGCGGCTTCTTTTGCCGAAAAGTCCTTCATGTACCTGAAAAATGCGATATTCAATGCAATTATGATGTGCATGTCCCTAGGGATGCCTAAAACATATATGCACGTCGATTTCTTTTGCTTTTTAAAATCTTTTCCTAAAAATTATTTTTTCCTTTGGTTTTTGAATCAATACGTTTACTCGCTCAATCCAGATAAACTGAAATGCATCCTTGAATGATTTTGAAAGCTTCAAGTCTTCATATACCCCTTAAAATAACATCCAGGAAAACAAGCCAATTTGGGGACAAAATCCCCAATTTCGTCCCAAGAAATCATCCCAAACTATCGGAAACGCTTTGAATTATTGAAAACCAGCTGGATTTCATCTAATCTGGCTCGAATTTGGGGAATTTTGCCCTCAAATTAAATTAGGGTTTAGACCCTTTTCCCCCGAATTAATGAGCTACCGACGATAGCAAGGGACGAGGTCGGAGGCATTGGACTCAGCCGGTCGAGGCGAGTCGACCAGCACCAACCTCATCAGCCGTCGTGGCCCAGGGACAACGCGGCCAGCGCCGGCAGCTGGCTCGAACTGGGGATTTTGGGAACCAATCCCACGCACGTGACAGCGCGAGTTGGCCCCTTTTCCCTTTTTTTCTTTATTTGATCCAAGCCATTGATTATTTCAGCCCTAAATCTAACGGTCTCGAATAAACCTGAAAAAAAACAAAATAAATGGGTTATTTTGGGCCTAAAACTAAAATGGGTCCCCTTATATATTTTGGAGTGGGTTTTTATTTAAATAGGTTTATTATAGGACACCTTATTTAATTCAAATGGATTCTTTTTATTTTTTGCATTCTATTTTTTGGGCTTTAACTATAATAATAATACTTAATAATATTCATCATCATCATCATCATCATCATCATCATCATCATAATAATAATAATAATAATAATAATAATAATAATAATAATAATAATAATAATAATAATAATAATAATAATAATAATAATAATAATAGGTGAAAATCTAGAGACAACAACTGCCCCTCTTTGCTCATCTCTGTGAAACAAGGATAGAGAAAAGACCAAAAGACACAGATTTTCACCGATTTGCTGATTGGTTCCATTCTTCTGATGCCTGAGCAGATAGGCATATTCTGAAACAAAAAGGTTCTATCCTCCACATGCTCAAATAGATAAGCAGGTTGAAAAGGGGTTCCATCCTCCCCATGCTCGGATGAATAAGCTGGTTACATTCTCCAAACTCCCGAATGCAACCGTAGAGAACCATGAACGAATGTTTTTATCACTTCAGGACACAATTAAACCTCAGTTTGAATGGGGCATCGCCTTGCATGAGAAGGTAAAAAATAAAAGAAGAAGTAGCACATGTGTTGAAGAGTTTTAAGTGAACTGTGTTGTCAAGAAAGATCCACACTTAAGATGTAAGATCCCTAAAGCATAAGAAAGGATAAAGCCATGCCTAGTGGGCAAACTGTGCCATCAGATTGGGGCAAGGGTTCAGGATCCCTGACTTTGATAGGTATGAGAAAAAGAGATTAAAACACCAACATCATTCAAGGTGAAGGTTTAGTGTGCAAATGCTTCAAGATGTCCTATAGGGGCAAGAATTTGAGAATCCACAAGAAGCGTTGAAGGTGATTAATGTTATTCTAAGGGGTATATGAAGACTTGAAGCTTTCCAAACCATTCAAGGATGCCTTTCAGTTTATCTGGATGACGCGAGCAAACGTATGGATTCAAAAAACCAAAAGAGAAATAATTCTGAGGAAAAGAATTTAAAAAGTAAAAGAAATCGAGATGCATCCATGTTTTAGGAATCCTTAGGGGCATGCACATCATAATTGCATTGAATATCGCATTTTTCAGGTACACGAAGGACTTTTCAGCAAAAGAAGTCGCTTATCTATTCAAGCATGTGGAGAATAAAACCAGCCTATCCATTCGGGCATTTGGAGAATGGAATCTGCTCATCTATTAGAGCTTAAAGAGAATAGAATTCGCCTATCCGTTTGAGCATTTGAAGAATGGAATTTGTCTTATCTATTCAAGCATAATAAGAATAGAACACGCCTATCCGTTCGGGCATTCAGAGAATGGAACCTGCTTATCCATCCGAGCATGAGGAGGATGGAACCTTTTTTCATTCTGCTTATTCATCCGAGCATGAGGAGGATAGAACCTTTTTTAGGTCTGCTCATCTATTCGGGCACTTGGAGAATAGAACCTGTTTATCTTTTCAGGCATTTAGAGAATATAATTTGCCTATCCGTTCGTGCGTAAGGAGAATGGAACCCTCCTCATCTATTCGGGCATTTGAAGAATAGAATCTGCCTATCTATTCAGGCGTAAGGAGAATGGAACTATTTATCTATTCGGGCATTTGGAGAATAGAATCCGCCTATCCGTTCGGGCGTAAGGAGAATGGGACCCTGCTCATCTATTCGGGAACTTGGAGAATAGAACAAGCTCATCTATTCGGGCATGTGGAGAGTAGAACCCGCCTATCTGTTCGGGCGTTTAGAGAATGAAACTTGCTTATTCATCCGGGCATGAGTAGGACGAAACCCCTTTTCAACCTGCTTATCTATTCGAGGATGATAAGCAGGGTTCCATCTATCAGATGCAAGGAAAGGCTATAAAGGGGGATTTAAAAAAAGAGTCATGCCAAAAATGTAAAAGAGGAAAAATCATAAGCCCCAAAATTCATAGTATGAATGATTCATGAATCCATCTACCGGATAGTGCCCCACTTTTTGGTGGCTCTCTTTTTCACACTCCCCAAAATTTAAATTTCCCACTTTTCTAATCTCAATCAGACATTAAAAGTTTTGAGGTCCCTGAAGAAAGGTTAACTCAATAAGGCGGAATGTGTTCTAAAGACAAACTCATTTTCTCAGATATTCATGTGTGATCCAAATGGTCTTTTAAGGCTTGTAATGTAGGCTAGGCTCGGGTTGCCAAGAAAGGACATATAGGCTCAAATACATGTTTTAAGGGTGATTAAACCAAGGATCAGTATTTTTTTATGATATCTTCATTCTTTTCTTCTTTGGATCACTCTTCACTGCCCATTTTGGGTTTTCACCCTAGAGTTCATTTCCTTTTTGGCATATATCTCATTTGAAGGATTTATTTCAAACTTTCCTTTGCATTTCCTTTTCCATTTCTTCTTCTCTTCATTTCTTTTTCCTCTTTTTCTTCTCTTCATTTCTTTTTTCCATTTTTTCTCTTCTCTTCTCTCCTCTCCTCTCCTCTTCTCTTCTCTTTTTCTTTTTCTCATTTTTTCCTTTTCCTTCTTTCTTCTTCTCTTCTCTTCTTTTTTTCTTTCTATTTCTCTTTTCTTCTTCTTTCTTTTTTTGTGTCCCTTTCCTTTTCAGTTTAGGACATTTAACTTGATCTAACATATTTTCCTTTACATGCAAACAACTTTTCATCGTTTTTGCCCCTCAGTGTGGGGAGTGATCATTGGATAAGGTTAAATCACAAGAAAAATATCAGGCTCAAAGGGGGACAACAATGGATTTTTATTTTCTTATTTGTGAAGGGAAATGAAGGAATGCCAAATGTTATCTCACACACAAATATCGTCGAAGAGAAGTAGTCTTCAGTTGGTAGATGTTTTAGAGTTATCACTTAATTCAAGGACCCTAACAACAATGTCTAAGAGGGAAATTCACTCATAATTTATATATGGGATTTCTCCATTAAACCTGAACACACTTTATTGCCCTTTATCTCAGGATTAGATTCAAGAATCATTCATACAATCAATAATAGGGGCTCTTCCAGAAAGATGTAGTTTGGAAGAGAAAATAGATGATGAAGAAGAAAAAGCGAAAAAAATGAAACGTTTTCTACTGGAGAAAATAAAAAAAGAATGCATCTTTGAAAACAAGTAAATAATAAAGAAGCCCTTACAAAAGATCCTTAATGCTCGTGGGCAAAAGCAAAAGGGTTGGTTCTAAGCATGATCCCAATACCGTCTAGGAAGATCCAAACTGTCTGAGCATTATTCTAGGAAGGCATGGGTGAATTGCGGCCAAGCTCGACCCGTCCATTTCGCGACAAGGTTCTTCAAGCGTTTGTCATATTCTTCTTCATTGAGTCTCCCACTCTTGATGGCTTTTCTCTAAAGTTGTCAATCTGTTTCTATGCCATTGCTCTAGACTGAGAACGAGTATTGTACTTGTAGGATGTTTTTGCTATTTTGGAGATTCTATCATGCGATTATGTGTGAATGTATGCAGTGATCCTAACATAAATGCAAGCCACAAAAAAATGCAAATGAATGGATGCAAAAGTCTGAATGCAGGAGAGGGGCCGTCAATTCCATTAAGATATTGCTCTAGAAGTAGCTTCCATTGAATGTTAAAGGTCTTACAAATACGTCTCAGTCTAAGCACCCAATTCCTCTTCGATCAGTCTTTGAAGCCTTGGTCCTACTTTATTGGTCTGACGTGGGGGAGAAGAAATGTAGCTTCTTGACATCACATGCTTAGCCACGTCTTCAGTTTAGGATGTGACGCTTCTATCGGACTCGTCTCGCTCGTGAGTCTTGTTGTCCTTAAGCCGAGTAGACCAATGGCCCTCTTCAAATTTTTATTTCGTGATAACTGCTTGATCGTATCGTCGAAGTGGTCCCAAAACACTTGCGACTTATAGTATTCTGTCTTAGAGTCATTCTTCAGTGTAGCCACTACCTCGACCCATTTTGACACGTAATCCCCTGCTAATAAGATGTAGAGATCTCCAAATGATGAAGGTAAGGGTCCCATGAAGTCTATTCCCCATACGTCAAAGAGCTCCACCTCCAAGATGCTTTGCAATGGCATTTCATGCCTTCGAGATATATTCCACGTCCTTTGGTATTTGTCACAAGCCTTCTAAAATTCATGTGCATCCTTAAAGAGTGTGGGCCAATAGTATCCAGATTGTAGATTTTTTGCATCAGTCCTAGCTTCTCCAAAATGGCCTCCACACGAAGATAAGTGCCGATGGAATAAGATCTCCTTTTGCTCTTCTTCGGGGACACGTCTTCGAATCATTTGGTCAGCACATTGCTTGAATAAACAAGGCTCGTCCCAACAGTAGAATCGCTCATTCTGTCTGAATTTTCTTCTTCCTTAGCTATTCAAATCAGGAGGCAAAATACCACTAACGAGAAAGTTAACAATATCAACATACTACGGAATTACCGCAGCAAATAATATTTCCTCATCAGGAAATTCCTCCTTAATTTCTAGTTCATCATTGCATTCAATCTTGTTCTCTAGCCTAGAAAGATGATCAACAACTTGATTTTCAACGCCTTTTCTATCCCTAACCTCTAAGTCGAATTCTTGCAAGAGAAGTATCCACCTAATAAGTCTAGGTGTAGCATCCTTTTTAGTCATTAAGTATTTAATAGCTGAATGATTGGTATGTACATTGACTTTAGTACCTATCAAGTATTCTCTAAACTTATTAATTGCAAACACAACAGCCAACAATTCTTTTTCAGTGGTTGTGTAATTGATTTGTGCATCATTTAAAGTGCGGCTAGCATAATAAATAACATGAAAGATTTTACCTCGACATTGCCCAAGTGCTGCCCCCAATGCTTAGTCACTTGCATCACACATAAGCTCAAATGGTGAGGTCTAATCTAGGGGAACAACAATAGGTGCTGGGATAAACCTCTCCTTAAGTTCCTTGAATGCGATGTAGCAATCGCTATTAAACACGAAGGGCTAGTTTTGATGTAGCATAAGGCACAATGGCTTGGAGATCTTGGAGAAGTCCTTTATGAACCTCCTATAGAAGCCTGTATGTTCCAAGTAACTTCGAATGCCCTTCACGGTGGTGGGAAAAGGTAGTTTTTCGATCACTTTTGTAACACCCCAAAATCTGGTCTAGCCGGAGTTAAGTTTCGGTAATTAGAAACCCTATATTGGAAAGGTTCAAATATAGTATTGACTTTGAACGTCTAGTCAATTGTATTGACATTGGACTCTATTTGAGTCAAATTATCGATTGAGGACCTTATTGAATTTATCTAAAACCTTTTAGTGACTATATTGTAAATATTGAAAACTTGAAGGTAAAAGTATGAAATATTGAGAATTGAGGGACTAACCCTGTGATTATCCCCTCTTCAAGCCTAATCACCCATACGTGGAGTGATCAAGACACTTTCCTTCAAAGGAAGGAATACCTTTCAGCTATCATAACTTTTGGGGAGTAAAAACAAGTAAAAGGAACTTACCCGGTTTAGTAAGAAGCAACCACCTCTCTATCTTCTTCTTCCTCTAAGCAAACACCACCATTGGAGTTGGAATCTAAGCTCAAGTTTCCTTTCATTTCTTAATCATTTTGTATAGCTATCGATCGGGTAAGATGAATCCCCCAAACAATTGATCGAAACCATGGATATATTGAGTTTAATTTCAAATTGAAGTTATAGAGCCTTAGGCTAAAATTCAAGATTTTAGAATCTTAATCCATGGAAAATTCTATAGTGATAGCTATTTCAAATTTGAATATCGATTTTGATATCGTTGTATCGATTCTAACAATCCTTATTGTTTTACCTAGCTCAAGAATTGGAGAAAAATCATCCACCATTACCGTCAAAAGCTAGGAATAAAGGAGTTGCAATCCGAGAGCCTTAGGAGCTTCAAAATTCAGGTGAGTGTAGTCGAAGTCTCAGAATTAGGCTAGGTGCCTATTTCCGAATCCATTGATATCGAATTTTGTATAACTAACATTGTATCTAAGGGAAATTGTATTGAATCTCATTGGATATTGAATTGGTAAGCATTGGTAAGTCATTGCATCGAACCATTGTTCATTGAGGTATTGTTATAGTTGTCATCGAACCATTGAAACATTGAACATCGATCATTGAACTTTGGTATTGCCATTGAAATAGTTATTGATATAGATATTGTTATTGTTATAGTTACTGATCATTGGTGTTGACATAGACATTGAAATATTTCTCATTGATATCAGATATTGTTATTGATATTGAATTATTGATCACTGACATTGTCATGGGAATATTGGACATTGATATGAATATCGAACCTTGGATTTGAAAGGACATTGAATACAAGTGGCATGCCATAGAATTTATGAGCTCATTGGTACAGGTGGACTACGGTCCTTGGCTACGACCTTTGTTGTGGCGAGGTGGAGGGACTAGACCATTAATTGATTTGGCGAGATGTAGGAATTCACGTATCAACTATCTTGATTCGATCCAAGGATTAAAATTGAAATATAATTTAATTGATATTGAATATGGAACATATCATTGACATTGTTAAAGCATGAGTTGTTGCATATTCTATCATTGTTAATATTGGTTTTGACTACCTCACTAGGCAAAGTATGCCTAATGCATTTTAGGTTAATCGAGTTGTTAATTCGGGATCAGAGCAAAGAGAAGTTTTGGCAAGTCACCACAAGGCTAAAGTAATGTATATTGATAAGTGCCTAAAAGTTCTATATTTTCACCCTTTTTACATGGCAATTATTGCTCAACCTACACCCAATTGAGCTGTATTATGGCTCTTTATGCATTAATTATATTGTTTCTATCCTTGATCCTTACGTTTGATTTATTTAATGAAAAAGGTACTATTTTGATGCAATTTGGTGCTTGTGTAGATTTACTCACTGCCAGGGCATGTGATGCCGTGTCAGCAGGTGATACTAGGGCATTTCATTGCCAAGCCATACCGAGCCAAAGATGACAGCTTCTACTGAAGAAAGCTGATTTATGAAGATAAAGCCTTGTGGAGCAGATCCAGTTTCAGACCCATACCGAGGCAGAAGAATTCTATGCTGCGGCAATTCATTGCCGAGCCAATGTTGCGGCATTGTACAACCCAATTTGCCGACGGGGAAAATATGCAAAGTGGTAGTCGATTTGAAGAGCATAAAACGCTGAATTTTTTTACAAACTTTGCATGGCGATCGAAGCATGGGAAGATGACGAAAGCATGGAAGGAAGATTAAAGATGGAATTCAGCCAAAGAGGATTAAATGCATTAGATTAAAAAGATTCACCTCTTTAATGAAGACAAGTCCAACTCCAACTTAACTTCGTATCCAAGGACTTTGCACTACACCTCCTCCTATATAAAGGACCCTTCGTTCAAGAGGAGAGATGTCGAATATCGAGAGTTTGAGAGGCTTAGCATGTTCTAAATTTCTTAGGGTTAGGATTAGTTTGTTTAGTAGTTGTGCGAAAACCCATTGTACTTAGTTTTTGTTCTTAATGCAATAAAAGTTAAGGTTAGCTTATTCTGGTTTTAATTATTTTCGCATTCTACTCGGGAGAGGATTTGGGAGATCATCCATTTGTTCAATATCGGGAGAGTTGAGCTCACGAAAGGAATAAGTACGGTTTTTGCCCCACGTGGTGTTAACTAACTTGGCCTAAGGATAGGTTAGAGTTTCAGCGGCTAAAAAAAGTGTATGAACAGTTGGTGTTTGCCCTTTGATTCACGCCGAGAGGTATCATCAGAGTTCAGTCATCAACCAGCGTTCTGTGCTTAGGGATAAGGCGGAACCACCCAAGGACGCTTTGCCGAGCCTTAACTGCATCTGCCCACGAGCAAGGGATTGCTGCTGTAGAGATTCAACCACTACAACCGCGACAGGGATTTAGGTCACTACCATGGCAGTAGTGCGTTGCTGCATTCAAGAACAGAAACGATGTCATGAGGATTCCACACTACGATACACTCTAATTCGGCCCATCTTCTCATCTTGATTACTTCTTTATTTTATTTACTGGATTTTCTTAGTTTAGTTATTTTTAGATTACCTCAAATCACCCAATTAATTTGTGTTTTTACTTTATTTATTTTGCAGTGCGAGGGAGTAGAACCGAAGGTTGAGTACCAATCCATGTGGAGATGATACTCTTATACTTATCCCTATATTACTTGCGTCGTGTTTACTTGCACAATTACGGAGCACTATTTACACGCAACAAGTTTTTGGCGCCGTTGTCGGGGATTGACAACTTTTGTTTTATTTTCTTACACTTTATATTTTATTCAGTTTATTTATTTTATTTTTATTTTATTACTAATAAAATTTGGTTTTGTCTTGGTGCATTACCGGGGCTAACCTAGGAATCCCATTGCGAGATCCAGATCCAGAAATTGAACGCACTTACCGAAGGCTTAGACGAGAGAACAAAGCCGCAATGCAGCAACCTGAGGACCCACCCCGAGGTCGCGGTTGCGGCATCAACCAAGTGCCGCCAGCACACAATGTCATTAGGTATCACCCCGCCGATGGGCAGCCACTTATTGAAGAGCAGCAGATCCCGACAGAAGATGGAGCAAATCTGCAAGCTCCATTCGTACTAGTTCGACACCTAATAGTCCGAGATTACATTGAAAAGGACCTAAACGGAGTAAACCTTGGAGTTGTTACCCAGAGATCGAGGCCGCCAACTTGGAGCTGAAGCCCGTGATGTTTAATATGATCAACACGATGGGGCAATTTGGCGGCTCTGCAACTGAAGATGCCAGACAACACTTCAAGTCCTTCCTCCAGATTTGTAACTCATTTAAAATTTAGGGAGTACATGAGGATATTCTGAGATTGAAGTTGTTCCTCTATTCACTGAGGGATAGGGCAAAAACCTGGCTCAACAGTATCCCAGTAGGATCAATTGGATCCTAGAGTGATCTTTGTCGTGATTTCTTAGCTCGTTTTAATCCTACAAATTTAACTAACAGATTACGTAACGAGATCACTTCTTTTCGACAGGTTGATGACGAGTCCATGCCTGAGGCTTGAGAGAAAAATTGAGAGCTATTACACAAATGCCCCTTGCACGGATTCCCAGTATGGACGCAGGTGACCATGTTCTACAATGCGGTTAACACGACAACTAGGATGATGCTTGATGCCTCGACAAACGGCATACTCTTAGACAAAGAGCCGGAAGAAGCCATGGAGATCTTAAACAGGACGGCCAAGAATGATTATCAGTTCCACATGGCCAGAAGGGGAGGAGTTCGCCGTCAACCCACAGTCAATGAAATAGAGTCTGCAGACTCAATTTCATCTCAGATCGCCACCTTGACAAAGCTAGTTCTGAACTTACAGTCGCAAAGCAATCAACAAAAAGTTAAGGTAATAGATTTATTTTGTGAAAACTGTGGGGATAACCATGCTTTTTCTGAATGCCCTCAGAATCCAGAGTCAGGCAGCATCAGAATGCTCCAGCCCCAGGATTCCAACAAACCATTCCGCCGCAGTAGCACATGCCGGCGCAACAGTCGATGCAACGTTGAATCGAACTAGTGCATATATGGCTAACACTGACAAGTTCATAAAAAAGACAGAAACATATATGGACAGGACAGAGATGAGGTTGCAGAACAATGAGGCAACGTTGAAATCCTTAGAAACGCAAGTGGGGCAGATCGCTCAAATTCTGAACACCAGGCCAGTCGGAGGATTCTCTAGCGACACTAAAGCCGCTAAGGGAATGTCGTACGAGCATTGCAAGGCTGTAACAACCAGGAGTGGTATTCAACTACAAGAGCCATAGGCCAAACAACCAGCAAAGGAGAAACCACAGGAGCCTACTGTCCCTACACAGTCTAAGGACAAGGATGCCATAGCACCAGTCAAGACAAACCATGCCGTCGCAGAGTATGTGACATCACCCACAAGGCTCAGAGACAATCCACCAGCTCCACCATTCCTACAGAGGCTGAAACAAGCCAAGCAAGAGTACCAGTTTAAAAAGTTCCTGGATATGCTTAAACAGGTACATATTAATATACCTTTGGTGGAGGCTATTATGCAGATTCCAAACTATGCCAAGATTCTCAAGGACATAATGTCAAAAAGAAAAAGAATTGGGGAATTTGAAACGACGGCTGTAACGGAGGAATGCATGGCCGCATTACACAATCGAGCACCACCCAAGCTCAAGGATCCCGGAAGCTTTCTCATACCATGCACGATCGGGAACACATATGAGGGGAGAGCGCTATGTGATTTAGGTGCAAGCATCAATATCATGCCCAAGCCCGTCTTTCAAAAATTAGGGATTGGGACGGCACAACCGACCACAGTGATGCTATATCTTGCCGACGGATCACATGTGCAACTGGAAGGGAAAATTGAAGACATCCTGGTAAAAGTGAATAAGTTTATTTTCCCTAATGATTTCCTCATCTTAGATTGCGATGCAGATGAAAGAGCTTTGTTGATCCTTGGACGACCTTCCCTCGTAACATGGAGGACTGTAATCGACGTGGAGAAAGGAGAACTGACAATGAGGATTAATGAGGAGCATGTTACAATTCATGTCCTGAACAGTAGAAAACATGCCGACGATACAACAACTTGTCAAGCACTCCAAGCCACTCAGCAACAAGGTAGCAGTAAGGAACCAAACAACCCCAACACTGAAGCGGTAAATTGTCGCGGCAAACATGTTGGACCATGCCAGGACACATGCCACGACATACAAGGGGGAAAACATGGACAAAGGCTGCTACCACATACATGAGCACATGTTATGAGGGATAAAGAAGTATACACTTTAGGGGATGCATCCAAGTGCACTCCTTTAGTGCACTAACCTTTTCTCTTTTTACTTTATTTTTATTTTTTTAGGTTCAGTTTTTTTATTTTTCAGAATAAATTTTTATTTTTAGTATCTATATTTATTTCTCATATTTTTATTCAGAATAATTTTTTCTTGTTTTTTGTTTTTAGGACGGAGATCAAGAAAGAAAGAAGGGAGGAACAAACAACTGGGAGAATTGACCGTTAGTTGTCGCGGCATCTGACGCCCAATGCGCTACGAGAGCTGCAACCGGTAGTTTCACACGGGAAGAATCACAACGGCTAGTAACGGTCGCGACCGCGAATTGCGCTCCAACAGCACAATGTGCCAAGACTCTATAAAACGGGCCACTATTCTTCTTTGTTTTTTACTTCCAACTTTCTTTTACTTTCTTGAATCTCACAGTTATTCATGCTCCATTCTGCTCTTGATTCTTTTTTATACTTGTAGATCGTTGGGGTGTTCTCTAAATATGAGCGCAAGTGCACACTCTTGTCAAGTTACAATGTAAAAGATATCGTCTCCCACGATGATTGGACAGCTAACTCGAATGTAAATTCTTGCACACAAAATATTAAATGCACAAGTAAATTTTAGTTTGTAATAAGAAAAAAGTAAATAAACACAAGTAAATAATAGAAGAGATCAGAGTGATAGAATAGGTCAGGTTATGCTGTTTCGTAGTGTGAAACTGCATTGAATAGGTTAAGTTGTATTGCGCAGCCATACTTTGCTGCCTCGGCGGAAGATGGCAGATTGGTGCTTCGACAACTTTCCCTGCCTCAGCAGTGGAATGGACGATTGGCTCGACAACAAACTCGGCATACCTTCAAGGCTCGGAAGAACGCTTCGATAATGATCTCACTTATATCTAAGTCAGAATATTGCTGTTTCCCACTATAGATAATACCAGTCGGGCGTGAATCTTGCAATGAACATCAACCTTTAGTTCGTCCTCCTTTAGCCACTTTAAACCCTAACCTATGTCTAGGCTGAATTGATCAACACCTGGTATTGATGAGATCGTGCTTACTTCTTTCGTGAGTTTGACTCTCTCGATGCCAAACAAATGGATTGCTCACAATCGATCTTTCGAACTCAATTGAAAACAATGAAGAGCATGAAATAAGCAAACCTTGAATTTATTGCAAAAACAAACTTGAACCTAAACAACCATTCTCACAACTACTTTACAATGTAACCCAAACCCTAGATTATTTAGAACATAGTGGCAGTAAGAAAACACAAGAGAAACCTAAGCTATGCCGACTATGAGTTGTTTAAAATACAAGTTATGATGGGGTATATATAGGGCATTGGCCTAGGTTAAGTCCTCCTTGGAGTAGAAGTCTTCCTCATGATAAAGTAGCTTTTGCATTGAATGCATCCCTTAAATTCTGACTTCTTTGACTTGAAATTGGACTCCTTGTGCCACAAGTACGCTTAGACCGCCTTAGACAATTTCTCCTTTGGCGGCTCTATTCGCTGTTTCCGGTATCAGTAAATTGCGTGGATGTGCTCATTAGACTCAGAAAATTATGCTCTTCCAATCGCACTCCAATTCACCAAATCCTCCAGTTGCTGCCCTGGGCGGCAGATATGGTGACGACAGCTACTCGGCAGCATCTCTCTCTGTGTTGAGCTGCTTCAGTACAGCTCCTTGGCTTGCTGCCTCAGCATCAGCTCCTCAGCTTTCTCCTCCTCCTGACAGCTTCAAGCATCTGAAACTAAAACTAAACTAAAACAATATCCTTTCTCACCAAATCAAAAGATATTCAATAGAAATATAGTAAAGCAAAAAATATTGTAAATAATGCATGTATGCACCTAATCATGCCTAAAATGTACTTAAGAACAACAATAATATGAGATGGAATGTATACAAAATATAGGACTTATGAGCACTTTACACACCCTCAAACACGAACTATTTCTTTTCCTCAAGCAATGGAATCCTAAACATACTTGCCCTTGCACTAATAAAAAAGAAGAACATGTTTTAAACTTGATTTAGCACCTCAAGGTCGTAGCACCTATCATTAAATTAGTGAAAGGAGAATAGCATGAATTACCTTAGAATTAAACTATAATGCCAGTGCAGTGTGTGCATAAACTGTGTACAAGCTGAATCTGAAGAATATTCTAAGTAAACAAAGATGGTGTCAAGGTAATATAAGGTTGCTGCTGAGGCAGCACAATTAAGCACATTTTATAATCATGTCAATAAGGGCTTCAGCTTATTACAACTACTCTTTAGGTTTGAATTAAGATAAGAGAAAACTACAAAACCCCGAGCCCATTGAGTAGAGTCATCCCGTGAAGATTTTCATTCACTCATGCTAATTCGTTCGTCACTTCAAAAATTTTCAGATTCATGGGCTTTGATAGCAGCGAAGTGTCCTTGCACATGATTCTTCCTAGAGCATGTTTCGGGCACCTTTAGGAAAAACAACATAAATTTTTTTCTTTTCTGTCGTGGCAGTGCTTTCCTTTTTCTGTTTGTTGTCTGCCGCAGCGGCTTCTTGCAACCATGTTAGAATTTACAAATAATTCAAGCAAGCAATGTTTATCAGAAATTCAATCAAATTCAGCAAGTAATAGTAGTGTTTTTAATTTTTGGCATTTATAGAAAAATTCTAAGTTTACTTCATGCTTTCCCCAAAATTAAGTTATTTTTTATGGTACGAAAAATTTAAGATCGGGTATCCTATCATAGGCACAAGTTCTAACAAAATTTTTCTTTTGATTAATTTAATAGGCAAGTACATTATGCAACCTATATGCTCTAAATATGCCTAAACAATGATGAGTGTAACCCCCCTAAACTCGAGACGGGCATTACCCTCAATGCAAAAAATAAATAAATAAACAGAAAAATAAAAGACAAGAAAAATAATTAAAATGGAAAAATAAGAAAAAGAATGAAAAGAAACAACGCTAGAAGTTGGCAGATGGTTGAGAAGATGCTGGAGTTCCTGAAGTAGAGGAGGAAGATGAAGGCTGGATGACCAAGTGGCGGCTGGTAGAGGTCCTGACAGCAGGCTTGGCAGGTGATGTCTTTGCTGTGCGCGGCGGTTGGACTCTCTTGGGCGTAGGGCGAGGAGCTTCACTGTGGTCCGGTTCAAATTCCGATTCCTCATCCTCCGTCTCGGCCATGATTATATGCTGCTTCCTTTTCCTGCTTGGCTCCTCCATAGGTGCTGTCGGTGGCTCTACCGTGTCAATTGGTTCCGCTGTTGCTGCCGTGTACTGCCCAGATTCTTTGGAAGGGGAGGTGTCTGCCACTGTGATGGCTGGAGAAAGTTGTTGCTGATGCCTCTTTGGAGTGTCGGCCACCGTGTGAGAGGAGGAGGTAGTGGAGTATGACGGGTATCGCGTTGGAGAGGGCATCTACCGACGGAAGGCGACGTGGCGGACAACAGCTTCTAGTGGTGTAACCTCTCTTTGTTCAGCTGTGGTGGCCAATTCTTGTGGGAATCTAGGCAGGGAAGGGCCGTCGTTGGGGAACTTCTGCAGCAAATAGGCCACAAAGGCCTCTTGGACTTCCCCCACATATTTCATGAAGGTAAGCTGCTGCTGCTCGATTCTCTTGTTGCTGGCGATCAGTGTGTTGAGCAGTTGTATATTTTTAGGGTTTTGGGTAGCCTTAATACTGCCTCTTACTGTTGGGGCAGCTGTGTTGTGTGCCGATGGCTGAGATGGTGTGATCGGCTCTGTCTCAGGCGCCTGCATCATTTGGAGCCTAACCTTCCTTGTCCAGCCCTCCCTTGGTGGTGTCAGCATGTCTTTGGAGTCGGAGGGGAGGTTGAAGTTCGCGCACAAGCCGATGATGAGGGAGGGGAAGTAGAGTCTGCCCTTGGACTTTCGGTAGTAGCTGTGGATTTCCTTGCAGATTATGTCGCCCACGTTGATCGGTCGGTTGTTTATGATAGAGTGGATCAGGGCTAGACGGGACCGGTCAACTGTCGTGTTGTAGGAGGTGGGCAGCAGGCGTCACTGATGAATGTATTCCACAGCATTGCCTTCGGTAGCATACGACGGCGCTGAACATACCCACTGTGTTTCCCCGCCAGCCACGGGGTGTTTGGTTCACACAACCTATCTTTCATTCTGTAGTAGTCGGCTGCTGTTAGTGTCTGCCGCCATTCCTCATGGGGGTTGTCGTTCATCTCCAGCCCATAGAACCTATTGATGGTGGTGGCGTCGAGTTTTACTGCCTCCCCTCTGACAAAGATGAATGAAACTTCTGGGCATGGTTGGTGGGCGTAAAACTCTCGGACGAGGGTGACATTGGCTACTTCGGGCTGCTTATCAAAGATTTCCCAGCCTTGTCTATGGATCTTCTCGAAGAGGGCGGGCTCGAGACCTAAGTCTCCTGTCGGCTGCGAGGAGTGAAACCCTTGCTCCTCCCAAACTGCCCTGTTGGCAAATTGCGTTATGTGCCTTTTCTGGTCTAGCTCGGAGAAAAATCTCTGGAATGTGGGTTTGGATTGTGATGCTGCCATTTTAATGAGACAGTTGTAATATGAAAGTAACTGAAAATAAAAAATATTTGAGAAAGCAAGTGGACGCAGAAGAGGTTAAACAAGGACATAAAGTGAAGAAAATGAATGAAATAGTGAGGTATATATAGGGGTTGCCGAGAGTTTCCGTGGTGGCATTAAATTCCAACGGGCAGATTTTCACGGCGCGTGTTACGGGATTAAATGCCCATTACGATGTAGCCGTTGGCAGCTAGCCGTTAGCGGTATTCTAGCCGTTACGCTTTTTTCCGTTGGGCTACCTTCAGCTGTTTCGACGGCATGGTGGGCGGGCTCCTTGTTGGGCCTTCTTCTTGGTCCTGCTTATTTATTCATAATCCTGAAATAAAAAAAATTAACTAAATAAAGAAAACTGAAATAAAAATAATTAAATCCGAAAAATAAAAATGTGGAAAATAAATTACAATAAATTAAAATCTAATCCTAAAACATAAAAAGAAAAAGAAAGATATTAAAAATAAATTAAGTTATGTTAGGAGTGCATTGAGGTGCATCTCCCAAACATAACCACTTCCCGAGCTGGTTGTGTTTTGCTTTTTGTCCAGGTGGGTCATCTTGCTCCTTGGGGTCTTTGTTGCTGCTCTGATATCTACCCTGGCGGCTGCTGCCTTGCTCTGTTTCTATGCTGACCTTGGAGGCATGTGTGTCTTGGCATACTTCTTTTTCCTTGGCTGGCTTCGTGGGCTGTAAAACATGTATCTTTATGTTATGATTGTCAACCCTCATTATGAGTTCCCCATTCTCCACATCTATTAATGTTCATCCCGTTGCTAAGAATGGTCGCCCAAGAATGATGGGGGCGTTCTCGTCTGCCTCACAGTCGTGGATGAGGAAGTCAGCTGGGAAAATGAAGTTGCCCACTCGTACAAGGATATCTTCAACTTTTCTTTTCTGTTGCACAATGGAATGGTCAGCTAATTGGAGCATGATGTAAGTTGGTTTTGCTTTTCCAATTCCTAATTTGTTGAAGACAGCCTTGTGCATTAGATTAATGCTTGCTTCTAGGTCACATAGAGCTCTCATATCATGGTTGATGTTTATCTTGCATGGAATGATAGAGTTGCCTGGATCTGTCCTCTTGGGCGGCACCTTGTTATGCATCATTGCCATGCATTTTTCAGTGACAGCTACCGTCTCGAATTCCCTAATTCTCCTTCTCTTGGAAACCATATCTTTCATATACTTCGCATGATTTGGCATGTTTTGTATGGCTTCCACGAGTGGGATGTTGATGTGCACCTACTTTAGGATATCCAAAAATTTCTTAAACTGGTGTTCTTGCTTTTGCTATTTAAGCCTTTAGGGAAGGGTGGCGGCAGACGGATGTCCTGGATGCGTTCCTTGCAGGGAAATCTGATCTGTGGGGGTTCAGAATCATCTGTCTCAGGGTTGTCGTCATCTGCCTGGGCATCAGTTTGTTTTGCTGCCCTAGTAGGTTGTTCATGTGTTGCTGCGGCAGGCAGCTCTGGCTGCTTTTCCTTTGGATGTTCAACTCTGGGATCATCCAGTTGTTTCCCACTTCTTGTAGTTATTGCTTTACACTGCTCATAAGTGGGTTTTGCTGTGGCCTCTGTGTTGCTGGGTGATGCGCCCATTGACCTGTTGCTTATGATCTCAGTGAACTACCCAAATTGGGTCTCCAGGTTCTTTATCGCTGCCTCTTGGTTGTTTATCCGCATCTCAGGCTTGTCCATGAAAGATTCAGTCTTGTCAATAAATTTATTAGTACGAACAATAAAATCACTAGTGCGAGATATAAAAGTATGTAAAGTAGATTCTAATGAATTATTGTTCATATTATGTTGCTGCTGAGGCGGCTGTCGGGACAAGTTTTGTTGATATCCTCCTCGTTGCTGGGTTTGATTTGTAGCCGTGTTGGGGTTACTCCAAGAGAAATTCAGATGCTTTTTCCAGCCAGGGTTGTAACACCCCCTTCCCGATCTGATCGAGAATCGGGTCAGAAGGTGAAACCGATGATCAATACAGAAATCAGTGCAACAAAATTTTATTTTATTATTAACATTTTCATCCATATCATACAAAAAATCATTACAATCGAACATCTCAGTCTAATTTTCCCATATGAGCAATGATTAATCATTCAAGGGCTAAATCGCAACTATTACAAGTTTTTTGGGCCAATTTTTTATTTTGAAAAACTAGGGGTCCTTCAATGTAATTGATTTTACCATAATGAAATTCAATATATTAATATCATCTCTGCAAAATTTCATACAATTTGGAGATCATTAACTTATTCAATTTTACCTTACAATGTTCAATGACTAGACTGTGAAACTAACAGCCTGTTCAATGAGCCTTTAACTAACTTACCTGACCCCGTATCGAAACAACATAGGGCTGTTTCGAGACGGGTGAACAATGATCAACTTCTGTTGACTTTCTTCTTTAGACAATATCGATACGGGCATGCCCTGTATCGAAACAGGTTGACCTCCCTTGTCTTTGACATTGACCCGTTTCGATACGCTATAAACCCGTATCGAAACGAGGGGTTCCAGTGACAAAATGTTTCGAAACGGCAATGAACCGTTCCGATACACCTTATTCCTGAGGCTAAACTATGCTTACCCGTATCGAAATGCCATCACCCGTTTCGATACGGCCTGACTTGTAATGACAGATTTTTGCTGGTATTTATTCAATTTGACCTATCGAACAATGTCCAAATGCAACAAAACTCTACACACAATATTTCAATGGTATAAACTACTAGCATGCCAAGTTTCATGATAATACGAATACGTTTACTACATTTTTACCTTTTTGAGCTAAGCATGCACTTTTAAGCCATTTTAATCCAACCAAAACGGCCATATAGGGCCATCATATGCACACCACAAACATAACAAAATGGGCATATTTGACTAGTTCAACTACTTTTCCACCTTCTTAGGAGTTCTTAGGATCGAAATACATTACTTTAAGGCTTGTAGTGACTTGTCTTGCTTTGCCAATCTGATACTCTGACACTTGATCTTTTAACCTGAAAATGCATGAGATGAGACACGTTGGGCATACATTGCCTAGTGACGTAGTCATAAACAATATGATTAACAATATATATACAATATATATATATATATATATATATGATCTTATGCTCATCAAGTCAATGTTATGCATTAATATACAATGTTCAACATGTTCATTTCATCATTAGTCCTTGGATTAAATCAAGATAATGGATACACGAATTCCTATGCTTCGCCAAATCAATGAATGGTCTAGTCCCTCCGCCTCACCAAATCAATATAGGCCGTAGCCTTAGGACCATAGTCCACCCGTACACTGAGCTCATGAATTCTATGGCATGCCAATTGTATCCAATGTCCATTCCAATCCAAAGTTTCAATGTTAATATCCATTTCAATAATCAATGAGTATTCTGATGGCCAAAGATTTCAATATTATTGATAACCAATGTGTCTTATAATCAATGTTTCATGGTTTGATTCCAATGACAATAATCAATGATTTCCTAGCAATGTTCCAACAACAATATCTATACAATAAAAATGCTCAATGACGATACCAATAACTATGACCGATGTTTAATGACGAACTTACCGGCACTTACCAAGGTGTCCGATTAACCATCCAATGCAATTTCTTCAATAACAATGTTAGCAATGTAATCTAAATTATCAAATAATGATCCGAGAAGGCCTTTCGCCTAAACTCGAGACTCCGACTACACTCACCTTGACACTCCAAAGTTTTCAAGGCTCTCGGATGACAATCCCCTTGTTCCTAGCTTTTAGATGGAGATGATGGATGTTCTTTTTCAACTTCTTGAGCTAGGAAACCAATAGAGAGATTGTTAGCATCGATATTTTGATATCAAAATCAATATAATAATATCAAAATCGATAATCGATCTCAATAGAGATGAAAACGATAAGATATCCATGGATAGTCAAAACCCTAGCTTGAGTTTAACCATGTTTTATCCCTGGAATTCAATAATCAATTGAGGATTATATCTTACTCGATTGATAGGAACAATTTGATATCAATAAAACAAAGAGAAAGTGAAGCTCAAAACTTCCTCAAATGGAGGTGCTTGCTTCAAGGAAGGAGATGAGGAAGATGAAAAGATGGAGAGGTGTATGCTTTAAAGATTTTCGGGTAAGTTTTCTAATTCCTTTTCCCTTTTGTTTTATATCACATATTTGTTGGAAGAAAAGCTCTCAAACCATCCCACGTGAGCTAAAATTAATTAAGGAGGGGCTAATCGCAAGATTAGTCCCTCAATTCTCACCATACTTCGATTTTGCTCCCCAACTTGCATTTTCTCTAATTTAGTCACTATATATGTTCAATATTATTCAATAAAGTCTGATAACGATATTTTTAGCTCAATTAGGGTTTGATATCAATAATTAACTACTCGATGCAATATTTAGACTTCATCAATGTAGAATTTTCGATCACCGAAGCTAAATTTTTACTAGATCGGATTTTGGGGTGTTACAACTCTCCCCCTTAAGAAAAATTCGTCCTCGAATTTTTACCTGAACTGAAGAGATGTGGATATTGCTGTCTCATGGTCTCCTCAGGTTCCCAAATGGCTTCCACAATGGTGTGGCTCCTCCAAAGCACTTTAACCAATTATAGAGTTTTGTTGCAAGTCTCTTGACTTCCCTTGCAAGAATTTGAACTGGTTCCTCCTAGTAGAACAAATTTGGTTGAAGTTCCACAGATTCAGGTTCCACAATGTGCGAAGGATCAGAAAGATACTTCCGAAGCATCGATACATGAAAGAAATCATGGATTTTACTCAATTCTGAGGGTAACAATAGTCGATATGCCACAGGACCAACTCTTTCAATAACTTCAAAGGGTCCAATGAATCAGGGACTCAATTTTCCCTATTTGCCAAATATTAAGACTTTCTTCCACGGTGATACTTTGAGGAAGGCTTTCTAACCAACTTCGTACTCAATGTCTCTTCTTTTGAGGTCAGCATAAGCCTTTTGTCGATCAAAGACACCCCTTAAACGATCATGAATTATAGCGACTCACTCTTTAGTCTCTCGAAGCATGTCAGGGCTTAGCATCTTGCCCTCGCCAAGCTCCGACCAACACAATGGAGTTCTGCATCGCCTACCATACAATGCTTCATACGGAGCCATTTGTATTGATTCTTGGTAACTATTGTTGTAGGCAAATTCGACGAGGGGGTAGAGATTTTTCCCAAGTTCCACCAAAGTCAATGATGCATGCTCGAAGCATGTCTTCCAAAATCTGTATAGAGAGGTTCACTGACAATGCAAGTTTCTAGGATTTCAATGGATAGATTTTTTGATGATTTACCTGGATTACCCTTTCCCACTAATCGTCAGATTGGGGGTGAAAGGCTGTGCTAAGATTAACTCTGGTGCCCAAAGCTCCTTGTAAGGTTCTCTAAAATCGAGATGCAAATCGAGGGTCTCGATCGGAGATAATAGACTTAGGTACTCCGTGGAGTTGGATTACTTCCTTGATATACAAGTCAGCTAGTTTGGGAAGACCGTAGTCCATCCTAACTGGTATAAAATGAGCTGACTTTGTGAAACGATCTACAATGACCCATATGGCATCATGCTTCGCGGGAGTTAACGACTGACCACTAAAAAAATCCATTTCGGTGGATTGATAGGCTGGAATAATCTAGTGGGAGCACAATGTTCTGCCTTAACACGTTGGCATGTGAGGCATTTGGAAATGAAATCAAGTATGGCTTGCTTCATGCCCGGCCACCAATAGAGTTCGCGTAGGTCTTTATACATCTTCACAGACCCTGGGTGAACAGAAAAAGAACTCGAATGAGCTTCAAAGAGAATATCGGTACAAAGAGATTTATCACTAGGTACATAGGCCCGGTCGTGAAAACACAAGAGCCCTTCAGAATTAATTCTGAAGTTGGGGTTGTTCGATAGCTTAGAGACAATGGTTTGAAGCTCAGGATCTTACTCTTGCAAATCCTTGATTCGTGAAACGATGGTAGACTGAACCTGAAGTTCAGCTACAAAGCAACGATGTTTTCGAAGTCAGAAGTGAGGGTTAATTGCTCGAGAGGCTACAATATAACAATGTTACAATGAGTTAATGTACTACATAATACATATAACTCCAAATTCATTGTCAATGCTTACAAAGCAAAGGTTTGTGGCTGAGTGCATCAGCTACAATGTTAGCCTTGCCCGAATGGTAATCAATGACAAGATCGTAATCTTTAAGGAGTTCCATCCACCTCCATTGCCGAAGATTCAACTCCTTTTGAGTCAATAGGTACTTAAGGCTCTTATGATTGGTGAAAAGGTAACATTTTCTCCATATAGATAATGTGTCCAGATTTTCAACGCAAAGACAACTGCAGCCAATCCAAGGTCGTGAGTAGGATAATTCATTTCATGTGGCTTAAGTTGTCTCGAAGAATAAGCGATAACCTTGCCTCCCTGCATCAATACACATCCTAACCCGAGATGTGATGCATCATTGTAAACTATGTAGTCCTTTCCGGACTCAGGTTGGGTCAGGACTGGTGCATGAGTCAACACTTGTTTCAACTGATCAAAACTTCGTTGTTGAACCTCAGTCCAAAAAAAAGGAGCTTCTTTCCTCAATAATTTGGTTAAATGAGCAGCTATCATAGAAAATACTTTTAGAAATCTACGATAATAGCCATGAAGCCCAAGAAAGCTTCTGACTTCGACAATGTTCTTCGGTGGATGCCAATCTACAATAGCTTGGATTTTCTTCGGATCCACTTGAATACCCGAAGCCGACACGATATACCCTAGAAAGGCAACTTCTGTGAGCCAAAGCTCACACTTAGAGAACTTCGCGTACAATTGTTTCTCTCTTAGAGTCTGAAGCACACTACGAAGATGGTCTCGATGCTCCGCTTCATTCTTGGACTAGATCATATATCGTATATAAACACCACTATGAACTTGTCAAGATAAGGCCGAAAGACCCGATTCATCAAATCCATGAAAGCTGCCAGTGCATTGGTTAGCACAAAGGGCATCACCAAGAATTCGTAGTGTCCATATCTTATACGGAAGGCAGTCTTTGGCACATCACACTCTTTAACTCTCATTTGATAGTAGCCCGACCTTAAGTCGATCTTGGAAAACATAGAGGCATCTTTTATTTGATCGAACATGTCGTCTATTCTAGGCAATGTATATTTATTCTTGATGGTTAATTTATTCAACTGTTTGTAGTCGATGCACAATCGCATAGAACCATCCTTCTTCTTAACAAAAAGAACCGGAGCTCCCCAGGGTGAAGAGCTCGGTTGAATGAAACCTTTGTTCAATAGGTCTTGAATCTGAGCCTTTAATTCTTTCAGTTCCACAGCTGCTATGCGATATGGTGCAATGGAAACAGGAGTAGTCCTAGGTTGCACCTCGATGTCAAACTCTACTTCACGGGTTGGGGGTAATCCCGAAAGTTCATCAGGGAAGACATCAGAAAATTCACACACGGTGTCAATGTCTCGTAATTGTGGCTCACCTTTGGTTTCCAATGTCAGGGCATACAATGATGGATTCATCACATTCATCAATACAACACTTTATTTACCTAACCCTCGAAGATACAATTTTCTTTTACAACAATCTACCGAGGCTTGATGCTTACTAAGCCAATCTACGCCTAGGATGACGTCGAATTCGTGGATCGGTAAAGCCAATAAATTGGCCGAAAAAGGAATCTCTTGGATCATTAAAGGAGAGTTCTTGCACACCACCCTTACGGTGACACAATCTCCTAGGGGATTGGTTACAGAAATTCTCGATGCTATTGGTTTAGAAGACATATTATACTTCTTAACTACAATGGTACTTATAAAAGAATGAGTAGAACTGGGGTTAATCAATGCATATAAAGAATGTGAATATAGCTCGATGGTACCTGCAATGACATCAGGTTCATCCTCTTCTTCTCTGCTCCTCACATGACACATTTGGGCAAGAGCTTTTGAATCTTGCTTGTTAAAGGGTTTCCCTAGACAACTCGATCACCCAAAATTCCCAGATGATCCCTACATCGATTCTTTACCTCGAAAGGATTGAGCAGGAGAAGCAACAATAGTCGGTGTAACAACAGATTTAGTTGCATTCAAAGGACAGTCACGAATAAAGTGACCATGCTCGCCACAGTATAATAGGCTCCAGTCTGCTTACGAAATTGACCCGCTGGATGCTTGTTTTAACAATAATTGCATAGTGGATATTAGTTGCCTCGGTTTGAACCTCTAGTGCTATCAACGGACACTGCTTTAGCAAAAGACTGCGTCACAGACTGAGGTCTCTCAATGTTCCTAGAACGGGAGGGCCGTGGATAGATATTTTGTTTGGGGACTTGATATCTCCCCTTCTTATTCCATCTCGGGAATCATCCCTGAACCTTTTCTCTGACTTTCCAGACCCACTAGCTCGTTGAGCTCTCTGGGCAGCTTCAGTGGCCTTGACTCGGTTCACCAGATCCTAGAAGTTGGTGATACCAAGGGCTGTAAACATGGGTCATAGTTCATCGCTAAGGCCAGCTATGAACATTCTGCACTTGTCTTCCTCTTTCTTTATAAATTCTGTTTCGTATCGGCAATATTTGCAGAAATCATAGATATATTGCTCGATAGGTCACCCACCCTGCCTTAGATGGAGAAAGGTGTTCCACCTTTCCGTAAGGTAATATTCACTAATATACGTATTCTAGAATTCTTGGAGAAAGAACTCCCAACTAACTGATTCTTCAGGAGCTGTGAGAATAGTGGTTTCCCACCACATGAGAGCTTCATCGGTCAATAGCACACTACAACTTGTGTTCATCCGAACACTGCAACTGCTTGTTCAGGATACACAGCGTGTTATCCAACCAGTATTCGACAACTTTAGGATTATCATCATCTTGTCCGGTAAAGGAATAGGCTCGGAGTGAAGCCAACTTGTCCACATGGGCACAAACATACTGGACAACAGAAGGGGTAGGCTGAATGGATGGTGTCGCTTGCATCGCAGCCATAAACTGTTTGAACATATTAGCCATGTTCTGGTAACATTCAGCCTGAGCAGTAGGTGCTGCAGGCTCAGTACCCTGAACAAGAGGTTCTTGTGGTTGCAGTGGGTTTTGAGGATTTCCTTCTCTAATCTCCTCGCCATGTGTCGAGGAGCCAGTAGCGAGCGAATCTATATGAGCTTCGTTCGTCTCAGACATATCTATATGAAAGATCGGATTAGTTGACAAGTAACACAATAACAATTTGATACCGCAAATGTGCTCAAGTACTCCCAGAATGCAACAAGCATTCTATATTAATGTAACACCCCCTTCCCGGTCTAGTCAAGAACCGGGTCAGAAGGTGAAACTGGTGATCAATACAGAAATCAGTGCAACAAAATTTTATTTTATTATTAACATTTTCATCCATATCATACAACAAATCATTACAATCGAACATCTCAGTCCAATTTTCCCATATGAGCAATGATTAATCATTGAAGGGCTAAATCACAACTATTACAAGTTTTAAAAGCCAATTTGTAATTTCGACAAACTAGGGGTCCTTCAATGTAATTGATTTTACCATACTAAAATTCACTATATTAATATCATCCCTGCAAAATTTCATACAATTTGGATATCATTAACTTATTCAATTTAACCTTACAATGTTCAGTGACTAGACTGTGAAACTAGCAACATGTTCAATGAGCCTTTAACTAACTTACCTAACCCCGTATCGAAACACCCTAGGGCTATTTCGAGACGGGTGAACAGTGGTCAACTTCTGTTGTCTTTCCCATTTAGACCGTATCGATACGGGCATGCCCTGTATCGAAACGGGTTGACCTCCCTTGACTTTGACTTTGATCCATTTCGATACGCTATAAACCCATATCGAAACGAGGGGTTCCAATGACAAAATGTTTCAAAACGGCCATGAACCGTTCCGATACACCTTATTCCTCAGGCTAAATTATGCTTACCCGTATCGGAACGCCATCACCCGTTTCGATACGGCCTGACCTGTAATGACATATTTTTGCTGGTATTTATTCAATTTCACCTATAAAAAATGTCCAAATGCAACGAAACTTTACACACAATATTTCAATGGTATAAACTACTAGCATGCCAAGTTTCATGATCATACGAATACGTTTACTAAGTTTTTACTTTTTTGAGCTAAGCATGCACTTTTAAGCCATTTTAAACCAACCAAAAGAGCCATATAGGACCATTAACCATGTTACAACATATGCACACCACAAACATAACAAAATGGGCATATTTGACTAGCTCAACTACTTTACCACCTTCCTTGGAGTTCTTAGGATCAAAATACATTACTTTAAGGCTTGTAGTGACTTGTCTTGCTTTGCCAATCCGATGCTCCGACACTTGATCTTTTAACCTGAAAATGCATGAGATGAGACACGTTGGGCATACATTGCCTAGTGAGGTAGTCATAAACAATATGATTAACAATATATATACAAAATATCTATATATATGACCTCATGCTCATCAAGTCAATGCTATGCATCAATATACAATGTTCAACATGTTCATTACATCATTAGTCCTTGGATTGAATCAAAATAATGGATATGCGAATTCCTACGCCTTTCCAAATCAAAGAATGGTCTAGTCCCTCCGCCTTTCCATTATGACCAATATAAATACACATCCCTCCGCCTCGCCAAATCAATATAGGTTGTAGTCCACCCGTACACTGAGCTCATGAATTCTATGGCATGCCAATTGTATCCAATGTCCATTCCAGTCCAAGGTTTCAATGTTAATATCCATTTCAGTAATCAATGAGTATTCTGATGGCCAATGATTTCAATATCATCGATAGCCAATGTGTCTTATAATCAATGTTTCATGGTTCGATGCCAATGACAATAATCAATGATTTCCTAACAATGTTCCAACAACAATATCTATATAATAACAATGCTCAATGACGATACCAATAACTATGACCGATGTTTAATGACGAACTTACCGACACTTACCAAGGTGTCCGATTAACCATCCAATGCAATTTCTTTAATAACAATGTTAGCGATGTAATCTAAATTATCAAATAATGATCGGAGAAGGCCTTTCACCTAAACTCGAGACTCTGACTACACTCACCTTGACACTCCGAAGTTTTCAAGGCTCTCGGATGACAATCCCCTTGTTCCTAGCTTTAGATGGAGACGATGGATGTTCTTTTTCAACTTCTTGAGCTAGGAAACCAATAGGGAGATTGTGAGGATCAATATTTCGATATCAAAATCAATATAACAATATCAAAATCGATAACTAATCTTAATAGAGATAGAAACAATAAGATATCCATGGATAGTCAAAACCCTAGCTTGAGTTTAACCATGTTTTATCCCTGGAATTCAATAATCAATTGAGGATTATAGCTTACCCGATCGATAGGAACAATTTGATATCAATAAAAAAAAGAGAAAGTGAAGCTCAATACTTCCTCCAATGGAGGTACTTGCTTTAAGGAAGGAGATGAGGAAGATGAAAAGATATAGAGGGGCTAAAATTAATTAAGGAGGTACTTGCTTCAAAGATTTTCGGGTAAGTTTTCTAAGTCCTTTTCCCTTTTGTTTTATATCACATATTTGTTATTTAGCTTTCCTTCCATTAAAGGAAAGCTCTCAGACCATCCCACGTGAGCTAAAATTAATTAAGGAGGGGCTAATCGCAAGATTAGTCCCTTAATTCTCACCATACTTCGATTTTGCTCTACAACTTGCATTTTCTCCAATTTAGTCACTATATATATTCAATATTATTCAATAGAGTCCGATAACAATATTTTTAGCTCAATTAGGGTTCGATATCAATAATTAACTAGTCGATGCAATATTTTGACTTCATCAATGTAGAATTTCTGATCACCGGAGCTAAATTCTGACTAGACTGGATTTCTGGGTGTTACATAGGTTGTATATGATGGTGTTGGGTCTATTGTTCCTCTCATAAGTCTCCATAAAATTTGTAGATTCGTTGCATTCAAAGGAATCATGGTTTCCCCCACACTCATCACAAAAGGGCTCCACAGCCTTGGCCTCATATGTTTTCCCTGTGGACTTGGTCATATTCATTACCATCTGTGTCAGTTTATCCAGGTGGGCATTGACAGATTCAGTGGCTCCTACTTCATTCACAAGAGCTGGCCGCCTTATGCCGCCACGGCGGGATGTAGGGAGCTTGTAGTCATTTTTTGCAATTCTATTCAAAATCTGTAGTGCCTTCTCTGGTGGTCTTTCTAGGATGATTCCATTGGCTGAAGCGTCGAGCATCATTTGTGTTGGTTGATTTACTCCATTATAGAACATCGACACTTGAGTCCAGGATGGGAATCGTGAATTGGGCAGTTGTTTAGCATCTGTTGGTATCTCTCCCAAGCATCATACATCAGTTTGTCATCTCCTTGAAGGTGGTGATCTCGTTTCTTAGTCTGTCGGTCACGTTTGAAGGGCTTAAACGATCTAGGAAGTCCTTGCACAACTCCGTCCAAGTGTTGAATGATCGTGTCGGTTGGTTGTTTAGCCACAGTTTTGTCCTATCCCTAAGTGAATAGGGAAATAGGAGCACATCTTGATGGACTCCATGTATCTTGAAAGCTCTGCAAATGTCTAGGAATCCCCTCAAGTGTTGCCGAGCATCTTCCGTGGTAGTTCCTCCAAATTTCCCTAATGTGTTTATCATGTTGAACATCATTGGTTTCAGCTTGAAGTGATCTGCTTCAATTTTAGGCTCTGAACAGTTGTGTCAAATCCTCTAAATTCGCGCCCCAAATAATCCCTGGTGGTGCGCACATACTGTTACTACCTGGGCGGAACTGGGGGCTGCTGCCTAGGTGGAATTGGTGGCTGCTGTCTAGGCGGCGGATCTTGCTGCCCATCCCTGCCGTTTCGGGCATTATTGGCAAGGTTGTCGTCTTGGCCGTTAACCATGGTTGCCTTTGTTTTTTCTTTTTCTTTAGCTTCTACGAGGGCTTCTCTTGCTTCTTTCATTAGTTTTCTTGCTCGTCGTTCGATCTCGTCTATGAAAACGATTTCGGCCGATGGGTTGGCTCTGGTCATACACTATACAAGAAAACTGTAAAAAAATTCAAATAAAAACTAAAATTAAATGCAATAAAATAAAGGTGTAGAAAAATAAAAACGAATTTACTGTTGCTAGTCCCCGGCAACGGTGCCAAAAACTTGTAGAGAATCGGGGTGTTCACTAAATATGAGCGCAAGTGCACACTCTTGTCAAGTTATAGTATAAAGATATCGTCTCCCACGAGGATTGGACAGCTAACTCGAATGTAAATTCCTGCACACAAGATATTAAATGCACAAGTAAATTTTAGTTTGTAATAAGAAAAAAAGTAAATAAACACAAGTAAATAATAGAAGAGATCAGAGTGATAGAATGGGTCAGGTTATGCTGCTTCGTAGTGTGAAACTGTATTGAATAGGTTAAGCTGTATTGCGCTGCCAGACTTCGCTGCCTCGGCGGAAGATGGCAGATTGGTGCTTCGACAACTTTCGCTGACTCGGCAGTGGAACGGACGATTGGCTCGGCGACAAACTCGGCAGACCTTCAAGGCTCTATAGAATGCATCGATAATGATCCCGCTTATGTCTAAGTCAGAATATTGTTGTTGTTCGCTGTGGATAATACATGTCGGCGTGAATCTTGCAATGAAAAACAACCTTTAGTTATGTAACGATGTTTTTTTTGAAGAAAACTAATAACTTTAAAAGTATCCCACATTTTTTTAGAAAATCGATTAAATGGGGATTTTTGTTCTAAAAAATTCGAGCTTTGGAAAATAGTAAAAATTTGGAGTCGCCACCGGCCACTAAGGTAGGTCGGACACCATCAAAAACCAGAGATTCATTTGAAAGGGTTCGAGAGTTGGTTATGTGTGGGGAAGGGTTAGCACCCCCATCACGCCCGGAAATCGGTACCAGAACACTTGTTGCTTTTAATTCGATGGAAATTGTTGAAATTTAAAATGAATTTAATTAGGGTTTCTTAATTGAAAATTAACCTTAATTGTATGAGCTTTATCAAATTGGTGGTTTCAAATTATTTAGACATTTAATTAAAAAGGATAATGATACACCGGACCAAAGACTAAACCGACATCATATAAGTCTAACTGCCGTGTTAGTTTAGGGTTCAGATCCCGTACGTCACCTTTACGCATGATGCAAGTAGATAAAGTATGATATCATGTTCTTGTTCATTTTAATTACTTACGAATTTACCTTTAGACGATGCCAATTAATTTGAATATTCGAGGAATATCCAATAAGCTAGGATATTACAACTCAAATACGCGAATTAATAAGTACCTCGTTTTTATGATTAAAATTAATTATTATGCAAATTAGAATATTAAAAGTCACGTGAATGACAATTAGGGGTGCATATCACATATAAACATCACATTAGGACATCAAAAGAAAATTACACTATGTAAAAAAAAATTATAATATATTTATTAAAACTATATTATACATACATATCTATGCATTATACCATAAACGCATTAAGATCACATATTACCGCATAATATAGGCATATCAAACCACAAATCACATGTCCACATTAAACATATCTATCAACATGGAAAAATCATAAAAGGACTGAAATGTAAGAAATTTAAAGATGCAAGGCAAAAAAGATAATGCATGATTAAAGGGAAAACACTAGAAAAGGGACCAAAATGAACAAAAACCAGAATCCCAGGACCCAACGATGATTAGACCACTCGAAATTCGGTTAAAATCAAATTAAGGACGAATTTAAAAACTTGAGGGACCACGGGCGTGGTTTTAGAAAGCGGAGGCCCTTGTGCGCGTAATAACAAAGACACAGAGGGATTTATTAGGGGATTAGACCGATTTTAAAACGCTGAAACTCTATAAAAGCGGACTTAAAACCATTGAGACCCTTTTTTTCTAACCCTAACTCTCAGAGACTCCCCTCTTCTCTCGTCTATCGAACGCCATTGCGCCGGTCGTCGCTATTCGACGGCCGGCGAACTTGGAAACCCTAAAACTAAAAAAAACTTCTTTTTCCCGAAACCTTTCAAAACCCAAAATCAAAACCCCTTTTACTTTACGAAAATAGAACTGAAAAAGCCCCCTTTTTATTTAGAAAACCGAAAAAATCCCTTTTTTGTTACAACCCTTACCGACTCACCATGCACAGCCTTGAGAGGCCGGAGGGCTTATCGACGGCGAAAGGGGCAACTGAGGTTCGAGAAGATAAAACGACAGAGGTAAAAAAAAGAAACCCTAAAGCTTTGTTTTTTATATGCTTCAAAACGTAATGAAAGAAGAAGATGATAATACCTCTAAACCGAGACATTTTTGCTTCTATTGTTCTCTGAAATTTCCCCAATGATCCTTGGCATTACATCTCTTGGTTTCGGGTTTTATAACACTGAAAATTACAATTTTTTTTTTACATAAAATCAGAAATGAAAAAATGCTATTGGTTGATCATGACTATTTTGGCCGGATTCATACCCTCTGATTTTGTACATTTCTGTTATTCTTGTTTTTGTTTGCATGTACTAGCCATGAGGAGGGGGACCAGTGAAGACGGCGCGGCTTGGGGGTTAAGGAGTTGGACCGGCTGGACGTCGTGGAGCAGTCTCAGCCACTAATGAAGGGATCTGGAGCGTCGTGCACGAGCTCCACGCGCGCGGCGTGTGACTTCAATGCATAAGTCGAAGCGTCCGGGTGTGGTTTGCACTCGCGCGTGAGGATGGCAGACATGCGCGCGTGAGTTCGTGTGAGAGCTGAAATGCCTCTTTCATTCAATCTGGACCGTCAGATCGTTCCAGATCTGACGGTGAGGATTATGATGCGCAGAAGAAGGGGATAATTAGGTCTTGTATAATCAGATTAGGGTAGGGTTTAATAGTTGGGTCGGAAATGGGCCATGTAATTTTTTGGCTTGGGCTTTTTAATGTAATGGACTGTTTTATTAATAAACCGAGCTTTAATTCAATTAGGCATGTATTTTCTTTCTTACTTTTTCAGCTTAATTAACAACAACAACAACAACAACAACAACAACAACAACAATAATAATAATAATAATAATAGTGATATAATACACTATAGTATTTAGGGGTTTTTCAAATGGATGATAATAATCATAACTACCCATCACTAATATGTACAAATAATATTAATAATATTTCCTTGTTTTAGTTTTAATCACTATATATAGTTAAAGTAGGTAAACAAAGCTCATTATTGCAAAATATAAAAACGGGTTAACACCCTGGACAAAATTAGTGATTACAGATGCCCCTCTTTGCTTATACTTGTGGAACAAGAATAAAGCAAAGACCATAAGAACTAATTTTGTCCAACTTCCCTGTTTAAATTCTAAATCAACGTGCACTTGAACTACTGGCGGTCCAGAAGTCGGTACGGGAAAAATGTAACGTCACGGAGGCTTGAAGCTGTTCTTCTCATTTTGACATTCTTCAACCCTTCGAGGTCCGAACGAATAGACCATTGGTGAAAAATAAAGCTCCATTCTCTTTACGCCCAAACGGATAGGCGGATTCCATTCTCCTCATGCCTGAACGGATAGGCATGATTCCATTCTCAAAGTGCCTGAACGGATAGGCGGGTTCCATTCTCCTCATGCCTGAACGGATAGGCGGGTTCCATTTCCTTATGCCTGAACGGATAGGCAGGTTCCATTCTCCTCATGCCTGAACGAATAGGCATGTTCCATTCTCTTCATGCCTGAGCGGATAGGTGGATTCCATTCTCCTCATGCCTGAATGGATAGGCGGGTTCCATTCTCAAAGTGCCCGAACGGATAGGCGGGTTCTGAAAGATAAAAGTTCCATTCTCCTCATGCTTGAACGGATAGGAGGGTTCCATTCTCCTTATGCTTGAACGGATAGGCGTGTTCCATTCTCCTCATGCTCGAACAGATAGGCGGGTTCTATTTACTGGAAACTCATTAATATACCTGTCAACATAGGTAAAATAATCTGATGATATGAGTTGGCATGCCCCTAACCTATGGATGCCTAACTACAAATGATGCATGAATTATGACATCCAAAATTGCTCGGACACTTTCATCTTTCGGATCGGCCAATCTTGACCTTTTTCTTGTTTTTTCTTCTTCTCAATCTCTTCTGGCTTTCTCATCTTTGCCAAATCCCCATCCTTTGTCTCGTCTTGAAAGATGGTTGTTTTCTTTTCTCAACATCAGGGGAAATGCACATGCCCCAAAGTCCTTGAACTTTCCTCTTAAGTTCACTAAGGTTTATTTTCACTTTCTGAACTAATTAAAGCATTTCAACAGAAACTCGCTTCAAGTCCCCAAACAGTAGCATGTAAAATCTTACTACTATCCTCACCATGGCCACTGACGCGCTATCATTTGTATTCAATCCCTTGCATTCTAAACTTTATCCTTGAAGCAATAGAAAGAAATATTTTTGTCTCCACTAAAATTTTAGATTACATCTTCTAATTTCAATATAAGATGCATTTTCAAAAAAAAAAACCAGACTTTCTTTTCAAATTATGAATATATCAAGCTAAATTAAATACCCTGAATATCGAGTGCACGAGTGACACTAAGATGGCTTACCAAGGATTGCCTCAAGCATCATGTGTCTAGGAGACCTCGAAAGCTGAGCTAATGTCTGAAGATGTGAAATACCCTTCGAGTTATTTCAGTTTTTTTAATCAATTAGTCTTACCTTCTGTAGGCTTTGCCTTTATCACTATTTCTTTGTCTCATTTCTTTCTGGTTTTGGGGAAGTCAACTCATCACATTTCTTTTGCTCGGAATAAATGATGGAGCAAACAAAAAAACCCCGAGCTACTTGGCATTGTCATGATTTGAAAATATTACCATCACTCATGAAGCTAAAGTTTTTTATTTGAATGGTGCATAACAACCTTATTGGTCCTTTTGCTACAACGGAGTGCCCCAAAAATTTCCACACTCTTATCCGAAAATGCCTATTACCAGGCTTTGAAGATTGGAGTGCTTTTATTATTCTCGATTTTTTCTTTCTTTCCTTTTTTCTTTTCTTTTTTTTAGTGCGAAAGATTTCTTGTTGTTCTCCCGAATGCCTTAATGCCATGTGTACTCAATAAATGACCAAATTAAATTGGAGTGTAAGGCACATATTCATCATCTTTGCAGCTTTCGATTTCCACTAGACAAAGGTTGCTCGAAATCAACCTTTGGGTCAAGGTCAATGTCCCTCGTGCAATTGATATACGAGGACTCAATAGACAAATATATACACAAAATGAAGAGATAATTGAAACACAAAATACAATGCATCCTTTCATTGAAATTTAAACATGCAGTCTTAGGCCCTTACAAAAATATCTTTGCTACCTTCGGGAAAAGGGTAGCAAAGTTAATTCCACACATTACTTCAAGGAAAAGGTTAAAATGCAATGAAATGAAAAAAAGTCAACACTAAATAGAAAGCAATCTTGGATGCATTAAAACTCTTGACCACCGTTAGACTGGCCATTCATCACAACCCTTAAGCTCCCTCGAAGAAATCAATCTCCTTGTTGTCCATCAGTTCTTAAACCAACTGCTTGAATTCTGGACAACACTGAATCTCATGCCCCACAGTCTGATGGTACTCACTGAAGAAAAACATAATTGAAGAAAAACATAATGTATTTCTGTTTCTTTCGATTAATTGATTGATAAACTTACAAAGGTTTGCAGACTTTTATAGACTAGGACTTTTTGTTACATTAGGAGTCCTACTAATTATTAACTTCTAACTCTAGTTTTAGGAGTTTGACTTTAACTAAACTTATACAATATAGTTCGATTACAATAACTAATCTAGTTCGACTAGACTTACAATTCTAGTTTGAGTAAACTTACACTCCCCCTCAAGTTGGAGAATATACATTGTATAATCCCAACTTGAATAAAAACTTTTCGAATAAGGCTTTTGGAAGTGCTTTTGTTAGTACATCTGCCACTTGCTCCTCGGCTGGAACATACTCTAATGAAGCCATTCCACTTGTCAACTTATCTGCGATAAATTGCCTATCTATTTCAACATGCTTTGTTCTGTCGTGTTGAATAGGGTTCTTGGCAATTTGAATGGTCGATTGATTATCACAAAAGATTTGGAAATTTTCATCTTTGGTCATTCCTAGTTTTTTAAGCAACTTTATTAACCAGATTCCTTCACACATTCCCAAGGCCAATGCTCTGTATTCCGCTTCCGCACTGCTTCTGGAAACAACTGTCTGCTTTTTGCTTTTCCAAGTCACCAAATTACCCCATACATAAGAGCAATATCCATTGGTTGACCTCCTATCTATTAGTTCACTGGTCGAACTTGCATATGTGAATACTCTAACAGTTTTATCAGAACTTTTCTTGAATATTAAACCATGTCCAGGTCTACCTTTCAAGTATCTCAGAATCCTCTTTGCTGCTTCCATGTGTTCCTAGTAAATCTGTCGAATGTTTGTATCCATTCTCCAAAATAACCCTGGTAAAATATGTCGAACCATGCTCTTGGAGACTGCTTAAGGCCATAGAGAGATTTGTCAAGCTTTCACACCTTCTGATTTTGTCCAGCACCTTCTAGTCCAGGTGGAATCTGCATGTATACTTCTCCCTCAAGGTTACCATTAAGAAAAGCATTTTTAATGTCAAGTTGATGCAGTTGCCAATCACAGGTGGAATCTGCATGTATACTTCTGCACTGCTTCTGGAAACAACTGTATGCTTTTTGCTTTTCCAAGTCACCAAATTACCCCATACATAAGAGCAATATCCACTGGTTGACCTCCTATCTGTTAGTTCACTGGCCCAACTTGCATCTGTGAATACTCTAACAGTTTTATCAGAACTTTTCTTGAATATTAAACCATGTCCAGGTGTACCTTTCAAGTATCTCAGAATCCTCTTTGTTGCTTCCATGTGTTCCTGGTAAATTTGTCGAACCATGGTATGGTCTGCCAGTGACTGTTTGTATCCATTCTCCAAAATAACCCTGGTATATCTGTCGAACCATGCTCTTGGAGACTGCTTAAGGCCATAGAGAGATTTGTCAAGCTTGCACACCTTCTGATTTTGTCCAGCACCTTCTAGTCCAGGTGGAATCTCCATGTATACTTTTTCCTCAAGGTTACCATTAAGAAAAGCATTTTTAATGTCAAGTTGATGCAGTTGCCAATCACAGGTGGAATCTGCATGTATACTTCTGCACTGCTTCTGGAAACAACTGTCTGCTTTTTGCTTTTCCAAGTCACCAAATTACCCCATACATAAGAGCAATATCCACTGGTTGACCTCTTATCTGTTAGTTCACTGGCCCAACTTGCATCTGTGAATACTCTAACAATTTTATCAGAACTTTTCTTGAATATTAAAACATGTCCAGGTGTACCTTTCAAGTATCTCAGAATCCTCTTTGTTGCTTCCATGTGTTCCTGCCTCGGATCTGTCATGTGCTGACTCACAATATTCACCGAAAAAGAGATATCTGGTCTTGTTAGTGATAGATAGATCAATTTCCCTACTAGCCTCTGGTAAAGTCCTTTATCTGCCTTTGGACTTGGATCGACTTTGTTGAACTTTAAGTTTGCATCCATGGGTGTATCTGTTGGTTTGCAACCAAACATTCCTTTTTTTGTCAACAAATCCAGAACATACTTCCTCTGATTGATCATCAAACCTTTGCTAGACCTTGCTATCTCCATACCTAGGAAATATCTGAGTTTTCCTAGATCCTTGATTTCAAATTCCTTGCTCAACAAGGTTTTTAATCGACTCAATTCCACTTCATCATCTCCTGTCAATATTATATCATCCACATAAACAATAAGAATAACCCTTTATTCAATGAGGTTACCTTAGAGAACAAGGTATGGTCTGCCAGTGACTGTTTGTATCCATTCTCCAAAATAACCCTGGTAAATCTGTCGAACCATGCTCTTGGAGACTGCTTAAGGCCATAGAGAGATTTGTCAAGCTTGCACACCTTCTGATTTTGTCCAGCACCTTCTAGTCCAGGTGGAATCTGCATGTATACTTCTTCCTCAAGGTTACCATTAAGAAAAGCATTTTTAATGTCAAGTTGATGCAGTTGCCAATCACAGTTTACAACTAGGCTTAACAAAACTCTAATTGAATTTAATTTTGAACCAGGGACAAATGTTTCCTTCTAATCCACTCCATAGGTCTGTGTGAACCCCTTGGCAACCAATCTGGCTTTATATCTCTGTATACTGCCATCTGAATTGTACTTAATGGCGAACACCCATTTGCATCCAACTGGTTTTTTTCCTTGGGGAAGATTTGTAATGGTCCATGTACCATTCTTTTCAAGTGTCTCAATTTCTTCATCAACTGCTTCCTTCCACTTTGGATTCTGCAAAGCTTCTTCAATAGTCTTAGGAATACGTTCTTCATCTAGCTTTGCCGTAAATGCTTTAAAAGATGGCATCAAATTCCCATAAGCAACATACCTTTGAATAGGATGCTTAGTACACTGTCTCACCCCTTTTCTTTTAGCAATAGGTAAGTGTTCAAATTCAAGAAGATGAGAAGGAATACTAGCAGAATCATTACCTCCACTTTCTTTACAAGCAACTGGACTAAAATCCAATTCTTGCAAGTACTAGATTGCATAATGGTTTCTGGAATGGTTCTCCTTTTCCTGGTGTAAACCTGCAGTTGTTTAGAGGGCTGCGAAGAAGGTTCGATTAAATTTTGGGTTCCTGCAAGTGTGACAATAGGTGAAGTATGCGGTGTATATAAGGTACTAGGTGAGGAAATAGGTAAAATATTAGGTGGAGAAAGAGAAGTCTGAGGCTCAAGTGATGAGGAATAGGTAGGAGGTGGTAAACGAAAAGAAGGAACCTGTTTTGGAGAGGGCTGGAAATCATCAAAACTCTCCCCTTGAATTTCAGCCGTGAGAAAATATGGTTCCTGTTCAAAAAAGTTAAGATCCAAAGAAACAAGAAATTTACGAGAAGGTGGATGGTAACATTTGTAGCCCTTCTTTAGTGAAGAATATCCTACGAACACACATTTTAGAGATTTAGGATCAAGTTTAGACCTAGAAGGATCATGGTTTGTAACAAACACGATACACCCAAAAGTTTTCAAAGGAAGTGTAGAGGACAAATGCTTAAAGTGAGGAAAACAAGATAAAAGAACATCTCTAGGTGTTTGGAAATTTAAAACTCTACCGGGCATACAATTAATAAGATATGTAGAAGTTAATAAGGCTTCTCCCCATAGATATTTAGGAACATTGTGGGTAAACAATAAAGCTCAAGTTACCTCTAGTAGATGCCTATTTTTTGTTTCTGCGACTCCATTCTGTTGGGGAGTATCAACACAAGAACTAATATGTACTATCCCTTTCTCCTTGAAAAAATCACCTAAAGATTTAGTAAAGAATTCCCCTCCATTATCCGATATAAAGATTTGAATTTTAGAATGAAATTGGGTCTCGACCATGTTGTAAAATCTCTCAAAAACACTAGTCACTTCAGATTTTTCTTTCAAGAGGTAAGTCCAAGTGGTTCTACTATGGTCATCAATAAAGGTCACAAACCATCTGCTACCAGTAATATTCTTCACTTTAGAAGGACCCCAAACATCACTGTGGATAAGAGAAAAAGGATGTGAGGGTTTGTAAGTAGAGGGTAAGTAAGATTGTCTTGTTTGTTTAGCAAGTTGACAGATATGGCATTTAAAGGAAGAAGGTTTTTGATTAACAAATAATTGAGGAAAAAATTTTGCAAGATAGGTGAAATTTGGGTGGCCTAACCTAAAATGCCATAACATAACATCAGACTGTCCTAATGAAGTAAGACAAAATTTAGAAGATAAAGGTTTAGAATTTCATGTACTGTGAAGAACATATAAGCCATTCTGCAAGCGAGCATTGCCAATCCTCTTTTTGAAGTCCAGTGCCTGTAAAAAACACTCAGAATCAGTGAACTGGAAAACACAATTTAAATCCTTGCAGAGCTTGCAAACTGACAACAAATTGCAGTTCAGGCTAGGCACAAAAAGCACGTCTCGAAGGACTAAGTCATCAGTAAGAAATACAGAACCACTGCCTTGAATTGGTGAGAAAGAACCATCTGTTAATTAGATAAAATTCTGAGAGGAGGAATTTTTAAATTGAAAAAACAATTCCCTGTTACCAGTCATGTGCTCAGAAGCACCAGAGTCCACAATCCATGCTGATGTATTCGTAGTAGAAAGAAGTGCAGCGGAAGAAGAGTTGGTTTTTGTACCATCATTGTCTGCGAAAGCCAGATTTCCTGCACTGCTCTTAATGAATCTGCCGAACAGTTGCTGCAGTTGTACCATTTGTTGGTTGGTGAAGCCTCTAGATGAAGTCGGATTATCCATTGAAGAGGAAAAGAAAAAAGAAAAATCCGATAGGATCGAATTTAGACTGATACCATGAAGAAAAACAAAATTGAAGAAAAACAGAATGTATTTCTGTTTCTTTCGATTAATTGATTGATAAACTTACAAAGGTTTGCAGACTTTTATAGACTAGGACTTTTAGTTACATTAGGAGTCCTACCAATTATTAACTTCTAACTCTAGTTTTAGGAGTTTGAGTTTAATTAAACTTATACAATATAGTTCGATTACAATAACTAATCTAGTTCGAATAGACTTACAATTCTAGTTTGAGAAAACTTACACTCACAAAATGATTCATGGCCATTATACACTCCCTTCTTACCATTCTCAATCAAGCCCGCCGCGCACAGCTGTTTGAACACCCAACTCAGAGAGGACTTGATTTCCGACACCTCCATCCTCACTTTTTTCGTATCTACATCTTCAAGGGCATTCACGCCTCAACCCCCATGGTTTGGAAGTGGGATGGCCGCCACATTGGGCCCCTCTAGTTCGATGACCCCGTTGTTGATCATGTTTTGCACGAGTTTCTTGAACGCTGTGCAATTTTCTATCGTGTGCCCTGGTACTCCGCTGTGGTACTCACAATGTGTTTTCTCGTCATACCATGGAGGGTAATGTTGCGTGTAAAAGAGTCTATCGCAATTATAGTGCAAGTGTACACGACGCAAGTAGTAAAGTGATACGAAGTATCGGATTATCGTCTCCACAGGGATTGGGCCAATAGCTTCACCTAATTTCACTGCACGAAGTAAAGGAAATAATTGAGAGTTGTCATGAGAATAATAAAGGAAAACGTAAATAAAAGAATAGAGTAATCAAGATAGAGAGAATGGGCTGGTATTGAATTGCTCAGTAGTGCAGGTATTGTATTGCTTAGGAACTCCAGTTCTGTCGTCACACCTGTCGCCGACAGCACCTGTCGCGGCAGCTGTCCGTTGGTCGTCGCGGCAGCAAACACACCAACTCAGTACGTTCAAGTTTGGCAAGAATCCCAGATCTGCCTTGGCCTATCCCTAGGTCCAAGTCTGTCGATGATCACGTCTTTGACGATACCTCCCGGCGTGAATCGAAGGATGAACACCGATGTGTATGAATTCTTCCTTAGCCACTTAACCTTGCCCTATTCCTAGGCACAAGATAGTTCAACTATAAACTAGAGAACTCGCTCTTATTTCTTTCGTATACTTAACTCTCCCGATGCTAAGTAAATAGATAACCTCACAATGCTCTCCCGATGCTCTTGCAAGATATTAAAACCAAAATAAGAGAACTTGAAGTTTATTTTATTGAACTTGGAAAATCCTAAAACAAAACAACCCTTGCAACTACTTTACAAAACAACCCGTGGCCCTAAGGGGAATTTAGAACATGTCGACGACGAGTAAACGGCAGAGGGGTTTAGGTTATCGGTTATGGGGTATTATGCCTCCTAGGTTAAATCTATGCCCTTATATAAGCTTTGGGCTCAAGTATTCTAAGTTAACAAGGATTACAACTTTAATGAAAAGTGAGATTCTAATGAATGCTTAATCTCTAAGGATTCCTACTTTTCAGCCGCCTCCTTGTTTCATGGGAATTCCTCTCCTTGAGCTTTGGCTTGACATATCTTTTGATCCGGGGCTTGGAAAAATATTTGGCTTTCACACGACAGACGAGCAGATTTTTCTCTATCTATCGTGGTCCACATTACTTTTCCTCTTCATAAGGTTGCTGTCACCTTGCTGTCACGACAGAATCATGGCAGCTTCTTCCTCGTCGTCTGCTTGTCCAGTTCAGCTCTCCTGCTTCTCTGCCCTGCGCCCGCCTTCACCGTCTACGATGGCAGCTACCTGCAAAATAAGCCATCTTTTAGTAGAATCCGTGCCTTTAATCCATTTGTGATGTTTTACTGTAAACTAACCTAAATGCAATGCAATGATGCTTGAATGTAGCAGAAATATGGGTTAAAAAGGTGTAAATAATAGAACTTTTACACACTCAACACACCCCCAAACTCAAGTTTTTGCTTGCCCTCAAGCAACTAAGACCTAAAAGAAAAAGAATATAGAATTTTTTGTGTGTTGGCCTTCAAACAATGAACTGTCCCTTACCTGTCGCTCATTCTCTGTAACGGCAGCAATCTGTCGGTAAGATTAGGATCTGTCCGGAATCTCCCTATAGTCCTCGTGCAGTGTGTGCATGCTTGTGAACAGTTTTATGCCAAGACTCTCTTAGTTTCACTAGAATATTATTCTTTAGCTTGTTTAGAGTTTTTCTTACGAGATTGTTTTCTTTCTTTTTCTTACTAGAGCCAGAATTGGGCACCTCTAGTTATTTCCCTTCTTTTTTTTTCTAATTTCTTCTATTTTCTACTAGAGCCAGTATTTCAGGCACCTCTAGTTAACTGTCTAGAGCCGGTGATAGGCACCTCTAGAAGTTTTTCTCTGGTTATCTGCCTAGAGCCAGTGGTAGGCACCTCTAGGTTTCCTGAGATTCTAGTCTCTTTTCTACTCTAAGTGCTAAGCTTTCCTATTCTAGTTTGGCTAAAAGAAATCTAAGCAGTATAATAGTCACAATGGTGTTTAAGTTTTCAGAACTATAGAAAGGCTCTAAACTTCTCCTTAATCTGTCCTAAAGATGCTGTCACGATAGAGCTGTCATGACAGGTAAGTTAACTTCACAGTTTTAAGCCAACAGTTTAATCTTTTTTTTCTTTTTTTAAAGAGAACTTAAATAAATAAAAGACACAACAGATTAATAAAAAGATGTACTAAGACTCCATTAATGATGGAGGGTTGCCACCCCCAAACTCGAGGGTTGCATTGCCCTCAATGCAAAATGACAGAAAAACAAAAACATGAAGGTAAGTACATCACAAAATATATAAGGCAGACAGCAATAAAAGGAAATAAAAGACTTAAATTTTCAATCGCTGTCCTCGCTGCTGCTGCTGACACGGATCTGATGGCAGCGTCTGGGCTTTGGTGGAGGCTGGACAGTTTGCTCAACGAGCTGGACGTTTGAACTGCTGCCACTGTCCCACGTGCAGCTGGTGGAGGTGCTAGCCTTGGGCATCGGCTTCCTGTCTGCCACGTGCTTCTGTCGCTTGACAGGCGTAAACTCCCTCTCCAAATTCCTCCTAATCAGAGGTTCTTCTTCGCCGACGGCTGTGGCTGGCCGCTTCGTTCCACGTGCAGGGCTGTCGGCCGGAGGATTCGCAGCTGCCGTCCGGGCAGGTGAAGGGGTGGAAGTAGCAGAATGTGTATGGGGGGAGACAAGTGGTGTAGGTGTAGGGGAGGGAATATGAAAATAATGGGCAGGGAAGGTGGGGAAGATGACATCCGTATAATGTAAAGTGTCGGTAATGAAATTTACCGTTGCGTTGGTGAAATCCCGGATGAAGGTCATCAATCCCATTTGTCGCTCTTCTACCCGTTGGATCGCAGCAAGGATGTGGGCAGATTGGTCTGTCGGGGCGGTGGCGGCGGCAGGTTCGATGGCAGGTTCCTCATCTGAGTCTGTAGGGGAGGCAGCTGGGTTGAAGAAGTTGATGGGTGTTGCAGCTATGACCTCCATGAGGCTTGAGATGTTGTTGTCAGTCCAGCCACGACCATTGACTAATTTGTCGGTGGATACCTCGGGGACAACAGCACAGCGGCAGAGAGTAGTTATCGTGAACAGCAGGCAGAGGCGAGAGTCTGTTCGATGGGCACATTCCAAAATGCTCTCCCTCATATAACGGCCCACGTTGATAGGCCTGTCGTGCATTATTGAATGGATGAGTGCGAGCCGCTGCTGGTTCACTGTCGTATGATGGGAAGATGGCATGATACGCTTTTTGATGAAAGCATTCCAGAGTTTTGCTTCAGGTAGGAGCTGCCCCCTTTTTACAGAGTGGGGTTTCTTTTTGCTGGTTGTCCAAGTTGTTCCTTCCTCTGTTACCTCTGCCATGACAGCACCATAGGCGGCAACATCGAGGGTGTCGAGAAATTTCTGGTGGGCATCATCATCGGGGCCAAAGAAAAGGCCAAACATGTGGTTGATACTGTCAGCCGTGAATGGAACCTTTACTCCTCGGACGGTGACAGATGTTGCCGTTCTGCTGTCGACGGCCGCGTAGAACTCCCGGACTAATGTGTCGTTTAGTTCTGCCGGTTGTTCGGCGAACTGCTCCCATAGTTGGGTTCTTATAGCTTTCGCAATGAACGGTCGGAGCCCCATGTTAGGTGCTTCGCGAATGTAGATGAAGCCCCTCTCTTCCCATAACTCCTTGTTGGCGAACGGTGATGCTGCTGCAGATGAGGAGGCTGAGGCAGCACTGCGGCGGGTCTGTCTAGTAGACATATTAGTTGCAAGGGTTGTAGAAATAAAGAAAGCAAATAACAACTAGAGGAGGAAGCAAGGAAGAAGAAGCAGAAGTGAGAAAAATGAAAATGAAAATGGGGTTTTATAGCGGTCGAGGTGCTGCCCGTTTAATGCTATAACGGCAGGCGTGAATAACGGAGCGACTGTTGGGATTTAGCGTGTCTGACGCGTCTGACACGTATTTATACGTCTGCTACGCGTCTGCCACACGCTTCTGCGTCTGCCGTGTCAGTCTATTGACAGCCTGTCTTATCCGTCTGCGGCGGCAGCCGAAACGACATGCTTCAATAAATGGGCTCTGTTGGGCTGATGGATGGATGGTGGGCTTGGGTCACTTCTCCTTTTCTTCTTGACTCCTTTATTTCCTAAAGACAGAAAAATAAAAACATTATTCGACTAAAATAAATCTAATTTCCTAATAAATAATAAATAATGTAAATAAATAAATAATAAAACTTAGGTTAAATTAGGGATGCCTTGTGGGGCATCTCCTAAAGTAACCACTTCCTGTATTCCTGGGGCTTTAGTCCCTTGATAATGCTTGAGGCGTTGTCCATTAACTTTGAATTGGTGCCCGTCTTTTAATGATTGAATTGTGATGGCACCATGGGGAAAAACTTGTACCACTTGGAATGGGCCAGACCATCTAGACTTTAGCTTTCCTGGGAAGAGTTTCAGTCTAGAATTGAACAACAACACAAGATGCCCTGGGCAGAACTGTCGTGGCAGCAACTTCTTATCATGCCACTTCTTTGTTTTTTCCTTGTAGATTCTTGCGTTGTCATAGGCCATTGTCCGTATTTCCTCAAGCTCGTTCAGATCTAACAGCCTTTTCTGGCCTGCCTTGTCCAAGTCCATATTCACTGCCTTGATTGCCCAGTATGCTTTGTGCTCGATCTCGACAGGCAAGTGGCAGGTTTTTCCATAAATCAGTCGGTATGGAGACATGCCCAACGGAGTCTTAAAAGCTGTCCTATATGCCCATAGTGCATCATTCAGAAGTAGAGACCAATCTTTCCTAGTTGGTTTAACCATCTTCTCAAGAATGTTCTTCACTTCCCTATTGGATATCTCAGCCTGTCCATTGGTCTGTGGGTGGTATGCTGTCGCGATCCTGTGCTTGACACCATATTTCTTCAAGGCGGCAGCAATTACCCTATTATCAAAATGTCTCCCTTCATCACTGATAATCGCCTTAGGGATGCCAAACCTTGAAAAAATGTTTTTGTGTAAAAACTTTTGGACCGTCTTGGCATCATTCTTTTGTGTGGCGATAGCTTCAACCCACTTAGAGACATAATCTACTGCTAGGAGGATGTATAAATTTCCACATGAAGATGGGAAAGGTCCCATAAAATCAATCCCCCAAACGTCGAAGATCTCGACTTCCAGAATGTTCTGCAGTGGCATCTCGTTTCTCCTCGAGATGTTACCTGTTCGCTGGCACCTGTCACAGTTCTTGTAAAAGTCCTGTGCATCTTTATACAGTGTCGGCCAGTAGAACCCTGACTGCAGCACCTTGGCAGCAGTTTTGTTGCCTCCTAAGTGACCTCCATATTGAGAAGCATGGCAGTGATGGAGAATGTCTTCTTGCTCTTCTTTTGGTACACACCTCCTTATAACCTGATCTGCACATAATTTGAAAAGAAGAGGTTCGTCCCAATAATAATGCTTGACATCATTTTGGAACCTCTTCCTGGCTTGATAATTAAGATCAGAAGGGAATATTCCGCTAACTATAAAATTAACAAAATCAGCATACCAGGGGAGTTCAGAAGACTTACCTGCCGCCATGGCTGTCGCGGCAGCAAAGAGCTGCTCATCTGGGAAGGTCTCCAGTATGTTTGTCTCATCAATTGTTAGACTCTGTCCCTTCTCCAATCTTGACAAGTGGTCTGCCACCTGATTTTCTGTCCCCTTTTTGTCCTTGATCTCTAGGTCGAATTCTTGTAATAGCAAGATCCACCGTATCAATCTAGGCTTTGCATCCTTCTTTGCGAACAAATATTTCAGGGCAGAATGGTCTGTGTGCACTATCACCTTCGTCCCAAGTATGTAAGAACGAAACTTGTCAATGGAGAACACCACAGCTAATAGCTCCTTTTCTGTGGTGGTGTAGTTCACTTGGGCGTCATTTAATGTCTTGCTGGCGTAGTATATGACATGAAACAGCTTATTTCTGCGCTGCCCAAGTGCTGCCCCGACAGCATAGTCACTAGCATCACACATAATCTCAAATGGCTGTGTCCAGTCTGGTGGCTGTACTATGGGGGCTGTCACTAGTTTTTCCTTCAGAACCTTGAATGCTTCAGTACATTCATCATTAAAGTCAAAGGGTCGGTTCTGCTCTAAGATATGGCATAGGGGCTTGGTGATTTTTGAGAAATTTGCGATAAATCTTCGATAAAAACCAGCATGCCCTAAAAAACTCCTTATACCCTTGACTGTGGTTGGCGGCGGCAGCTTCTCTATGACTTCTATTTTGGCCCTGTCGACTTCTATCCCACGGCAGCTAATCTTATGGCCAAGGACTATCCCTTCATCCACCATAAAGTGGCATTTTTCCCAATTCAAAACAAGATTAGCTTTTTCACATCTTTCAAGTACCTTTTGAAGATTGCCAAGGTAGCTTTCAAAATCGTCTCCAAAGACGGAAAAGTCATCCATAAAAATCTCTAGGAAGTCCTCTACCATTTCGGAGAATATGGCCATCATGCACCTTTGGAAAGTGGCAGGTGCATTACAGAGTCCAAATGGCATTCTCCTAAAAGCGTACGTTCCGTAGGGGCATGTGAAGGTCGTCTTTTCTTGATCCTCTGGTGCAATAGCAATTTGGTTATAACCTGAATAACCATCAAGAAAACAATAGTAAGGTTTACCCGCTAATCTATCAAGCATTTGATCAATAAAGGGTAAAGGAAAGTGGTCCTTTCGGGTAGCTTTGTTAAGCTTCCGATAGTCCATACAAACCCTCCAACCGGTCACAGTCCTGGTTGGGATTAACTCATTGTTCTCGTTGGTCACCACGGTCATTCCTCCTTTCTTGGGAACGCATTGCACCGGGCTTACCCATTTGCTGTCGGAGATGGCGTAAATAATACCAGCATCTAACCATTTGATTATCTCTTTACGCACCACCTCTTTCATCGCATGGTTTAGCCGTCTTTGGGCATCAATAGTCGGCTTATGGTCTTCCTCTAGGAGGATTTTGTGCATGCATAACGCTGGACTAATGCCTTGAATGTCTGCTATCGTCCATCCAATCGCCTTCTTGTGCTGCCTTAGCATGTCGATTAGCTGTCGTTCCTGTTCCTGCGGCAGCTTAGAAGAGATGATTACGGGCAACGTATCATTTGAACCAAGAAAAGCATATTTAAGCTGCCCTGGCAGAGGCTTCAGTTCTAAGGCAGGTGGTTCAATAGTAGATGGCTTTTGGATTAAATGGTTATCCGAAGTGTAATTCAAAGGTTCGAATAACTTACCTGGACGATGGCCTAACCAGTTTACCTCCTCCTGATCTTCAGTATCAGATTTATCAGAGTCAAAGGAGTTGCTGTCGTCTGAGCTGTCTTCGTTGCTGTCGTGACAGGCTTGTAAGTGGTTGTCGCAGCAGTGGCCAAAATTTATATCATGACAGCCCGACCTAATGTATGGATGATCAAGGGTTACTTCAATGATAGCCTTGCATTCCTCATCCACATCAGCATGTTTCATTGCTTGGAGAACATTTAATTTAATCTCTTGATCGTTCACGCGCATAGTGAGTTCTCATTTCTCCACATCAATCAGTGATCTTCCCGTGGCTAAGAAGGGTCGCCCAAGGATGACTGGTGCATTTTCATCTGCCTCACAATCTAAAACAAGAAAGTCAGCAGGAAAAATAAACTTATCCACTCTTACCAGAATATCTTCAATTTTTCCCTCTGGATGAACGTAAGAGCGGTCTGCCAGCTGCAGAGTTACTGTCGTGGGCCGCGCCTTTCCAATACCTAATTTCTGAAAAACAGATTTTGGCATTAAATTAACACTAGCACCAAGATCACAAAGTGCCTTACCCACAAATTTGTCTCCGATTACACAAGGTATGATGAAGCTCCCCGGATCCTTCTTTTTCTGTGGTGGCTGCCGATGAAGAATACTCATGCAACCATCTGCCATCCTTACCGTTTCAAATTCCCCAAATTTATATTTCTTTGACATGACATTCTTGAGAAATTTTGCGTAACCAGGCATCTCTCTAACGGCATCTAACAGCGGAATATTAATTTGAACCTGCTTAAAAATATCATAAATCTTTTTAAGTTGAGATTCCTGTTTAGTTTGCTGTATCCGTTGAGGAAAAGGTGGTGGGGGACGGTAATCAGCAATACGTCCTTCCCACTGCATACGAATCTGAGGACGATGTTCTTCATTTTTCTCCTCTGTCGCTTCTGCTGTCGTGACAGGTTTATCGGCAGCAGTCTGTTTATCACCTGTCGGGGCAGCTTCCTCGGCAGGTTTATCTACGGCTGGTTTCTTTTCTGTTTCAGCTTCTTTTTCCGGCCCTGGTAGTTTCTTCCCACTCCTAGTAGTAATTGCCTTGCATTGCTCATGTGTGGGTGGTCTAGCACTTTCAGTATTGCTAGGGAATCCTCCATTCTGCCTCGGCTTAATATGTTGAGAAACTTGACCCATTTGTGTCTCCAGAGATTTCAAAGTAGCTTCATGATTTGTCTTTCTCATCTCTGTCTTATCCATGAAGTTCTCTGTCTTCTTAACAAACTGATTCATATTCTCAATATAAGTACCGGTTTGAGACATAAAGGTGGCCAGAGTCTGTTCCAATATACTGCTCGTGGCAGGTGGTGGCTGTTGTTGCTGCTGCGGTGGTAGGTTTTGCGGCAGTTGCTGTCGCGTCAGCAATCTAGGTCCTCCCTGATTCTGATTGTGTGCTTGCGGATTCAGGGCGTTGTTAGGATTACTCCAGGAAAATTTGGGATCCTTCCTCCAATTGGGGTTATAATTGTTGGAATTGTAATTTGGCTTGTAATTTCCAACATATTTTCCTTCTTCTACTTATATTGGGCACTCATCCCTACTATGATTTCCCTCACAGATATCACATACTTCCTCAACAGCAAATCCTTGTAATCCATCATCATTCAACAACCTTTTCATTGCTTTAGTAAGGAATGCTACCTGTGATTTCATAGTGCTTTCGGCTTCATAATCCTTGACAGCAAGTACCCGTTTACCCCCTCTTCTTGCAGTTGGAAACTGCTCCTCATTCTTAGCCAGATTTTTCAAAACTTGCAATGCCTCGTCTGGATCTTTATCCAATAATAGTCCATTTGCTGCAGAATCAATTCTAATGCGAGTTTGTAAGTTAGCAGCATTATAGAACTTAGTTACCTGATTCCAGACGGGGAATCCATGCATGGGGCAGTTTCGAAGAAGAGTAGTAAATCTGTCCCAGGCCTCGTGCATTGGCTCGTCATCTTCCTGTTGAAAAGTAGCAATTTCGTTACGTAATCGCTCAGATAAATGCGAAGGATTAAAACGAGATAAGAATTCACGAGACAAATCTGCCCAAGTTACGATTGAACCCGGTGTTAGTTTATTCCACCAAGTCTTAGCTCTGTCCCTCAATGAATGGGGAAATAACCGAAGCCTCAGTATCTCCGGATTAACTCCTGGCAGTCTAAACGAACCACAGATCTCCTGGAATGTTTTGAGATGCTCCCTAGCATCTTCTGTCACAGCACCACTAAACTGCCCGGCGTTGTTGATCATACTAAACATGACAGGCTTGAGTTCGAAGTTATCAACATCAATATCCGGCAGTGTGGTCTCCAGCTCTACATGATCGTTCAGCATGTAGTCACGACATGACCGTCGTCTAGCTGCTGCGGGCGGGTCGCCGACAGGCGGTACACCATCACCAGCGGGCGGATTACGGGCCATCTTCTCTAGCTGTTCCTCAAGGTACTCGTTCCTGTCTAAAAGGTGGCGAAGTTGTTTCTTGAGATTGAAGGAACGTTCGATTTCCGTATCTAATTTATACTCAGGATCTTCGCCTCTTTTAGATCTGTGCATAAACAAGATAGCCTTGTGAAAAGCAAGAGTTTAAAGTACTAACGAAAAATAGAAAAAGAAAAATTAAAAGAAAAAACAAAAACAAAAACGAAAAGTGCAATAAAAGAAAGGTGTAGTTATGTTGCCAATCCCCGGCAACGGCGCCAAAAACTTGTTGCGTGTAAAAGAGTCTATCGCAATTATAGTGCAAGTGTACACGACGCAAGTAGTAAAGTGATACGAAGTATCGTATTATCGTCTCCACAGGGATTGGGCCAATAGCTTCACCTAATTTCACTGCACGAAGTAAAGGAAATAATTGTGAGTTGTCACGAGAATAATAAAGGAAAACGTAAATAAAAGAATAGAGTAATCAAGATAGAGAGAATGGGCTGGTATTGAATTGCTCAGTAGTGCAGGTATTGTATTGCTTAGGAACTCCAGTTCTGTCGTCATGCCTGTCGCCGACAGCACCTGTCGCGGCAGCTGTCCGTTGGTCGTCGCGACAGCAAACACACCAACTCAGTACGTTCAAGTTTGGCAAGAATCTCAGATCTGCCTTGGCCTATCCCTAGGTCCAAGTCTGTCGATGATCACGTCTTTGACGATACCTCCCGGCGTGAATCGAAGGATGAACACCGATGTGTATGAATTCTTCCTTAGCCACTTAACCTTGCCCTATTCCTAGGCACAAGATAGTTCAACTATAAACTAGAGAACTCGCTCTTATTTCTTTCGTATACTTAACTCTCCCGATGCTAAGTAAATAGATAACCTCACAATGCTCTCCCGATGCTCTTGCAAGATATTAAAACCAAAATAAGAGAACTTGAAGTTTATTTTATTGAACTTGGAAAATCCTAAAACAAAACAACCCTTGCAACTACTTTACAAAACAACCCGTGGCCCTAAGGGGAATTTAGAACATATCGACGACGGGTAAACGGCAGAGGGGTTTAGGTTATCGGTTATGGGGTATTATGCCTCCTAGGTTAAATCTATGCCCTTATATAAGATTTGGGCTCAAGTATTCTAAGTTAACAAGGATTACAACTTTAATGAAAAGTGAGATTCTAATGAATGCTTAATCTCTAAGGATTCCTACTTTTCAGCCGCCTCCTTGTTTCATGGGAATTCCTCTCCTTGAGCTTTGGCTTGACATATCTTTTGATCCGGGGCTTGGAAAAATATTTGGCTTTCACACGACAGACGAGCAGATTTTTCTCTATCTATCGTGGTCCACTTTACTTTTCCTCTTCATAAGGTTGTTGTCACCTTGCTGTCACGACAGATCCATGGCAGCTTCTTCCTCGTCGTCTGCTTGTCCAGTTCAGCTCTCCTGCTTCTCTGCCCTGCGCCCGCCTTCACCGTCTACGATGGCAGCTACCTGCAAAATAAGCCATCTTTTAGTAGAATCCGTGCCTTTAATCCATTTGTGATGTTTTACTGTAAACTAACCTAAATGCAATGCAATGATGCTTGAATGCAGCAGAAATATGGGTTAAAAAAGGTGTAAATAATAGAACTTTTACACACTCAACAGGTAAGGCGACTGGAAGGGAGTAACATGATACAGAAGGACCAAATCGGCCTCGTATAGGTGTTTGTACACCTCCTTGTATGGAATGGAAAGAGGGGTGAAAGACATCTTATCCTTTTCCCTCTTGGGAGCCCTATTTTCTCTTATGTTTGAGCTTTGCGGATTCCCGATTGTGCCTTGAGGCAGTGAGATTGTGAGGTGCTTAGGATCCTCGTAGGTACTGGTGTTGTTCACCTCATGATCTCTCTTCTTGAACTGCTTCCAAGCATTTTCTCCTCCATCAATTATACCACTCTTGATAGCTGGCTCAATACTTTCACTAGTCATAACCATATCTGAGAAATTACCGATAGGGTTGCTTATCATGCGGTCATAGAGGGTTCCCTTCAAAGTATTGATAAACATAGGAGAGATCTCATTTTCGCGGAGTGAAGGTTGGACTTGCGCCGCCACGTCTCGCCAACGCTAGGCGTACTCACGGAGGCTCTCATTGTGCCTTTGCTCCAAACCTTGTAGCATGATTCGGTTTGGGACCATATCGGTTATGTGCTTATACTGATCTGTGAAAGCCTTGGCCAAATCCTTCCATGACCTAATCTGAGCACGGGTTAACTGATTGTACCACCTCATCGTGGACCCCGCTAAGCTATCTTGAAAGCAGTGAATTAGCAGCCTCTCATTGTCGATGAAACTCGTCATCTTTCTACAGAACATGGTTATGTAGGCAGTAGGGCAAGTTGTCCAGTCAAACTTTTCAAACTCCGGCGTCTTGAACTTGGGTGGAATTACCAAGTCTGGAACCAAACTGAGGTCTCTAGCATTCGTCCCATATGACCCTTCTTCTTCCTCCTTTGTTTAGAATTTCTCCTCGAGGTCATTCCGTGTCTCTTCTAGTTTCTTCGAGAATTCTGCCTTGACCTTGTTCAATTTCTCAATCTCATCCAAATTCGGGACACTATCCCCAACATTTTCTACATGATTAAAAATCAAACTCGATGGAGCACGGGTAGAGGCGCCCGTCTGATGCGATATTGTCCCATCTCCTTGAGTAGTCGCTTCTTGCGAGGGCTTAGGGGTGTCAGTGACAAAACCAGAGGAATACGAGGGGTCTCCCGTCTCTTGACTAGGGTTTTCAACAACACTCTTCCCTCTTAGACTGGCTTGTAGCAACTGAGATATCTCTTTCATCATATCTTGTTGGGACTTGATGATGGCGTCCCTCAATTCTTGCAGAGCTCGCTCCAATTGATCCCTTAAATCGGCTTCCAACTTAGCAAAACTCTCCTCCATTTGCTTCTTTTGATGGTGAGTAAAGTGTGGATGCAGAATCTTTGATAGTCAAGAATACTGCCATGACCCCAACAATTAATTTTATGTTTATGATTTAATGTATGCAATGTGTCGTATGCATAACAGAAACATATGATTAAAGGAAATAAATTAAAAAACACAATTGAATGCAAAGAAGTGTTGATTCGATGAACATCCCCATTAAACAACTTTTCATAATGAAGATCAAGTTTTATTACAACGAGATAAGAAATTAGGTATATAGGGTACGACTTTCAATAAGTTTTTCTCATCTCCCCCCTCTAAATTAGCACGTTTCGGAAACTTTGTTGCTATGGACTCTTTCTCCCGTTACGACAGTCTTCAATTTTAGACTGTTCTCGAATCAACACTTCGTATGAAAATGCCATGAACGTGCAAAAATAATCAAACAAAACAAGACAAAAAAGGCAAATGGATTAGTAACAAAAATAATGAATACTGAATAAAAAACGAATAAATAACAACATAAAGACCTAACAACCTGCATTCTAGCTTGCTACGGTTATCCGCATGGCTCTAATGGGGTGGGCTTTTTAAATTCTCACACATGTGGGTTCGGTTCTAAGAAAGGGTACCCAAACCTATCTTATTACCTACTAAGGCAACAAGAACCCCAATTCTGGCCCATTACAAGCTTGCGAATTGGTTTCGGTTCGAGGGAAAGCACGACCTAGTGACGTGGAGGGCTGCTCACGTGTCAAAGGCGTGGATTCCGGAAGTGAATTACCGACACGTGGAGGGATACTCACGTGGGTATGGGCGTTTCACTCCCACTTAATGGACGAAGCTCGGGTATAGAGCTTAATGATCATGATGCAACACATGTCGGTGATTTCTTAGAAATTAAATGAAAAATTAATTCAAAGACCACCAATTATCAAAGCTCGTACAATCAAAGTCACATTTTCAAGAAATAATTAACCTCATTAAAGTCAAATTAAATTTAAAAAATTTCCATCATTAAAAGCAACAATTATTTTCTTGGCTTAACTCTCTTTTTGTTTTGAAAAACAAAATTTGGTCCCCAGCGGAGTCGCCAAGCTGTAACGACGTCTTTTGAAGAAAACTAATAACTTTAAAACTATCCCACGTTTTTTTTAGAAAATTGATTAAATGGGGATTTTTGTTCTAAAAAATTCGAGTTTTGGAAAATAGTAAAAATTTGGAGTCGCCACCGGCCACTAAGGTAGGCCGAACACCATAAAAAAACCAGAGATTCATTTGAAAGGGTTCGGGAGTTGGTTACGTGTGAGGAAGGGTTAGCACCCCCATCTCGCCCGAAAATCGGTACCAGAACACTTGTTGCTTTTAATTCGATGGAAATTGTTGAAATTTAAAATGAATTTAATTAGGATTTCTTAGTTGAAAATTAACCTTAATTGTATGAGCTTTATTAAATTGGTGGTTTCAAATTAATTAGACATTTAATTAAAAAGGATGACGATACACCGGACCAAAGACTAAACTGAAATCATATAAGTCTGACTGTCGTGTTAGTTTAGGGTTCAGATCCCGTACGTCACCTTTATGCATGATGCAAGCAGAAAAAGTATGATGTCGTGGTCTTGTTCGTTTTAATTACTTACGAATTTACCTTTAGACGATGTCAATTGATTCGAATATTCGGGGAATATCCAATAAGCTAGGATATTACAACCCAAATACGCGAATTAATAAGTACCTCATTTTTATGATTAAAATTAATTATTATGCAAATTAGAATATTAAAAGTCACGTGAATGAAAATTATGGGTGCATGTCACATATAAACATCACATTAGGACATCAAAAGCAAATTACACTATGTAAAAAAACTATAATATATTTATTAAAACTATATTATACATACATATCTATGCATTATACCATAAACGCATGAAGATCACATATTACCGCATAATATAGGCATATCAAACCAAAAATCACATGTCCACATTAAACATATCTATCAACATGGCAAAATCATAAAAAAAAGACTGAAATGTAAGAAATTTAAAGATGCAAGGCAAAAAAGAAAATGCATGATTAAAGGGAAAACACTTGAAAATGGACTAAAATGAACAAAAACCTGAATCCCAGGACCCAAACGAAGATTAGACCACTCGAAATTCGGTTAAAATCAAATTAAGGACGAAATTAAAAACATTTAAAAAATTTGAGGGACCACGGGCGTGGTTTTAGAAAGCGGAGGCCCTTGTGCGCGTAATAACAACGACGTAGAGGGATTTATTAGGGGATTAAACCGATTTTAAAATGTTGAAACTCTATAAAAGCGGACTTAAAACCATTGATACCCCTTTTTTGCTAACCCTAACTCTCAGAGACTCCCCTCTTCTCTCGTCTATCGAATGCCACTACGCCGATCGTCGCTAATCGACGGCCGACGAACTCGGAAACCCTAAAACTAAAAAAACTCTTTTTCCTGAAACCTTTCAAAACCAAAAATCGAAAACCCGTTTTACTTCGCGAAAACAGAACTGAAAAATCCCTCTTTTTATTTTGAAATCGAAAACGATCCCCCTTTTTTTGGTTACAACTATTACTGAATCACCATGCACAGCCTTGAGAGGCCAGAGAGCTTATCGACGGAAAAAGGGGCAACCGAGGTTCGAGAAGATAAAACGGCAGAAGTAAAAAAAAGAAACCCTAAAGCTTTTTTTTTATATGCTTCGAAACGTAATGAAAGAAGAAGATGATATTACCTCTAAAACTGAGGCGTTTTTGCTTCTATTGTTCTCTGAAATTTCCCCAATGATCCTTGGCATTACATCTCTTGGTTTCGGGTTTTATAACACCAAAAATTACAATTTTTTACATAAAACCGGAAATGAAAAAAATGCTATTGGTTGATCATGTTTATTTTGGCCGGATTCATGCCCTCTGATTTTGTACATTTCTGTTATTCTTGTTTTTGTTTGCATGTACTGGCTGTGAGGAGGGGGACCAGTGAAGACGGCGCGGCTTGGAGGCTGAAGAATCGGCACGGCTTGGGGGTTGAGGAGTTGGACCAGTCGAACGTCGTGGAGCAATCTCAGCCACTGATGAATGGATCTGGAGCGTCGTGCGCGAGCTCCACGCGCGCGGCGTGAGACTTCGATGCAGAAGCCGAAGCGTCCGGGCGTGGTTTGCACTCGCGCGTGGGGATGGCGGACATGCGCGCGTGAGTTTGTGTGGGAGCTGAAAGGCCTCCTTTATTCGATCTGGATCGTCAGATCGTTCTAGATCTGACGGTGAGGATTAAGCTGCGTAGAAGAGGGGGATAATTAGGTCTTGTATAATTAGATTAAGGTAGGGTTTAATAGTTGGGCCGAAAATGGGCCATGTAATATAATATGTAATTTTTGGGCTTGGGCTTTTTAATGTGTGATAAGGTTTTTTTTGGGAAAACCGCTAAATTGAGGCCTTATCACTATCTCTTCTTGAAAAATATTTTATTTCAAAAGGGGGAAATCCGTATTTTGAAAAACTGTAAAAATTGGAGTCGCCACCGGCCACTAAGGTAGGCCGGACACCATAAAACCAGAGATTCGTTTTAAAACGGGTTCAGGAGTTGGTTACGTGTGGGGAAGGATTAGCAGCCCCATCACGCCCGGAAATCGGTACCAAATTGCTTGTTGCCTTTTGATCGATAGAAATTATTTAAAACCCGAAGTGAATTTAATAAAAATGTTCTTAAATGAAACTGTGACTCAAACAGCACGGGCTATATCGAATTGTGGCTTTAGAATTAATTAAACATTTAATTAAAAAGGATGACGGTACACCGGACCATAGACTAAACTGACATCATATAAGATTGACTGCCGTGTTAGTTTAGGGTTCGGATCCCGTACGTCACCTTTATGCATGGTGCAGACAAATAAAGGATGATACGTGGAATTTCCATTTTTACGCTTTCGCTTACCTAGAGACGGTGAAAATTAACCCAAATATTCGATCGACATCCATTAAGCTAGGACTGTCGTTTTTCGGATACCAGGGTTAATTAATACCTCTCTTGGGGTATATTTTTAAGTTAATTAATTATCGAGCTGAATTAAAGAGTCACATGAATGACAATTAAAATGCATGTCACATATATTAGAACCAAATGACATCAAAAAATCATACAACGAATATATATTCGAATGGCATGAAAACTAGCTAAAACACACATAAAAAAACAAGCATGCAATATATATGACAAGGGTACATTAAACGCATAAAAATCATACATAAAAACATACAAATTAATATGTATAAAAGCATACCCCACGAATTTAAACATTTACAATAAACCAACATACTATATGACAACCAAACATATATTTGACCCATCATGACAAAACAGATAAAAACACATATATAAAAACACATGCACCGTACTATACTACGTATCATAAATAAATGCTTGAACAAGATTAAAAACATACAATCGCATACTAAAATAAATAGCACGTGGGTAAACATTAAAGAACACAAATATTACATTCATAATAAATACGCATAACAATAATACAAATTACCATATATATATTCACTAAAAAAAGGACTAATGTGAACAACAAGATGTAATATGCAAAATAAGTAAAATGAAGGAAATAAAGTTAAACTGGAAGGGACCAGAGCGGTAATTAAAACAATAAAAAAATGATTACAACACGTAGCAGGACTCAATTAAAATAACGCGGAACTTTACAGGGACTAAAATGGTGATTAACCCACCCGAAAATCGATTAAAACAAAAGTCAGGACGAAATTGAAAATGTTTAAAAACATTGGAGGACCACGGGCATGGTTTTGTAATGCGGAAGCCCCTCTCGCGCGAATATGTCGACACGGAGGGGCTTAAATATGATTAACCCGTTTTAAAAAAACTAAAACACTATATAACCCAAATTAAAAATACATTTAAGCCCCTTTTCATTTTATTAACCCTAATCCGAAAAAACTTTACCCCTTTTCCTCTAAAAAATTCTGCACCGCAAGGGTTCCGGTCGCCGTTGCAAGCGCCGGAACCCTAAAAAATCAGTTTTTAGACTTCCGAAACCCCAAAAATCCTTAAAAAAACCTTTGTTTTGATGAAAACCGAACCAAAAAAATCCTATTTTCCTTCCCTTTTCTTTTGATTGAAAACCCTAAAAAAATAAAAAACCTTCTACAGGCGATCTTCGTTCACCGGCTCACCATGCATGGCCCCGAAAGGGGCCTGACGGCTTATCGCCAGTGAAGAGGATCGAAGATTAAAGAGGGGAAGACCCGAAACAAAGGTAAAAAAGGGGATTTTCTATTTTTATTATATATATTTTTTATATTTCGAAGCTGAAAGAAACACTAATATACCTCTGAAATTTCTGCCTTGTTTGTATTGATTGAAGCTTCTGATTACAAAAACTCTCTGAAAAACCACTAATGCCTCTCTGTAATTTTCGAATGGTTCCCCCCTTTTACATTGCATTCTGCTCGGGTTTATATAGCCCGAATATTACATATTTTCCTTTTCTAAATTACATGTAAATGCTGGAAAATCTGCTAGTTGATTTGTACGATTTCGGTTGTTGATTGCCTCTGAAATTCTGCATTTTTGTTTCTGAAATTCCGCTGAAATTTGTTGTGGTTTTTGTTTGCGTGCACTGCTGCAGAGAGGGGACCAGAGAGCCTGGCTGAGACGTGGCCGGTTGCATGCCGTTGATGGGATTCGGACGGGCTCGGGGAACTCGAAGAGGTCGTCGGTGTACCGCACGCGCGCGTGGAGAGCTGAAACGACGCGCGTGAAGGAGCTGGGGGCTGCGCGTGGGGCTCTGGAAGCTTCCAATCTTCGATCCTGTCCGTCGATATCGATCCAGATCTGACGGTGGATCTGGTACGGCGCTAGGGCTACAGCAGAGGGCCTCTAGGGTTTCTCCGTCTCGCGTCATCTGGAATGTTGATGCTGGTCTGGATCTAATGGTTGAAGTGGGGGGCGGTTGCAAAACAAAGAGGAGGGTGCATTAGGGTTTCTTTTTTCAGTAGATTAGGGCTAGGTTATTTGGGCCGAAACAGGCCTTGTAATCTTTTTGGGTTTTTAATATCTAATGGACATTATTGATAAACTTGGGCTTGTATTATTTAACATACATTGGGCTTATTACTTAGTAGTTTTTTCAGTTTTCTTATTTGTCTCGATATATTAATAATAACAATATAATACTAATGATACGATAATAATAATGACAATATGCGATAACAATATGAATAATAATAATAGATAATGATGGATAATATTATGTTAATAATATAGGTACGAATAATAATAGTAATGATAAGATAATAATATAATGATAATTTATAAGTAGATAAGAATAGATAATGATAATAAAATATGATAAAATGAGGATAATAATAATAATACTAATAATGATATAACACGGTGGTAAGATAATAATGTAATAATAATAATGATAGTAATAATGGTAATGTTAATAATAACAATAATAATAATAGCAATAATGGTAATAATAATATTAATAATAATAATAGCATATGATAATAATATGGGTAACAATAATAATAAAGAAGATGACATACTATATTAGTAGTGTTTAGGGGTTTCTCACACAAATGATATAATAATAGATATAATACTAATAGTAATATTTTTTGCTTTTTTCTTGGATTTTAATGACACATTTACATAGTTAATAACTAGACAACAGCCCATATAAGCCCACTATTATAAGACGAAATAAAAAGATGTTAGCCCGGACAAAATTAGTGATTACAATTGCCCCTCTTTGCTTATCCTTGTGGAACAAGAAAAAAGCAAAGACCATAAGCACTAATTTTGTCCAACTTCCCTGTTTGGGTGATTTGCTCCTCCGAAGCAGCAGAAACAAAGTGGGTAGCATCGGCGTGTCCTTCTGGAACGGCAAGGGAGATAATTGATTCATCTTTCTGAAGCGGCAAATAATAGACCAAAATAACTTGTTTTCCCGAAGCGGCAAAAACAAACTGGATAGTGTCGGCATGTCCTTCCGGAACGGTAAGGGAGATAATTGATTCATCTTTCCGAAGCGGCAAAGAATAGACCAAAATAACTTGTTTTCCCGAAGCGGCAAAAACAAACTGAGCAGCACTGGCATGTCCATCCGAAACGGCAAGGGACATAATTAATTCATTCTTCCGAAGCGGCAAAGAACAAACCCAAATAACTTGCTTTCCCTAAACGAAAAAAACGAACTGAGCAGGTTTGGCATGTCCTTCCGGAACGACAAGAGACATAATTGATTCATCTTTCCGAAGCGGCAAAGATAAACTGAGCAGCGCTGGCATGTCCTTCCGGAACGACAAGGGACATAATTGAATCATTCTTCCGAAGAGGCAAATAACAAACCCAAATAACTTGTTTTCCCGAAGCGGCAAAAACAAAAGTGGGTAGGCCTTCTGGCTTTTCTGCCCGAAAATCCTTGAGCTCTTTTGCTCTTAGATCTTGATGTGGCGAGTCTGAAATTCTTCGCCTTAAGCTACGTTTGCTCCTCCGAAGCAGCATGAACAAAGTGGGTAGCGTTGGTATGTCCTTCTGGAACGACAAAGGACATAGTTGATTCATCTTTCCGAAGCGGCAAAGAACAAACCCAAATAACTTGTTTCCCGAAGCGGCAAAAACAAACTGGGTAACGTTGGCATGTCCTTTCGGAACGGCAAGGGACATAATTGATTCATCTTTCCGAAGCGACAAAGAACAAACCCAAATAACTTGTTTCCCGAAGCGGCAAAAACAAACTGGGTAATGTTGGCATGTCCTTCCGGAACGGCAAGGGACATAATTGATTCATCTTTCTGAAGCGGCAAAGAACAAACCCAAATAATTTGTTTTCCCGAAGCGGCGAAAACAAACTGAGCAGGCCTTCTGGCTTTTCTGCCCAAAAATCCTTGAACTCTTCTGCTCTTTGATGCGGCGAGTCTGAAATTCTTCGCCTGAAGCTACGTTTGCTCTTCCGAAGAGGCAGGAACAAAGTCGGTAGCGTTGGTATGTCCTTCCGGAACGACAAGGGACATAATTGATTCATCTTTCCGAAGCAGCAAAGAATAAACCCAAATAACTTGTTTCCCCGAAGCGGCAAAAACAAACTGAGCAGGCCTTTTGGCTTTTCTGCCCGGAAATCCTTGAGCTCTTTTACTCTTAGATCCTGATGCAGCGAGTTTGAAATTCTTCGCCTGAAGTTTTGAGCTATGAGTGTCTGCCTCTCTTGCTCTGAAATTCTGAAGTTGTGGGTTTCTTTTCTCTTCTTCTTTCTCTTTCTTTCTTTTTCCTTCTTTTCTTCTTCTTCTTCTTCTTCTCCTTCTTTCTCATCTTCTTCTTTCTCTTTTTCATTCTTTTTCTTTTTCTTCCTTTCTCATTTTTCTTCTTGTTCTTGTTCTTTTCTTTTCTTTTTTATATCTTTTTCTTATTTTTCTTCTCTCTTTTTTCTTTCTTCTTTTCTTCTTTCTCTCTTTTACCTCTTATTCTTTTCTTTTTCTTTCTTCCTTTTTCTTTTTCTTTTTCTCTCTTCTTTTTTCTTTCCTCTTTTCTTTTAATTTAAAAACCAAGAAACCTGAATTTTTATTTAAAAAAAAACATTCCAAGGGGGATAAAATTGAGAAATTTAAATTTTGAGGAAAACGTCTCTTAGAAAGGGTAAAATTAAGGAATTTGGGGTTTTGAGGAAAACACATCCTTTAGGAAGGATTAAATTGAGGAATTTGAATTTTGCGAAAAATATCCTTTTGGAAGGAATAAAATTGAGAAATATAGTTTTGAGAAAGACATCCTTAAAGAAGGATAACATTGAGGAAATTGGAATTTTTAGAAAAACATCCTTGGAAGGATAAAATTGAAAAATTGAGTTTTGAGAAAAACATCCTTTAGAAAGGATAAAATTGAGGAATTGAGTTTTAAGAAAAACATCTTTTAGAAAGGATATAATCGAGAAATTTGAATTCTGAGAAAAACATCCTTTAGAAAGGATAAAAAAATCACGGATTAAGAACCTTGATACCAGTCAAAGGATTCTTGAGATCTATTTCTCTTCTCGTAGAGCCGTAGATCCACCCCTTTATTAATCTTCAAAATACCTGTTTAAAGTAAACAAAATGCTATGATGGTATGAGTTAGCATGCTCCTAACATAGATATGTCTAACTCAATGATGCATGAGCATATTTTATGATGCAATGATGCGTATGGTCATGAGAATGCAAAGATGCATGAATTTAGTTTGTCTTTATTCTCTAGGGTCGGTGGTCATCATCTTGGGACTACAACCACTCATCAATCTCGTGTCTCGACAAAACTTGCCCCCAAACTTGTGTTGCTCGTTCTTCAAGCCTAGTGACCTCGATCGTGATTGGAATCTTTAATCAAGTACTTCTAAGCCGTATGACATCTCTCGTCTATTCTGATTCGAAGTCTCATGCGCAGAAGCCTCTGTTGTTCCACGGACAATGATGCCCCTTCACAACAACTTAACTTCAATGGTTCTTTCACCATCCCCACACCACGTAGTGCCCTTAACTTTGGGTCTTACTGACGGCGATGCATTTATCTCTGAAGTAATACAAGGAAATCTCTTTGTTTTAAAAATATGTCCATTCGCTGGTCGTCATTCTAATGAAGAGTAGATTTTCAAATTAACATACAGAATCTTGAAACCAAAAGTCTAATTAAAAGAAAAACAAAATAGGATGCCCCGGATATCAAATGCTAGAGCGTCTTAGATTCAATTTTCCGGTTATCACTTGCGTCTATGAAGACTTTAAATGTTGCGGCAATATTTGAAGTTATGAAACTCCTCCCTAATCGCTAGTTCATCCTCATGATTAAGGTACTTGCTGGATCAGCTCGATTACCATTCCTTCTAGTTCTCATCATGTTTATGATTACCATTGATTTCATGTCGGTGTCCTCAAGGATTCCCTTCCGGGACTTATTCAATTTGTTCATTCATTTCTTTTCTTAGGGGAATTCAACTCGTCACAGTCCTTTGGCCCGGGAATAAAGATGGAGCATACAACGATACTCCGAGTTACTCGGCATGGTCACGATTTTGAAAATATTACCATCACTCATGAAGCGAAGAGTTTCAGGCTTCAGCGGAGTGCCCCTAAAATTCCACACTCGTATCCGAAAATTCCTATTACCAGGTTTCGGATATTGGAGTGCTTTTTGTTAATGCCTATTACCAGGCTCTGAAATTAAAACCATTTATTTTGTTTTGAAATAGTCTATTTTTCACTTTTCTTTTTTTTTATTTTTTTCTCTTTTTTGGCACATTTAAGAAACTTTATTTGGGTTCTCTTAGGAGGTTTCCTTATCATCAAACATCATTGAAGGAATAGTAATCTTGCTTCTCTCGCTTTACCGACCAGAGCGGACGGAGCGGGAAATCTTACTTCATCGTTATCACAACATTCAATCGATCTCTTTCATTAGAATCAATGCCACATCAAACATGTGATATCCGAGGACCTATGAAGGTAAGGAGGGATATACATATATATGATTTCAAGGTTATTGTATGTTAAGAAAAATGCATTTTTCATTAGAAAGAAAATTTGCAAACATAACAAGTGCCCTCACAAAAAGATCATTGCTATCTTCAAGCAAATGCGACATGAGGTCCTAACAAGAAAATGCGACATGAATGAAGGCTTAAACACACGAGGTCCTAACAACCTAGGAAACAACACCTCCCCAAAAGTTGCGCTCATCATTCTTTCTTTTCAAAACTTCAAAAGACCGTTCTCGATCAGTCCTTGAACTTTGTTTTTCAGCGCCCCAAAATTCTCCGTGGTGTGGCCCATGCTTCCCACATGGTAGTCACATATGACATTAACATCATAACCTTCAGGATAGGGAGGATCCTTTGGTTTGGACTGAACAGAGGTCAGAAGCTTCTTCTCAATAAGCACTGGGAGCAAATCGGTGTATGATATAGGAACTGGGTGGAGAACCCTTGGGGGCTTTGCAAACCATGATGCTTGATTATGGAAGCGGTCATGTAACTAGTTGTTTGGGCGAGAGCCCACCATATGAACTTGGGATTCATGCCCCTTATGGGCGGTCGTGTTTTGGGGATCCACTATCTTCCCTTTCTTGATAGCGTCCTCAATACGTTCTCCTATCATGACCATGTTCGCAAAGCTACTGGAGGGATTGCTTATCAAGTGATCGTACAAGACTCCTCTCAGAGTGTCCACAAACAAGGGAATGATTTCACCTTCCGGAAGTGGGGGCTGCACCTGAGCTGCTACGTTTCGCCAATGTCAGGCATACTCATGGATACTCTCACCGTGCTTTTGTTGCATCCCTTGTAGCATGAGCCGATTCGGAGTCATATCAGTTACATGCTTGTATTGACCGATGAAGGCTTTTGAAAGATCTTTCCATGACTTGATGTCGACTCGACTAAGTTGAGCATACCAACGAGTTGTAGAACCGGTTAAACTGTCTTGAAAATAGTGAATAAGTAGCTTTTTGTCTGTGATAAAAGTTGTCATCCTCCGGTAATACATAGTAATGTGCGCTAAGGGGCAAGTAGTTCCATCATACTTCTCAAAACCGAGAACTTTAAATTTCGGTGGAAGGACTAAATCCGTTACAAGACTCAAATTGCTGGAATCATTCCCTTACTCATCCGTCTCTTGCAAGGTCTTGAATCTTTCTTCAAAGAAGTGGAATCTCTCCTCATGCTTCTCTTCTATCTCGACCTTAATCCTCTCCACTTCATTCTCATATCCTGCCCCTAAGTTGATGGGCTGATTCGTTGACTTTCCCCCGTGGTGGCTAACAGTCGTTCCAACAGCAGTCTTGGCGTAGATTCCCGCATAGACTCTTTTTCCGGGATTCGGTACTTCCGGTTGAGCTTTCATGTGAGATGCAAAACCCTCGTGCCCTTCAATGTCTGAGCTATCCATAGAAACTCTTTCCTCGCTTTTCATCTTCAGTAACAGATCAGTCATTTGAGCAATAATAGAAGCTTGCGACTGTGTGATCTAATCACCGATATTCTTACTGACCCCATCCGTACGAGTTTCGAGGTCCTTCTGCCCCTTCTCTACCTTTGTCAATCTCTCTTCCATTGTTCGGGTATGCCAACGGGTGGTGTATGAATGGGGAATGATTGCAGACTAATCTTTCACTTTCTGCCATGATATTTTTCGCGATTAATTCCATGATTGATCAATGTATGCCATGTATCATATGTATGAAAATGAGATAACTTAAAAACAAGTATGCAAAGAATAATGCATGTGTTGTATGCACAACAAGGATAGATGATTAAAGGTAATCAAACAGACATGTACAATTGAATGCGAAGATGCATTGATTTGATAGCCATTAATTTTATTTGTTTAATGAATGAATGAATGAATCGTATGTACAACATATGATTAAAGGTAATCAATCAAAATGTATAATTGAATGCAAATGTGCATTGATCATTAAAAAATGTGTTATATGTACAACAGAAACAAATGATTAAAGGTAATCAATCAAAATGTATAATTGAATGCAAATGTGCATTAAACATTAATCTTATAAATGCAATGTGTCGTATGTACAACATATGATTAAAGATAATCAAGCAAAATGTATAATTGAATGCAAAGGTGCATAAATGCAATGGGTCGTATGGACAACATATGGTTAAGAGCAATCAAACAAAATGCATAATTGAAATGCAAAGGTGCATTGAACATTAATTTCATGAATGCAATGTGTCATATGTACAACAGAAGCACATGACTAAAGGTAATTAAACAAAATGCATAATGGAAATGCAAAGAGCAATACTGAGTTCGGCAAATATCCTCGTTAAACAACTCATGTCAATGGGAAACCTTGGTTTGTTACGACGATCGACGGAAACCCACTACATATGGTTCTCTAGCTGGCGTCTAAGCTGACGATTTTCTTCAAGACTCACACAATCACTCCTTCTTTCTCTAGGGATCGGGCGTTCTCTTGTATCCACGTTAACAAATAGGCCAACTCTCGGTCCTGCCCTCATGTGGTGTAGGTGACGAATTATGATTGATCCACTGTCGATACTTGGTGCTCTTGACTTACTATTTGAAAGGGTCCCACTGAGCCTGACCTTCAAAGCTTATCAGAGCTGAGGTCAGAATTCCCTCTGACTTGAAGTTTTTTTCGATTGAGACTTGATTGTGGTTCTCGCTAATTTCCTTGCAAGACTCGATATGTTCCAACTGTTGTAGTCAAATCAAAGTTGGCGATCGTAGAACAAATGTAGGTTGAACTCCAAGATTTAGAGTACCGGTCACTTGCCTGGAACGTCTAACAAATATGTGAGGTGGCCTTTTCTTGTTTTTGAAAGCCTTTCTTGTCTCGGAATCCCAACCATGTAGTCGTTCTCCTTGTGGCTATATTTTCATCGAGGTCCTTCTTACTATTGTTGCAGACCAAATTTCCCACTGATAAAGTCTTTAATTTCAGATTATTTCCAACTCAATGTGCTCTTTATGCAACGATGATATATGCAAAATAAGAGAAAAGGGGAAGAAAAGCAAAGGTGTTAGTTACAAGATAAACATAAATCATAAGGCAAGCAATGAAATTCAAGCATTAAAGAAAGCGTAGAAACAAGCAATTAGCAAGAAAGCCTAGACACTCTAAACTCTAGGGTTATCCGCATGGCTCTAATGGGGTAGGTTTCTTATATTCTCACGCATGAGTTCGGTTCTAATAAAGGGTACCCGAACCTATCTCATCACCTACTAAGGCAATAAGAACCCCAATTCTGGCCCATTACAGGCTTGCGAATTGGTTTCGGTTCGAGGGAAAGCACGACCTAATGACGTGGAGGGCTGCTCACGTGTCAAAGGCGTGGATTCCGGAAGTGAATTACCGACCCGTGGAGGGATACTCACGTGGGTATGGGCGTTTCACTCCCACTTAAGGGTATAGCTCGGGTATAGAGCTTGATGATCATGATGCAACACATGTCAGTGACTCCTTTGAAATTAAATGAGGAATTAATTCGAATACCACAAATTTTCAAAGCCCGTTTAATTTAAGTCATATTTTCAAGGAAGAACAAACTTATTAAATTCACTTTGAATTTTAAATATTTTCTATCGATTAAAAGGCAACAAGTGTTTTATTGGCTTAACTCTCTTTTTTTGTTTTGTAAAAACAAAAATTTTGTCCCCAGCGGAGTCGCCAAACTGTGATAAGGTTTTTTTGTGTGGGAAAACCGCTAAATTGAGGCCTTATCACTATCTCTTCTTGAAAAGGATTTTATTTAAAAAGGGGGGAAATCTGTATTTTGAAAAACTGTAAAAACTGGAGTCGCCACCGGCCACTGAGGTAGGCCGGACACCACTAAACCAGAGATTCGTTTTAAAACGGGTTCGGGAGTTGGTTACGTGTGGGGAAGGATTAGCACCCCCATCACGCCCGGAAATCAGTACCAAATTGCTTGTTGCCTTTTGATCGATAGAAATTATTTAAAACCCGAAGTGAATTTAATAAAAATGTTCTTAAATGAAAATGTGACTCAAACAGCACGGGCTATATCGAATTGTGGCTTTAGAATTAATTAAACATTTAATTAAAAAGGATGACGGTACACCGGACCATAGACTAAACCGACATCATATAAGATTGACTACCGTGTTAGTTTAGGGTTCGGATCCCGTACGTCACCTTTATGCATGGTGCAGACAAATAAAGGATGATGCGGGGAATTTCCATTTTTACGCTTTCGCTTACCTAGAGACGGTGAAAATTAACCCAAATATTCGATCGACATCCATTAAGCTAGGACTGTCGTTTTTCGGATATTAGGGTTAATTAATACCTCTCTTGGGGTATATTTTTAAGTTAATTAATTATCGAGCTGAATTAAAGAGTCACATGAATGAAAATTAAAATGCATGTCACATATATTCGAACCAAATGACATTAAAAATCATATAACGAATATATATTCGAATGGCATGAAAACTAGCTAAAACACACATAAAAAACAAGCATGCAATATATATGACAAGGGTACATTAAACGCATAAAAATCATACATAAAAACATACAAATTAATATGTATAAAAGCATACCCCACGAATTTAAACATTTACACTAAACCAACATACAATATGACAACCAAACATATATTTGACCCATCATGACAAAACAGATAAAAACACATGCACCGTACTATACTACGTATCATAAATACATGCTTGAACAAGATTAAAAACATACAATCGCATACTAAAATAAATAGCACGTGGGTAAATATTAAAGAACACAAATATTACATTCATAATAAATACGCATAACAATAATACAAATTAACATATATATATTCACTAAAAAAAGGACCAATGTGAACAACAAGATGTAATATGCAAAATAAGTAAAATGAAGGAAATAAAGGTAAACTGACAGGGACCAGAGCTGTAATTAAACCAATAAAAAAAACTGACTACAACACGTAGCAGGACTCAATTAAAATAACGCGGAACGTTACAGGGACTAAAATGGTGATTAACCCACCCGAAAATCGATTAAAACAAAAGTCAGGATTAAAATTGTAATGCTGAAGCCCCTCTCGCGCGAATATGTTGACACGGAGGGACTTAAATGTGATTAACCCGTTCTAAAAAAAACTAAAACACTATATAACCCAAATTAAAAATACATTTCAGCCCCTTTTCATTTTATTAACCCTAATCCGAAAAAAATTTACCCCTTTTCCTCTGAAAAATCTGGCGCCGCAAGGGTTCCGGTCGCCGTTGCCGGCGCCGCAACCCTAAAAAACAGTTTTTAAACTTCCGAAACCCCAAAAATCCTTAAAAAACCTTTGTTTTGATGAAAACCGAACCAAAAAAAAATCCTATTTTCCTTCCCTTTTCTTTCGATTGAAACCCCCCCAAAAAAAAATAAAAAAAAAACCTTCTACAGGCGATCTCCGCTCACCGGCTCACCATGCATGGCCCCGAAAGGGGCCTAACGGCTTATCGCCAGTGAAGAGGATCGAAGAGCGAAGAGGGGAAGACCCGAAACAAAGGTAAAAAAGGGGATTTTCTATTTTTATTATATATATATTTTTTATATTTCGAAGCTGAAAGAAACACTAATATACCTCTGAAATTTCTGCCTTGTTTGTATTGATTGAAGCTTCCAATTACAAAAACTCTCTGAAAAACCACTAATGCCTCTCTGTAATTTCCGAATGGTTCCCCCTTTTACATTGCATTATGCTCGGGTTTATATAGCCCGAATATTACATATTTTCCTTTTCTAAATTACATGTAAATGCTGGAAAATCTTCTGGTTGATTTATACGATTTCGGTTGTTGATTGCCTCTGAAATTCTACATTTTTGTTTCTGAAATTCCTCTGACATTTGTTGTGGTTTTTGTTTGCGTGCACTGCTGGAGAGAGGGGACCAGAGAGCCTGGCTGAGACGTGGCCGGTTGCATGCCGTTGATGGGATTCGGACGGGCTCGGGGAACTCGAAGAGGCCGTCGGTGTACCGCACGCGCGCGTGGAGAGCTGAAACGACGCGCGTGAAGGAGCTGGGGGGCTGCGCGTGGGGCTCTGGAAGCTTCCAAGCTTCGATCCTGTCCGTTGATCTCGATCCAAATCTGACGGTGGATCTAGTGCGGTGCTAGGGCTACAGCAGAGGGCCTCTAGGGTTTCTCCGTCTCGCGTCATCTGGAATGTTGATGCTGGTCTGGATCTACTGGTTGAAGTGGGGGGCGGCTGCAAAACAAAGAGGAGGGTGCATTAGGGTTTCTTTTTTCAGTAGATTAGGGCTAGGTTATTTGGGCCGAAACAGGCCTTGTAATCTTTTTGGGTTTTTAATATCCGATGGACATTATTGATAAACTTGGGCTTGTATTATTTAACATACATTGGGCTTATTACTTAGTAGTTTTTTTTCAGTTTTCTTATTTGTCTCGATATATTAATAATAACAATATAATACTAATGATATGATAATAATAATAATGACAACATGTTATAACAATATGAATAATAATAATAGATAATGATGGATAATAATATGTTAATAATATAGGTACGAATAATAATAGTAATGATAAGATAATAATATAATGATAATTAATAAGTAGATAATAATAGATAATGATAATAAAATATGATAAAAATGAGGATAATAATAATAATACTAATAATGATATAACACGGTGGTAAGATAATAATGTAATAATAATAAGGATAGTAATAATGGTAATGTTAATAATAACAATAATAACAATGGTAATAATAATATTAATAGTAATAATAGCATATGATAATAATATTGGTAACAATAATAATAAAGAAGATGACATACTATATTAGTAGTGTTTAGGGGTTTCTCACATAAATGATATAATACTAATAGTAATATTTTTTGCTTTTTTCTTGGATTTTAATGACACATTTACATAGTTAATAACTAGACAACAGCCCATATAAGCCCACTATTATAAGACGAAATAAAAAGATGTTAGCCCGGACAAAATTAGTGATTACATAATGTAATGGATTGTAATGGACTTCGATGTAGAAGCCGAAGCATCCGGGCGTGGTTTGCTCTCGCGCGTGAGGATGGCAGACATGCGCGCGTGAGTTCGTGTGGGAGCTGAAAGGCCTCCTTCATTCGATCTGGACCGTCAGATCATTCCAGATCTGACGGTGAGGATTAAGTTGCGCAGAAGAGGGGGATAATTAGGTCTTGTATAATCAGATTAGGGTAGGGTTTAATAGTTGGGCCGGAAATGGGCCATGTAATATAATATGTAATTTTTTGGCTTAGGCTTTTTAATGTAATGGACTGTTTTATTAATAAATTGGGCTTTAATTCAACTGGGCATGTATTTTCTTTCTTTCTTTTTCAGCTTAATTAACAATAATAATAATAATAGTAATGTTAATAATAATAATAATAATAATAATAATAATAATAATAATAATAATAATAATAATAATAATAAGATGACATGAAGGAAGTGATATAATACACTAATAGTATTTAGGGGTTTTTCAAATGGATGATAATAATCATAACTACCCATCACTAATATGTACGAATAATATCAATAATATTTGCTTGTTTTAGTTTTAATCACTATATATAGTTAAAGTAGGTAAACAAAGCCCATTATTGCAAAATATAAAAACGGGTTAACACCCCGAACAAAATTAGTGATTACAAGTTCGTCATCTTTTAGCCACCTTAAACCCTAACCTATGTCTAGGCTAGATTGATCAACATCTAGTATTGATGAGGTCGTGCTTACTTCTTTCATGAGTTTGACTCTCTCGATGCCAAACAAACGGATTGCTCACAATCGATCTTTCGAACTCAATTGAAAACAATGAAGAACATGAAATAAGAAAACCTTGAATTTATTGAAAAAACAAACTTGAACCTAAACAACCGTTCTCACAACTACTTTACAACGTAACCCAAACCCTAGAGAATTTAGAACATAGTGGCAGCAAGAAAACACAAGAGAAACCTAAGCTATGCCGACTATGAGTTGTTTAAAACGCAAGGTATGATGGGGTATATATAGGGCATTGGCCTAGGTTAAGTCCTCCTTGGAGAAGAAGTCTTCCTCATTATAAAGTAGCTTTTGCATTGAATGCATCCCTTAAATTCTGACTTCTTTGACTTGAAATTGGACTCCTTGTGCCACAAGTAAGCTTAGGCCGCCTTAGACAATTTCTCCTTTGGTGGCTCTGTCCGCTGTTTTCGGCATCAGTAAATTGCGTCGATGGGCTCACTGGACTCAGAAAATTATGCTCTTCTAATCGCACTCCAATTCACCAAATCCTCCAATTGCTGCCCTAGGCGGCATATATGGCGGCGACAACTACTCATCAGCATCTCTTTCTGTGTTGAGCTGCTTCAGTACAGCTCCTTGGCTTGCTGCCTCAGCATCAGCTCCTCAGCTTTCTCCTCCTCCTGACAGCTTCTAGCATCTGAAACTAAAACTAAACTAAAACAATATATTTTCTCACCAAATCAAAAGATATTCAATAGAAATATGATAAAGCAAAGAATACTGTAAATAATGCATGCACCTAATCTTGCCTAAAATGTACTTAAGAACATCAATATATGAGATGGAATGTATACAAAATATAGGACTTATGAGCACTTTACAATACTCTCTTCCAATTTCTCTCACCGCTCTTATAAAATTCAAATGGCAACTAGAGGAGCATCTTCCAGCACTACCGTGGCACCAGCCTATACTCGCTTCGCACCGGCATCAGTGGAAGAAGGGTTCAAAACGCACTACATCTCACGGTAGGTGTGGGAAGAGCAAGGATTCCATACCTCAAGTGAAACAAATCACGGCATCGAGCACTTCCTTTTCAACAAGATCATACACTAGAAGTGGCAAGTCTTCTGCCTCCAGCCGGCCCAGGCCAATCTAACGATCGTACGAGAGTTCTATGCTAATAGGCCGAGTGACGACGCACTATTCATGCATGTGAGGGGAAAAGCCATCTGCATCGATGCCGACACCATCAACAGGTTCTACGGCCTGCACATTGAAAGAGATGAGCATGTCGAGGTTTTGGAGGCCCTAGATGAAGATGATTTCCTGCGCATAAATGAGGAGCTTTGCTTCGCCAGCACGCCATGGAAGGCCTGATCACACAAGAATCGGTGCAGCAGAAACATCTCAGGCTGGAAGCCAAACTGTGGAACAAGTTCATCTGCCACCGCCTTCTGCCGACATCCCACAGCACGACCGTTGATCGGCCCAGGCTTGCTCTTATCCACTCCATTATGCAAAATCGTAAAATTAATGTGGGTAATTTAATTGTGCAGGAAATCTGCAAATGCGCGGTGAAGGAGAAGGGGTCGCTCTATTTCTCGTCACTCATTACCAGCCTCTACACGGAGAATGAATTCCTATTCGATAGAACCAATGAATTCACAAAAGAAAGACAATGATAGGACAAGGTAACCTGCCACAGAATGAAGTCCCATTCGATAAAACCACGTTAAGATAGAGAAAAAGACAAACAAATGAAGATGTGTAGTGAGCAATGTCCATCCATCATATCTTCTTCACTTACTTATACACAAAGACAAGATAAAATCACTGTACAAAATCTTTTCATATCCAACATAAATAAAACCTTCATACAAATATAACAAAAGAGATTCACAAAATACAAGAAACATGCATGGTTAAATTTTCTCAAAAAAATCTACATCGTTAAAGATAGATAGAAAAAGAAAGGAGGAATCTTTGAAAAATTAAAAAAACATGCATGATTAAACCCTATAGCCCAAACCACTGGCGGAACCAGCAAGTAACACCCCAAATACTTTGAAAAAAAATTTAATATGTATTTTATATAAATATACATAAAAAAATTAACACCATTTTAAAAAGAAATTGACTCCAATTTTAAATATATTTGAGATCTTTTAACGGAAATTGATACTCACCATTTGATTCCACTTGTTTTTAATAAATGTGAATTAACACCCAAAAATTTGACACAACAATTTAAAATTTTTAGCTCTGCCACAGTCCCAAACCCCAAACTCTCACCAATAACTCAACCCTCAACCTTACTGACCGCTCCCTCACCATGTCATTCCCACAACCTCATTATTAAGATTGAGGTCCCAAGTAGAGCATATTATTTAATTGCATGTGGAATTGACATAGAGTGATAGAAGGGTGCGACTGCAAGAAGGTTGACTTGAATTTGCAGAACATTACTTATAGAAATTTTAGTTTTTTGTGGTTTCTAATACGAATGGAATGAATGTAATAATTTTTTTATAGAAATCTTTTGGAGACCGTATATGCCATACTAGGAACAGGAAAATGAAACTAGATTTCCCATGTGCACTCTCTCAAAAGAAAATAAGAACTAATTTGATGTTGGAGAATTTATCATCACCCTTTAGTCCTGATGTAGAATTTCAACTGCCCAAAAGTTGGAATTTGATTTCAAAATCGGAGAAAAACAACGTACGATGACGGTATCAACAGTAGATTCATGGAGTTGAGATTGTTTTATGGTTAAACAAAAATATATGTTCAAAAGGGTAAAACAAGTTTGGTGGGAAATTTTGAGACCCGTCGACTTTTGACGATGGTGATTGAAAGCGGTCGACGAGGTGTCAGCATTTGAATTGATTCGGTCTGAGGGAATGAAAAAGTGAGGAGGAAGAAAAAGAAAAAATAAATTAGGGGAAATGAAGAAAAAATAATTTTTGTAGGAATCAAAACAACGTCGTTTTGGACTAAATTTGATTTTATCTAGAGATCTAAAACGACGTCGTTTTGGTGTAGGTTGCAATGTCATAACGTCGTTAATTATTTAACGGCGGAGTAGCCAAAATAGGAGCAGTTTGAAAGTTCAGTGATTAAATTGAATATTTTTAAACTATAGTGGACAAAATAAGAACATAAAGATAATTGAGTGATGAAATTTGTAATTTATCCTTATAAGTTTGATTATGTTGTTTTGATAGTCAAATTTAAAATATATATATACTTCAATTATTTAATTTATCGATTTATTATCTTTTGATCACTGAATTTTAATCTTTATCTTTAAAAAAGTTAAAAAGAAAGGCATGGTTGTTCGACCATTTGAACTCAACGAGTGTTTTTAGTAGAAAAGAGGATGATTCTTTTGAACTCAACGAGTGTTTCCAGTGAAATAGAGGATGATTCTTTTGAACTCAACAAGTGTACTGTTTCTGATTGAAAAGATGATGATGTTTAGAGGCCATGTTTGAGCAATAATGTGTGCAAGATGTGTATATCTTTTTAAAAGGTTAAGAAAGAAAATAATATGAACATATATTATATTTTTTTTATAAAAAGCATAAATATATATTACACGATAAAACGCATACACACCTGAATTAATTTTTTAACGCTAGAATTTAAAACAATAAAATTTATAAAGAGGATGATTCTTTTAAATTCAAATGAATATTCTAAAAAAGGTGTGTGTTTATCTTTTTAAAGGGTTAAGAAGAAAAGTATGACATTTACCGTTTATAAAAAAGTATGAACACACCATGAATTAAAATTTTCAATGGCTAGAATTTCAAGACGGTGAAATTTATAAAGATGGGTCATCTTTTAGCGTTCTCTTTTCATAATTCATACTCATTGCAGAATTTCATCGACTTTTCTTTTCTTTATCCCTTTCATCGGTTTTAGATTTTCTTCAGCATGGTTCTTTTCAATATCCTTTCTTTTACCTAGCATTAGAATAAATGGGTTATATTATTTCGATCGCCTATTAGGTGGGTGATTTTCTGTTAGTTTTCTTCAACAAATGGGTTTTCATAGAAGAATCGAAGTGCTAGACCTTATTAGCCTAATGGGTTTCCTTTCTTTTTCAAGATTCTGTAACGATCAGAATCCGGTTGCCGAGATTTAAGGGAAGAAACAGATAAGAAGGAGAAAGAGAGATAACAGAATAGGGAAAGGACAAGGAAATTCAATTTTCATATTCGATAGTTTCGATTACAGCTCATGACACCCTTTAAACCCTACTTCCCTGGACGGTGCCATTTTATGTATTAACAAGGCCCCCTCAAACGCTGCGTTTCATTAATAGCTCTCAAACATAAAACTGAAATGAACAATAATTAACTAACAATCAAAATGCACTATCAACGGCTACTTTCTTGATTCAGGCTCGTGACAATACTCTCCCCTTCAGAGAATCCTTGACCTCAAGGATTAAAATCTGGAAATTGCTTCTTCAACAAGTGCAGAACCTCCCAGGTAGCATCCTCTGGGAATGAATTACTCCACTCAACAAGTACCTCTGTCACTACACGATTACCTCTTTTCCCAATTCGACGATCTATAATTCGTGTGAGTTCCTTGCTGATACTCCCATCAGCATCAATAATAGGCCATTCATCTTGTATCTTGTCAGATCCCACCCTCTTCTTCAACTGTGAAACATGGAACACTGGGTGTACTCTTGAATTTTCAGGTAGCTTCAGTTTGTAAGCTACGACTCCTATTCTTTCAATGATGAGAAAGGGTCCAAACCATCTGGAGGCAAGCTTTTGTCCAGTCCTTGCACATACTGTCTGTTACCTGTAGGGTTGGAGTTTCAGGAAGACCCAATCACCTACTTGATATTCACATTCTTTCCTTTTTCTATCAGCTTGACTTTTCATCCTTTCCTGGGCTCTCTGAAGGTGAAACTTCAGCATCTTAATGGCAGCTTCTCGGGCTTGTAGGCTTCTATCCACAGCTGCAACCATCGACTCACCAGCAATATAAGGCAAATGTACTGGGGGTGGCTGGCCATATAATGCCTGATATGGGGTGGTTCGAATAGCAGAATGAAATGTGGTGTTGTACCACCATTCTGCCAGATGCAGCCACTCAGACCAGTCTTTAGGTCTCTCACTTGTCATGCACCTAAGATAAGTCTCAAGGCACTGATTAACCCTTTCGGTTTGGCCATCAGTCTCTGGATGGTATGTTGTTGATGCATGCACCACCACTCCCAACTTCCCAAATAGCTCCTTCCAAAACAAGCTCATGAACACTTTGTCTCTATCACAGATTATGTTGCTGGGCAACCCATGAAGCTTGAACACATTCTTCAAGAAAGTTTGAGCCACATCCTTTGCTGTAAATGGATGAGTTAGCCCAAGGAAATGACTGTATTTGTTTAATCTATCCACCACCACCAAGATGCAGTCCATTTTCCCAGATTTTGGTAATCCTTCCACAAAATCCATTCCAATGGAGGACCATACTGTTTCAGGTATGGGCAAAGGCTGCAGTAAACCCCTTGGATGGTGTTTATCTCTCTTGTTCCTTTGACACACTATACACTCTCTAACCCAGTTCTTCACATCTCTCTTGAGACCCTTCTAATACAAAATAGTAGATACTCTTTGGTTTGTTGCAGTTGCTCCTGAGTGTCCCCCTACAACACTATCATGGAAGAATTTCAACAGTTCCTTCTTCAACTCAGAATCATTTCCCACTACTAGCTTCCCCTTCCTCTTCAAAAATCTTCCATCCCATTGGTACTTAGGATGTTTGTCAGCCTCTTTCTCCTTGGCCTCAATTATCTTCCTTAACTTGTCATCTTTTTGCCAAGTCTCCCTTATCTTTTCCAACAACTTGGAATCTACATGACTCACTCCCATTGTGCAACAACTACTCTCCCCATGCCTCCTAGATAAAGCATCAGCTATAATATTGTGAATGCCCTTTCTGTATTGGATCTCATATTCGAACCCCATCATCTTCACTACCCATTTCTGTTGAAAGGGGGTGAAGGCTTGGTTCTCAGCTAGAAATTTTAAGCTGTGGTGGTCAGTTTTGATTACAAAATGTCTCCCAACCAGGTAAGATGACCACCTCTTTACTGACATCAACACAGCCAGCATCTCTTTTTCATACACAGATAATCCCCTGTGTCTCACTCCCAGGCCCTTGCTGACGAATGCCAGAGGCCTCCCCTTTTGTACCAACACAGCACCAACTCCAGCTTCAGATGCATTTGCCTCCACAATGAATTCTGAATTGAAGTCAGGTAAGGCAAGAACTGGTGCAGAGCAAACAGCTTCCTTGAGTTTTCTGAAAGCTTCTTCCTCCTCCAATCCCCACTTCCAGGCCCCTTTTTTCAACAAGTCAGTCAAGGGTCTTGCCAAGCACCCATAACCCTTGACAAATCTCCTGTAATACCCTGAGAGCCCCAAGAAGCCTCTGAGTTCTCTCACAGTAGTAGGTACTGGCCAGGTGTAGATACTCTTAACTTTGGATTCATCCATTGAGATGCATCCTCCAGAGATCACATAACCCAAGTAATCTACTTCCTTAGACCCAAAACAACATTTAGATCTTTTGGCATACAACTGATGAGCCTTCAGTGTTTCCAAAACTATTCTTAAATTCTTCAAATGTGATGCCCCATCCACTGAGTAAACCAGGATGTCATCGAAGAACACAAGTACAAATTTCCTCAAATGCTGCTTGAAGAGTTTGTTCATAAGCCCTTGGAATGTTGCTGGAGCATTTGTCAACCCAAAGGGCATCACTAAGAATTCATAGTGGCCTTCATAGGTTCTAAATGTTGTTTTCTGAATGTCTGATTCCCTCATTTGAATCTGGTGATATCCAGATCTTAAATCCAGTTTTGAGAAGACATTTGTTGCCCCAAGTTCATCTTGGAGTTCCTCGATTACAGGCATAGGGAAACTGTCTTTAATGGTAAGCTGGTTTAGCTTTCGATAGTCTACACACATCCTCCAAGACCCATCCTTCTTCTTCACCATTACTGTTGGGGATGAGAAAGCACTGTTGCTATCTCTGATAATCCCAAACTGCAGCATTTCTCCCACAAGCTTCTCAACCTCATCCTTTTGGTGAGTAGGGTGTCTGTATGGTTTAACCTTCACCACTGCCTTATCATCCTTCAGTTCAATTCTATGGTCATGCCCCCTTTCTGGAGGAAGGCCCGCTGGTTCCTCAAATACCAGTTTGAACTCATACACTAAAGCTTCAATTTCTGACTTCAGCATTTCCCCTTCAGTTTTCAACCCCAATTGAGCCTCCAGAAGCCACACACTAGCAGTGTAAGGTCCCTTGGTTCCTCTCAACAGTTTGTCACACTCCTTAGACCCTACTACATGTAATGTTTGAGAAACACAACCCTGGAATTTAACTTCTCTTCCCCTGTACCCAAATTACATGCTAAGCTTAGCAAAATCCCATTGAATGTTACCTAACTGTGCAAGCCACTGTATTCCCAACACTACTTCATAGTTCTTAATTGGCAAGATCAAAAAGTCAGAAATAAATGTGACTCCCTGACTCTTCCACTCCACCTTTGTGCATTCCCCAAGTGTGGTCATCCAATTGCCATCAGCCACTGTAACTTTCAGTTGCTTGTGTCTGCTCATTCTCAAACTCAGTTGCTTAACAATAGCCAAACTGAGAAAATTATGGGTGCTTCCTGTGTCAATCAAAGCTACACACTTCACTTTCCCAATTTGAACTTATATCCTCATAGTGTCCCATTTAGCTTTTCCCCACATAGCATGTAGAGACAAAACAGGCTCTTCCACTTGTGTGTTCTCTTGTACCCCCTGATCTACCACTTCCTCACAGTCTAGGTAGATCTCAACATCCCCCTCGTTCCCTACTCCATCCACTACAATCTGGTACATCTGGGTTTTTGCACACTTGTGCCCAGGAGTATACTTGGCAGCACACCAAAAGCACAAGCCCTTTTTCCTCCTTTCCTCCACTTCCGCTGTCGAAAGTGTCTTCCCTGAGCCCCTTTGATTTTTTACACTGGGTTTCAAATGCACTGGACTAGTGCTTCTAGGAGTAGAGAACCTAGATGATGAAGCTACAGTAGTGCTACCCGAGGGTGCAGGTCCCCTAAATGCACTCCCACTGGCTCTCGAAGGAAAACTCAGTACTAAAGGTGGGTCTGAGAAATCCTTTTGTAAAAGTCCCTGACTTTTCTTCTGGGTAGGGTAATACATCGACTCCACATGTTTAGCTAAGTGGAATGCTTCTAGTAGTGACTTAGGTTGCAACAATTTAACTATCTAACCAATTTCCAAACGCAAATGGTTTTTAAAAACACTGAGAGTATAGGCATCAGGAAGCTTACTTATCTGGTTCAACAGATGGATGAAATCCTCATAATACTTTTCAACTGTGTCAGTTTGTCGAAGCTCAATCAGGTCAGCGAATGGATCATCGAAGCCACCATGTGCAAATATTTCTCTCAACAACTGAACATAATCTGCCCAAGCCATGGTGTTCAGATCCGGGTGCGTTTTCGAAAGGAAATGGTGCCATTGAAGAGCCTTCCCTTCGAGATGCAGCATCACTACTCTCACTTTAGCAAAATCTGGTACCCCTTCAGCTTCGAAGTACTGTTCCAACTTACACATCCACTCACGGAACTCAGACTCGTCGAACCTAGGGCAAAGAAGATTATACGCAAAATTCATCTGTTGGACCGGTTCTCGCTCCTGAGCTTCTCGGACCAGCTCCCTCACTTTCGGCTCTACCTCACTAGTCGTTCCCAGCACAGTCGCAGCTCCACCCTCCGGTGATGGAGTAGACCCAGCTTGCGGATTCTCAGGTGAAGTTCCTAAAATCCCAGAATGTTGCCCCACTATTGCACTTGCGTCGATCTTCTTCCCAAGGCCGATTTCCAGAAGCTTATGCAGATTAGCCATCATCGCCGTCTTCAATTTCTGAAATTGAGTATTCATTGATGTTTCAAGCCGTTGAACATGAGCTTCGATTCGAGTTGTTTCTTGTTTCCAGTCTGGAGTGGTTTCCTGTGGTGTCGCCCCTGCTGTTAGCGGAGGTACTTCACTGCCCGTTGATGTCGTTTGACTCCGTGTGCCCACCATTTTCCGAGGATCGGTGGCTCTGATACCCTTGTAACGATCAGAATCCGGTTGCCGAGATTTAAGGGAAGAAACAGATAAGAAGGAGAAAGAGAGATAACAGAATAGGGAAAGGACAAGGAAATTCAATTTTCATATTCGATAGTTTCGATTACAGCTCATGACACCCTTTAAACCCTACTTCCCTGGACGGTGCCATTTTATGTATTAACAAGGCCCCCTCAAATGCTGCGTTTCATTAACAGCTCTCAAACATAAAACTGAAATGAACAGTAATTAACTAACAATCAAAATACACTATCAACGGCTACTTTCTTGATTCAGGCTCGTGACAGATTCTTGATATGTGGGGGGTTTTTTGTCTTCAACTGAAGGAATCAAACATTGCATCCTTGGACATAAAGAAGCATGTGTTTGCTCGGTTGAATATGTTGCTTCCACGCCAAGGAAAGCTCTTCTTCAGATCAAAGGAATTAGCGAAGCTTGTGGAAAAAGGCTTACCTTCTAGGATTACACTTGAATTTCTTGAGAATGCCAATTACGTGAGTAAGCCAAGGTATATAATGATTTGTTTGCTGCATTTATGATTTTGATTGCAATTTGTTTTATATGATTATAGATTTTCTTGTAGTGGTATGTGCTAACAGAAGTTGGGTGTCTATTTAATATCCAAAGAGCAGACAATTGGTGATATACTTTAATTGTAGATACAAATATTTGCAACTTAAGATTTTAGATATATTCATTTATCATGGAAAATGGAAACTTTTCTTCCTTCTCCAACCCCCTCCACTACCCAAAAAGAAAATCTATGAAAGAGAATATAAACAAGAAGAATCTTTAACCAAACTTATCAGTAGAAGAGGCTTTTGAGAGATGTAACTTTTTGAGGTCCCTCCTTTATGTTACCCCGAGCCAGTTGGTAATTTTTAAAAGGAATGGCCGAAGTTGATCATCAAATTGAATCCTCTGTGGTAACGATCATATTTACTTGTGCATCCTATTTTTGTATTGTCCCCCTTTTGAAACATAATTTCTTTTTTCTTAAAAAATGTCTAGCTCAAAGTTGGATAACAATCGCAATGCTATTTCTATATGGAGACGCAAACTGCTCTTGCTGTTCCAGACGAGGACAACTACATTGTAGTATACAGTTCTAATTGATGCCCTGATTTTGCACATGATACAGTAGCTAAATGCTTGGGTGTTCCCGGACATAATGTTGGCGTGGTTACAAGAAGGGTTGGAGGAGGATTTGGTTGAAAGGCCATAAAAGCAATTCCTGTAAGTAGCATTCTGCCTTAAGTGCTTACTTTAAAATATAAGGACAATAATAATGAATTAGGGCTACTATACTAATTTCACACTACTAGTTTTGTATAGTCAAACGAATATAACACATGTGGTTGGTTGTGTTTCCATCAGTATCTTATACTTGTAGTGTAGTAGTATACAATTACATAAATTGAAGGAAACATCACGGTTGGAGGTTTATGAACTTTGTATGTGTTGATGCATATTGAAGTGATTCCTCTTCATGACTAAGATTTATGTTGAATCAAAAACTTAAGTAAGCCATTCTCGGTTGAGCTAATTGTGTTGCTTAATTATAGTCCTTTAATGTTGCTACTGATTGCTTACAATCTGATGTTATAGGTTGCTACAGCATGTGCGCTTGCTGTATTGAAACTACACCATCCAGTCATGATTTATGTCAATCGCAAGACTGATATGATAATGGCAGGAGGAAGGCATCCGATGAAAATAACTTACAGTGTACGATTCAAAGATGGTGGGAAGGTTACTGCCCTAAAACTTGATATATTAGTCGTTATAGGGATGTCAGTTGACGCAAGTCCAATTATGCCATATAACTTTATTGGTTTATGTAAACATGTGATTGAGGTGCCTAGCTTTTGATATAAAAACATCCAAGTAGATCGACAATAAGGGCCCCTGGGGAGGTACAAACATCATTTATTATTGTCGAAGCTATAATGCAACATGTGACATCTGCCCTTTCCCTGGAAATCGATTCTGTCCGAAGTGTTAATCTCCACAAGTATGAAAGCCTTGAATTGTTTTACAAGACCAGTGCTGGTGAACCAACACTTTAACTTCTATATGGGATAAGTTGGCCATGTCATTGTAGCTTGAAAAGGATGTCCCTTAATTCTTGTGTTAATGGATTATCATCTGAAAGTCACATGGTTGTCATTGTAGCTTGAAAAGTCTCTATTTTGTTTGCCAATTTTTTTCTTTAATTGATATCTCAAATTTGACATTGTAGAGTTGCCATGATTAGCCAGTTTAACGAATATAAGACATTCATGTTCTAAGTTGATTTGTATTTACTCATATCTCTATATGATTGTAAAGCATTTAAATCTTTCTCTCGTTTTTTTGCAACTTGACTTACGTGGTGGGGCAAATAGATCATTAGTTAATCCTCCTGGACACACTTTGGCCTTCACCCCGTATTAAATAAACTATAGCACCAACCACCTCTTTCAAGTGTCTTTCAAAATGGTCTCTGGAGTAGAAGCAGCACTGCTGCTAGAGCATGCATGTTTTATTTTTAGTCCTGGATAGACATGGTAGTGATATTGGGCCCACGTCTTGAATGTTTTTGTACACATGCGACCTTGTTGCTTAAGGTTCAAAGATTACTTTGTTATTTTTTGTGGACCATTCATCTATTTGAAATGCCATTATGTCAATATTTTAAATCGTTTCCTTTTGCAGCGGAGGTGGAAAAACGATGCCTATATGGCCATTAGAGATTGCATAATGCCCGAAGAATAGACAATTCTTCCTTTAGAGCTCATTATTTTATGGATGGGGCTTTAGAACAGGTAATCTGCAGGATGAGCTACAATAGAGTTTATAAACACAATACTAATCAATCGACTCATTTGGGTTGCCAAGAATATTTAAATTGTTAATTTTTGACCCTCAGTTAATGGTTACATGCATCCATCCATACATATATACATGCATGTGTATACTCAACTTTTTGTAATTGGTTCTCATATACAAAATTGAACTTATTCTCCTACATTCTTATTGTTAGAAGAGGTGTTTGGCTAAATTAATGCAGGTATGTAATGTCTTAATTTTTTGCCTTTAATTATGTCTTGTTAAGCAGTCAACCTAAAATTGATTGGCTATAAGTTGAGGGACTCAACTTGAACATAAGACCACTGGAATCAACTAAGTTGCTAATATTAGTTTCTTAGTACTAATATATTCTCATCTACTTATTTCTTTTAACTTGGATGATATTATTGCTATATTACATAAAAGTGTAATGCAAATTTTCATTGTTTTAGTTGTTATCTTTTCAATTTTATGGTATTTAAATTTTAACATTTTATCATCACATATGTGTTTATATATATTACTAACTCCATTACAAAATTCACATTTTAGTTTGTTTTCCTTTACATTTTTATGGTATTTAACTTTTAACCTTTCATCTTCACACATGAGTTTATATCTATTCTTAACTCGATTACAACTTCATCACGCTTTTATCTTTTTGGTGATTATTGGATGTAGAAGATGATTAACTTTTTTTTTCTTTTTAGGTAACAATGTTTGTATGCCAAGTTAATGATGTAATATTCAATAGATAATCATTATTCTAAATTTATTTGTAATATTGGTTCCATGTTACTGGTACTCTTAATTGCATGCAATTCATATGTATGCATCCATTACTTTTTGATTTTCTGTTGAGGGTGAAGAATATGGTATCACGAGTTCTGTTCGTAGTGTTATATCTATCCCAAATGTTGTTCTCTTTGTTGTAAAAAGGAAGGTATTTTGCTTTTCTTCAATCACTATGATCCCGAGAAAAGAGAGCTTCGATAGGTTGTCTCATGTTGTCTATTTCCCGTTGTCTTTTGGATAATTACGTGAAATCTTATATGAGTTATCTTTTTGTTCTATTACCTATGTCGGAAGGCTATCCGTGAAAAGTGCAGGCAAACCAATGGAATTTTTGTCCAATTTAAACAGAATGGTTGGGTGTGCTCCTGTTGAAGAGATCAATCTTAATGAGGTTAGCTTCTAGAAATATATTTTCACAGTAGAGCAATTTCAGTTCTTAGTAAACTCCTTCATGTCATTTTTCTGTCTTATGCTTGCATTTGACGAGGAGGGTCTTCTACTCAAAGGATTTAACTCTCTTTCCCTTTTGCTCTTTTTGATATTTTTACTAGTTATTTTGATTGTTGAAGCTAATATATAGGTATAGATGTGATATTTTTCCCTTTATTGGATTTAGCTAGAAATAATTGGGTTTTTTCTAAATTATTTACACTTGAACCATTATTTTCCATCTAATTAACTTGTCCTAACCTTTTGCTCGACTTTTGACATTTTATGAGGCATAATACCTTGGTTCTGCCTTAATTTCCAGGAAATTATGTTTGAGCCCAATGTTATGTGTGAACCATGTGACAAGAAAATCACATTCCGAACTAGCCATGTATACATTGAATTTCAATTTGGAGTTATTTGTTTTGGTTATTTTAAAGTGTTTTATTCATCTAATCATTTTCACGGCAGCTTGAGGATGGAAACATAATTTTCTTTCAAAAGTCTCTCCTTGTTGAAAGTACTGATCAATATCGCTATCCAGATGTTCCTTCATTCCTGGAATATGTTCATAATCGCAGATGATGAGTAAAATATGCAACTATAATTTGGTTTCAATTAGTGTGCTCCGTGTTTCTCTTTTGCTTTTACCATGGTTCATTATTTCTGTTTCCAGTTTTAACAATCTATATAAGGTTGCCTACTGTCTGGGCCATTGTTATAGCTCTTATGGTGTATATAACCTTTTGTCTTAATTAACCCACAATAGTTAGTGTTCTGTTTCACTTTTTACTGTATGAAATACTAAAATCCGATTAATGACTACTTATTGTATCACATAATACCATCATATATGTTATTTTTATAATTTGTATTCAAGTCAATTTAACTAGAAATAAACAAATAGTAATTTTTACTGTGCTTGCTATTTTAAAAACTTATTAGGCAGTAATCACGTGCACCAATCATTACTTAGGATATGGTCCTAAGATGAGCACAATGCATCTTAGAATTCATTTATCTGAAACATATTAGGTTTTTTTCCTGTGTTCCGAACAATAGTGTGCAATGCATATACCGTGCTGGTTTCCTGAGCAAACTTATTGAAACAAAAATATTGCAGGTTCTTCATTTCAAGTATGACCAGGTATGCATTTCTCATGAAATTTGCATTTATCTGTTTAATTATTGTTTGACTTATGTTTTATAATCTCTCTTCAAGTACCAGATCTACTTTGCGCGTGTTTCTGTGTTCCTTGGTGACAATAAACCTTTTAGAACTGGTGATGTTCGTGGAGATATGAGTATAAACTTTTCTTGGGGTACAGAAATCACCTGAAAGTTGGTATGTGTCTCCCTTTCCATCTTTCATGGTTGTAGTGACTAAGTGGCAGCGATCTCACAAATTTAGTCGTTGAACATGTTGATAATGCTTTGGATGAAGTAGCACATCTTTAAGAAGAATGGATTACAGGTCAGGATGTTGCAATCGTACTTGAAATTGAGTAGAGAGCCGATGAAAATGGACTGCATGTTAGATTTTTTTATGAGTTGTGACTTGGAAGATTGATAACTTCTCAAGGTTAAACACTAAGAAGCATTATTCAAATGTGTTTGTCGTTTGTGGTTATAAATGGTACCTTGTTTATTCCCTTGTTGATAGCACATGCCCTGCCTTTTCCCCTTGATTTTCTATTTTGACGATAGTAGTTGAGGATTGATACTCTTGGTTTTGAATTTCTTAGGCGAATATTGATATTTCAAAAGGGTAACATCGCAAATTATTTGTCTATGTTGCTGACTCAGCAAGTTTACCCTATGGGTGGTGTAGATAATGGGTATTTGGTGCAGAGAGGTAAGTTCCCTTCTCGATTTTCTACATCTTTTATTGATAAAGGTTGAACCTATTTATAGTTTATAGAAAAATTCTAAACTAGGAAAATAATAATTACAAATAAATTACAAAATAAATCTAGTTCGCAAGTACAACTAATATTAACTAAGAGATTAGGGAAATAATTCCTAAATATTAGCAACTAGATATTTCGGAATATAATTCCCTAATTTTAAGCAATCTTCACCAATTTACACTCCCCCTCAAGCGGGGGAGTATACATTGTAAAGTCCCGGCTTGGATGTAAACTTATCAAAAATCTCTATTAGTAGTGCTTTGGTAAGAAATCACCTAGCTAGTTCTTTGTAGAAATAAAGTGTAATTTAATTGTTCCTCCATTGACCTTTTCAGCAAAAAATGTCGATCAATTTCCATATCTTTAGTTCTATCATGATGAATCGGATTTTTGGCAATGTTGATAGCTTATTGGCTATCACTTTGCAATTCGAACTCTTCAAAGTGCTTGTGTCCTAGTTTTGCCAACGGTCTTTGCAGCCACATTCCTTCATAGATTCCCAAAGCCATAGCCATATACTCAACTTCGACACTGCTCCTAGCCACCACTGGTTGCTTCTTGCTCCTCCATGTGACTATTTTTTTTGAAGAAAATGTGGGTCTCGTTAAAAAACCCTCTAAACTTAGCAGCAGCCGGAGCTGGTGATGACCACCAAAGAGGAAAAGAGTACCCTAGATGGCATTAAATAAATCATGGTGGATGAAGATCATCCATTACAACAGAGGAAATAAAGTCGGGTATCCATGAATCAAAGAAAACAGCAGAACCAAAAAGTAGAGCCCAAGTGGCCAGTTTATGAGCGGTCAAGTTTGTTAACCTAGGTACAAACATAAGCTATAAATTAGGCAAAGATGCAAGAAAAGAACGCGTCTGCTCAATGTAAGGACCCAACATCGAAGCGTGTGGAGTCTGGCGGTGGAGCTTGTTAACCGCCATAACAGAGTCCGATTCTAAAATATTGGCAATCCAACCTCGATCAAGTCCAAGCTGAGCACCAGCCATGATCGCATGGAGTTCGGCCAGGGCAGCATCCAGGCAACCGACCGAGTGAAGAGCCATACCACCAAGGATATTACTCCTGTCATCGCGGGCGATGACACCAACGACAGCAGCTCCGGTTGACGATTGGAAAGCACCATCCATGTTGATCTTGATCATACCTGCCGAGGGAGGGGACGCCAATGAGGATCGAAGAGGGCGGGGGCGAAGGCTAGAGAAGCGTCATTGGAATGTGAGGTAGCTCCTTCGTAGTCGCAGAGCCATGTGACTAAGTTTCCTGACACAAAAGAACAATAACCACTAGTAGATTTCCTGCCGATTAGCTCACCTGCCCAACTTGAATCTGTAAATATTTTTATTGATTTGTCTTCATTCTTCTTGAAGATTAAACCATGTCATGGGGTCTTCTTCAAATACCTTAAGATTTTATACATAGCTTCGAGGTGTTCCTCCCTTGGATCACTCATATGTTGACTAACAATACTTACAGAGAAAGCTATGTCTGGTCGAGTGAGTGACAAACAAATCAGTTTTCCCACAAGTCTTTGATACTGCTCTTTGTTGACAGGACTGCCCATTTCTTCTCTTCATAGTTTTATATTAGCCTCCATTGGTGTTTCAGCTGGTTTGCACCCTAGCATTCCTGTTTCTGAAAGTAAATCAAGAACATATTTTCTTTTATTTATAACAATACCAGCTTTAGACCTTGCTACTAACATCCCTAAGAAGTGCCTAAGGCTGCCTAGTCCTTTGTTTCGAACTCAGCTGAAAGTAGCTTTTTCAAGCTATTAATCTCACAAATATCATCATCTGTAATAATGATATTGTTAACATATACAATCAGAATTGATTTTTTATACCCGAAATCATTTTTACAAATAATGTGTGATCTGCACGACATTGTTTATAGCCATTTTTTACAATGACTTTAGTAAACCTTTTGAACCAAACCCTAGGGGATTTCATTAGTCCGTATAATGACTTTTCCAACTTGCAAATAGTTTCCCCATTTGTTTCTTGTTTTATTCCTGGAGGAATTTGCATAGGCCTGTAAACGAACCAAATGAACACGAACGAGGGTGTGTTCATGTTCGTTCATTTAACTTTAACCGAACAAATGAATGAACACAAAATTTCTTGTTCATATTCATTTGTTAAGGAATGTAGCTTGTTCGTGTTTGTTCATGTTCGTTCGTTAAAATGATAAACGAACTCAAATGAACATAAACGAACATAAACAAACACAGACGAATATAAACGAATATATATAATATGTTAAATATTTAATATTTTGGGTTAGTTTGATTAATTCAGTTAATTAACCAATTTTAAACCGAATTACTCGATAATTGAAATTTGAAAAAACTCTTAATCATTAGTGAAAACTTAAAATTATCTAAAATATTAACCATATTTGGTTTGGTTCGGTCGATTAGTTCGGTTTAACCGAACAATGAACACTCCTAGCCGATAAGAAGGAAGTTTTTTATGAGTAATAAAATAGGATTTGTTAACTCGAATAACTCAATTTTTTTAATCAACTCGATCTAATGCTCACACCTAGATATATGTGAATAAATTTAAACGAACATAAATTTGTCTATTAGTTCATCTAGTTCGTTCGTCCAACCGTCTACTCCATCCATTTGTCTGTTAGTTTGTCCAGTTCGACCGTCTGTACGGTTCGTCAATCAGTTTGTCCCTCTATCCATTAGGTTTAGAGTTTATGGTTTAGGGTTATAATTTACTATTATAGTTTAAAGTTTATAGTACATTCGCCTGTCCGATCGTCTCCATAAATTCATCTGGTCTGTCCGTCCTGTCTGCCAATCTAGTACATCCGTCAGTTCGTCCAACCGCCTATCCGTCTGTTTTTCCGTCTGGTTCCTTCATTCGGTTTGTCTGTTTGTCCATTAGGTTTTAGGGTTTATAGTTTAGGGTTTATGGTTGTTGTTTACTTTTTATAGTTTAGGGTTTATCTGTTCGTTTGTCTATTTGTTCGTCTGTTCGTTTGGTTCGTCCTGTCCATTCGACCAGTCTGATCCGTTAGTTCGGTTCGTCCGTCCATCAATCCATCTATCATTCTAGCGGTCCCCTCGTCATTCTGTCGGTCCCTCCGTCCGTTTGTCTGGCCCTTCTGTCTGTCCGTACATCTAGTCCAATCCGTCCGTCTGCTTCATATGTCCGTCCACTAGACTATATGTCTGTCCGGTCTGTTTGTTAATCCATCCATATGGTTTGTCTATTTGGTTAGTGTTTAGAGTGTAGGATTTAGGTTTTATGGTTTGCTTTTTAGGGTTTAAGGTTTACAATTTACCTTTTGGGGTATAAGGTTTGTCTGTCTATTCGTCTGTCTCTTTGTCCATTAGTGTTAAGGGTTTACAGTTTACTTTTTAGGATTTATGGTTTACCTTTTAGGGTTTGAGGTTTGTTCGTCGGTTCGAACAGTCCCTACATCTATCTAGTTTGTCCATCCGATTAGTCTGTTTGTTCGGTTTGTCCTACCATTCGGTCTGTTTGTTTAGGTTTTATGGTTTAGTGTTCTTCTGTTCTTCCATCCGTTTGCTCCATTTGTACATCCATCTAGTTCGCCCGATCGTCTGTTTTGATTGTATGATTTAGGGTTTGTGTTTTTTATAGTTTTGATACGATAATAGGAGGGGTAAAAATAATTATTTTTGACAAGAAATTAAAGTTGTTTTTGAAGGCTAGAACATCAATTGACTTTCGACGACTTTTCATATGGGATCAAGACATTTTTAATTACGATAATTTTTACAATTATTTGAATTTTATTTTATCCTTTTAATTAGGATAATATTATTATCTATTTTAATTGAGATAATATTCTTATCAGTTTTAACTAAGATAATATTTTATTATTTTATTATTATTATTATCTAGTTAGTCTTTTAGATTAAATTAAACTTATTTTCCTCTGTGATTAGGGTTTTACTAGCCTATAAATAGGCTCATTACTTCATTGACATATCAATTCAATTATTTCTTTCAAAGTTCTCTTGTGAGTTCTTTTTTTGTTAAAGATTTTTATCTTGTTCTTGCTTCGGAGTGCATGTGTCCAATTGCACGGCAGCGAGTATTTGGTGTTCTTCTCCATCGTCTAGGTTGCTAAGGGCAGGATCCTTAGAGGGTTAGGCGTTATCAAACTAAGACGTACGTTTGTCCAAGACAGGATCTTAGTAGGGGGTGGTGTCACATCCTATTTATTTTCATTGTTTATTTATTTATTTTTATTTAAGCCTTTCTTTAATTTTGTGCCTTTTTTATTGAGTCGTTGGGGAAAATAAATTAACTCTTGCTTTCTTTTCTAGATCTAAATTAAAGGGAATATTTGATCTAAGCTTTACTTTTTAGGGTTTAGGGTTTATATTTTATGATTCATAAATTACAATTTAGGGTTTAGGTTTTGTACATTCGTCTATCCGTTCGTCGGACCAATCCGCCCGTACATTCGTCAGGTGCGTCCGTCTGTCTGTCCGTTAGTTTGTCCGGTCCGCCTGTCTGGTCTGTCTGATTCGTCGTTCGATCTGTTTAGTCAGTATGTCCCTCTGTCCATTAGGTTTTAGGCCTTAGGGTTGAAGGTTATTGTTTAAGTTTTATGGTTTAGGGTTCATCTATGTGTACGTCCTTCCGTCTGGTTCATCTGTCCATCCGATCTGTTTGGTCCGTCTAGCGTCCGACTGGCCTTTCGTCCATCTTGTCTGACTGTCCGTCCATTTATCTGGTCCGATCTGTCTGTCCGCCCGTCCGGTCAGTTCGTCCATCTAGTATGTTCATCTGTTCATCTTCTTCATCTGTCTATTAGTCCGTTCGTTTGTCTGTCTGTTCGATCCAGTTCGTCTGGTCAATCCATATCAGTCTGTTAAGTTTAGGGTTATGGTTTACTTTTTTAGGATTTAAGGCATGTGGTTTAGATGTTAAGGTTTAGGTTCGTCCGTCTTTTCGTCTGTCCATAGGGCGATTGATCACCGTGAAGATGACCCATCTTGATTGATTGTTTTGGCTAGAAGTTAGTCCACACTCTCCACACTAATTCTTGATGTCAAAATTTGGTTGACGCCAAACAAGAATGAGAATGGTTGTTGTTGTGACATTTTATGGTGGTTCACCTCTCTGATGTGGGCAGAGAGCCGTTATAGACGGTGGTCAGTGTAGGGGAAATGGGTATTTTGGGAGTGAAGTATTTTAGGAGAGTTCTTGTTGTATCTCCCATGCCGGTCCCTTCTTGGGGTATGTGAGGGAGGCTGAGAGCCTTAAAATGCAAGTGTCAAGTTTAAGCGTGACGAACTGACTCTTATTGATCGGTTAGCATGACAAACTAACACATATTGACTGGTTAGCCTAACTGACTGACACATATTGATTGGTTAGCCTGACAGATCGAAACCTATTGACTATTGGTTAGCTTGACAGACTGACATCTATTGATTGGTTAGCCCCACGAGCAAATTTATATGTTAGGCCATGGACTTGATTGGTAAGGCAAGAACATTTGACCTTGGTCATATCAGGATAAGAGCCATTCGGAAGGTGTGAATAGGTAGGCTATGGTTGATTTTTGTGGCTTCTTGAGGAAGGTCACGAAAGACCTTAACTTTGGAAAGCTCGGAGGCGAGAAGGCATGGAGGAAGAGAATATATTCTAGGATGTAAGAATGCCATTATTTTAGAGGGGTGAGCTCTAGAGTATATAGTATAAGGGTATAACAATAATATAAAATTAGATGCAAGGGTATATGTTAGACAAGATGAAAAGTTCATAAACCTATTTCTTTCTCCATTCTCCATCCTCCTCTCCCTCTCCTCTTTTCTTTTTCTCTTTCTCTTAGCTCTTTTTCTACCAACCTTCTAATCTTCCTCAATTAACACATACAATTAGTCTCTATTATGCATCACTACCTAAATGGAAAATAAAGTGCTCATATGACAAAACATGTGATATTGGAAATGTAGTAATTAATCTCAATTAGGCTAAGCTAGTTTCTATCCTTGAGCATCAGTCATCATTCCTAACAAAAAATTATTAGCTGGAAACAAAGACGAATTTTGTGACTTCCCCTATTAACGAAACTGAATGTGCAAGTTTCATAAAACTAAGACTGGCTAGACCCGAGATAATGAAGATTGAGGCCAGAAAAGGTGTCTACATGCACAAGCAACGATAGGGAAAATCACTCATTCAATAATCAATCCAACCTTCGACTGATTTTCTAGTTATTGTTAACAACAATATACATCAAACTGTATAAATTAAACCTATTGATGTTGTATTCGAAGAAATTAGCAGCATACCAATCGATATCCAGCAATTGTATTCTTTTATTCAAAAGCATGTTGCTCGGCGCATGACAGACATTCCATTGAACCTAGTCAATGAGAAGTCACAGTAAGAAACAGAGCATAGCTAAACAATGCAAGATAATACATTGACATTTGCAGTTGTAACACAAGAAATAAATGCTTGCACCATTCTCTCCAGCCAATGCAAATCCTTCAATGACGTAGGGTAAGATGAAGTTATACAACCTCCATCAGAAGAATTAGGCTCACTTCTTACTGGAAACATAGTAACATTGTCGCAAGAAGGAAATCTTATGTTTGCCACTGGCTTTTTATCTGCACATAATGACCCAACAAATCTTGCAAGATTTCCAATAGCTCTTACACTATTTGTTTGACCTAATAGGCAGAATCACAAAGAGAAATAAAAGTTGCAAGAGTTTCTAATTGATGTATAAAGATGATAGTTACAATCATCCAGATATGGAAGTTCATAAGACCATCACTTGGCTGAACTTGAACTGACCATGTTTCTCTGACTCTTCATTTTGCTCTAAGTAATTCCGAAACTCTTGTCCAAAACATTGGTGTGAAGATATAACCTCAAAGGATCCTCTAAATATATGGAAAGACTTAGAAAACTCTAATCATACCCCATGTTGGACATATGCTCGCATGCTCCATTCAAACCTGAGTTCGAGTAACATTCTAAACACAAAATTACCAAAACAAAGTAAAATCTAACATCTGACCAACCAGGATTAAATATAGAAAATATATACAAATACCATATCAGAAGGTTTCTGCAGTTTGCCATCAAATAAAAGGTATCTAAACATCTTGATATCATTTCATTTGTTCTTGGATCAATATGTAAGAAATAATCATTTATCTTAAAGGTTCTAAATTCACCACTAACATGAACACATTCTCGCAACAAATAAGATCCATATAAATGGATTAAGATAGAACTATGGCATGGTGAAAAGGCAATAGAAAGTCAACTACACAACTGATATATGCAGGTGAAGACAAAGTACCATATACATTTTCTAAATTGGTAAAAAAATAGAGATAACGTAAGCCCCTCTCATCTTTGTCGTTCACTTTCTCATATGAAGAAATTCATACATACATTACCCAGTTCTTGAACTTCTAGCAAAAGAAAAAGCTGGATCAAGAAACTCAAGAAAGAAGATATATATCCTAAAACACTCAAGTATTTCCAGGACAACAATTATAAGCTATATGTCACGCCAATCTCCCATGAACACATAAAAGGTTATAAGGTGCCTAAAAACATATCATACCTTGTCCCCATCTTTGGCTAGATGCAGAGCACACTCAATTAACAACTCCACTAAATGGAAGTGTGTTTCTGAATCTTTAACAGCATCAAGGAAAAAGTAATCAAATACATGGAAACATTAGTTTAAAATATAATGGATTCAAAAGTATTATTGTCATGCTAGAAAAGCTACTTGTTGATTGCTTCAAAAATATATCATGCTGGTTTCCTGAGCAAACTTATTGAAACAAAAATATTGCAGCTTCTTCGTTTCAAGTATGATCAGGTATGCATTTCTCATGAAATTTGCATTTATCTATTTAACTATTGTTTGACTTATGTTTTATAATCTCTCTTCAAGTACTAGATCAACTCTACACGTGTTTTTGTGTTCCTTGTTGACAATAAACCTTTTAGAACTGGTGATGTTTATTGAGATACGAGTATAAAATTTTCTTGGGGTCCAGAAATCTCCTGAAAGTTGGTATGTGTCTCCCTTTCCATCTTTCCCTGGTTGTAGTGACTAAGTGGCAGCGATCTCACAAATTCAGTCATTAAACAGGTTGATCATGCTTTGGATGAAGTAGCACATTTTTAAGAAGAATGGCTTACATGTCAAGATGTTGCAACCGTACTTGAAATTGAGCAGAGAGCCGATGAAAATGGGTTGCATGTTAGATTTTTTATGAGTTGTGACTTGGAAGATTGATAACTTCTCTAGGTTAAACTCTAAGAAGTATTATTCAAATGTGTTTGTCGTTTGTGGTTATAAATGGTACCTTGTTTATTCCCTTGTTGATAGCAAATGCCCTTCTTTTCCCCCTTGATTTTCTATTTTGACGATAGTAGTTGAGGATTGATACTCTTGGTTTTGAATTTCTTAGGCGAATATTGATATTTCCAAAGGGTAACATCGCGGATCATTTGTCTATGTTGCTGACTTAGAAAGTTTACCCCACGGGTGGTGTAGATAATGGGTATTTGGTGCAGAGAGGTAAGTTCCCTTCTCTGTTTTTCTACATCTTTTATTGATAAAGGTTGAACCTATTTATAATTTACAGAAAAATTCTAAACTAGGAAAATAATAATTACAAATAAATTACAAAATAGATATAGCTCGTAAGTACAACTAATATTAACTAAGAGATCATGAAAATAATTCCTAAATAATAGCAGCTAGATATTTCGGAATATAAATCCCTAATTTTAAGCAATCTTCACCAATTTACACTCCACCTCAAGCTGGGGTGTATACATTGTAAATCCCAGCTTGGATGTAAACTTATCAAAAATCTCTATTGGTAGTGCTTTGGTAAGAAATCACCTAGTTGATTCTTTGTAGAAATAAAGTGTAATTTAATTGTTCCTCCATTGACCTTTTTCAGTAATAAAATGTCGATCAATTTCCACATGTTTAGTTTTATCATGAAGAACCAGATTTTTGGCATTGCTGATAGCTTATTGGCTATCACTTTGCAATTCGAACTCTTCAAAGTGCTTGAGTCCTAGTTCTACCAACAGTCTTTGCAGCCGCATTCTTTCATAGATTCCCAAAGCCATAGTCATATACTCAGCTTCGGCACTGCTCCTAGCCACCATTGGTTGCTTCTTGCTCCTTCATGTGACTAAATTTTTTTTGAAGAAAAGGTGTACCTCGTGAAAAACCCCTCTAAAGTTAGCAGCAGCCGGAGTTGGTGATGACCACTAAAGGGGAAAAGAGTACCCTAGATGCCATTAAATAAATCATGGTGGACGAAGATCATCTATTACAACAGAGGAAATAAAGTCGGGTATCCCTGAATCAAAGAAAACAACAGAACTAAAAAGCAAAGCCCAAGTGGCCAGTTTATGAGCAGTCAAGTTTGTTAACCTAGGTACAAACATAAGCTATAAATTAGGCAAAGATGCAAGAAAAGAACGTGTCTGCTCAATGTGAGGACCCAACATCGAAGCATCTGGAGTCTGGCGGTGGAGCTTGTTAACCGCCACAACAGAGTTCGATTCTAAGATAATAGCAGTCCAACCTCGATCAAGTCCAAGCTAAGCACCAGCAATGATCGCATGGAGTTCGGCCAGGGCAGCATCCTGGCAACCGATCGAGTGAAGAGCCATACCACCAAGGACATTACCCCTGTCGTCGCGGGCGATGACACAAACGAAAGCAGCTCCGATTAACGATTGGAAAGCACCATCCACGTTGATCTTGATCGTGCCTGCCGAAGGAGGGGCGCCAACGAGGATCGAAGAGGGCGGGGGCGAAGGCTGGAGGAGCGTCATTGGAATGTGAGGTAGCCGCTTCGTAGTCGCAGAGCCATGTGACTAAGTTTCCTGACACAAAAGAACAATAACCACTAGTAGATTTCCTACCGGTTAGCTCACCTGCCCAACTTGAATCAGTAAATATTTTTACTGATTTGTCTTCATTCTTCTTGAAGATTAAACCGTGTTCCGGGGTCATCTTCAAATACCTTAAGATTTTATACTCAACTTCAAGGTGTTCCTCCCTTGGATCACTCATGTGTTGACTAACAATACTTACAGAGTATGTTATGTCTGGTCGAGTGAGTGACAAATATATCAGCTTTCCCACAAGTCTTTGATACTGCTCTTTGTTGACAGGACTGCCCATTTCTTCTCTTCATAGTTTTATATTAGCCTCCATTGGTGTTTCAGCTGGTTTGCACCCTAGCATTCCTGTTTCTGAAAGTAAATCAAGAACATATTTTCTTTTATTTATAACACTACCAGCTATAGACCTTGCTACTAACATCCCTAAGAAGTCCTAAGGCTTCTTAGCTCCATTGTTTCGAACTCAGCTGAAAGTAGCTTTTTCAAGCTATTAATCTCACAAATATCATCATCTGTAATAATGATATTGTCAACATATACAATCAGAATTGATATTTTTACCCGAAGTCATTTTTACAAACAATGTGTGATCTGCACGACATTGTTTATAGCCATTTTTACAATGACTTTAGTAAACCTTTTAAACCAAGCTCTAGGGGATTTCTTTAGTCCGTATAATGACTTTTCCAGCTTGCAAATAGTTTTCCAATTTGTTTCTTGTTTCATTCCTGGAAGAATTTGTATAGGCCTGTAAACGAACCAAATGAACACGAACGAGGGTGTGTTCATGTTTGTTCATTTAACTTTAACCGAACAAATGAACAAACACAAATTTTCTTGTTCATATTCTTTCGTTAAGGAATGTAGCTTGTTCGTGTTCTTTCGTTAAAATGATAAACGAACACAAATGAACATAAACGAACATGAACAAACGCAAACGAATATAAACGAATATACATAATATGTTAAATATTTAATATTTTAGGTTAATTTGATTAATTCACTTAATTAACCGATTTTAAACTGAATTAATCGATAATTGAAGTTTGAAAAACTCTTAATCATTAGTCAAAACTTAAAATTATCTAAAAGATTAACTAATTTTGTTTTGGTTCGGTCGGTTAGTTTGGTTTAACCAAACAATGAACACTCCAAGCCGATTAGAAGGATGTTTTTTATGAGTAATAAAATATGATTTGTCAACTCGAATAACTCAATTTTTTTATTCAACTCGATCTAATGCTTACCCCTAGATACATGTGAATAAATTTAAGCGAACATAAATTTGTCTATTACTTCATCTTGTTCATTCGTCCATCCGTCTGCTCCATCCATTTGTTTGTTAGTTTGTCCAGTTCGTCCGTCCGTCCAGTTCGTTAATCAATTTGTCCCTTTGTCCATTAGGTTTTAGGGTTTATGGTTTAGGGTTATAATTTACTTTTATATTTTAAAGTTTATAGTACATCCGTCTGTCCGATCGTCTCTGTAAATCCATCTGGTATGTCTGTCCTATCTGCAAATCTAGTCCTTCATCAGTTCGTCCGTTCATCTGTTTGGTTCGTCCAACCGTCTGTCTGTCTGTTTTTTCGTCTGGTTCGTTCATCTGGTTTGTATGTTTGTCCATTAGGTTTTAGGGTTTATAGTTTAGGGTTTAAGGTTGTTGTTTACTTTTTATAGTTTAGGGTTTAAGGTTTAGCGTTCGCCTATTTGTCTGTCTATTTATTTGTCTGTTCGTTTGGTTCATCCAGTCCATTCGACCAGTCAGATCCGTTAGTTCGGTCCGTCTGTCTACTCCGTCCGTCCATCCATCAGTCATCCATCATTCTGGCGGTCCCCCCGTCATTCTGCCGGTCCCCCCCGTCCGTTTGTCTGGTCGATCTGTCCGTTTTTCTGGTCTGTCTGTCTGTCCGTACATCTGGTCCAATCTGTCCGTCCACTAGTCCATATGTCCGTCTGGTCTGTTTGTTAATCCATCCATATGGTTCGTTTGTTTGTTTAGTGTTTATAGTTTAGGATTTAAGTTTTATGGTTTACTTTTTAGGGTTTAAAGTTACAGTTTACCTTTTGTGGTTTAAGTTTTGTTTGATTGTTCGTTTGTCCCTTTGTCCATTAGTGTTAAGGGTTTATATTTTACTTTTTACGATTTAGGATTTATGGTTTACCTTTTAGGGTTTGAGGTTTGTTCGTCGGTTCGAATCGTCCCTACATCTATCTAGTCCGTCCATCCGATCAGTCCGTCTGTCCGGTTTGTCCTACCTTTCGGTCTATTTGTTTAGGTTTTACGGTTTAGGGTTCGTCTGTTCTTCCATCCGTTTGGTCCATTCGTACATCCATCTAGTTCGCTCGACTGTCTTTTTTTGGTGTATGATTTAGGGTTTGTGTTTTTTATAGTTTTGATACGATAGTAGGAGGGGTAAAAATAATTATTTTTGACAAGAAATTAAAGTTGTTTTTGAAGGCTAGAACATCAATTGACTTGTGACGACTTTTCATATGAGATCTAGGCATTTTTAATTAGGATAATTTGTACAATTATTTGAATTTTATTTTCTCTTTAATTAGGATAATATTATTATCTATTTTAATTGAGATAATATTCTTATCTCTTTTAACTGAGATAATATTCTATTATTATTATTATTACTATTATTATTATTATTATTATTATTATTATTATCTAGTTAGTCTTTTAGATTAAATTAAACTCATTTTCCTCTGTAATTAGGGTTTTACTAGCCTATAAATAGGCTCAATACTTCATTGAGACATCAATTCAATTATTTCTTTCAAAGTTCTCTTGTGAGTTCTTTTTTTGTTCAAGATTTTTATATTGTTCTTGCTTCAGAGTGCAGGTGTCCAATTGCGCGGCAACGAGTATTTGGTGTTCTTCTCCATCGTCTAGGTTGCTAAGGGAAGGATCCTTAGAGGGTTAAGCGTTACCAAACTCAGACGCACGTTTGTCTAAGATAGGATCTTAGAAGGGGGTGTTGTCATTTCCTATTTATTTTCATTGTTTATTTATTTATTTTTATTTAAGTCTTACTTTAATTTCGTGCCTTTTTTATTGAGTTGTTGGGAAAAATAAATTAATTCTTACTTTCTTTTCTATATCTATATTAAAGGTAATATTTGATCTAAGCTTTAATGTTTAGGGTTTATGGTTTATATTTTACGATTCATAAATTACAATTTAGGGTTTAGGTTTTGTACATTCGTCAGGTCCGTCCGTCTGTCTGTCCGTTAGTTTGTCCGGTCCGCCCGTCTGGTCCGTCCGATTTGTCTTTCGATCTGTTCAGTCAGTTTGTCCCTCTGTCCATTAGGTTTCAGGACTTAGGGTTTAAGCTTATTGTTTACTTTTTATGGTTTAGGGTTCATCCATATGTACGTCCTTCCTTCTGGTTCATCTGTCCCTTCGATCTGTTCGGTCCGTCTAGCGTCCGACTGGCCTTCTTTCCATCTGGTCCGATCTGTCAGTCTTCTCATCTTGTCAGTTCGTCCATATAGTCCGTTCATCCGTTCATCTTCTTCGTCTGTCTGTTAGTCAATCTGTCCAGCCTGTCTTTTAGTCCGTTCGTCTGTCTATTCGATCCGGTTCATTTGGCAGTCCATCAATCTATTAAGTTTTGGGTTATGGTTTATTTTTTAGGGTTTAAGGTTTGTGGTTTAGGTGTTAAGTTTTAGGTTCGCCCATCTGTTCGTCTGTCCATAGGGCGGTTAATCACTGTGAAGAGGACCCATCTTAACTGATTGTTTTGGCTAGAAGTTTGTCCACACTCTCCACACTAATTCTAGATGTCAAAATTTGGTTGACGCCAAACAAGAATGAGAATGGATGTTGACGTTTTCTGGTGGTTCACCTTTCTGATGTGGGTGAAGAGCCGTGATAGACGGTGGTCAATGTGGAGGAAATGAGTATTTTGGGAGTGAAGTATTTTGGGAGAGTTCTTGTTGTATCTCCCATGTCGGTCCCTTCTTGGGGTATGTGAGGGAGGCTGAGAGCCTTAAAATGCAAGTGTCAAGTTTAGGCGTGACGAACTGACTCCTATTGATCGGTTAGCCAGACAGATTGACTCCTATTGATCGACTAGCATGACAAAACTAACACATATTGACTGGTTAGCCTAACTGACTGACACCTATTGATTGGTTAGCCTTATAGACCGAAACATATTGACTACTGGTTAGCTTAACAGACTCACATCTATTGATTGGTTAGCCCGACGAGCAAATTTATATGTTAGGCCATGGACTTGATTGGTAAGGCAAGAACATTTGACCTTGGTCGTATCAGTATAAGAGCCATTCGGAGGGTGTGAATAGGTAGGATATGGTTGATTTTTGTGGCTTCTTGAGGAAGGTCACGGAAGACCTTAACTTTGGAAAGCTCGGAGGCGAGAAGGCTTGGAGGAAGAGAATATATTCTAGGATGTAAGAAGGCCATTATTTCAGAGGAGTGAGCTCTGGAGTATATAGTATAAGGGTATAACAATAGTATAAAATTAGATGCAAGCTTATATGTTAGACAAGCTGAAAAGTTCATAAACCTATTTCTTTCTCCATTCTCCATTCTCCTCTCCCTCTCCTCTTTTCTTTTTTTTTTCTCTTTCTCTTTTTCTACCAACCTTCAAATCTTCCTCAATTAACACATACAATTAGTCTCAATTATGCATCACTAACTAAATGGAAAATAAAGTGCTCATATGACAAAACATGTGATATTGGAAATGTAGTAATTAATCTCAATTAGGCTAAGCTAGTTTCTATCCTTGAGCATCAGTCATCATTCCTAACAAAAAATTATTAGCTGGAAACAAAGACGAATTTTGTGACTTCCCCTATTAACGAAACTGAATGTGCAAGTTTCATAAAACTAAGACTGGCTAGACCCGAGATAATGAAGATTGAGGCCAGAAAAGGTGTCTACATGCACAAGCAACGATAGGGAAAATCACTCATTCAATAATCAATCCAACCTTCGACTGATTTTCTAGTTATTGTTAACAACAATATACATCAAACTGTATAAATTAAACCTATTGATGTTGTATTCGAAGAAATTAGCAGCATACCAATCGATATCCAGCAATTGTATTCTTTTATTCAAAAGCATGTTGCTCGGCGCATGACAGACATTCCATTGAACCTAGTCAATGAGAAGTCACAGTAAGAAACAGAGCATAGCTAAACAATGCAAGATAATACATTGACATTTGCAGTTGTAACACAAGAAATAAATGCTTGCACCATTCTCTCCAGCCAATGCAAATCCTTCAATGACGTAGGGTAAGATGAAGTTATATAACCTCCATCAGAAGAATTAGGCTCACTTCTTACTGGAAACATAGTAACATTGTCGCAAGAAGGAAATCTTATGTTTGCCACTGGCTTTTTATCTGCACATAATGACCCAACAAATCTTGCAAGATTTCCAATAGCTCTTACACTATTTGTTTGACCTAATAGGCAGAATCACAAAGAGAAATAAAAGTTGCAAGAGTTTCTAATTGATGTATAAAGATGATAGTTACAATCATCCAGATATGGAAGTTCATAAGACCATCACTTGGCTGAACTTGAACTGACCATGTTTCTCTGACTCTTCATTTTGCTCTAAGTAATTCCGAAACTCTTGTCCAAAACATTGGTGTGAAGATATAACCTCAAAGGATCCTCTAAATATATGGAAAGACTTAGAAAACTCTAATCATACCCCATGTTGGACATATGCTCGCATGCTCCATTCAAACCTGAGTTCGAGTAACATTCTAAACACAAAATTACCAAAACAAAGTAAAATCTAACATCTGACCAACCAGGATTAAATATAGAAAATATATACAAATACCATATCAGAAGGTTTCTGCAGTTTGCCATCAAATAAAAGGTATCTAAACATCTTGATATCATTTCATTTGTTCTTGGATCAATATGTAAGAAATAATCATTTATCTTAAAGGTTCTAAATTCACCACTAACATGAACACATTCTCGCAACAAATAAGATCCATATAAATGGATTAAGATAGAACTATGGCATGGTGAAAAGGCAATAGAAAGTCAACTACACAACTGATATATGCAGGTCAAGACAAAGTACCATATACATTTTCTAAATTGGTAAAAAAAATAGAGATAACGTAAGCCCCTCTCATCTTTGTCGTTCACTTTCTCATATGAAGAAATTCATACATACATTACCCAGTTCTTGAACTTCTAGCAAAAGAAAAAGCTGGATCAAGAAACTCAAGAAAGAAGATATATATCCTAAAACACTCAAGTATTTCCAGGACAACAATTATAAGCTATATGTCACGCCAATCTCCCATGAACACATAAAAGGTTATAAGGTGCCTAAAAACATATCATACCTTGTCCCCATCTTTGGCTAGATGCAGAGCACACTCAATTAACAACTCCACTAAATGGAAGTGTGTTTCTGAATCTTTAACAGCATCAAGGAAAAAGTAATCAAATACATGGAAACATTAGTTTAAAATATAATGGATTCAAAAGTATTATTGTCATGCTAGAAAAGCTACTTGTTGATTGCTTCAAAAATATATCATGCTGGTTTCCTGAGCAAACTTATTGAAACAAAAATATTGCAGCTTCTTCGTTTCAAGTATGATCAGGTATGCATTTCTCATGAAATTTGCATTTATCTATTTAACTATTGTTTGACTTATGTTTTATAATCTCTCTTCAAGTACTAGATCAACTCTACACGTGTTTTTGTGTTCCTTGTTGACAATAAACCTTTTAGAACTGGTGATGTTTATTGAGATACGAGTATAAAATTTTCTTGGGGTCCAGAAATCTCCTGAAAGTTGGTATGTGTCTCCCTTTCCATCTTTCCCTGGTTGTAGTGACTAAGTGGCAGCGATCTCACAAATTCAGTCATTAAACAGGTTGATCATGCTTTGGATGAAGTAGCACATTTTTAAGAAGAATGGCTTACATGTCAAGATGTTGCAACCGTACTTGAAATTGAGCAGAGAGCCGATGAAAATGGGTTGCATGTTAGATTTTTTATGAGTTGTGACTTGGAAGATTGATAACTTCTCTAGGTTAAACTCTAAGAAGTATTATTCAAATGTGTTTGTCGTTTGTGGTTATAAATGGTACCTTGTTTATTCCCTTGTTGATAGCAAATGCCCTTCTTTTCCCCCTTGATTTTCTATTTTGACGATAGTAGTTGAGGATTGATACTCTTGGTTTTGAATTTCTTAGGCGAATATTGATATTTCCAAAGGGTAACATCGCGGATCATTTGTCTATGTTGCTGACTTAGAAAGTTTACCCCACGGGTGGTGTAGATAATGGGTATTTGGTGCAGAGAGGTAAGTTCCCTTCTCTGTTTTTCTACATCTTTTATTGATAAAGGTTGAACCTATTTATAATTTACAGAAAAATTCTAAACTAGGAAAATAATAATTACAAATAAATTACAAAATAGATATAGCTCGTAAGTACAACTAATATTAACTAAGAGATCATGAAAATAATTCCTAAATAATAGCAGCTAGATATTTCGGAATATAAATCCCTAATTTTAAGCAATCTTCACCAATTTACACTCCACCTCAAGCTGGGGTGTATACATTGTAAATCCCAGCTTGGATGTAAACTTATCAAAAATCTCTATTGGTAGTGCTTTGGTAAGAAATCACCTAGTTGATTCTTTGTAGAAATAAAGTGTAATTTAATTGTTCCTCCATTGACCTTTTTCAGTAATAAAATGTCGATCAATTTCCACATGTTTAGTTTTATCATGAAGAACCAGATTTTTGGCATTGCTAATAGCTTATTGGCTATCACTTTGCAATTCGAACTCTTCAAAGTGCTTGAGTCCTAGTTCTACCAACAGTCTTTGCAGCCGCATTCTTTCATAGATTCCCAAAGCCATAGTCATATACTCAGCTTCGGCACTGCTCCTAGCCACCATTGGTTGCTTCTTGCTCCTTCATGTGACTAAATTTTTTTTGAAGAAAAGGTGTACCTCGTGAAAAACCCCTCTAAAGTTAGCAGCAGCCGGAGTTGGTGATGACCACTAAAGGGGAAAAGAGTACCCTAGATGCCATTAAATAAATCATGGTGGACGAAGATCATCTATTACAACAGAGGAAATAAAGTCGGGTATCCCTGAATCAAAGAAAACAACAGAACTAAAAAGCAAAGCCCAAGTGGCCAGTTTATGAGCAGTCAAGTTTGTTAACCTAGGTACAAACATAAGCTATAAATTAGGCAAAGATGCAAGAAAAGAACGTGTCTGCTCAATGTGAGGACCCAACATCGAAGCATCTGGAGTCTGGCGGTGGAGCTTGTTAACCGCCACAACAGAGTTCGATTCTAAGATAATAGCAGTCCAACCTCGATCAAGTCCAAGCTAAGCACCAGCAATGATCGCATGGAGTTCGGCCAGGGCAGCATCCTGGCAACCGATCGAGTGAAGAGCCATACCACCAAGGACATTACCCCTGTCGTCGCGGGCGATGACACAAACGAAAGCAGCTCCGATTAACGATTGGAAAGCACCATCCACGTTGATCTTGATCGTGCCTGCCGAAGGAGGGGCGCCAACGAGGATCGAAGAGGGCGGGGGCGAAGGCTGGAGGAGCGTCATTGGAATGTGAGGTAGCCGCTTCGTAGTCGCAGAGCCATGTGACTAAGTTTCCTGACACAAAAGAACAATAACCACTAGTAGATTTCCTACCGGTTAGCTCACCTGCCCAACTTGAATCAGTAAATATTTTTACTGATTTGTCTTCATTCTTCTTGAAGATTAAACCGTGTTCCGGGGTCATCTTCAAATACCTTAAGATTTTATACTCAACTTCAAGGTGTTCCTCCCTTGGATCACTCATGTGTTGACTAACAATACTTACAGAGTATGTTATGTCTGGTCGAGTGAGTGACAAATATATCAGCTTTCCCACAAGTCTTTGATACTGCTCTTTGTTGACAGGACTGCCCATTTCTTCTTTTCGTAGTTTTAGATTAGTCTCCATTGGTGTTTCAGCTGGTTTGCACCCTAGCATTCCTGTTTCTGAAAGTAAATCAAGAAAATATTTTCTTTTATTTATAACACTACCAGCTATAGACCTTGCTACTTCCATCCCTAAGAAGTCCTAAGGCTTCTTAGCTCCATTGTTTCGAACTCAGCTGAAAGTAGCTTTTTCAAGCTATTAATCTCACAAATATCATCATCTGTAATAATGATATTGTCAACATATACAATCAGAATTGATATTTTTACCCGAAGTCATTTTTACAAACAATGTGTGATCTGCACGACATTGTTTATAGCCATTTTTACAATGACTTTAGTAAACCTTTTAAACCAAGCTCTAGGGGATTTCTTTAGTCCGTATAATGACTTTTCCAGCTTGCAAATAGTTTTCCAATTTGTTTCTTGTTTCATTCCTGGAAGAATTTGCATAGGCCTGTAAACGAACCAAATGAACACGAACGAGGGTGTGTTCATGTTTGTTCATTTAACTTTAACCGAACAAATGAACAAACACAAATTTTCTTGTTCATATTCTTTCGTTAAGGAATGTAGCTTGTTCGTGTTCTTTCGTTAAAATGATAAACGAACACAAATGAACATAAACGAACATGAACAAACGCAAACGAATATAAACGAATATACATAATATGTTAAATATTTAATATTTTAGGTTAATTTGATTAATTCACTTAATTAACCGATTTTAAACTGAATTAATCGATAATTGAAGTTTGAAAAACTCTTAATCATTAGTCAAAACTTAAAATTATCTAAAAGATTAACTAATTTTGTTTTGGTTCGGTCGGTTAGTTTGGTTTAACCAAACAATGAACACTCCAAGCCGATTAGAAGGATGTTTTTTATGAGTAATAAAATATGATTTGTCAACTCGAATAACTCAATTTTTTTATTCAACTCGATCTAATGCTTACCCCTAGATACATGTGAATAAATTTAAGCGAACATAAATTTGTCTATTACTTCATCTTGTTCATTCGTCCATCCGTCTGCTCCATCCATTTGTTTGTTAGTTTGTCCAGTTCGTCCGTCCGTCCAGTTCGTTAATCAATTTGTCCCTTTGTCCATTAGGTTTTAGGGTTTATGGTTTAGGGTTATAATTTACTTTTATATTTTAAAGTTTATAGTACATCCGTCTGTCCGATCGTCTCTGTAAATCCATCTGGTATGTCTGTCCTATCTGCAAATCTAGTCCTTCATCAGTTCGTCCGTTCATCTGTTTGGTTCGTCCAACCGTCTGTCTGTCTGTTTTTTCGTCTGGTTCGTTCATCTGGTTTGTATGTTTGTCCATTAGGTTTTAGGGTTTATAGTTTAGGGTTTAAGGTTGTTGTTTACTTTTTATAGTTTAGGGTTTAAGGTTTAGCGTTCGCCTATTTGTCTGTCTATTTATTTGTCTGTTCGTTTGGTTCATCCAGTCCATTCGACCAGTCAGATCCGTTAGTTCGGTCCGTCTGTCTACTCCGTCCGTCCATCCATCAGTCATCCATCATTCTGGCGGTCCCCCCGTCATTCTGCCGGTCCCCCCCGTCCGTTTGTCTGGTCGATCTGTCCGTTTTTCTGGTCTGTCTGTCTGTCCGTACATCTGGTCCAATCTGTCCGTCCACTAGTCCATATGTCCGTCTGGTCTGTTTGTTAATCCATCCATATGGTTCGTTTGTTTGTTTAGTGTTTATAGTTTAGGATTTAAGTTTTATGGTTTACTTTTTAGGGTTTAAAGTTACAGTTTACCTTTTGTGGTTTAAGTTTTGTTTGATTGTTCGTTTGTCCCTTTGTCCATTAGTGTTAAGGGTTTATATTTTACTTTTTACGATTTAGGATTTATGGTTTACCTTTTAGGGTTTGAGGTTTGTTCGTCGGTTCGAATCGTCCCTACATCTATCTAGTCCGTCCATCCGATCAGTCCGTCTGTCCGGTTTGTCCTACCTTTCGGTCTATTTGTTTAGGTTTTACGGTTTAGGGTTCGTCTGTTCTTCCATCCGTTTGGTCCATTCGTACATCCATCTAGTTCGCTCGACTGTCTTTTTTTGGTGTATGATTTAGGGTTTGTGTTTTTTATAGTTTTGATACGATAGTAGGAGGGGTAAAAATAATTATTTTTGACAAGAAATTAAAGTTGTTTTTGAAGGCTAGAACATCAATTGACTTGTGACGACTTTTCATATGAGATCTAGGCATTTTTAATTAGGATAATTTGTACAATTATTTGAATTTTATTTTCTCTTTAATTAGGATAATATTATTATCTATTTTAATTGAGATAATATTCTTATCTCTTTTAACTGAGATAATATTCTATTATTATTATTATTACTATTATTATTATTATTATTATTATTATTATTATCTAGTTAGTCTTTTAGATTAAATTAAACTCATTTTCCTCTGTAATTAGGGTTTTACTAGCCTATAAATAGGCTCAATACTTCATTGAGACATCAATTCAATTATTTCTTTCAAAGTTCTCTTGTGAGTTCTTTTTTTGTTCAAGATTTTTATATTGTTCTTGCTTCAGAGTGCAGGTGTCCAATTGCGCGGCAACGAGTATTTGGTGTTCTTCTCCATCGTCTAGGTTGCTAAGGGAAGGATCCTTAGAGGGTTAAGCGTTACCAAACTCAGACGCACGTTTGTCTAAGATAGGATCTTAGAAGGGGGTGTTGTCATTTCCTATTTATTTTCATTGTTTATTTATTTATTTTTATTTAAGTCTTACTTTAATTTCGTGCCTTTTTTATTGAGTTGTTGGGAAAAATAAATTAATTCTTACTTTCTTTTCTATATCTATATTAAAGGTAATATTTGATCTAAGCTTTAATGTTTAGGGTTTATGGTTTATATTTTACGATTCATAAATTACAATTTAGGGTTTAGGTTTTGTACATTCGTCAGGTCCGTCCGTCTGTCTGTCCGTTAGTTTGTCCGGTCCGCCCGTCTGGTCCGTCCGATTTGTCTTTCGATCTGTTCAGTCAGTTTGTCCCTCTGTCCATTAGGTTTCAGGACTTAGGGTTTAAGCTTATTGTTTACTTTTTATGGTTTAGGGTTCATCCATATGTACGTCCTTCCTTCTGGTTCATCTGTCCCTTCGATCTGTTCGGTCCGTCTAGCGTCCGACTGGCCTTCTTTCCATCTGGTCCGATCTGTCAGTCTTCTCATCTTGTCAGTTCGTCCATATAGTCCGTTCATCCGTTCATCTTCTTCGTCTGTCTGTTAGTCAATCTGTCCAGCCTGTCTTTTAGTCCGTTCGTCTGTCTATTCGATCCGGTTCATTTGGCAGTCCATCAATCTATTAAGTTTTGGGTTATGGTTTATTTTTTAGGGTTTAAGGTTTGTGGTTTAGGTGTTAAGTTTTAGGTTCGCCCATCTGTTCGTCTGTCCATAGGGCGGTTAATCACTGTGAAGAGGACCCATCTTAACTGATTGTTTTGGCTAGAAGTTTGTCCACACTCTCCACACTAATTCTAGATGTCAAAATTTGGTTGACGCCAAACAAGAATGAGAATGGATGTTGACGTTTTCTGGTGGTTCACCTTTCTGATGTGGGTGAAGAGCCGTGATAGACGGTGGTCAATGTGGAGGAAATGAGTATTTTGGGAGTGAAGTATTTTGGGAGAGTTCTTGTTGTATCTCCCATGTCGGTCCCTTCTTGGGGTATGTGAGGGAGGCTGAGAGCCTTAAAATGCAAGTGTCAAGTTTAGGCGTGACGAACTGACTCCTATTGATCGGTTAGCCAGACAGATTGACTCCTATTGATCGACTAGCATGACAAAACTAACACATATTGACTGGTTAGCCTAACTGACTGACACCTATTGATTGGTTAGCCTTATAGACCGAAACATATTGACTACTGGTTAGCTTAACAGACTCACATCTATTGATTGGTTAGCCCGACGAGCAAATTTATATGTTAGGCCATGGACTTGATTGGTAAGGCAAGAACATTTGACCTTGGTCGTATCAGTATAAGAGCCATTCGGAGGGTGTGAATAGGTAGGATATGGTTGATTTTTGTGGCTTCTTGAGGAAGGTCACAGAAGACCTTAACTTTGGAAAGCTCGGAGGCGAGAAGGCTTGGAGGAAGAGAATATATTCTAGGATGTAAGAAGGCCATTATTTCAGAGGAGTGAGCTCTGGAGTATATAGTATAAGGGTATAACAATAGTATAAAATTAGATGCAAGCTTATATGTTAGACAAGCTGAAAAGTTCATAAACCTATTTCTTTCTCCATTCTCCATTCTCCTCTCCCTCTCCTCTTTTCTTTTTTTTTTCTCTTTCTCTTTTTCTACCAACCTTCAAATCTTCCTCAATTAACACATACAATTAGTCTCAATTATGCATCACTAACTAAATGGAAAATAAAGTGCTCATATGACAAAACATGTGATATTGGAAATGTAGTAATTAATCTCAATTAGGCTAAGCTAGTTTCTATCCTTGAGCATCAGTCATCATTCCTAACAAAAAATTATTAGCTGGAAACAAAGACGAATTTTGTGACTTTCCCCTATTATCGAAACTGAATGTGCAAGTTTCATAAAACTAAAACTGGCTAGACATGAGATAATGAAGACTTAGGCCAGAAAGGTGTCTACATGAACACATTTTCTAAAGATAGAACACATTCTCGCAACAAATAAGTACCACATTAATGGATAAAGATAGAACTAGGAGATGGTGTAAAGGCAACAAAAAATCAACTACACAACTGATATATGCAGGTGAAGACAAAGAACCTTATACATTTTCTAAATTGGTAAAAAAAACAGAGATAACGTAAGCCCCTCTCATCTTTGCCGTTCACTTTCTCAGATGAAGAAATTCATAAATACATTACCCAGTTCCAGAACTTCTAGCAAAAGAAAAAGCTGGATCAAGAAACTCATGAAAGAAGATATATGTCCTAAAACACTCAAGTATTGCCAGGACAACAATTATAAGCTATATGTCACGCCAATCTCCCATGAACCCATAAAAGGTTATAAGGTGCCTAAAACATATCATACCTTGTCCCCATCTTTGGCTAGATGCAGAGCACACTCAATTAACAACTCCACTGAATGGAAGTGCGTTTCTGGATCTATAACAGCATCAAGGAAAAAGTAATCAAATACATGGAAACATTAGTATAAAATGTAAAGGATTCAAAATTATTATTGTCAAGCTAGAAAAGCTACTTGTTGACTGCTTTAAAGGAAAATCATCAACAAAGTGACGAAAAGAATCACATATGTTTGCCAACGCCTAAGAGATTGGTATGCACACCTGCAATAGTATTCTTAAGTGATGCTTACATGTTGAACACTAGATATATAAACACTCTCCTAAGGTCTAAATCAAGAGGAGATATATAAACACTCTCCTAAGGTCTCAATAGCATCAGACGGTTGCACACAGTGGGGCGGCTGATCACCGTGAAGAGGACCCTTCTCGATTGATTGTTTTGGCTGGAAGTTTGTCCACACTCACCGCACTAATTGTTGATGCCAAAATTCAGTTGACGCCAAACAAGGATGAGGATGGAGGTTGTTGTAACATTTTTTGGTAGTTCACCCCTCTGATATGGGCAGAGAGTCGTCATAGACGGTGGTTAGAGTGGGGGAATGAGTTGTGCAAAGGTCGGAGATATATGGCTTTGGGAGTGAAATATTTTGGGAGAGTTCTTGTTGTGTCTCCCATGTCGTTCCCTTCTTCGGGTATGTGAGGGAGGCTGACAGCCTTTAAATGCAAGTGTCAAGTCTAGGCCTAACGAACTGGCATCTATTGACCGATTAGCCTAACGGACCAATGTCTATTGACCGGTTAGCGTGACAGACCGACACTGATTAACTTGTTAGCCTTACAGACTGACACCGAAGGGTGTGAAAAAATATCTGATCCGATTATACATTAATCAGATCAAAAAATTCGAATATCCGATCCGATTTTTAATTTTTCAGATCGGATACGAATCACAATATTTCAAGTTTTGGATTATCCGAAAATCTAAAATTTTAAAATTTTAGCAATTTGATGTGAATCTTGTTATATTTAGCAATTTGATACTTATTATTATCGAAAATTCGAAAAACTGAGATTTTTATAGATGTGAATCTTATTATATTTAGCAATTTTTTTCTCTTTATATTCGAAAATTCAAAATTTTCATAAATACAACCGTCAAATTTGAGAAAAGTACTTAAATCAAATCATATATTCGAGTAATCGAATATCCATATATTCAATTTTTCCCGAATATTAGATATACGGATCGGATACTCGGATATTTGATTATCTAAATATATAATTTTATTTAATTATTTTTTTCAAATTTGACGGTCGTATTTATAAAATTTTTGAAATTTTGAATATAACAAGGAACAAATTTTAAATATAATAATTTGCTTCTATAGAAATTTCGGTTTTTTTGAAATTTCGGATAAAACAAGCATTAAATTGTTAAATATAACAATATTCATATTCATAAAATTTTGAATTTTCAGATTTTCGGATAATTTGAAACTTAAAATATTACGATCCGTATCCGATCCGAAAATTTAAAAATCAGATCGGATATCCAGTCCGAAAATAAAAAATTTAATCGAATATCTTAATTTTTGGATTGGATCAGTCGGATCGAAGATTTTTGCACACCCCTACTACTACACCTATTGACTGGTTAGCCTGACGAGCATGTTTATGTGTCATGCTAATCTCCCATGAACCCATAAAAGGTTATAAGGTGCCTAAAAGCATGTCATACCTTGTCCCCATCTTTGGCTAGATGCAGAGCACACTCAATTAACAACTCCAAGTGCGTTTCTGGATCTATAACAGCATCAAGGAAAAAGTAATCAAATACATGAAAACATTAGTATAAAATATAATGGATTCAAAAATATTACTGTGAAGCTAGAAAAAGCTACTTGTTGACTGCTTTAAAGGAAAATCATCAACAAAGTGACGAAGAGAATCACATATGTTTGCCAACGCCCAAGAGACTGGTATGCGCACCTGCAATAGTATTCATAAGTGATGCTTACATGTTAAACACTAGATATATAAACACTCTCCTAAGGTCTAAATCAAGAGGAGATAAGAATTACCGAGACCACATGATCACGAGTGTTAATCTCAATAGCATCAGACAATTGCACACAATGGGGCGGTTGATCACCCTGAAAAGGACCCTTTTCGACTGATTGTTTTGGCTGGAAGTTTGTCCACACTCACCGCACTAATTGTTGATGCCAAAATTCGGTTGATGCCAAACAAGGATGAGGATGGAAGTTATTGTAACGCTTTCTGGTAGTTCACCCCTCTGATGTGGGCGGAGAGTCGTCATAGACGGTGGTCAATGGGTGAAATGAGTTGTGCAAAGGTCGGAGATATATGGCCTTGGGAGTGAAATATTTTGGGAGAGTTCTTGTTGTGTCTCCCATGTAGTCCCTTCTTCAGGTATGTGAGGGAGGTTGACAGCCTTTAAATGCAAGTGCCAAGTCTAGGCCTAACAAACTGACATCTATTGACTGATTAGCCTAACGGACCGACGTCTATTGACCGATTAGCCTGACGGACCGACACCTATTGACTGGTTAGCCTAACAGACTGACACCAAAGGGGTGTGAAAAAATATATGATCTGATTATACATTGATCATATCAGAAAATTCGAATATCCAATCCGATTTTTAATTTTTTAGATCTGAAAATTCGAATATCAAATCATATATTCGAGTAATCGAATATCCAAATATTCAATTTTTCCCGGATATCAGATAATCGGATCGGATACTCGGATATCCGATTTATTTAAGTATTTTTGTCGAATTTGACAGTCATATTTATAAAAATTTCAAAATTTTGAATATAACAAGCAACAAATTGTTAAATATAATAATTTGCATCTATAGAAATTTCAGCTTTTTGAATTTTCGGATAAAACAAGCATTAAATTGTTAAATATAACAATATTCATATTCATAAAATTTTCAGATTTTCGGATAATTCAGAACTTAAAATATTACGATCTGTATTCGATCCGAGAAATTAAAAATCAGATCGAATATCCGATCTGAAAATAAAAATCTAATCGAATATCTTAATTTTCGGATTGGATCAGCCGGATTGGATATTTTTGCACACCCCTACTACTGACACCTATTGACTGGTTATCCTGAGAAGCAGGTTTATGTGTCAGGCCATGGACTTGACCGGTAAGACAAGCAAATTTGGAGTAGGTCGTATGAGGATGAGTGCCATCCGGAAGGTGTAGAGAGGTAGGCTAGGGTTGATTCCTTGTGGCTTTTTGAGGAAGGTCACGGAGGGCCTTAACTTTGGAAGGCTTGGAGGAGGAGAATATCTTCTGGGACGTAGGAGAGCCTTTATTACATAGGAGCGAATTCTGGAGGATATAGTATAAGGGTATAAAATTAATATAAAACTAGATTCTAGCTTGCATGTTAGACAAGCTAAAAAGTTCATAAACTTATTTCTTTCTCCATTATCCTCTCCCTCTTTTCTTTTTCTCTTTCTTCTTCCCCCAATTTCTCTTTTCTTTTTTTTCTACCAACCTTCAAATAGTCCTAAATTAACACATACAATTAATCTCAATTAGGCATCACTACCTAAAAGGAAAATAAGGTGCTCATATGACAAAACATGTGAAATTGGAAATGTAGTAATTAGTCTCAATTAATATAAATGCTTTCACCATTCTCTCTAGCCAGTGCAAATCCTTCAATTAATATAAATGTGTTTGCCACTGGCTTTTTATCCACACATGATGAACTCGAATACCCAACAAATCTTGCAAGATTTCCAAGAGCTCTTACAGCATTTGATTTGACCTAATAGGAAGAAAAATAAAGAGAAATAAAAGCTGCAAGAGTTTCTAATTGATGTACAAAGATGATAGTTGCAATATTTTGCTCTAAGTACCCATTCCGAAACTCTTGTCCAAAACATTGGTGTGAGGATATAACCTCCAACGATCCTCTAAATCTATGGAATTAGAAAACTCTAATCATACCCCATGTTGGACATATACTCACATGCACCACTCAAACCCGAGTTCGAGTAACATTATAAACATAAAATTACCAAAAAAACAGTAAAATCTAACATCTGAGCAACCAAGATTACATTTAGGAAATATACACAAATAATAGATCAGAAGGTTTCTGTAGTTTGCCATCAAATAAAAGGTATCTAGGCATCCTGTTATCATTTCATTTGTTCTTGAACCAATATGGAACAACCTAAAATTCTGAATTCACGACTAACAAGAACACATTCTCGCTGGCAAAAAATTAGTACCACATAAATGGATTAAGATAGAACTATGAGATGGTGTAAAGGCAATAGAAAATCAACTACACAACTGATATATGCAGGTGAAGACAAAGTACCTTATACATTTTCTAAATTGGTAAAAAAAACAGAGATAACGTAAGCCCCTCTCATTTTTTCCGTTCACTTTCTCAGATGAAGAAATCCATACATACATTACCCAGTTGCAGAACTTCTAGCAAAAGAAAAAGTTGGATCAAGAAACTCATGAAAGAAGATATATATCCTAAAACACTCAAGTATTTCCAGGACAACAATTATAAGCTATCTGTCATGCCAATCTCCCATGAACCCATAAAAGGTTATAAGGTGCCTAAAAACATATCATACCTTGTCCCCGTTTTTGGCTAGATGCAGAGCACACTCAGTTAACAACTCCACTAAATGGAAGTGCGTTTCTGAATCTATAACAGCGTCAAGGAAAAAGTAATCAAATACTTGCAAACATTAGTATAAAATATAATGGATTAAAAACTATTACTGCCAAGCCAGAAAAACTACATGTTGACTGCTTTAAAGGAAAATCATCAACAAAGTGACGAGGAGAATCACATATGTTCGCCAAAGCCCAAGAGGCTGGTATGCGCACCTGCAAATCATCAGAAATCTTAAGCTTCTCTAAGAGTTCCAGAAGTTAAGAATTTGATAGCCAAATGTGTCTTAATTTAGTCTTTTCTAAAAAAATAGCCACTCAAAGTTGGAAATCATTTATACCATAACATAACGGGCCCAGAATTACATATTCAGAGGAAAATCAAGAAAACAGGGATAAGGCAAAAAGAATTGCGTGCAACCACATCTACTTGCACATAGAAGAAAAAAAAATACAAAATGATGATGATAAAAAGGAGAGTCAACGAGCACAGCATGAATAAGCCTTAATCTGCTACATGTCAGTCGTCTGCAAAATATGAAGAGGGGGAAAGAAGAATCTAACGAACCACTGCAGAATTATGCCATAGAATGAGAGGCATGAGCTTCTCAATTGTCTCTGCCCACTGCTGATTTCCTGATGGACATGTATTTATTTCTTCTTTAGTATCTTCCAGACTCTGGGCTTATGCAATCAGAAGTAAATGGGAAATCCAAAAAAAATCCTCAGTTCCTCTAAAGCCAGATATGGCACGAAGGCATTCATCTAAAACCTGAAGAAAAAGAATCATAAATTAACATCAGAAGGGATAAAGGAAAATCAGAGTGGAAACTGGACAAACTACCACACGGAGAAGGGCAGCTTCGCCTCTCATATAGGTAGCTCAAAGTATCATATCAACTACTGAAACTTCCCTAAGATCTAATACATACGATATAATAACTCTGGCAAGAACAATCTGCTGGCCTTCCATGTCTTTGGTGCACAGATATGTTTATGGAGTTTCCAGACAACTAAGATGCAAAGGAACCACAATTAAAACAATAATAATACCTATAGATTACATATTTAACAATAAACAAAATAAAAAGAAAGAAAGAAAGAGGAAAACAATTGGCAATGTCACCTTTATAGCAGCTCTAACGATCTTCCCCCCAGCAAACACAGCAGTATTTCCAGCTTGTTCCTTCCAGAACTTTGTTGCAACTTCAGTGGCACCTTCTCTCAGAAACTAAAAAATAAATATAAAAAAAAAACCAACTTTAGCAACATGTTACAGATGTCATCAAAGCCATGTAGATGTAGAGAACTTACCTGAATAGTTGATTGCCAAATATCAAGTGGAAAAGAAGAACCAGTCCTTGAATATAGTTCGCCAAGCATAGTAAAGGAAGTAGTTTGAACTTCCCATAAACTACCATTTCGCGGTAATTTCTTCCCCATTTCATTAGCACTCCTTTGATTTCCGCTTGAAAAATACAAGGAGATCACATTCATATGCATACGTGCAATGATGCGGAGAAAGAATAACATTTACCAACTGAACATCATCTTGTTGAGAGAATTTATGGAAAGACTTAGAAAACTCTAATCATACCCCATGTTGGACATATACTCGCAAGCTCCACTCAAACCCGAGTTCCAGTAACATTCTAAACATAAAATTACCTAAACAAAGTAAAATCTAACATCTGACCAACCATGATTAAATATAGAAAATATACACAAATAACATATCATAAGGTTTCTGCAGTTTGCCATCAAATAAAAGGTATCTAAACATCTTGATATCATTTCATTTGTTCTTTGATCAATATGGAAGAAATATTCATTTATCTTAAAAGATTTGAATTCACCACTAACATGAACAATTCTCGCAACAAATAAGTACCACATAAATGGATTAAGATAGAACTAGGAGATGGTGTAAAGGCAACAGAAAATCAGCTACACAACTGATATATGCAGGTGAAGACAAAGTACCTTATACATTTTCTAATTTGGTAAAAAAATAGAGATAACGTAAGCCCCTCTCATCTTTTCCGTTCACTTTCTCAGATGAAGAAATTCATACATACATTACCCAGTTGCAGAACTTCTAGCAAAAGAAAAAGCTAGATCAAGAAACTCATGAAAAAAGATATATATCCTAAAACACTCAAGTATTGCCAGGACAACAATTATAAGCTATCTGCCACGCCAATCTCCCATGAACCCATAAAAGGTTATAAGGTGCCTAAAAACATATCATACCTTGTCCCCATCTTTGGCTAGATGCAGAGCACACTCAATTAACAACACCACTGAATGGATGTGCGTTTCTGAATCTATAACAGCATCAAGGAAAAAGTAATCAAATACATGGAAACATTAGTATAAAATATAATGGATTCAAAAATATTACTGTCAAGCTAGAAAAGCTACTTGTTGACTGCTTTAAAGGAAAATCATCAACAAAGTGACGAAGAGAATCACATATGTTTGCCAACGCCCAAGAGATTGGTATGCGCACCTGCAATAGTATTCATAAGCGATGCTTACATGTTGAATACTAGATATATAAACACTCTCCTAAGGTCTAAATCAAGAGGAGATAAGAATTATCGAGACCACATGATCACGGGTGTTAATCTCAATAGCATCAGACGGTTACACACAGTGGGGAGGTTGATCACCGTGAAGAGGACCCTTCTCGACTGATTGTTTTGGCTGGAAGTTTGTACACACTCACCACACTAACTGTTAATGCCAAAATTCGGTTGACGCCAAACAAGGATGAGGATAGAGGTTGTTGTAACGTTTTCTGGTAGTTCACCCCTCTGATGTGGGCGGAGAGTCGTCATAGACGTTGATCAGAGTGGGGGAAAAGAGTCGTGCAAAGGTCGGAGATATATGGCCTTGGGAGTGAAATATTTTGGGAGAGTTCTTGTTGTGTCTCCCATGTCGGCCCTTCTTAGGGTATGTGAGGGAGGCTGACAGCCTTTAAATGCAAGTGTCAAGTCTAGGCCTAACGAACTGACATCTATTGACCGATTAGCCTAACGGGCTGACGTCGATTGACCGGTTAGCCTGACGGACCGACACCTATTGATCAGATAGCCTGACGGACCGGCACCTATTGATCGGTTAGCTTGACAGACTGACACCGAAGGGTGTGAAAAAATATCTGATTCGATTATACATTGATCAGATAAGAAAATTCGAATATCCGATCTGAATTTTAATTTTTCAGATCGAATAGGGATTACAATATTTCAAGTTTCGGATTATCCGAAAATCTAAAATTTTAAAATTTTATGAATATAAATCTTGTTATATTTAGCAATTTGATGCTTATTATTATCGAAAATTCGAAAAACCGAGATTTCCATATATGTGGATCCTGTTATATTTAGCAATTTTTTGCTCTTAATATTCAAAATTTCGAAATTCTCATAAATACGACCGTCAAATTCGAAAAAATACTTAAATCAAATCATATATTTGAGTAATCGAATATCCAAATATTCAATTTTTCTCGGATATCAGATATTTGGATCGGATACTCGGATATCCGATTATCCGAATATATAATTTTATTTAAGTATTTTTTTAAATTTGACGGTCGTATTTAAAAAAAAATCGGAATCTTGAATATAACAAGCAACAAATTGTTAAATATAATAATTTGCATCTATAGAAATTTTGGTTTTTTGAATTTTCGGATAAAAAAGCATTAAATTGTTAAATATAACAATATGTGGAAGAACCTAAAAGTTCTGAATTCACGACTAACAAGAACACATTCTCGCTAGCAACAAATAAGTACCACATAAATGGATTAAGATAGAACTAGGAGATGGCATAAAGGCAACAGAAAATCAACTACACAACTGATATATGCAGCTGAAGACAAAGTACCTCATACATTTTCTAAATTGGTAAAAAAACAGAGATAACGTAAGCCCCTCTCATCTTTTCCGTTCACTTTCTCAGATGAAGAAATTCATACATACATTACCCAGTTGCAGAACTTCTAGCAAAAGAAAAAGCTGGATCAAGAAACTCGTGAAAGAAGATATTTATCCTAAAACACTCAAGTATTGCCAAGAAAACAATTATAAGCTATCTGTCACGCCAATCTGCCATGAACCCATAAAAGGTTATAAGGTGCCTTAAAAACATATCATACCTTGTCCCCATTTTTGGCTAGATGCAGAGCACACTCAGTTAACAACTCCACTAAATGGATGTGCGTTTCTGAATCTATAACAGCGTCAAGGAAAAAGTAATCAAATACTTGGAAACATTAGTAAAAAATATAATGGATTAAAAACTATTACTGTCAAGCCAGAAAAACTATATGTTGACTGTTTTAAAGGAAAATCATCAACAAAGTGACGAAGAGAATCACATATGTTCGCCAAAGCCCAATTGGCTGGTATGCGCACCTGCAAATCATCAGAAATCTTAAGCTTCTCTAAGAGTGCCAGAAGTTAAGAATTTGATAGCCAAATGTGTCTTAATTTAGTCTTTTCTAAAAAAATAGCCACTCAAAGTTGGAAATCATTTATACCATAACATAACGGGCCCAGAATTACATATTCAGAGGAAAATCAAGAAAACAGGGATAAGGCAAAGAGAATTGCGTGCAACCACCTCTACTTGCACATAGAAGAAAAAAAATACAAAATGATGATGATAAAAAGGAGAGTCAACGAGCACAGCATGAATAAGCCTTAATCTGCTACATGTCAGTCATCTGCAAAATATGAAGAGGGGGACAGAAGAATCTAACGAACCATTGCAGAATTATGCCATAGAATGAGAGGCATGAGCTTCTCAATTGTCTCCGCCCACTGCTGATTTCCTGATGGACATGTATTTCTTTCTTCTTTAGTATCTTCGAGACTCTGGGCTTATGCAATCAGAAGTAAATGGGAAATCCAAAAAAATCCTCAGTTCCTCTAAAGCCAGATATTGCACGAATGCATTCATCTAAAACCTGAAGAAAAAAATCATAAATTAACATCAGAAGGGATAAAGGAAAATCAGAGTGGAAACTGGACAAACTACCACACGGATATAGGTAGCTCAAAGTTTCATATCAACATCTGAAACTTCCCTACTACTGACACCTATTGACTGGTTAGCCTGAGGAGCAGGTTTATGTGTCAGGCCATGGACTTGACCGGTAAGGCAAGTAAATTTGGAGTAGGTCGTATGAGGATGAGCGCCATCCGGAGGGTGTAGAGAGGTAGGCTAGGGTTGATTCCTTGTGGCTTCTTGAGGAAGGTCACGGAGGGCCTTAACTTTGGAAGGCTTGGAGGAGGAGAATATCTTCTGGGACGTAGGAAAGCCTTTATTACATAGGAGTGAATTCTGGAGGATATAGTATAAGGGTATAACAATAATATAAAACTAGATTCTAGCTTGCATGTTAGACAAGCTGAAAAGTTCATAAAATTATTTCTTTCTCCATTATTCTCTCCCTCTTTTCTTTTTCTCTTTCTTCTTCCCCCTCTTTCTCTTTTCTTTTTTTTTCTACCAACCTTCAAATCGTCCTAAATTAACACATACAATTAATCTCAATTAGGCATCACTACCTAAAAGGAAAATAAGGTGCTCATATGACAAAACATGTGAAATTGGAAATGTAGTAATTAGTCTCAATTAGGCTAAGCTAGTTTCTATCCTTGAGCATCAATCATCATTACTAAAAAAAATTATTAGCTGGAAACAAAGACGAATTTTGTGACTTCCCCTATTATCGAAAACTAAGACTGGCTAGACTTGAGATAATAATGAAGACTGAGGCCAGAAAGGTGTCTACATGCACAAGAGACGTGAGAGAAAATCACTCATTCAATAATCAATCCAACCTTTCACTGGTTTCTAATTATTGTTAACAACAATATACATCAAACTGTATAAATTGAACCTATTGATGTTGTATTTGGAGAAAAAGAACATGAAGAAATTAGCATCATACCAATCCATATCCTGCAGTTGTATTGTCTTATTCAAAAACATGTTGCTCAGCGCATGACAAACATTCCATTGAACCTAGTCAATGAAAAGCCACAATAAGAAACAGAGCATAGATAAACTGACATTAAAATTGATTTTATGCTTCCATCATGTTGAGATTAGAAGTTTACAGAAAAACTACAATGCAAGATAATACCTTGACCTTTCCAGTTGTAACACAAGAAATAAATGCTTGCACCATTCTCTCTAGCCAGTGCAAATCCTTCAATGACGTAGGGCAAGGTGAAGTTATCCCACCTCCATCAAAAGCATTAAGCTCACCTCTCGCTGGAAACATAGTAACATAGACGCAAGAAGGAAACCTTGTGTTTGCCACTGGCTTTTTATCCACACATGATGAACTCGAATACCCAACAAATCTTGCAAGATTTCCTTACAGCATTTGATTTGACCTAATAGGAAGAAAAATAAAGAGAAATAAAAGCTGCAAGAGTTTCTAATTGATGTACAAAGATGATAGTTGCAATATTTTGCTCTAAGTACCCATTCCGAAACTCTTGTCCAAAACATTGGTGTGAGGATATAACCTCCAAGGATCCTCTAAATCTATGGAATTAGAAAACTCTAATCATACCCCATGTTGGACATATACTCACATGCACCACTCAAACCCGAGTTCGAGTAACATTATAAACATAATATTACCAAAAAAAAGTAAAATCTAACATCTGAGCAACCAGGATTAAATTTAGGAAATATACACAAATAACAGATCAGAAGGTTTCTGCAGTTTGCCATCAAATAAAAGGTATCTAGACATCCTGATATCATTTCATTTGTTCTTGGACCAATATGGAAGAACCTAAAAGTTCTGAATTCACGACTAACAAGAACACATTCTCGCTGGCAACAAATTAGTACCACATAAATGGATTAAGATAGAACTATGAGATGGTGTAAAGGCAACAGAAAATCAGCTACACAACTGATATATGCAGGTGAAGACAAAGTACCTTATACATTTTCTAAATTGGTAAAAAAATAGAGCTAACGTAAGCCCCTCTCAACTTTTCCGTTCACTTTCTCAGATGAAGAAATTCACACATACATTACCCAGTTGCAGAACTTCTAGCAAAAGAAAAAGTTGGATCAAGAAACTCGTGAAAGAAGATATATATCCTAAAACACTCAAGTATTTCCAGGACAACAATTATAAGCTAGCTGTCATGCCAATCTCCCATGAACCCATAAAAGGTTATAAGGTGCCTAAAAACATATCATACCTTGTCCCCGTTTTTGGCTAGATGCAGAGCACACTCAGTTAACAACTCCACTAAATGGAAGTGCGTTTCTGAATCTATAACAGTGTCAAGGAAAAAGTAATCAAATACTTGCAAACATTAGTATAAAATATAATGGATTAAAAATATTACTGCCAAGCCAGAAAAACTACATGTTGACTGTTTTAAAGGAAAATCATCAACAAAGTGACGAGGAGAATCACATATGTTCGCCAAAGCCCAAGAGGCTGGTATGCGCACCTGCAAATCATCAGAAATCTTAAGCTTCTCTAAGAGTGCCAGAAGTTAAGAATTTGATAGCCAAATGTGTCTTAATTTAGTCATTTCTAAAAAAAATAGCCACTCAAAGTTGGAAATCATTTATACCATAACATAATGGGCCCAGAATTACATATTCAGAGGAAAATCAAGAAAACAGGGATAAGGCAAAAAGAATTGCGTGCAACCACCTGTACTTGCACATAGAAGAAAAAAAATACAAAATGATGATGATAAAAAGGAGAGTCAACGAGCACAGCATGAATAAGCCTTAATCTGCTACATGTCAGTCGTCTGCAAAATATGAAGAGGGGGAAAGAAGAATCTAACGAACCATTGCAGAATTATGCCATAGAATGAGAGGCATGAGCTTCTCAATTGTCTCTGCCCACTGCTGATTTCCTGATAGACATGTATTTATTTCTTCTTTAGTATCTTCCAGACTCTGGGCTTATGCAATCAGAAGTAAATGGGAAATCCAAAAAAAAATCCTCAGTTCCTCTAAAGCCAGATATGGCACGAAGGCATTCATCTAAAACCTGAAGAAAAAGAATCATAAATTAACATCAGAAGGGATAAAGGAAAATCAGAGTGGAAACTGGACAAACTACCACACGGAGAAGGGCAGCTTCGCCTCTCATATAGGTAGCTCAAAGTATCATATCAACTACTGAAACTTCCCTAAGATCTAATACATATGATATAATAACTCTGGCAAGAACAATCTGCTGGCCTTCCATGTCTTTGGTGCACAGATATGTTTATGGAGTTTCCAGACAACTAAGATGCAAAGGAACCACAATAAAAACAATAATAATACCTATAGATTACATATTTAATAATAAACAAAATAAAAAGAAAGAAAGAAAGAGGAAAACAATTGGCAATGTCACCTTTATAGCAGCTCTAACGATCTTCCCCCCAGCAAACACAGCAGTATTTCCATCTTGTTCCTTCCAGGACTTTGTTGCAACTTCAGTGGCACCTTCTCTCAGAAACTAAAAAATAAATATGAAAAAAAAACCAACTTTAGCAACATGTTACAGATGTCATCAAAGCCATGTAGATGTAGGGAACTTACCTGAATAGTTGATTGCCAAATATCAAGTGGAAAAGAAGAACCAGTCCTTGAATATAGTTCGCCAAGCATAGTAAAGGAAGTAGTTTGAACTTCCCATAAACTACCATTTCGCGGTAATTTCTTCCCCATTTCATTAGCACTCCTTTGATTTCCGCTTGAAGAATACAAGGAGATCACATTCATATGCATACGTGCAATGATGCGGAAAAAGAATAACATTTACCAACTGAACATCATCTTGCAGAGAGAATTTATGGAAAGACTTAGAAAACTCTAATCATACCCCATGTTGGACATATACTCCTTTGATTTCCGCTTGAAGAATACAAGGAGATCACATTCATATGCATACGTGCAATGATGCGGAGAAAGAATAACATTTACCAACTGAACATCATCTTGCAGAGAGAATTTATGGAAAGACTTAGAAAACTCTAATCATACCCCATGTTGGACATATACTCGCAAGCTCCACTCAAACCCGAGTTCCAGTAACATTCTAAACATAAAATTACCTAAACAAAGTAAAATCTAACATCTGACCAACCATGATTATATATAGAAAATATACACAAATAACATATCAGAAGGTTTCTGCAGTTTGCCATCAAATAAAAGGTATCTAAACATCTTGATATCATTTCATTTGTTCTTGGATCAATATGGAAGAAATATTCATTTATCTTAAAAGATCTGAATTCACCACTAACATGAACACATTCTCGCAACAAATAAGAACCACATAAATGGATTAAGATAGAACTAGGAGATGGTGTAAAGCAACAGAAAATCAGCTACACAACTGATATATGCAGGTGAAGACAAAGTACCTTATACATTTTCTAATTTGGTAAAAAAATAGAGATAACGTAAGCCCCTCTCATCTTTTCCGTTCACTTTCTCAGATGGAGAAATTCATACATACATTACCCAGTTGTAGAACTTCTAGCAAAAGAAAAAGCTAGATCAAGAAACTCATGAAAAGAGATATATATCCTAAAAACTCAAGTATTGCCAGGACAACAATTATAAGCTATCTGCCACGCCAATCTCCCATGAACCCATAAAAGGTTATAAGGTGCCTAAAAACATATCATACCTTGTCCCCATCTTTGGCTAGATGCAGAGCACACTCAATTAACAACTCCACTGAATGGAAGTGCGTTTCTGAATCTATAACAGCATCAAGGAAAAAGTAATCAAATACATGGAAACATTAGTATAAAATATAATGGATTAAAAAATATTACTGTCAAGCTAGAAAAGCTACTTGTTGACTGCTTTAAAGGAAAATCATCAACAAAGTGACGAAGAGAATCACATATGTTTGCCAACACCCAAGAGATTGGTATGCGCACCTGCAATAGTATTCATAAGTGATGCTTACATGTTGAACACTAGATATATAAACACTCTCCTAAGGTCTAAATCAAGAGGAGATAAGAATTATCGAGACCACATGATCACGAGTGTTAATCTCAATAGCATCAGACGGTTACACACAGTGGGGCGGTTGATCACCGTGAAGAGGACCCTTCTCGACTGATTGTTTTGGCTGGAAGTTTGTACACACTCACCACACTAACTGTTAATGCCAAAATTCGGTTGACGCCAAACAAGAATGAGGATGGAGGTTGTTGTAACGTTTTCTGGTAGTTCACCCCTCTGACGTGGGCGGAGAGTCGTCATAAACGTTGATCAGAGTGGGGGAAAAGAGTCGTGCAAAGGTCGAAGATATATGGCCTTGGGAGTGAAATATTTTGGGAGAGTTCTTGTTGTGTCTCCCATGTCGGCCCCTTCTTAGGGTATGTGAGGGAGGCTAACAGCCTTTAAATGCAAGTGTCAAGTCTTGGCCTAACGAACTGACATCTATTGACCGATTAGCCTAACGGGCTGACGTCGATTGACCGGTTAGCCTGACGGACCGACACCTATTGATCAAATAGCCTGACGGACCGACACCTATTGATCAGATAGCCTGACGGACCGGCACCTATTGATCGGTTAGCTTGACACAGACTGACACCGAAGGGTGTGAAAAAAATATCTGATTCGATTATACATTGATCAGATCAGAAAATTCGAATATTCGATCTGAATTTTAATTTTTCAGATCGGATAGGGATTACAATATTTCAAGTTTCGGATTATCCGAAAATCTAAAATTTTAAAATTTTATGAATATAAATGTTGTTATATTTAGCAATTTGATGCTTATTATTATCGAAGATTCGAAAAACCGAGATTTCCATAGATGTGGATCTTGTTATATTTAGCAATTTTTTGCTCTTAATATTCGAAATTTCGAAATTCTCATAAATACGACCGTCAAATTCGAAAAAATACTTAAATCAAATCATATATTTGAGTAATCGAATATCCAAATATTCATTTTTTCTCGGATATCAGATATTTGGATCGGATACTCGAATATCTGATTATCCGAATATATAATTTTATTTAAGTATTTTTTTGAATTTGACGGTCGTATTTATAAAAATTTCGGAATCTTGAATATAACAAGCAACAAATTGTTAATATAATAATTTGCATCTATAGAAATTTTGGTTTTTTGAATTTTCGGATAAAAAAGCATTAAATTGTTAAATATAACAATATGTGGAAGAACCTAAAAGTTCTGAATTCTCGCTAGCAACAAATAAGTACCACATAAATGGATTAAGATAGAACTAGGAGATGGTGTAAAGGCAACAGAAAATCAACTACACAACTGATATATGCAGCTGAAGACAAAGTACCTCATACATTTTCTAAATTGGTAAAAATACAGAGATAACGTAAGCCCCTCTCATCTTTTCCATTCACTTTCTCAGATGAAGAAATTCACACATACATTACCCAGTTGCAGAACTTCTAGCAAAAGAAAAAGTTGGATCAAGAAACTCGTGAAAGAAGATATTTATCCTAAAACACTCAAGTATTTCTAGGACAACAATTATAAGCTATCTGTCATGCCAATCTCCCATGAACCCATAAAAGGTTATAAAGTGCCTAAAAACATATCATACCTTGTCCCCGTTTTTGGCTAGATGCAGAGCACACTCAGTTAACAACTCCACTAAATGGAAGTGCGTTTCTGAATCTATAACAGCGTCAAGGAAAAAGTAATCAAATACTTGCAAACATTAGTATAAAATATAATGGATTAAAAATATTACTGCCAAGCCAGAAAAACTACATGTTGACTGTTTTAAAGGAAAATCATCAACAAAGTGACGAGGAGAATCACATATGTTCGCCAAAGCCCAAGAGGCTGGTATGCGCACCTGCAAATCATCAGAAATCTTAAGCTTCTCTAAGAGTGCCAGAAGTTAAGAATTTGATAGCCAAATGTGTCTTAATTTAGTCATTTCTAAAAAAAATAGCCACTCAAAGTTGGAAATCATTTATACCATAACATAACGGGCCCAGAATTACATATTCAGAGGAAAATCAAGAAAACAGGGATAAGGCAAAAAGAATTGCGTGCAACCACCTGTACTTGCACATAGAAGAAAAAAAATACAAAATGATGATGATAAAAAGGAGAGTCAACGAGCACAGCATGAATAAGCCTTAATCTGCTACATGTCAGTCATCTGCAAAATATGAAGAGGGGGACAGAATAACCTAACGAACCATTGCAGAATTATGCCATAGAATGAGAGGCATGAGCTTCTCAATTGTCTCTGCCCACTGCTGATTTCCTGATGGACATGTATTTCTTTCTTCTTTAGTATCTTCGAGACTCTGGGCTTATGCAATCAGAATAGTATAAGGGTATAACAATAATATAAAACTAGATTCTAGCCTGCATGTTAGACAAGCTGAAAAGTTCATAAACTTATTTCTTTCTCCATTATCCTCTCCCTCTTTTCTTTTTCTCTTTCTTCTTCCCCCTCTTTCTCTTTTCTTTTTTTTTTCTACCAACCTTCAAATCGTCCTAAATTAACACATACAATTAATCTCATTTAGGCATCACTACCTAAAAGGAAAATAAGGTGCTCATATGACAAAACATGTGAAATTGGAAATGTAGTAATTCGTCTCAATTAGGCTAAGCTAGTTTCTATCCTTGAGCATCAATCATCATTACTAAAAAAAATTATTAGCTGGAAACAAAGACGAATTTTGTGACTTCCCCTATTATTGAAAACTAAGACTGGCTAGACTTGAGATAATAATGAAGACTGAGGCCAGAAAGGTGTCTACATGCACAAGAGACGTGAGAGAAAATCACTCATTCAATAATCAATCCAACCTTTCACTGGTTTCTAATAATTGTTAACAACAATATACATCAAACTGTATAAATTGAACCTATTGATGTTGTATTTGAAGAAAAATAACATGAAGAAATTAGCACCATACCAATCCATATCCTGCAGTTGTATTGTCTTATTCAAAAACATGTTGCTCAGCGCATGACAAACATTCCATTGAACCTAGTCAATGAAAAGCCACAATAAGAAACAGAGCATAGCTAAACTGACATTAAAATTGATTTTATGCTTCCATCATGTTGAGATTAGAAGTTTACAGAAAAACTACAATGCAAGATAATACCTTGACCTTTCCAGTTGTAACACAAGAAATAAATGCTTGCACCATTCTCTCTAGCCAGTGCAAATCCTTCAATGACGTAGGGCAAGGTGAAGTTATCCCACCTCCAACAAAAGCATTAAGCTCACCTCTCGCTGGAAACATAGTAACATAGTCGCAAGAAGGAAATCCTGTGTTTGCCACTGGCTTTTTATCCACACATGATGAACTCGAATACCCAACAAATCTTGCAAGATTTCCTTACAGCATTTGATTTGACCTAATAGGAAGAAAAATAAAGAAAAATAAAAGCTGCAAGAGTTTCTAATTGATGTACAAAGATGATAGTTGCAATATTTTGCTCTAAGTACCCATTCCGAAACTCTTGTCCAAAACATTGGTGTGAGGATATAACCTCCAAGGATCCTCTAAATCTATGGAATTAGAAAACTCTAATCATACCCCATGTTGGACATATACTCACATGCACCACTCAAACCCGAGTTCGAGTAACATTATAAACATAAAATTACCTAAAAAAACAGTAAAATCTAACATCTGAGCAACCAGGATTACATTTAGGAAATATACACAAATAATAAATCAGTAGGTTTCTGCAGTTTGCCATCAAATAAAAGGTATCTAGACATCCTGATATCATTTCATTTGTTCTTGGACCAATATGGAAGAACCTAAAAGTTCTGAATTCACGACTAACAAGAACACATTCTCGCTGGCAACAAATTAGTACAACATAAATGGATTAAGATAGAACTATGAGATGGTGTACAGGCAACAGAAAATCAGCTACACAACTGATATATGCAGGTGAAGACAAAGTACCTTATACATTTTCTAAATTGGTAAAAAAATAGAGCTAACGTAAGCCCCTCTCATCTTTTCCGTTCACTTTCTCAGATGAAAAAATTCACACATACATTACGCAGTTGCAGAACTTCTAGCAAAAGAAAAAGTTGGATCAAGAAACTCATGAAAGAAGATATATATCCTAAAACACTCAAGTATTTCCAGGACAACAATTATAAGCTATCTGTCATGCCAATCTCCCATGAACCCATAAAAGGTTATAAGGTGCCTAAAAACATATCATACCTTGTCCCCGTTTTTGGCTAGATGCAGAGCACACTCAGTTAACAACTCCACTAAATGGAAGTGCGTTTCTGAATCTATAACAGCGACAAGGAAAAAGTAATCAAATACTTGCAAACATTAGTATAAAATATAATGGATTAAAAATATTACTGCCAAGCCAGAAAAACTACATGTTGACTGTTTTAAAGGAAAATCATCAACAAAGTGACGAGGAGAATCACATATGTTCGCCAAAGCCCAAGAGGCTGGTATGCGCACCTGCAAATCATCAGAAATCTTAAGCTTCTCTAAGAGTGCCAAAAGTTAAGAATTTGATAGCCAAATGTGTCTTAATTTAGTCATTTCTAAAAAAAATAGCCACTCAAAGTTGGAAATCATTTATACCATAACATAACTGGCCCAGAATTACATATTCAGAGGAAAATCAAGAAAACAGGGATAAGGCAAAAAGAATTGCGTGCAACCACCTGTACTTGCACATAGAAGAAAAAAAATACAAAATGATGATGATAAAAAGGAGAGTCAACGAGCACAGCATGAATAAGCCTTAATCTGCTACATGTCAGTCATCTGCAAAATATGAAGAGGGGGACAGAAGAATCTAACGAACCATTGCAGAATTATGCCATAGAATGAGAGGCATGAGCTTCTCAATTGTCTCTGCCCACTGCTGATTTCCTGATGGACATGTATTTCTTTCTTCTTTAGTATCTTCGAGACTCTGGGCTTATGCAATCAGAATAGTATAAGGGTATAACAATAATATAAAACTAGATTCTAGCTTGCATGTTAGACAAGCTGAAAAGTTCATAAACTTATTTCTTTCTCCATTATCCTCTCCCTCTTTTCTTTTTCTCTTTCTTCTTCCCCCTCTTTCTCTTTTCTTTTTTTTTTCTACCAACCTTCAAATCGTCCTAAATTAACACATACAATTAATCTCAATTAGGCATCACTACCTAAAAGGAAAATAAGGTGCTCATATGACAAAACATGTGAAATTGGAAATGTAGTAATTAGTCTCTATTAGGCTAAGCTAGTTTCTATCCTTGAGCATCAATCATCATTACTAAAAAAAATTATTAGCTGAAAACAAAGACGAATTTTGTGACTTCCCCTATTATTGAAAACTAAGACTGGCTAGACTTGAGATAATAATGAAGACTGAGGCCAGAAAGGTGTCTACATGCACAAGAGACGTGAGAGAAAATCACTCATTCAATAATCAATCCAACCTTTCACTGGTTTCTAATTATTGTTAACAACAATATACATCAAACTGTATAAATTGAACCTATTGATGTTGTATTTGAAGAAAAAGAACATGAAGAAATTAGCATCATACCAATCCATATCCTGCAGTTGTATTGTCTTATTCAAAAACATGTTGCTCAGCGCATGACAAACATTCCATTGAACCTAGTCAATGAAAAGCCACAATAAGAAACAGAGCATAGCTAAACTGACATTAAAATTGATTTTATGCTTCCATCATGTTGAGATTAAAAGTTTACAGAAAAACTACAATGCAAGATAATACCTTGACCTTTCCAGTTGTAACACAAGAAATAAATGCTTGCACCATTCTCTCTAGCCAGTGCAAATCCTTCAATGACGTAGGGCAAGGTGAAGTTATCCCACCTCTATCAAAAGCATTAAGCTCACTTCTCGCTGGAAACATAGTAACATAGTCGCAAGAAGGAAATCCTGAGTTTGCCACTGGCTTTTTATCCACACATGATGAACTCGAATACCCAACAAATCTTGCAAGATTTCCTTACAGCATTTGATTTGACCTAATAGGAAGAAAAATAAAGAAAAATAAAAGCTGCAAGAGTTTCTAATTGATGTACAAAGATGATAGTTGCAATATTTTGCTCTAAGTACCCATTCCGAAACTCTTGTCCAAAACATTGGTGTGAGGATATAACCTCCAAGGATCCTCTAAATCTATGGAATTAGAAAACTCTAATCATACCCCATGTTGGACATATACTCACATGCACCACTCAAACCCGAGTTCGAGTAACATTATAAACATAAAATTACCTAAAAAAACAGTAAAATCTAACATCTGAGCAACCAGGATTACATTTAGGAAATATACACAAATAATAAATCAGTAGGTTTCTGCAGTTTGCCATCAAATAAAAGGTATCTAGACATCCTGATATCATTTCATTTGTTCTAGGACCAATATGGAAGAACCTAAAAGTTCTGAATTCACGACTAACAAGAACACATTCTCGCTAGCAACAAATAAGTACAACATAAATGGATTAAGATAGAACTAGGAGATGGTGTAAAGGCAACAGAAAATCAACTACACAACTGATATATGCAGGTGAAGACAAAGTACCTTATACATTTTCTAAATTGGTAAAAAAATAGAGATAACGTAAGCCCCTCTCATCTTTGCCGTTCACTTTCTCAGATGAAGAAATTCATACATACATTACCCAGTTGCAGAACTTCTAGCAAAAGAAAAAGCTGGATCAAGAAACTCGTGAAAGAAGATATTTATCCTAAAACACTCAAGTATTGCCAGAACAACAATTATAAGCTATCTATCACGCCAATCTCCTATGAACTCATAAAAGGTTATAAGGTGCCTAAAAACATATCATACCTTGTCCCCATTTTTGGCTAGATGCAGAGCACACTCAGTTAACAACTCCACTAAATGGATGTGCGTTTCTGAATCTATAACTGCGTCAAGGAAAAAATAATCAAATACTTGGAAACATTAGTATAAAATATAATGGATTAAAAACTATTACAGTCAAGCCAGAAAAACTACATGTTGACTGTTTTAAAGGAAAATCATCAACAAAGTGACGAGGAGAATCACATATGTTCGCCAAATCCCAAGAGGCTGGTATGCGCACCTGCAAATCATCAGAAATCTTAAGCTTCTCTAAGAGTGCCAGAAGTTAAGAATTTGATAGCCAAATGTGTCTAAATTTAGTCTTTTCTAAAAAAAAGGCACCCAAAGTTGGAAATCATTTATACCATAACATAACGGGCCCAGAATTACATATTCAGAGGAAAAGCAAGAAAACAGGGATAAGGCAAAGAGAATTGCGTGCAACCACCTGTACTTGCACATAGAAGAAAAAAAATACAAAATGATGATGATAAAAAGGAGAGTCAACGAGCACAGCATGAATAAGCCTTAATCTGCTACATGTCAGTCATCTGCAAAATATGAAGAGGGGGAAAGAAGAATCTAACGAACCATTGCAGAATTATGCCATAGAATGAGAGGCATGAGCTTCTCAATTGTCTATGCCCACTGCTGATTTCCTGATGGACATGTATTTATTTCTTCTTTAGTATCTTCCAGACTCTGGGCTTATGCAATCAGAAGTAAATGGGAAATCCAAAAAAAATCCTCAGTTCCTCTAAAGCCAGATATGGCACGAAGGCATTCATCTAAAACCTGAAGAAAAAAAATCATAAATTAACATCAGAAGGGATAAAGGAAAATCATAGTGGAAACTGGACAAACTACCACACGGAGAAGGGCAGCTTCGCCTCTCATATAGGTAGCTCAAAGTATCATATCAACTACTGAAACTTCCCTAAGATCTAATACATATAATAACTCTGGCAAGAACAATCTGCTGGCCTTCCATGTCTTTGGTGCACAGATATGTTTATGGAGTTTCCAGACAACTAAAATGCAAAGGACCCACAATAAAAACAATAATAATACCTACATATTACATATTTAATAATAAACAAAATAAAAAGAAAGAAAGAGGAAAACAATTGGCAATGTCACCTTTATAGCAGCTCTAACGATTTTCCCCCTAGCAAACACAGCAGCATTTCCAGCTTGTTCCTTCCAGGACTTTGTTGCAACTTCAGTGGCACCTTCTCTCAGAAACTAAAAAATAAATATAAAAAAAAAACAACTTTAGCAACATGTTACAGATGTCATCAAAGCCATGTAGATGTAGAGAACTTACCTGAATAGTTGATTGCCAAATATCAAGTGGAAAAGAAGAACCAGTCCTTGAATATAGTTCGCCAAGCATAGTAAAGGAAGCAGTTTGAACTTCCCATAAACTACCATTTCGCGGTAATTTCTTCCCCATTTCATTAGCACTCCTTTGATTTCCGCTTGAAGAATACAAGGAGATCACATTATGATGCGGAGAAAGAATAACATTTACCAACTGAACATCAACTTGCAGAGAGAATTTCCGTTGGTTTTCACTAACAAGATGTCCGGAGATTAAAAAGAACGGTAATGAATTTGAGCAAGCTTAAAAAAAGAAAACAAAAATGGATAACAAAAGGAAGTGAAATTGAAAGAACCTGAGAGTTTCCAAGCATTGCAAAACCAGTTTATACAAAGAAGCAGTGGAGGTTGCTTTGGCAAGAAAATAATCCATTATATTGGCGAGGGAATCAAGAAGAAAAGCCCAAGATGCGGAATCAAGAAAACTCGGTGACTCACATCATGGATCTAGGACAAACAAGAATATGATTAGTTACTATATAACAGATGAAGAAAAGAAAAGAAAAGAAGAACAAGACTGATTGAAATTCAAATACCAAGCGGCAAGTGTTGGAAAATGTAGGGGCCAAATCGTGTTGAAATTGGGAGGCATTGGCAGCAAGTTGGATGAGAAATAACAGATCGGAAGTCACCTGAAATCAAATTTTGAAATTTGAAGAGTAAAAAGAAAATGGTGGAGTTTTGGGAAATAAGAAGAGTGATGGAAGGAGCGCTCGTTAGTGCTTCGTCTCTCAGAGTCAGAAATTGCAATGACTCGATCGTGAAATGTGAATGGGAGCAAGCCGTTGGGATTGTCTTTTAATGAGCCCTTAAGTTTCTTATTCGCATTTTAAATAATGTTGTAATTACCTTTAATGAAACGGTGCATTTCACTTTTTTTTTAGAGTAAAGGCCAAACGCCGCGTTTGAAGAAGGTAGGGATTTTTTTTTATAAAAAAAATATGCCTAGGTTTATGGGCGGTTATTCTTATCGAAGATTTGGTACTTATCTTGTCTCTCTTAAATTTTCTAAAATCCTATTGTCTCCCTTTATTCTATGTTTTTCTTTTTTTTTAAGATTTGTGGTTCTTTATATTAATCTATTATAGAATTGTTGTCATTGACGATGTCTCCACCTGAAAATTGAACGCAAAATGTCACAGGCAGTGCAAAACGTCCAAAAATCAAGAGAAAAAGTGTTTTTCCACAACACTAAACGGTGCAAACGAAAAAGTAAAAAAAAATGTAGGGTAAACTACAACGGAGGTTACTCATTTTTGGATAAGGTTATATTTGAGTCACCCAATTATTAAAAGTTACATTTGGGCCACTCAATTATGGGTAAGGTTACATTTAGGTCACCCAATTATTAAATATTGCACTTGGGTCACTCAATTATGGGTAAGGTTATCACCTTTCATATTAAAAAAATACATCAACTTGGTCATTTTTTCTTCCAAATCACATGTATACCTTCATTAACTCTAAAGTACTTCATTTGAAATCATTAATTAATCTAATGCACAAATTTATTGTAGAACCAAAGTTTTGATATAATATTTGAAAAATGTTTTGGACTAAATTGAAAAGAATTTAAAATATGTTTTTAGTCAAAAACAACTTGAAAATATGTTTAAGGGTTTTTAAAGGCTTTGGAATGGTTTTAAAATACATTTAAAGTAGTCAAAACCATAATTTTCAAGTGACCGTACCGATACGCCTTAGGGTTTTCAAACTACCAAAATTCCAGTAGCCAAAACCCGTACCGATACGCCTAGCCGTATCGATACGGTGTGTTTTGAAATAGCCCAACGGCCATAAATGGTACTATTCCTAACGGCCATAAATGGTACTATTCCAACGGCTATAAACGGTACTATTCCCAACGGCCATAAATGGTACTATTTCCAACGGTCATAAATGGCACTATTCCAACGGCTATAAATGGCTATATTCCCAACGGCTATAAACGGCTACATTCCCAACGGCTATAAACGGTAATATTCCCAACGGCTACAAACTCATTTGGGACTATAAATTGAAGGCTGGAACACTTGAAGAATAAAAGAGACAATATCCAAGCTTCATGATCAAGAGAAATAGCATTTAAGTCTTTATTCTTCATTTCTCTTGTATATATTGTATAGAGAGTGTTTTTTTATTGTTTTATTCTTTACACTCTTGTGAGCTTAATCCTTGTAAACACCCACCTTGTGAGGTTTTCATTGTTTACACAAACTACCTTGTAAAAGGGAGAGGTTCTAGTTTAGCCTTGAGAGAAAAACTAGAGTTGGTTCTATCTTAGCCAAGTTCAAAAGATAGGGTTGTAACGGTTTCCTCCTGAGCCTGGAAAAGGGGACGAATTCATTGTTGAGTGAATTGGGAAATCCTTAGTGGTGTGCTAAGGTAGTGGATGTAGACTCGGTTGAGTAGTCGAACCACTCTAAAATCATCGTGCAAATTGTCTACCTTTATTTCGGTTTTAGCCAATTCAACCACCAAACATTTACAACCCTCCTTGACGGTTTCGGTGATCGATTCGAGCGTGCAAAAAACCCAACAATTGGTATCAGAGCCTCGTCTCCATCGAAGGACTAACATCCGGGAGTAAAGATCTATTGCTCGAAGTCCAACCGTTCAAGAAAATGGCAAGATTTGAAGAAGGCCGCTCTATCTCGTGTCCTCCACTCTTTGAAGGAGAATCATACTTCCAATGGGCAAATATCATGAAATTCTTCATCAAGTCTCAAGACTATGAGGTTTGGGACATCGTTGAAGATGGGTATTTGGAAGCTCCAAAGAAGAAGAAAAAGCAAAGGAGTGCCAACGACACGAAGGCAAAGCTAAACACCAAGGCAATGCACATTCTCTATTGTGGCCTAAATGAAGACGTTTCCAAGAAAGTCTCCACATGAAAAAGTGCCAAAGATATATGGGAGAAACTTGAGAAGCTTTATGGCAACAAGAAGGGAGAAAAGAAAGATGATGATCAATCATGTGCAAACCCTCTCTCCAATCCAAAGGTGGATGGTGTTTTGGCTCTCGATGAGCCTAAGGTATCTTCTAACTCAAATGAATTAAATTCATATTCTTTTGATGAGTTACAAGATGCTTTTGATGAATTATTTTTGGAATTTGAGACCATGAATTCCAAATTTAAGAAAATGATTTCTAAACTTGAATTTGAAAATGATTTTCTTTTAAAAACAAAATTGGATTTTGAAAAAGAAAATGAGATTTTGAAAAATGATTTAGAGTTTTCAAAAACAAGCAATAGAATTTTAGAAAAAGAAAATCTTGATTTGAAAGTTAAGCTTGAAAGTTTAGCAAAAGAAAAAGAAATTATTTTTAATAATTCATCTCATCCCATAATGACAAAATGCTCACATTGTCATTATCATGGTCATTCTATGCATACTTGTCCTATAAAGAAGAAAAAATATTATAGGATTAGACAAGTATGGGTTCCTAAGGGAACTAGAGACATTGAGATTAATTTTAATGGATCCAAAGCAATTTGGATACCAAAATTCAAGTAAGTGTCTCTTGTAGGTGTGTTGGAGCAAAGGCAAGAAAAGCAAGAATCTCAAATGCTCTAGTCACACAAGTGAAGAAAATGGGTAACCTCTAATCTTAATGTATGTGATTTTAAATCATTCGGTTGCCTACTTTGATGATAAATGTTCATGCATCATTGCTTATTTATATTTATAAGTGCATGACATTTTATGATTCTTTATGCATATGAATCACATTGTTTCATTCATATGTTTGCATAAAGTTTTAAAGTCTTGGATAAATTGAATTTCATGTGTTTTTAAATTGATTTGATTCAATGGTGAAATTCAATCTCTTAAGTGTCAAGTTTTTGAGCTAAAAATTTAATGTGATGCTTTGAGTAAGGGGGAGCCAATTTTTTAAAACCAAAATTTTAAGTGTCAAAATTTTTTTTGCCTCCTATGTTATCTTGAACTTAAATGTCATTTTAAATTCTTTTTGATATAACAAAAAGGGGGAGAAATGGTTTGAAAAATTGAATTTTCAAACGAATAAGGGGGAGCTTTATTTGATTTCATATCTTAATCTCTTATTCACAATTTTAAAGTTAAAGGGGGAGAATCCCAAACAATTTTTCAAGTTGGTTTTATTATATCAAAAAGGGGGAGATTGTAGAACCAAAGTTTTGATATAATATTTGAAAAATGTTTTGGACTAAATTGAAAAGAATTTAAAATATGTTTTTAGTCAAAAACAACTTGAAAATATGTTTAAGGGTTTTTAAAGGCTTTGGAATGGTTTTAAAATACATTTAAAGTAGTCAAAACCATAATTTTCAAGTGACCGTACCGATACGCCTTAGGGTTTTCAAACTACCAAAATTCCAGTAGCCAAAACCCATACCGATACGCCTAGCCGTATCGATACGGTGTGTTTTGAAATAGCCCAACGGCCATAAATGGTACTATTCCTAACGGCCATAAATGGTACTATTCCAACGGCTATAAACGGTACTATTCTCAACGGCCATAAATGGTACTATTTCCAACGGTCATAAATGGCACTATTCCAACGGCTATAAATGGCTATATTCCCAACGGCTATAAACGGCTACATTCCTAACGGCTATAAACGGCAATATTCCCAACGGCTATAAACGGCTACAAACTCATTTGGGATTATAAATTGAAGGCTGGAACACTTGAAGAATAAAAGAGACAATATCCAAGCTTCATGATCAAGAGAAATAGCATTTAAGTCTTTATTCTTCATTTCTCTTGTATATATTGTATAGAGAGTGTTTTTTTATTGTTTTATTCTTTACACTCTTGTGAGCTTAATCCTTGTAAACACCCACCTTGTGAGGTTTTCATTGTTTACACAAACTACCTTGTAAAAGGGAGAGGTTCTAGTTTAGCCTTGAGAGAAAAACTAGAGTTAGTTCTATCTTAGCCAAGTTCAAAAGATAGGGTTGTAACGGTTTCCTCCTGAGCCTGGAAAAGGGGACGAATTCATTGTTGAGTGAATTAGGAAATCCTTAGTGGTGTGCTAAGGTAGTGGATGTAGACTCGGTTGAGTAGTCGAACCACTCTAAAATCATCGTGCAAATTGTCTACCTTTATTTCGGTTTTAGCCAATTCAACCACCAAACATTTACAACCCTCCTTGACGGTTTCGGTGATCGATTCGAGCGTGCAAAAAACCCAACATTTATATATATATATATATATATATATATATTTAAATATGAAGGGTGACCCAAATGTAACCTTACCCATAATTGAGTGACCCAAATGTAACTTTTAATAATTGGGTGATCCAAATGTAACCTTATCCATAATTGAGTGACCCAAATGTAACTTTTAATAATTGGGTGACACAAATATAATCTTACTCGTAATTGAGTGACCTCCGTTGTAGTTTACCCAAAAATTAGGTTTCTTGTACTCACATTTGGATTAAATGACATGTGTACCCTTAGAATTTATGAACTCCCAAGTGTACATTGCTTATTCATTAATGTTTTTGTCTGTAAAAAGTAGGAAAAAAATTCTTCAAGATTTTCAATGAATTGAGGAACGAAGCAAAGAGGAAAAGCTGAGAGTTTCTGTCGTTGTTATTATTTCGAAGGTATTTTTACTTTCTATTTCTTAGATATTGAACCATCCTCTGCTTTTAAAATATTTATTTTCATAAAAATCATCTTATATATAACATTATAGATAAAGAGTTATTAAAATATATTTTAAATATTCTTATTAAATATTTAAAGTAACATTATATTAAGTTTGAATGATCATTTTATAATAATTGAAAAGATTAATGACAACCTCATGACCGAATAAAAAAATTAATAACTATTTATAACTTTTGACACTTCAATGACCAAATTTTCTTTATGTGTTTTGTAACAGCTAAGTCACCTGCCCAAATTGAATCTATAAATATTTTTACCGATTTCTCTTCATTCTTCTTAAAGATTAAACTGTGTCCCAGGGTCATCTTCAAATACCTTAAGATTCTATACACAGCTTCGAGGTGTTCCTCCCTTGGATCACTCATGTGTTGACTAACAATACTTACAGAGAAAGCTATGTCTGGTCGAGTGAATGACAAATAAATCAACTTTCCCACAAGTCTTTGATACTGCACTTTGTTGACAGGACTGCCCATTTTTTATCTTCATAGTTTTAGATTAGCTTCCATTGGTGTTTCAGCTGGTTTGCACTCTAGCATTCTTGTTTCTAAAAGTAAATCAAGAACATATTTTCTTTTACTTATAACAACACCAGCTTTAGACCTTGCTACTTCCATCCTTAAGAAGTATCTAAGGCTGCAGGACTGCCCATGTCTTCTCTTCGTAGTTTTAGATTAGCCTCCATTGGTGTTTTAGCTGGTTTGCACCCGAGCATTCATGTTTCTGAAAGTAAATCAAGAACATATTTTCTTTTATTTATAACAATACCAACTTTAGACCATGCTACTTCCATCCCTAAGAAGTAGCTTTTTCAAGCTATTAATCTCAAGAAATATCATCATCTGTAATAATGATATTGTCAACATATACAATCAGAATTGATTTCTTTTTACCTGAAGTCATTTTTACAAACAATGTGTGATCTGTACGGCATTGTTTATAGCCATTTTTTACAATGACTTTAGTAAACCTTTTGAACCAAGCTCTAGGGGATTTCTTTAGTCCGTATAATGACTTTTTCAGCTTGCAAACAATTTTCTCATCTGTTTCTTGTTTCATTCCTGGAGGAATTTGCATAGGCCTGTAAACGAACCAAATGAACATGAACGAGGATGTTTTCATGTTTGTTCATTTAACTTTAACCGAACAAATGAACGAACACAAAATTTCTTGTTCATGTTCAATCGCTAAGGAATGTAGCTTGTTCGTGTTCGTTCATGTTCGTTCGTTAGAATGATAAACGAATAGAAATGAACATAAACGAATATAAACGAACATAAACAAACACAAGCAAATATAAAAGAACATATATAATATGTTAAATATTTAATATTTTGGGTTAGTTTGATTAATTCAGTTAATTAACCGATTTTAAACCGAATTAATCGATAATTGGAATTTGAAAAAACTCTTAATCATTAGTCAAAACTTAAAATTTTCTAAAAGATTAACCAATTTTGTTTTGGTTTGGTTAGTTTAATTGAATAATAAACACTTCTAACTGATAAAAAGAAAGTTTTTAATGAGTCATAAAATAGGATTTGTAGACTCCAATAACTCAATTTTTTTACTCGACTCGATCTAATGCTCACCCCTAGATATATGTGAATAAATTTAAATGAACATAAATGAAAATGGATTATCAAACATTCACGAACACAAATGAATAAACGAGCCCTTTGTCCATGTTCGTTCATTTAATTAAATGAACAAAAAATCTTGTTCATGTTCGTTTGTTTAATAAATAAATGAACATAGACAAACTTCCCGGCGAACGGTTCACAAATGGTTCGCTGAACATTCAGTTCGTTTACAGCCCTAAATTTGCGTGTACACCTCTTCTTCTAATCTTCCATTCAGAAAGCCATTTTTATGTCTAGTTGGTGAGGTTCCCAATCCTTATTAACAACTAAGGATAACAACACTCTTATTGTATTCAACTTGGCGAAGTTCCCAATCCCCATTAACAGCTAAGGATAACAACACTCTTATTGTATTCAACTTGGCTACTGGGGCAAACATTTCTTCATAGTCAATTCCATATGGAATTGTGTAAATCCCTTGGCTACCAGCCTCGTTTTGTATTTCCACACTGCCATCAGACTTGTATTTGACCGTGAACACCCATTTACATCTACTACCTTAGCTTCCCACTAAGTTTTCACAACCAATTCACTAATTGATTCGTCCCCTTTTCTTGGCTTAAGAGAAAATCATTACAACGATCAAAGCTTTCTAACCCAAAACTTGATCAAACCCTCTCTACAAGAGATAAAGATAGGCAAACTAAAATCCCTCTTACAAGGTTGATGTTTGCACTCTTAAGCACTCACCCAATCCTAGAACACTTGAGCAAATTTGACAATTTTGGCTCACAAGTGTTGTCTATACTAGAAATATAAAATTTAAGCTCTAAGACAATTTCTTCATCATAATTTTGTTGACAGTTGAAGCATTAACCTTTTCTTGATGCTTGGAGGCCCCTTTTATACTCCCAATTGAATTTATAGTTGTTGAGGACCGCTGGGGTTAAATTGGAGTCGTTTGAGACTTTATTTCCCAACATAAATGTAGTTCTGGTGATGTATGTTTCGATACATGCATAGCTGTATCGAAACGCCCTTTTTTAAAACTAGCTGTTGGAGTCTGATGCAGTATGCCGTATCGGAACGCTTTGGGCTGTATCGGAACGCCTGTATCGAAACGCTTAGTGTCGTATCGAAACAACCTTAAATTTAAATAGTCGTTGTGGTGTATACCACGTAGGCGTATCGAAACACCAAAGGGTGTTTCGAAACAACACCTATCCGTATCGAAACATGTAAGCCTTGTATCGAAACAGGTTCTAGCAGTTTCAAAACATATCGATACAGATTATGCCTGTATCGAAACAGGTACATTAAAAGCACTGGTTTGGCTACTTAAAAACGTTTCAAACATTACCAAAACCTTTTGAAAACACCTCAAACTTATTTTCAAGTTATTTTTGACCTAGAGAGTATTTTAAATTCTTTTCAATTAAGTCCAAAACATTTTTCAATTATTATATCAAAACATATATTTCTACAGCCTGTTACATGCTTAGTGGTAAGAATCATACATATCTATGTTCAATTTGAAATACTTGAAGCATCACAAATAGAAATCTACCAGATAGAAGGGCTGACATTAGCAATTATCATTGTTTTAGAACTTCCACGGAGTGAATCTTGTATCACATTTAAGATGAAATATTACGTCATTGCGATGTAGTAAAGACATAATAAAACATAAACCCTAAAGAAAAAAGGTGAGCTTTGAGTCTCTAAACGGAATGTGCCATGGCTTTCCATTAGCCGCATTCACAACAACCATAATTATATGACTGCATATGATAATATGTACTCATAATTTTGACTAGTAATGACAAAGGGCTAATATAGTAAAAAAAATATCAATATTTGTTGAAGAAAAAGAGAAATAGTTCTAAGTACCCTAGTGTTGATATAGATTTATTTATTCTACTTGCTTCCTTTAAATGGTCACCCTCAACTTGTTCTGGACACATTTTAGATGTGTTATTATCACGATTTCCTTCCAATTGCAATGTAGCAGTGATTGTTGAACCAAAAGAACAAGATCGGGATAACATGGCAGTCAATTCCAATTACAATTTATTTAATACACATGATTTATAAAGAAAAAACAAATAAACTATGATGAATGTCCCACACCATTAGAAGTCGTATCTGATTTTGTACTGCAATGACATCTCCAGTGGAATCTTCATTCACCACAGCCTACAACATCAATAAGAGAAACTTTTATAAAATATATAACATGCAAGAAAACTCACGTTGTTTTGAATTAATTTAGCTCGTTGAGCAAACTTTAGAGTGTCAAGTGTTTAGATTGCGCAGCTGAAAAAATGAAGAAAAAATTGTAAGGTACTGGAAATTAGTCAGAATCATACATATTTATGTTCAAGTTGAAATACGTGACGTGTCACAAATAGAAACCAACCAGATAGAAGGGCTGACATTGGAAATTATCATTGTTTTAGAATTTCTAACGAGTGAATCATGTATCACATTTAAGATGAAATGTTCTGTCACTACGATGCAGTAAAGACATAATAAAACAGAAAATGAAACTGACCTTAAGATGAACGGTGAGCTTTGAGTCTCTATACGGGACGTGCCATGGCTTTCCCCGAGCCATATCCAGAAGAATCATAATTACATGACTGCAGATGGTAATTTGTACTCATAAGTTTGACTAGCAAAGGAAATTTAATCAAAATTGTCAATATATGTTGAAGAAAAAGAGAAATAGTTTTAAGTACCCCTAGTGTTATAGAGATTTATTTTTGCTAGTTGCTTCCTTTAAACACTCACCCTCAGCCCCAGAAGTTTTTTGTCTATAGTAGAATAAAAAAGACAGGAATTTCATCACACAAACATATACATGCTTCAACAAGCTGGTTTGAACCTCACCTTTCTGAACCAACAAGATAAACCAGGTTTAATATTGCGAACCACAAATTAGTTGTCGAGTCTTTTTCCCACATGCTCTCAATAATGCAAGTAAAAACACTACGTGAACGACTGTTATCCATGTTCATATTTGTTGCAGCAACTTTCCTATTTAAAGAACTCTATGAAAAAAACATTGATTTAAACAAGAATATGTGCAATTTAGATTAAATGTATTGAGAGGAGTGAGCACCAGTCCCTGCTATCCAAAGTACTGATAAAGATTGTCACTTGAGATAACAACTTCAAAATTAAAATTAGCCATGTACACTCCTCCTTTCTTAACATCTTCCCTCAGCTAATAATTAAGAATTCAATAATTAAAATTAGCTTGAGCAAAAAAATAATAGCAAACATGAAAAATACGAAACTTACAAGAAAGTTGGTAGCAGAGGGATCAAGAAGATCGGTTATTTGCTCATTATAAATCTCAAAGAAAGAGCACTTGCCATTGTATTTTAACTTCTCACCCTTCAGATTTCCTATTCCTGTAACGAAAGAGAAAGAGAATGTTAAACCAAAAAATGCTAGCATGAACTTCAGACAATTACAACTTGAATTCTTGCAAACAAAAACTCAAATATCCCAGGTGTCATTCCTCGTTGAAGACTTGGCTTGACTTGCAAATCTCCAATCTCTCCAAGCCTTGTATATGTCTTTTCACTTCCTGTTTGCATGTCCAAACACAATAATGTCAACATAACTAATATAGTTAAGGAGGGAATAAAATGTTTGTTGCATCCTAGGTTTCAAAGAAAGTACCTGGCCGTAGGCAAACATACAATTGTTCTAGCCAGATAAGAAATTCTCGACCATCGACAGACCAACTATCCTAAAAAGCATTTCATGCAAAAGACGATATGTGAGAAAAAATAGTTACACAAAAGGAAAATCTCACAAATATAAATTTGTCTTTATGCAGACCCGGTCTACATATCCTAAAATGTTTGTTGCATCCTAAAATGTTTGCTGCAAAAAACGGTATGTGAAAAAAATTGGTTACACAAAAGGAAAATCTCACAAATATAAATCCGTCTTTATGCAGACCCAGTCTACATATCCTAAAATGTTTGCTGCATCCTAGGTTTCAAAGAAAGTACTTGGCCATAGGCAAACATTGTTATAGCCAGATAAGCAATTCTCGACCATTGGCAGACGCAACGATCCTAAAAAGCATTTCCTGCAAAAGACGATATGTGAGAAAAATGGTTAAACAAAAGGAAAATCTTATAAATATAAATTTGTCTTTATGTAGACTCGGTCTACTATTTCACATGCCACATGATCAAACGTGAATCTAGTTTCTGGCTGCACAATCCAAACGATACTCATTTCTTGGTTTAAGCATTTGTTGTAGCCATTTATGTTCTTCTCTATGTCGTTGAGAGGGTGGAACCTAAGTTTTCAGAATCATCAACAAAATCGTCAAGTGTCACAATGAACTATAAATTTGTGTATGTAAATGTAAAAGTCGATTTTTGAGTGATTTACTTATACATTGTAATCCATCCAAAAAGAGGATCTTCCTTAAATCAAAGTGAGGAACTTCAATAGTATTCACAATAGTAACCGGACCACAAGAAGAATAGCTAGGCATTCCTCTATATGATGCAGAAAAATTCCCTCCACACATTCCTACATTACCCTCTTTGTTGGTGTACATTGTGTTGAATTACTCTCCGAGTAACAAATCGAAGTTTCCTTCCCTATCCCCCTACTCACCCTCAGATTCATATTTGATATCACGCCATGAGGCAAATCTAATTCGGCCGATTCATTCTTCACCCAACCGTACCTGGCTTTTATCGAAAAGCTTTGTTTATCTGGGAGTTTGAAAGGCAATGTTGAATCCAGCAGTTTAGATTTGGGCTCAGTTGGAGTCCCGTGGAATCATATTTGAATTGTCCCTTCTGGCTCTGGTGTCATTCCTCATTGAGGACTTGGCTTGACTTGCAAATCTTCAATCTCTCCAAGTCTTGTATATGTCTTTTCACTTCTTGTCTGCATGTCCAAACACAGTAATGTCAACATAACTAATATAATTAAGGAGGAATAAAATGTTTGTTGCATTCTAGGTTTCAAAGAAAGTACTTGGCTGTAGGCAATCATACAACTATTATAGCCAGATATGCAATTCTCAACCATTGGCAAACCAGCGATCCTAAAAAGCATTTCCTGCAAAACATGATATGTGAAAAAAATTGGTTACAAAAAAGGAAAATCTCACAAATATAAATTTGTCTTTATGCAAACTCGGTCTACATATCATAAAATGTTTGTTGCATCCTAGGTTTCAAAGAAAGTACCTGGTCGTAGGCAAACATGCATCTGTTATAGCCAGATAAGCAATTCTCGACCATTAGCAGACCCAACGATCCTAAAAGGCATTTCTTGTAAAAGTCGACATGTGAAAAAAATTGGTTACACAAAAGGAAAATCTTAAAAATATAAATTTGCCTTTATGTAGACCCGGTCTACTTTTTCACATGCCACATGATCATAAGTGAGTCTAGTTTCTGGCTGTAGGGCAACATACAACTGTTATAGCAAGATAAGCAATTCTCGACCATTGGTAGACCAACGATCCTATAAAGCATTTCCTGCAAAAGACGATATGTGAAAGAAATCGGTTAAACAAAAGGAAAATCTCACAAATATAAATTTGTCTTTATGCAGACCTGGTCAACATATCCTAAAATGTTTGTTGCATCCTAGGTTTCAAAGAAAGTACCTGGCCGTAGGCAAACATACAACTGTTATAGAAAGATAAGCAATTCTCGACCATTGGTAGACCCAACGATCCGAAAAAAGCATTTCTTGCAAAAGAAGAAATGTGAAAAAATTAGTTACACAAAAGGAAAATCTCACAAATATAAATTTGTCTTTATGTAGACCCGGTCTACTGTTGGTGTGCTTTGTGTCGAATTACTCTCTGAGTAACAACTCGAAGTTGCCCTCCCTATTCCCCTACTCACCATTGGAGTCATATTTGATATCCTGCCATGAGGCAAATCTGATTCGGCCGATTCATTCTTTGCCCAACCGTACCTGGCTTTTGTCGAAAAGCCATGTTTATCTGGGGGTTTTAAAGGCAATGTTGAATTCAGCAGTTTAGATTTGGGCTGGAGTCCTGTGGATTCGGCTTTGAATTGTCCCTTCTGGCTCTGGTTTAGGTTTTGTCGTTTGATCTTGGATGGTGTTGAGAGGAGGCCTACTCGATCCATCTTTGATCGGTTGAGAAGATAGTGAATCTCTAGGATTTACTGGAACATTCTCAACTTCCTCATTCTTGCACGTGTTTCGTCTCAAGAATTTGACATCTCTCAACATTCTGGTGAATCAATGTAAGCATGAAAAAAATGAAATTAGAACACTTCAAACAAAAAGAAATTGAAGTTTAAAAATGAGTACCTGAAATCGAAGAACGGACACTGTACAATCTTTCATAATTATCTCTAGGCCTCTGACGCTTTCTGAGTTGCAATTATCTTTGCATCACCAACCTCAAGTGCCAGAAACTGCCCAAGAACATTGAAAAAGGAAAATATAAGGTTAAATATTTTTTAAACTAAATATGGGTTACTCAATTATGGGTAAGATTACATTTAGGTCACCCAATTATTAAATATTACACTTGGGTCACTCAATTATGGATAAGGTTATCACCTTTCATATTAAAAAAATACATCAACTTAGTCATTTTTTCTTCCAAATCACTTGTATACCTTCGTTAACACTAAAGTACTTCATTTGAAATCATTAATTAATCTAATGCACAAATTGATATATATATATATATATATATATATATATATATATATTTAAATAAGAAGGGTGACCCAAATGTAACCTTACGTAATCATCACCATCATCATCATCATCATCATCATCATCATCATCATCATCATCATAATAATAATAATAATAATAATAATAATAATAATAATAATAATAATAATAAGTGAAAATCTAGTGACAACAACTGCCATTCTTTGCTCATCTCTGTGAAACAAGGATAGAGCAAAGACCAAAAGACACTAATTTTCACTGATTGTTGATTGGTTCCATTCTCCTGATGCCCAAACGGATAGCCAGGTTCTGGAAAAAAGGTTCTATCCTCTTCATGCTCTGATAGATAAGCAGGTTGAAAAAGGGTTCCATCCTCCTCTTGCTCGGATAAATAAGTAGGTTCCATTCTCCAACGGCCGAACGAATATGCGGGTTTTGAAAAAAAGGTTCAATCCTCCTCTTGCTCGGATAGATAAGCAAGTTGAAAAGGGGTTCCATCCTTCTCATGCTCGAATGAATAAGCAAGTTCCATTCTCCAAACGCTAGAATGGATAGACGGGTTCTACTCTCCAAATGCCCGAGTAGATGAGCTGGTTCTATTCTCCAAGTGCCCGAATAAATGAGCAGGGTTCCATTCTCCTTACTCCCGAACGGATAGGCGGATTCTATTCTCCAAATGCCCGAATAGATGAGCTAGTTCTATTCTCCAAGTGCTTGAATAGATGAGCAGGGTTCCATTCTCCTTACGTCTGAACGAATAGGCATATTCTATTATTCAAATGCCCAAATAGATGATTAGGGTTCCATTCTCCTTACGCCCAAATGGATAGGTGGATTCTATTCTCCAAATGCCCGAACGGATAAGCATGTTCTATTCTCCAAGTGCCTGAATAAATGAGTAAACCTAAAAAAATGTTTCGTCCTCCTCATGCTCGGATGAATAAGCAGACTAAAAAAAAGTTCCATCCTCTGCATGCTCGAATGGATAAGCAGGTTCCATTCTTCGAATGCCCGAACAGATAAGCATGTTCTATTCTCTTTATGCTTGAATAGATAAGCAAATTCCATTCTTCAAATGCCCAAACGGATAGGCGAATTCTATTCTCCTTAAGCTCGAATAGATGAGCGGATTTCATTCTCCAAATGCTAGAAACGGATAGGCGGGTTTTGTTCTCCTTATGCTTGAATAGATAAGGGGCTTCTTCTGTTGAAAAGTCCTTCATGTACCTGAAAAAAGCGATATTCAATGCAATTATGATGTGCATGCTTGTAGAGATGCCTAAAACATAGTTGTATGTCGATTTCTTTTGCTTTCTAAATTCTTTTCCTCAGAATTATTTTTTCCTTTGGTTTTTGAATCCATACGTTTACTCGCTCAGTCCAGATAAACTGAAATGCATCCTTGAATGGTTTTATTTGAGTCACCCAATTATTAAAAGTTACATTTGGGCCACTCAATTATGGGTAAGGTTACATTTAGGTCACCCAATTATTAAATATTGCACTTGGGTCACTCAATTGTGGGTAAGGTTATCACCTTTCATATTAAAAAAATACATCAACTTAGTCATTTTTTCTTCCAAATCACATGTATACCTTCGTTAACTCTAAAGTACTTCATTTGAAATCTTTAATTAATCTAATGCACAAATATATATATATATATATATATATATATATATATTTAAATATGAAGGGTGACCCAAATGTAACCTTACCCATAATTGAGTGACCCAAATGTAACCTTTAATAATTGGGTGATCCAAATGTAACCTTATCCATAATTGAGTGACCTAAATGTAACTTTTAATAATTGGGTGACACAAATATAATCTTACTCGTAATTGAGTGACCTCCGTTGTAGTTTACCCAAAAATTAGGTTTCTTGTACTCACATTTGGATTAAATGACATGTGTACCCTTAGAATTTATGAACTCCAAAGTGTACATTGCTTATTCATTGATGTTTTTGTCTGTAAAAAGTAGGAAAAATAATTCTTCAATATTTTCAATGAATTGAGGAACGAAGCAAAGAGGAAAAGCTGGGAGTTTCTGTCGTTATTATTTCGAAGGTATTTTTACTTTCTATTTCTTAGATATTGAACCATCATCTGCTTTTAAAATATTTATTTTCATAAAAATCATCTCATATATAACATTATAGATAAAGAGTTATTAAAATATATTTTAAATATTCTTATTAAATATTTAAAGTAATATTATATTAAGTTTGAATGATCATTTTATAATAATTGAAAAGATTAATGACAGCCTCACGACTGAATAATTTTTTTATTTGAAATGTTTGGATCAATTTTTTTTGAGAAGATTTCTATCATAAAAAAACTTCTTTGTTTTTGTGCTTTAAAGATATTTATTTATTTTTTATTCTTTTATTTGAAATATTTTTTAGTTTTAAAGCTTTAATTATTTTTATTTAGAAAATTTTTCTTTTATGTTTTAAAACCCTTTCTTTTAGATTTTTAAGTTTTTTTAAAATCCTTTTATTTTCAAAAATTTTATGTTTTAAAGCTATTTTATTTTTTTAAGAAAAACCCTTTTTATCTTTTTATTTTACTTTAAAAATTTTCCAAGTTTTTTTTTATATTTTGGAGGAATGTTACTTAAAACCAAAATTTCCACAAAATATTTATTCTTTTATTTCACATACATTTTTCTTTTATTTTTTAATAAAAAAAGTGTATTTATTTATGATTTACATTTTTTCGAATTTTGAAAATTTTATGTTTATTATTTTTTTAAAAATATTTTAATGTTTTAAGAAACTTTTAAAAAAAAAAAACTTATTTTATTTTAAGCTATTTTAACTTTTTTTTTCTAAAAAAACCTTTTTTTTAATTTAACAACAACGTTTTTTAGTTTTTTTAGAATGAAATGGATTAAACATGAACAAAATTTTATCATTTTTAATAGTTATTACCATCCTTTTTAAATCGAAACAAAACACCAACAATGAGTAGAAAAATTTACCGAACACAAAATTCAATCTCCAACACCAAATTGCAACCTAAAACATGAACAAAAAAAAAACTAAACCAGGAAAAATAAATTTACAATGCACAAGAAAAGAAAAGAAAAATTACCGAAAGTGTAGAAATCGCGAACTATTTCCACTCGAACCGATTCCAATTGCCATTGGAAAAAACTTACTTCCAACCCGAAAATTCAAACCGAAGCTACTCCAAACTCGAACAATTTCTAGCAACTTTCAAATGATTTTCAGAAGTGATTTTCGGATGATTTTTTTGGTGTCCTTTTAACAATGCAAAAATGATAACTATTTATAGGGTTTTAGGGCTTGGAAAATAAGGCAATTTGGGGACAAAATCCCCAATTTTATCCTAAGAAATCATCCCTAATGATCAAAAATGCTTTGAATTATTGAAAACTAGCTGAATTTCATCTAATTTGGCTCGAATTTGGGGAATTTCCCCCCAAATTAAATTAGGGTTCAAACCCTTTTCCGCCGAATTAACGAGCTACCGGCGACAGCAAAGGACGGGGTCGACGGCGTTGGACTCATCCGGCTGAGGCAAGTCGACTGGCACCAACCTCATCAGCCGCCGTGGCCTAGGGACGGCGCAGCCAGCTGGCTCGAACAGGGGATTTGGGGAACCAATCCCGCGCGCGTGACGGTGCAGGTTGCCCCCCCCCCCCCTTTTCTTTATTTGATCCAAGCCATTGATTATTTCAGCCCTAAAATCTAACAGTCTCGAATAAACTTGAAAAAAAAAAACAAAATAAATGGGTTAGTTTGGGCCTAAAACTAAAATGGGTCCCCTTATTATGTTTTGGAGTGGGTTTTTATTTAAATGAGTTTATTATATGACACCTTATTTAATTCAAATAGATTCTTTTTGTTTTTTGCATATTATTTTTTTGGGCTTTAATAATAATAATAATAATAATAATAATAATAATAATAATAATAATAATAATAATAATAATAATAATAATAATAATAATAATAATAATAGGTGAAAATCTAGTGACAACAGCTGCTCCTTTTTGCTCATCTCTGTGAAACAGGGATAGAGCAAAGACCAAAAGACATTGATTTGCTGATTGCTTCCATTCTTCTGATGCCCGAACGGATAGGCAGGTTCTGAAAAAAAAAAGGTTTTATCTTCCTCATGCTCGAATAGATAACCAGGTTGAAAAGAGGTTCCATCCTCCCCATGCTCGGATGAATAAGCAGCTTCCATTCTCCAAATGCCCGAACGAATAGGCGGGTTATGAAAAAAAGGTTCTATCCTCCTCATGCTCGGATAGATAAGCAGGTTGAAAAGGGGTTCCATCCTCCTCATGCTCGGATGAATAAGCAAGTTCCATTCTCCAAACGCCCGAACGAATAGGAGGGTTTTACTCTCCAAATGCCTAAATAGACGAGTTGGTTCTATTCTCCAAGTGCCCGAATAGATGAGCAAGGTTCCATTCTCCTTACGCTCGAACGGATAGGCGGATTCTATTCTCCAAATGCCCAAATAGATGAGCTGGTTCTATTCTTCAAGTGCCCGAATAGATGAGCAGAGTTCCATTCTCCTTACGCCCAAACGAATAGGCAGATTCTATTCTTCAAATGCCCGAATAGATGAGAAGGGTTCCATTCTCTTTACGCTCGAACAGATTGGCGGATTCTATTCTCCAAATGCCCGAACGGATAAGCTGGTTCTATTCTCCAAGTGCCCGAATAGATGAGTAGACCTAAAAAAAAGGTTACATCCTCCTCATGCTCGGATGAATAAACAGACAGAAAAAAGGTTACATCCTCCTCATGCTCGGATGGATAAGCAGGTTCCATTCTCCGAATGCCCGAACGGATAGGCATGTTCTATTCTCCTTATGCTTGAATAGATAAGCTAATTCCATTCTCCAAATGCCCGAACGGATAGGCAAATTCTATTCTCCTTAAGCTCGAATAGATGAGCGGATTCCATTCTCCAAATGCCCGAACGGATAGGCGAGTTCTATTCTCCTCATGCTTGAATAGATAAGCGACTTCTTTTGCTGAAAAGTCCTTCGTGTACCTGAAAATGCGATATTGTATGCAATTATGATGTGCATGCCCCTAAAGATGCCTAAAACATGGATGTATGTCGATTTCTTTTGCTTTTTAAATTCTTTTCCTCAGAATTATTTTTTCCTTTGGTGTTTTGAACCCATACGTTTGCTCGCTCAGTCCAGATAAACTGAAAGGCATCCCTGAATGGTTTTGAAAGCTTCAAGTCTTCATATACCCATTAAAATAACATTAAGCACCTTCAGCGCTTCTTGTGAATTCTCAAATTCTTGCCCTTATAGGACATCTTGAAGCATTTGCACAGTAAACCTTCACCTTGAATGATGTTGGCGCTTTAATCTCTTCCTCTCATGCCTATCAAAGTCAGGGATCCTGAACCCTTGCCCTAATCTGATGGCACAGTTTGCCCACTGGGCATGGCTTTATCCTTTCTTATGCTTTGGGGATCTTACATCTTAAGTGTGGATCTTGCTTGACAACACAATCCACTTAAAACTCTTCAACACATGTGCTACTTCTTCCTTTTCTTTTTTACCTTCTCATGCAAGGCGATGCCCCCGTTCAAACTGTGGTTTAATTGTTTCCTGAAGTGATGAAAACATTCGTTCATGGTTCTCTACGGTTGGGATCAATACCAAGAAATCCTTTGTTTTTTCATAAATCTATGCCAGCCTACTTGTAAGATGCAAGAAAAGGCTAGAAATGAAAATTTAAAGGAAGAAGTCATGGCAGATGCAAGGAAAGGCTAGAAAAGGGGATTTAAAAAAAAGAGTCATGGTAGAAAATTCATAATATGAATGATTCATGAATCCATCTATCGAATAGTGCCCCAATTTTTGGCGGTTCTCTTTTTCACACACTCTCCAAAATTTAAATTTCCCACTTTTCTAATCTCAATCAGACATTAGAAGTTTTGAGGTCCCTGAATAAAGGTTAACTCAATAAGGCGGAATGTGTTTTGAAGACAAACTCCTTTTCTCAGATATTCATGTGTGATCCAAATGATCTTTTAAGGCTTGTAATGTAGGCTAGGCTCGAGTTTATAAGAAATGACATATAGGCTCAAATACATGTTTTAAGGGTGATTAAACCAAGGATCAGTCTTTCTTTATGAAATCTTCATTCTTTTCTTCTTTGGATCACTCTAGACTGCCCATTTTGGGTTTTCACCCTAGAATTCATTTCATTTTTTAGCACATATCTCATTTGAATGATTATTTCAATTTTTCCTTCGCATTTCTTTTTCCATTTCTGTTGGGTTTTGTGGTGCTCAATTTCTTCAACCGTTCTTGCTCGCCAAGTGGTGGATAAGTGGAATTTTGGGTGATAGATGTGTGGAAGCTAAAAAGATAAAGCCAAGATGATTTATAGTACATCCACAACCTTAGCTTCCCACTAAGGATTTCCAATCAATCCACTATTGATTCGTCCCCTTTTCTAGGCTTAGGAGGAAACCCTTACAAAACCGATCAAGCTTTCTACCCAAACCTTTGATCAAACCCTCTTTACAAAGAGATAAAAATAAGCAAACTCAAATCCCTCTAATAGGTATTTGTTTGCACAATTAAGCTCTCACCCAATCCTAAAACACTTGAGCAAATATAACAATTTTGGCTCACTAGTGTTTGTCTATACAATAAATTGACAATTAGGCACTAAGACACATTTTGATCATATATTGTATTACAATTGAAGCATTAAACATTGCTGGATGCTTTGAGGTCCCTTTTATACTCCTAATTGAGTTTGTAGTCGTTACTAGTCGTTGGGGTTGAATTGGAGCCGTTGGAGACTTTATTTCCCTCCATAAATGTAGTTCTGCAACTCCCCGTTTCGAAAGGCCCGACCCTGTTTCGAAACACCCTTGAAATAGAAAGAGCCGTTGCAGTATGATGCAACACCCGTTTCGGAACACCCTTGGCCGTATCGAAACGGTCGTATCGAAACGCTTGTTCTCGTATCGAAACGCCCTGCAATTAAAAGGTATTTGGGAAATAGCCGTTGGGGGTTTATGACTGTTGAGGTCCTTGCCACATAGGCGTATCGAAACGGTAGTGGTCGTATCGAAACGCTATGCAAAAATTCTCACCCAGATCAAGTCCCATTTCCAAACAGGCAAGGCTGTATCGAAACGTTTTGCCACTGTAAAGCCCCATATCGAAACACCTAGAGGCGTTTCGAAACGCCTGGATGGTTTTGTTAAATTTGGCTTTAAAACATTTGAAAACCTTCCATAAACATAATTTCAAGTTATTTGGACTTAAAAGTGATTTTGAATTCTTTTAACTTTGTCCAAAACATTTTTCAATTATTATATCAAAACATTAGTTCTACAATCTCCCATTTTTTGATATAATAAAACAACTTGAAAAATTGTTTGGGATTCTCCCCCTTTAAGTTTAAAAATGTGAATAAGAGATGAAAAATTGAAAAGTAAGTAAAGCTCCCCCTTATTCATTTAAAAATACAATTTTCAAACCAAACTCTCCCCCTTTTTGTTATATAAAAAAGAATTCAAAATACATTAAGTTCAAAATAATTTAGAAGGTTAAAAGTAATTGACACAAATAAGAATTTTGGTTTTAAAATGCCCCCCTTACTCAAAGCATCATCAAAGAATGTTAGTCCAACATATGATAATCTAGTTGAATTAAAATAAAACAAATCAAATTAACAAACAATAGCAACTAGATTTTACCAACACTTGAATCCAAGGGAGGATGTGAAGCCTTCCTCTTCAAGTATCTTTCTTTGTGTGCATGGAGCTCCCCCTCAATATTTGACTTGTTGATCAATCTCCATCACACCTATCATAAGACAATCAAATAATTTTTGGTATCCAAATTGCTTTGGATCCATAGACGTTAGTAGCACAAAACTTAGTCCCCTTAGGAATCCATTTTTCAATTTCATCCTTCTTAGTTGAAGTACTTAGTCCTTTTAGGACCCAAATACTTCTAAAAACTTTACCATTTCAAATCTAGGGGCAATAGATTGTCTTACATAAAAATTTGTTTTTCCAACATTAATTTTCTTTTCAAGTTCTTTGGAAATCAAATCTTTTTCTTCTTGAACTTTATGAAGCAAATTTTGTAAACCAAAGCATTTTTGTTCAAACTCATTGAGTTTTGCTTCAAGTTCAATTTTGGTTTTAGAAATCAAGTCATTTTGAATTTTTAAATTTGAAATCACTTTCTTGTTTTTCGAAATGTGATTTTTAAATTCTAAAACCAAATTATCATAGGCATCTTGTAATTCATCAAAAGTATATGAACATGAAGTAGATGAATTAGAAGTTACCCTTGAATCTTCTTCGATGGCCATAAGGCAAAGGTTGGCTTGTTCATCGTCGGTGGAGTCCTCATCACTCCAAGTAGCCACATATGCCTTCTTCTTATGGCTTGAAGTGCTTGCCCTCTTCTTTTTCATGGATTCTCGTTCAAGTTCTTTCAAGGCTTTCTTCATGTAAGGGACACACTTCTTGAAGAGATGAACTATCTCTTCTTCTTCATCCTCCTCTTCAATTGAATCTACACGATGAGATGTGGAGGATTTGAGAGCAATGACATTTGTGTTGATGCCAAGCCCTTTGAGCTTATTCTCCCCAATAGCTCTAATCTCTTCCTTCTTCTTCTCCTCTTCTTTGTTTTTCTTCATTATTTGGTGAGTGAGAAGTGACCCCATGAGCTCATCAAGCTTCAAAGTTTTGAGATTTTTGGCTTCGATGATGGCGGTCCTTTTTTAGTCCCATGACTTGGGAAGGGAGTAGATGAGCTTTCGGACAAGTTTCTCTTCCGGGATGGCTTCTCCATAACCTTTAAGTCCATTGGTGATAGTGGACAACCTATCGAACATCTTCTCAATGTCCTCTTCCGGATCCATTTTGAAGTTTTCATACTCTAGGTTGAGGAGCCCGATCCTGGTCTCCTTTAATTCGTTTGTCCCCTCGTATGTAACTTCAAGCTTGTCCCAAACTTCCTTGACACTCTCACAAGAAGAAATCTTCTCATAGATGTTGGGGCCAAATGCAGAAAATAGGATGTGCAAGGCTTTGCAATTAAGCTCTTTCTTCTTGCGATCATCAGCACTCCAATCCCCCTTGCTCCGTTGTGGCACGAACGTACCATCTTCTACTATTTCCCATAGCTTGTAGTCCTTGGACTTTATGAAAAGCTTCATTTTGTCTTCCAATGGGCATAGTGTGTTCCGTCGAAGAAGGGCGATTTGTCAATGGATTACGCCATTGAGCTGGTTGTTTGAAATGTTGTATCGAGCTTCCCGGATCACCTCAATAGGATGCTAATCCTCTTCGATTGAGAAAAGCTTTGATACCAATTGTTGAGTTTTGTGGTGCTCGATTTCTTCAACCGTTCTTGCTCGCCAAGTGGTGGAGAAGTGGAATTTTGGGTGATAGAGGTGTGGAAGCTAAAAAGATAAAGACAAGATGATTTATAGTGGTTCAACCTTGTAACCAAGGTCTACATCCACTACCTTAGCTTCCCACTAAAGATTTCCAATCAATCCACTATTGATTCGTCCCCTTTTCTAGGCTTACGAGGAAACCCTTACAAAACCGATCAAGCTTTCTACCCAAAGCTTTGATTAAACCCTCTTTACAAAGAGAAAAAAATAAGCAAACTCAAATCCCTCTAATAGGTATTTATTTGCAAAATTAAGCTCTCACCCAATCCTAAAACACTTGAGAAAATATAACAATTTTTGGCTCACTAGTGTTTGTCAATACAATAAATTGACAATTAGGCACTAAGACACATTTTGATCATATGTTTTATTAAAATTGAAGCATTGACCATTACTTGATGCTGGAAGGTCCCTTTTATACTCTTAATTGAGTTTGTAGTCGTTACTAGCCGTTGGGGTTGAATTGAAGACGTTGGAGACTTTATTTCCCTCCATAACTGCAGTTCTACAACTCTCCGTTTCGAAACGCTTGACCCTGTTTCGAAACACCCTTGAAATAGAAAGAGCCATTGCAGTGTGATGCAACACCCGTTTCGGAACACCCTTGGCCGTATCGAAACGGTTGTATCGAAACGTTTGTTCCCATATCGAAACACCCTGCAATTAAAAGGTAGTTGGGAAATAGCCGTTGGGGGTTTTTGACCGTTGAGGTCATTGCCACATAGGCGTATCGAAACGGCAGTGGCCGTATCGAAATGCTATGCAAAATTCTCACCCAGATCAAGTCCCGTTTTGAAATAGGCAAGGTTGTATCGAAACGTTTTGCCACTATAAAGCCCCGTATCGAAACACCTAGAGGCGTTTCGAAAAGCCTGGATGGTTTTGTTAAATTTGGCTTTAAAACATTTGAAAACCTTCTTGAAATATCCCATAAACATAATTTCAAGTTATTTGGACTTAAAAGTGATTTTGAATTCTTTTTAACTTTGTCCAAAACATTTTTCAATTATTATATCTAAACATTAGTTCTACAATTTCTTCTTATCTTCGTTTCTTTTTTCCTCATTTTCTTTTCTTTTCTTTTCTTTTCTTTTCTTTTTCTTTTTCTCCATTTTTTCCTTTTCCTTCGTTCTTCTTCTGTTCTCTTTCTTTTTTCTTTTTTTTTTCTATTTCTATTTCTCTTTTCTTCTTCTTTCTTTTTCATGTCCCTTTCTTTTTCAGTTTAGGACATTTAACTTGATCTGACATATTTTCCTTTACATGCAAACAACTTTTCATCCTATTTGCCCCTCAGTGTGGGGAGTGATCCTTGGTTAGGGTTAAATCACAAGAAACATATCAGACTCAAAGGGGGACAATAATGTATTTTTATTTTCTTATCCGTGAAGGGAAATGAAGGAATGCCAAATGTCATCTCACACACAAATATTGTCGAAGAGAAGTTGTCTTCAGTTGGTAGATGTTTTAGAGTTATCACTTTATTCAAGGACCCTAACAACAATGTCTGAGAGGGAAATTCACTCATAATTTATATATGGGATTTCTCCATTAAACCTGAACACACTTTATTGCCCCTTTATCTTAGGATTAGATCCAAGAATCATTCATACAATCAATAATAGGGGCTCTACCGGAAATATGTATTTTGGAACAGAAAATAGATGAAGAAGAAGAAAAAGAGAAAAAATGAAACATTTACCACTTGAGAAAATAAAAAATAATGTATCTTTGAAAACAAGTAAATTAACATAGAGGCCCTTACAAAAGATCCCTAATGCTCGTGGGAAAAAGCAAAAGGGTTGGTTCTAGGAAGGCATGGGTGAATTGAGGCCAAGCTCGATCCGTCCATTTCGCGACAAGGTTCTTCAAGCGTTTGTCATGTTCTTCTTCCTTGAGCCTCCCACTCTTAATAGCTATTCTCTAAAGTTGTCAATCTGTTTTCTATGGCCATTACTCTAGACTAAGAACGAGTATCGTACTTGTAGGATGTTTTTTCTATTTTGGAGATTCTATCATGCGATTATGTTTGAATGTATGCAATGATCACAACATAAATGCAAGCCACAAAAAATGAAAATGCATGAATGCAAATGTATGAGTGCAGGCAAGGGGCCGTCAATTCCATTAAGATATTGCTCTAGAAGTAGCTTCCATTGAACGTCCAAGCTGCAATACTTGCTTTCAAACGAATTTGGTCTACATATACTTCACTTGGAGTCAAAGGTGCCAAAATTATCTTTTTCCCTCATGAGTAAAAGAGTATCGATTGGTGTAACAATCATGCAAAACTCTTTCATCATACTGCCACGGTCTTCCTAACAACAAATGACAAGCATCCATAGAACAAACATCACAAGTTACCTCATCCTTGTACTTACCAATGGAAAATGGTACAACAACTTGTTTGGTAACTTTGATTTCACCACCATTATTCAACCATTGTAACTTGTACGGATTAGGATGCTTCGTTGTCGACAAGCCTAGGTTTTCAACCATGAGAGTACTAGCAACGTTAGTACAACTACCACTATCAATAATCACAATACATACCTTGTCTTTCACGTGGCATCTCGTATGGAAGAGATTGTCTCGTTGCAGTTTATCCTGTGTTGGCTGAACATTCAGACTTCGTTTGACAACTAGAATGTCACCAGTTGCTGCTAATTCAAGGTCATAATCGTCATCTTCTTTCAGAGTTTCATATACACCGTCTCCATGATCAGAATCGATTTCACCATTATCTCGCAATAACATCGTACTCTGGTTCAGCCATTGGCTCGTAACATGTCCTCTACCAAGGCATTTAAAGAATTTAATGTCCCTCGTACGATCTGGTTGCATTGATTGCTTTCCACGACCAGCATCTTCAACAGAAGGGTTTGACTTGCTCGATTCTGCCTTCTCTTTTATTTGCAACAGTGCTTGCTGCCTGAAATCATCAGTTTGATTGAACAGGGGGTTAGAAAATGACTTAAACGAACTATAACCTCGATTAGAAGACTTTCATCGTTGCTTTCGTTCAATTTTGATTGCCATATGAACCATGTCATCCAACTCGACATAATGTTGTAACTCAACAACGTTAGCTATTTCAGAATTCAAACCTGCCAAAAACCAAGCCATAGTAGCCTTACGTTCTTCAACAATATTCGCACACATCATGGACATTTCCATCTCCTTGAAGTAATCTTCAACGCTTCTACTGCCCTATTTCAAGTTTTTCAGTTTCTAAAATAAATCACGATGATAGTGAGAAGGAACAAACCTTTTTTCACATGATTTGTTTCATTTCGGCCCATGTCCTCACTGGACCTTCGCCTGAACGTCTCCGATCGATCAGCAACTGATCCCACCAGGTCAAAGCATAATCGACAAACTCCATTGCTGCTAAACGAAACTTCTTTTGTTCCGAGTAATTATAACACTAAAAAATATGCTCAACTTTGCTTTCCCATGCTAAGTATGCATCAGGATCTGTTCGTCCCTGAAAAGATGGAATTAGAACCTTAATGTTAGCCAAATTATCATCAAGTTGTACACGCCCTTGTCTCGTATTATGCCTCGGAGATTGTTCAACTTCATTCTCATCGTGTATCTCATCATGGACAGAATAGGAACCACCCCATCAACTTTATCCATTCGAGATTGCAAAGGCTCAAGTTCAGCCCTTAATATTCTCTGAATTTCACGAGTTATGGTTTGAATTTGCAAATTTGGTGGCTGTCCACCCTGATTGCTCTCATTTGAACTTGTCATTTTTTTAACAAAGAAACAAAAACAGAACAACACAAAAATAAGGTTAATGAAAGTAAATGGACCTCACAGCACACACAAAAAGTCTCACATATTCGCGCCAAAGAAGAGAACACTCCACAATTGCACTCAGCACTCGTGTTTCATTCGGGAGAATACTTTCATGGTTTTTTTCTCCCCTTCTTATCTCACAACGCACAATGCCTTTTTCCACTCATTCTTTCGTAATCAGTTCTTTAAGGAACTAATTTCAATCTTTGAGAATCTGTCAAGTGTGTCGGCTTAAAAGGAAACAACAACGATTAATGAAAAATGAAAATAATAGTGAAGGAAAGGTTTAGGGATGAAAGAGAAGATGAAAAAGGATGAAAAAGAAAAGAAAAAAAACAGTAACTTACTACAAAGAAATGCTTACAACAATTCTGTCACCGAATAATCAAAGAAACTTCGATTCGGGTTGATTTCAAAATTATTTCGATGTTGAAGAACACATTGCATTGGTGATTCTTTCCATATTTTCAAATCTGGAATTTTCTATATATTTTTTTTTGAATTTTCATATTTTTTTTACTGTTGACTCTTTTTTGTTGTACTTGAATCCTTCCTAAGCTCTGAATACCACATGATACGTCAAGGCTTGTCGAAATGACGTTCCTCGAATGTTAACGGATCTAGGGTTGTCGCAAGCATGTCTCTGCAATAAAAACAACAACAAAACAAAGGAATTAAGTTGGTGGTGTTTAACATAGTTTAACGGTGAAACAAGAAAAGTGGAAATGAAGAAGAAAGAAGAAATCGTAGGTGCTGTTTAGAAGGATTTCAGAATTATGATGAAGATAAGTGCTTCAATGTTCAACATTGGCAGCAAGGTTTGAGCATTCATCAATGACATCAAGGTTGCTGGAAATTTTACGGAATTCTGAAAGAACGATGAACTCGAAAGAACCTGCACAATATCCTACGCGAACCCGAATCGTATATGCTCGATCGTTCCTACGATTTGGACCCGTTAGATAACAATCTAAGAACCCAAAGTATCAAGGATTTGAAACTACAAGGTAGACTTGAAATGTCAAGAAAGAAGTTCAACGAAGAACTGAAATTAAGAGAAAAAAGTTTCATAAAAATTGTCTAACCCTTGTTCATACAAATTCAACAAATATATAGCCAACATGAAGGGAGAGGGCGCCCAAACTTGTGGCTGAAATTTGAAGTAAAAAATGCTTTAAATTTCGAACTAAATCTGCCAAAAACTACCCCCAAAATGGCACCCAAATGTATGGTTGATATTTGAACGAATTAAACACATGTTTAATGTGTTAAATTCATTTGAATTTCAAATGAAATCAGCCAAAAACTTCCTGCACATGTGCTTTGTGCACACATGCTCAAATCTGCCCGCACATACACATGCACATGCCAAGACTACCACATGCCGTGCACATGCATGGAGGAAGGGTAGGACACCCATATGCAAGGCACATGCCTCTCGGAAACCCTCCTACACGTAGGACATGTTTTAGCTGCTTCTGGACTCGTCAGCTGGAGTTGAGCTAGTGGAGCTAAAGTTGAGCTGAACGTAGCTGAATTTAGCTAACCGAGAGTGTAGTGAGCTGAGTAGAGCTGAGATGATCTGCATACACTCATTTGAGCTGCAACCGAGCTAATATTAAGTCATTACGCTGCTGTCCTTCTATGTACCTACAAGGAAACAATTCAAATTGTCTGCGTGTGTGATGTACTATAAATGATACGCAAATATGGTGCAAGTATACACGTCGAACAAGTAATACAGTGATGAGTGAGTATCGTCTCCACGAGGATTGGAGGTGTTTGGAGGTAAGCTTAAGCACACAAGTGTCACGAAATGAAAATAGAGAATGTTGTGGCAAATCAAGACAAAGTGATGAATGTTGTAGCAAATCAGAACAAAGTTATAAATGCTGTAGCAAATAAAGGTAAAAGATGGCATGCTGAAATTAGTAGACAAACAGGTCCTCTTACGTGTGCAAAACTCTCTTGGGAATGACTGGCTGGGTTGCCTGGTTAACCTATGTTTTAGCTCTCTACTAGGGTTTACCTCTCTAACTTAGTCTATGCTCGGCAGGATTTACTCAAGGTGCTCCTTAACTATCTCTAGCAAGGAAACTGGGAGTAGGAAATGCTACAGCAATACCTCTCAGCGTAAACTCTATCATTCCCCCTACCTATAAAGTTCTATCCTTCTTAGCCGTTGAAACCCAACACTTATCTCTAAGGTGGATTAGAGCCGTGCCTCTCAGCATCCAACTCCATTGTCTGTGTAGGTTAAAGAAAGCTTTCTCAACCACTAACCTTAACTAACACCTAAGGAAAGGCCAACTCTCGAAGGCTCTTACAACCTTAAGCATTTAACGACATAGACAAAGCATAGATACGAGCACGAGATAAATAAACATTCATAAAATAAACTAAAACATAGTTCATCCAAACAACCCTAGCCACCTAAATCAGTTCATGGCTGGGCAAATATCATCCGAAGTATCTTCGTTCATACAACCCATTTTTCTAGATATAAAATAAATGCTAAAGCAACAGAAAGGGAAGAGGAGAACTCCCAATCTGAGATGGACTTTCAACGCCACGAACCGCCCTAGGCTTGCCGTCTCTCTCAAGGTCAGCAAGGTCAGACCCTTGGAGATTCTACGGTGGAGGACACACAGGGGAGGAAGAAGAAAAGAAAAGAGCTGCCTTTGCTTTCTCTCCCTAGCCTTTTTGTCACCTTTTCATGCTCTCCCTTTAAATGAGGGTCTTGTGTCCTTTATATAGCGGAGGCTCCGAGGGTTTTGTGCCCTAATAATTCTCTGGCGTCCAGGGAATATTCCCTATGTATGTGGGGCACAAGCAGACAAAAGGGGGTTCACACATGTGGGCGATCAGCGTGTGCGCGTTACTTTGTCTTTTTCTGCGCCCAGAATTGCTGTCCAATTTGCTATAGCATTTTCCTTCCCTGCCCTGCTTCACATCAGCTTCAATCTGCACAACATCACACCCGAAAATACCCTTCAAGTAGCATCTAGTCTCATGAGATAAAGCCAAACCACCAACAAGTAAAGGTACATGCAACTACATGCTATGATATGACCTCGAGAACAAACAAATACTTAAGCAAAAAGGTGTAAAATATAAGCATTTTGACAAGTCATCACACCCCCAAACTTAAGCTATTGCTTGTCCTCAAGTAATGAATAGAAAGAAACAAAGAAAATGCTATGGAAAAAATTTAGCTCGAGACAGATGCTATGGAAAAATTTCAACCATCAGAAAAGTAAGGCTTTAATACTTAAGACATGATTGAGATTTTAAGAATGATTTCCTAGGGTGAGATCCTTTGTTAGTGTGTGCGTGATTGTATACAATTTAGGCTTAACAGTGCTAGAAAAATTTCTTAATAGAACTCAAGTTCATCCTAGTGTTGAACTATTTTAGCTCAAAGTTTTACTCCCATAAGTGAACTGCTTTTTAAGAGGGGTGTCAGCTCATCACAACTACCATCCCTCACTCTAGATGAGCAGGGAGCAAACCTCTCATCCTCGAGCTAGTAGGTAGAGTCATCCCGTGACAACTTTCATTCACTCATTTGATGTTGCTGTCATTTATTAAGTTTGATTTCCAGGCAATGCAACACAAAGCGGAGTGTCCCTCTAAAATATGCCGTAGCATTTATTCACAATTTGCTATATTCTATTAGGCACAAGGGAGATTAGCTAAGCTCTTTTTTTCTATTTTTAAGCTCATTTTAGTTCAATTTCACAAAGATAAACATAAGTTCTAAAAAAATTCTCTAACACTTTCAAACATAAAAAGCATACAATCATGTATCAAAACAAAGATTAAGCATCAAAGCCTAGAATTTATTCTACCAATCTCAATAGTCATACACCAATCCATAGCCATGAAATTTTTTTCATCATCAGGTATCATTAACTTATTCATACCACTATCATGGAGCTAAACAAAATGCCATAGCAAAATTTTTGTTTCTACCTATTAATGAAATGAAAATGCATAACTAAAGGGCACTAACACCCCCAAACTTAAAGAGTGCATTGTCCTCAATGCAACAAGATAAAATGATATGCAACTAACTAAATGCAATGCAAGGTTAAGAAGTACCTCACTTCTTTGTGGTGGCGGTCTTCGTGGCTTTGTGCTTTACTCCGGAAGACTTAAATGAGGTGATCGGAGGTTCAGCCTCGTCTTGCTCCGGTGGAGGGGTCTGTTCTGGTTCAGCTGGGGTTCCTTGGTTGGTGGAACTTGTGTCGGATTCGTTTCCCTCGGCTGGTGTATTCCAAACTCGTCCAGCAATGCGCTTGCTTCTTGTTCTCGTAGATGGGGTAGCGCTTGGAGTTTGGGCCGATGATTGCGCTGGCATAGAATGTGCAGGCTCGTCATCCTCTGATCCAACTGTCACTAGGTTGACAAGCTCAACGGATGGTTCCTTTGCTGGGGCAACTTTGGTAGGTTTTGCTGTTCTCTTTCTTTTCTGGGTAGCGGGCTTGCTGTAGCATCTGTGTCTTGGTTCTGTGAGGAAGGCTTACTCATAGTAGGGCTCTTGTTGGGGACTGACGTCTTCTGGGAGCTGGGAGGAGGTTCCTTCGCGTGAGCCTTTGGAGATTCCGAAAAGGCTGGGAAGTCTATACTGATATGTGGTAGGATCTCCTTGAAATAATCGTTCATAACAACATCTCTCTCCTTAACATACCCATAGAAAATGGCATGGTCTTCACGCATCTTGTCCACATCCTCTCGGAGACGATTTGTGGAGGCTACTAATGCAGTAATTCTTGCTGCAGCAAATGTTTTCGCTCCTCCAGCTAGTGTCTCTACTGGAGCATCCTCATCGTATCCTTTGATAGAGGGGACCATTTCAGGTGTGATAGGACCTTTTCTTGAGTTTTTCGCATCAACAATAGGATCTTCGAACACTCATTTCTCTCGACAAAGGGCCGTGGACTAGACTTCCTTTTCAAGCATGCATATACCTCATCCACAATAATTTTCCCCACGTCAACGAACCGACCATTGAGAATAGAATGAAGGAGGAGGAGCCTTGGAATATTCACCGTTGTCGCGTGAGAAGTTGGAATGAGCCTATTCTTGATAAAGTGGATCCAAAGTTTTGCCTCTGGCTTGAGGCGCGCACGCTCCACTACTTTGCTTGATGCATCTAAGTTGGTGCCTTCAAAGCACATGTCTTCCAACACTTCCTTCACAGTTTGTGGGTCGACATTGTCGGTGAAAGGTGTGTGGTGATCCTCTAAAATTTTCAAGCCAAAGAACTTGTTGATCTTGGCTGCAGTGAACTTGATTTGATCTCCACGCACGTAAACACCGGACTGTGTAGGACTGGTCAGATGGGCATAGAACTCTTGAACAATGGGTATGCAGAAGTTGTTAGGGTGAGGAATGAAGGTAGCCCATTTGTGGTTTGTGACGACATCCAAGACGTCTTTATCGAACCCTTGCTCTCCTTCAGTTGGGAACTTGAAGCCTTGCTCTGGTAGCAATTTCCGATCATGTAGACCTTGGAATCGCTTATTAGCCTTGTCGTCTAAGAACTTTTTTATGAGCACGGGCTTGGGTTACCGCCTCTCTCAAGGTCAGCAAGGTCAGACCTTTGGAGCTTCTACGGTGGAGGAAACCAAGTGGAGGAAGAAGAAAAGAAAAGAGCCGCCTTTGCTTTCTCTCCCTAACCCTTTTGTCACCTTTTCACGCTCTCCCTTTAAATGAGGGTCTTGTGTCATTTATATAGTGGAGGCTCCTAGGGTTTTGTGCCCTAATAATTCTTCGGCGTCCAGGGAATATTCCCTATGCATATGGGGTACAAGCAGAAAAAAGGGGGTTCGTACATGTGGGCGATTAGCGTGTGCGTGTTACTTTGTCTTTTTCCGCGCCCAGAATTGCTATCCAATTTGCTATAGCATTTTCCTTCCTTGCCCTACTTCACATTAGCTTCAACCTACACAACACCACACCAGCAAATACCCTTCAAGCAGCATCTACTCTCATGAGATAAAGCCAAACCACCAACAAGTAAAGGTACATGCAACTATATTCTCTAAATGCACCTACATGCTATGACCTTGAGAACAAACAAATACTTGAGCAAAAAGATGTAAAATATAAGCATTTTGACAAGTCATCACAAACGCATATAAAAAGCTTTGCAAACTTAATGTAAACTTATAATAAGCTGAAATAACAATCCAAGCTTATTCTAAATTACACAACAAGCTGGCATAACTTAGTAAACATATTTATAAATTAGATAAGTTATTGAAAACATATCAAATGGGCAACAAAGCTTGTGCAAAGTTACTTATAAACAACGTATACTTAGCAAACCAAATAAAAAACACACAATACGTAGTATATACAATGCAAACATCTATAAAACTTGTAATATAAGTAAAGAAATGTTACACATCAATATGTAACAAGTGAAAGAGCAAACTTCCCTGGAAGTTTGAAGTTGCACCGTTGGGTGGCATAAACGTGCTCACATCAACCTAGTTCCTCTTCGATCAGTCTTTGGAGCCTTGGTCCTACCTTATCGGTCTGACGCGAGGGAGAAGAAATGTAGCTTCTTGACGTCACGTGCTTAGCTACATCTTCAGTTTAGGATGTGATGCTTCTATCGGACTCGTCTCGTTCCTGAGTCCTATTTCCCCTAAGTCGAGTAGACCAATGACCATCTTTAAATTTTCATTTTGTGATAACTTTTTGATCGGATCGTCGAAATGGTCGCATAGCACTTGCGACTTATGGTATTTTGCTTGGCCTTGATGTGGGCATACTTCGATGTTTCTTCCATGTGATCACTTGACAAATTCTCATTGTTTGCTGGTTAACCTCAGTCCGGTAGCGTACATCCGCGTTGTCTTCCTCTTTTAGGTACCTTCCATCCATGACAGAAGCTTTTTCTAATTGAGCAACATGCTTTAGAATCAATCCCCTCTAAATATGAGATGTATGCAACAAACAAATATGCCATAAAAACATAACAAAACACATACACAAAAAGGTTAGTACTTTTTTTTAATAAAAATAGAAATAAAACCTAAAAGGTCCAAAATAATTTCATTGTACGAATAATTATAGGCAGCACATTCCAACACTCCAGAACATGTCTCCACGGATTATCCTTACGAAATAATTTTGACCAGACTAAAAGCCTAAGGTTTTCCACATGGCTCTATTGGGGTGGGCTCTAGATTCTCACACATGGTTTGGTTCTAGAAAGGTACCCGAGCTGTCCTTGCTGTCCCCTACTAAGGGTAGCAAAGCCCCAGTTTCTCACCCATTATAGGCTTCAAACGAACCAAGTACAACTCAGGAGGACTCACCACTTATGCCTTCTCGAAGAATCGATATTTTTACGAAGGAAAAGGTCATGAGTCCCGAATGTACTTGCTAGGCTCATACGAAGAATCAATATTCCTACATGAGCAAAGCGTGTCCCCCCCCCCTCCACTTAAACGAACGGGACAAAGCTCGGGTATAGAGCTTTTTGCAACAATTTTAGAATGCATAAAATAGAATTCTATTCATTAGATGGATGAATAAATTGAACCCTTTGTGAACTTGCAAATTCCATTTAAAAAAAAACCCTTTTTTAAAATCAATTCGTGGCCTGACCCTCTTTTGTTTAAAAAAACAAAACTTCCCCAGCGGAGTCGCCAAGCTGTCGCAACCCTTTCGAGCCCGACTTTTTGAAAACTTTAAAAACACGGAGTTGCCACCAATCTTTTTGAAAAAGTGTGTTTGGAAAACTTTAAAACAAGTTATTTTAATAAAACATTTTATTTATTAAAATAACAATTTTAGTCTACAAAAACCAAAAAACAGGTTCGGGGGTCGGTTACGCGTGGGGAAGGGTTAGCACCCGCACAGCGCCCAAAAATTGGTACCATATTGATTTCAAAAACGTTTTCAAAAATTGGAATTTGCAAGTTCACAAAATTTTCAATTTTATTAGTCCGTTTAATGAATATAAATCTATTTAAACAACCTTATCGCCCGGGAAATGAACTACTATCACCGCCAACACTTCTGGCACTAACCCTTCATTCACGTCTAATAAGACACCACATTAATTAAGTTCCGCTTTTCAAATAAACAGAGAAACTTTGTTTGTTGAAGATTTTTATTTATTCTAAGTTGAAATTTATTAATCCTAAGAATCTCTACATTTTTTATTCCTATTTGAGGGTTAAAATTTTATTAAGTGTGTTTTATTTTTTTGAAGATAATTTTATCATGAAGAAATCTATATCTAAGCTTGAAGGACATATTCCTAAGGTTCAACCTGTCACTAAAGGCTAACAAGAAAATTCATAACTTAAAATTTGGATCAATTTATTTTGAGAAGATTTCTATCATAAAAAAAAACTTCTTTATTTTTGTGTTTTAAAGATATTTATTTGTTTTTATTCTTTTATTTGAAATGTTTTTTGGTTTTAAAGCTTTAATTATTTTTATTTAGAAAGTTTTTCTTTTATGTTTTAAAACCATTTCTTTTAGATTTTTAAGTTTTTTTTTAAATCATTTTATTTCCAAATTTTTTATGTTTTAAAGCTATTTTTATTTTTTTTACTTTTTTTTTATTTTTAAGTTTTTTTTTAAAAAACCCTTTTTAAAAAATAAACTTATTTTATTTTAAGCTTTCTTAACTTTTTTTTCTAAAAAAACCTTTTTTTAAATTTAACAACAACGTTTTTAGTTTTTTAAAATGAAATGGATTAAACATGAACAAAATTGTATTATTTTTAATAGTTCTTACCATCCTTTTTAACTCGAAACAAAACACCAACAATGAGTAGAAAAATTTACTGAACATAAAATTCAATCTCCAACACCAAATTGTAACGTAAAACATGAACAAACAAAAAATTAACCAGGAAAACTAAATTTAAAATGCACAAGAAAAGAAAAGAAAAATTACCGAAAGTGTAGAAATCACGAAGTATCTCTGCTCTTGCCAATTCCAATTGCCACCGGAAAAAACTTGCTTCCAACCCGAAAATTCAAACCGAAGCTACTCCAAACTCGAACAATTTCCAGCAACTTTCAAATGATTTTCAGAGGTGATTTTTGAATAATTTTTTAGTGTTCTTTCAACAATGCAAAAAGGATAACTATTTATAGGATTTAGGGCTTGGAAAACAAGGCAATTTGGGGACAAAATCCCTAATTTCGTCCCAAGAAATCATCCCAAATGATCAGAAATGCTTTGAATTATTGAAAACCAATTGGATTTCATATGATTTTGCTCGAATATGGGGAATTTTGCCCCTAAATAAAATTAGGGTTCGAACCCTTTTCCCCGGAATTAACGAGCTACCGGTGACGACAAGGGACGAGGTCGGCGGCATTGGACTCATCCGGCCGAGGCGAGTCGACCGACACCAACCTCATCGGTCGACGTGGCCCAAGGACTGCGCGACCAACGCCAACAACCTGCTCGAACAGGGGATTTGGGGAACCAATCTCGCACGCCATTGATTATTTCAGCCCTAAATCTAACGGGCTCGAAAAAATCTGAAAAAAATAAAATAAATGGGTTAGTTTGGGCCTAAAACTAAAATGGGTCCCCTTATTATGTTTTGAAGTGAGTTTTTATTTAAATGGGTTTATTATAGGACACCTTATTTAATTCAAATAGACTCTTTTTATTTTTTTGCATTATATTTTTTGGGCTTTAATAATAATAATAATAATAATAATAATAATAATAATAATAATAATAAAAGAGTGAAAATCTAGTGACAACACTAGGCATATTGAAAGCATGCTTAAGATCCGTAACAGTGAAGAGAGTCGTCTACACTTCCAGCATTTCTGCAGTGTATCTCAACAAGAGCAATGTGGAGATGATGGAAGAGAGTCATTGAATCGATGTGGATTACGTGCAATGGGAACTAAACTCGTACATAAGTTCTTATGCAATATCCAAGACTTTGAAAGAAAAGGCAGCCTTTCAATTCGCAACGAACACGGATTGGATCTGGTGAGCATCATTCCACCTATGATCGTTGGTCTCTTCATTTGTCCGAAGATGCAAGGCTCGACTTGCGCAATATTGGCTCCTATCTTCGGTATAATTCGAAACTTGTCTTGATTTCTTACTTGTCACTGCTTAAGATCCAAAAAATGTCAATTATTGATTTTTTTGATATGGGTGCAGAGAGTAAGGATGACTATAGTCTTCTTATCAATGTGGCAATGGTTCATATTGCTAATTTGGCAAGGGCATATATTTACCTGCTTGAACACCCTGAGGCAAAAGGGAGATAAAATTGTTCCTTTGACACAATAACTATTCAAAAGATAGTTGAAAGAATTTCAACTAATTACCCAAAATCAAACTTGCAGTGTGAGTAAAGTTCTCTTTGGCATTTCCTCAAACACATTGTTATCTTAATACTGGGACTAAAAGATTGAAACTTTTTTTTAACCTTGTCTCATTCTTGGAATGCAGTTCCGTAGCAGAAATTAAAGGTGCAAAATTGCCTGGTTTGTCATCAAAGAAACAACTGGATTTGGGATTCAAGTTTAACAATGGAGTTGAGGATATATATGATGGAGCTATCAAGTGCTGTAGGGAAAAGGGTTTGTCTCGTAAGCATATAACCATTTTTGTTCTGGTGACTTTTTCCTTGATGCAGTTGTTGCTTGTACACTGACTAAACTTGTTGTAAGAAAATGGTTTTGTTAATAGGCGATGAAAATAAATTAGGATCAAATTAATAGAATAAGTAACTAACAAGGACCAAATGTGTATTTATACAAATTTTCATTAACAGCACCATCACTCTTTCGTTATATTTTAACAGTTAGTTGTCAAAATAGGTCTAATTAAATAGTTGAGTGGTCGAATTTTGATTTATTGTAGTTCGGTGGTCTTAACAGGTCAGACCCAATAGTTGGGTGGTCACCCAGGTAGTTTACCCTTTATAATATTGATTAATTTTATTAACCAAAAGCCTTTTTAATATAATTAGCCAAAAGCTCAGTTGTCGATTAAAGACTACTTTATTATTGTGAGAATAACGTATCTTGGATGATCTTAAAATCTAAGGTTTCGTTTGGTTTACGAAATGAAACATTTTTTTCTTTTAACTTACTATTTGATAAAAATCTTATAGCACAAACATTTTTTTGATAATAGTAAGAGAGAAACAAACTACTAATATCTAACTATCACAATCTTCATGTAGTTGGTGTAACACCCATCCGGAAGAGCAAGAAATCAGTGACAAAGAAAATCTACATATGTCGCATTCTTCGCCATCCAATCTGTGACACAATTTCCTTCTCGCAATACATGTACCAATTTAACCGGCCAGTCTCGACTTAAGAGCTCAACAATATACGACACAAGAGACATAGACGAAAGTCCACCTTGGAACTGACGAATGAGCTGCACAACCTCAAAATTGCATGATTCAACAAGAAGATGTTTTATTCCAATCGACTAAGTAGCTGATAAACATTCCAATAACCCTCATAGTTTAGCTTCAAAAACCAAGCATACCCTAATCCTCTTCAAAAAACCAACCAGCCATCTCACATCTGCTTCTCAGACCACTCCTCCACAAGAAGCAACTCCCGACCCTACAGCAACAACACCATCGCAATTGAGTTTACTCCAAACTTTCGGTGGCCACCGCTAATGAACATGTTCCCTAGCCATCGAGTTCCCCATCGGTTGCAGTCCTACATTGGCCAATCTCACATCACAACATTCCTGCACCAATCTCCTGCTTTGCTGCAAAATTGGCTCACATCGTGCATTCGAATTGCCAAATATGCTTCCATTATGCTTAAGCCAAAGGTTCCAAAGCAACGTGCGAAACAACTCAGTTATGCAGCTCCATCTCTTCAAAAATGCCATGCAATAGTAAGATTAACATACAATCACTCTTTGATGGGTAATGTAAAGAATTCTTAGATCTGATACTAATGAATGATGGATGTCCACAACGAGAATGCCACTGGACATCGTCTCAACACATGATCTACGTCTTCCTCAGCTGCTCCGCATGGAGCGCATCGCCCATCACTTGTTAAGTGCCGACGCACTCACTCTATATACGTTAAAATCTTACCATGACATACCAGCCACAAGAAAGCACAGCCCCAAGGGATGCCCTTGAAACTAGGTAATACTTTCCAAATAGGTTCGTCTGGTTCAAACTGAATCCCAACTCAAACCCCCTAAGTCAAACTCACATTGAATTATCTATTCATCGTAGCCAACCAAATCTTCCAAGTTTTGGATCGATGGAGCTCACATTGCGGCAATGCAAAGCAACACTGAAAACGGGACAAGATGAGCAAACTTTTGCCACCACCATTGCACAAACTCATCCACCATGTCCACAATTGTAGCACTCATATCCACAAGGTGAACCCCATCAATTACATTATTGGCAATAGAGCCAATGTCACCAAGCCATGGGCCAGTATAGAACTTTACGACCTTCCCATTTCCCACATGGCAAACAATATTCTCCCGAATGTCATCCGACACAATACATACACCTCGCCAAAGACGCGAGCACCTTTAACTCCGAGGTGGATGATCATGTATGTTCCACATTTTATACTTCGCTCGCAATAATTGCGCCCAAAGCTGATTTGAACGTGTCATAATATGAAATGTCATTTTCATTAAAATTTGTAGGGGCGAGCCTACTATGAAAAAATACGGATTCAAGACTTTATGTTAGAGGGATGAACTTATAAATTCTAAGGGGCGAACTTATAAAATTTTAGGGGGCGAAAATAGATTTTAATAGAAAATCTCTAAAAAAATTCTAATCATACTCGAATTTAAAATTTTTAAGGGGTGACTGTCCCCTCCAGCCCCCCTCGGTACAACCCTAACTATGGAGCAAAAATGAAGAAAATGAAAAACTTATATTACAAAGTGCTGTTAAGACCAAGCAACAATGTTATGCTATCCTTATAGACTACAACTGTCTATATGTTAAAATAAAAACAATCTTGCATATAATCATACTTATACACTATGCCTCATACATTTATCTTGGGATGAAAATGACACACAAAAAGAATCAAATAGATTGACCGGAAATGAAGCCAAACTGACAATCGCGAAATTCGAAAGCCCAAAACCACAAAATATAGAAGGAAACAACGAAACAAAACAAGCACATATCTATCTAAAATCACTTCCTGTGAACAATGGCAGGTTCGAATTCATCATACTCGGCTTTTGATATCCACATATATAATCAATGCAAGCAAAACACAACATTTAGAGCCAATGGAAAGATTAACAATGTCTGAACTATGAATCACCAATCCACATATGAATACGAGGAATTCCATCTAAGGGAATAGCAATATCATCAGAAGCATTCAACAAAAGGTGCAAAGCACATTAAGCATTCTACTGATTTCATTCTTTTATTTAAATTTGTTGTTACGATCTTGAATTTTTGGATCGATAGTTCAGCTCGCTTATCAAAGGGAGATTGAAACCTCAAGACTGAATAGCAATATGAACATAAGCCATACCTGCTGCAATGTACTAAGAGAAGCCAAAATAGAGACACCGATCCATACATTGTATTTTCTCTCTAGGGGTGCGACCACCTTGATCTTCATGCTACTCGGTGCAAGAGTTGTGATTTCCTTTCTCATTCGATCAACAATACCAGGAAACACGGTGGATCCACCACTAATGACTATGTTACCATACAAGTCCTTTCTAATACCAACATCACATTTCATGATGGAGTTATAGGTGGTATCGTGAATTCCATGAGCTTCCATTCTAATAAGGGATGGTTGAAATAAGACCCTGAGACAACGGAAACGCTATGCTCTAATGGTTATTACTTGACCATCATGTAACTCATAGCTTTTCTCAATTGATGAGCTGCTTTTTGCAGTTTCAAGCTCATGCTCATAGTCGACTACCATATAAGCAAGTTTTTCCATGATATCACACACAATTTCTCATTCCACGGTTGTGGTGAATGATTAACCCTTCTCTGTAAGGATCTTTATCAAGGCATCTGTTAAATCCCATCCAGCAAGGTCAAGCCAGAGGATTGCGTGGGGAAGTGCATAACCTTCATAGATTGGAACTAAGTGACTGACCCCATCCCCAGAATCCAACACAATACCTTGAAATAACAACATTATCAACAAATTAGAAATCAGACTTTGAGAAGAATCATGTTGTCTCAACTGAACCATGATACAAATACGAACCTGTAGTACGCCCACTAGCATAAAAGGAAAGAACTGCCTGGATTGCAACATACATGGAAGGGACGTTAAATGTTTCGAACATTATCTGCGTCATTTTCTCCCTGTTGCCCTTAGGATTCAGAGGTGCTTCAACACATAATGTTCTTTAGGAGCAACACGAAGCTCGTTGTAAAAAGTGTGATGCCAGATCTTTTCCATGTCATCCCAGTTGCTAACAATATCATGTTCAATATGGTATTTCAAAGTAAGAATACCTCTTTTAGACCCAGATCATCAAAATCCATAAACAGACCGTGATAAACAAAGGGTAATTATTTGAAGCACCGCGAGTAAAAAGTTTTTTCCCCACGAGCCTATTTCTAAACTGTCACATGTCCCTAAAAATACCCTACACCATATACTCTAAACTTTAAACCTTAGAATCTATTCTCAAACTTTAAAATCCAACAAGAAATACTAAATCATTAACACTAAACCTTAAACTCTAAATATCTAACCTCTAAGTACTAATATGTAACCTCTAAACACTAAAAATTAAACACTTGTTTTCAACACCGGTGTATAGAATAATTTCACATGCTATTTAGTTCAAATAATATCAAAGGCTACGAGAAATCTAACGGAAAGTGGATATAGCCCGAGATGTCAGAAATGAGATTTAAATAGCGGTTGCAGTATTTTATAACGGTTACGGACAATAACAGATGTATTACAATTATTGCAGACTGATAAGTAGCTAAAATGGTCACTATTTCATCTTTAATTAAGCCTCTAATGATTCGAATATTGTTGAGTGTGTAAAAGTTTTATATTTTACCCCCTATTTAACCCATATTTCTGCTGCATTCAAGCATAATTCATTGCATTTAGGATATATTTCATTTATACATCACAATTATATCAAATGGCACAGTTTCTACTGAAATTGGTTGCTTTTGCAGGTAGCTGCTGTAACAGATGGAGGGCAGTGGAGAAGCAGACGCTGGGCAGTGAAGACGCAGAGCTGGAACTGGACTACAGACGAGAAGGACGATGCTGCCATGGCCGATACCGTGGCATCCAAGGACGACAGCAATGGTGAAGGGAAGAAGTGAAGTGGGCCTCAACAGAAAGAGAAAATTAAGTCGGTCTGTCGTAGAGTACCCTTATATTTTTCTGAGCCCTAGATCAGAATGATGGCCAAGCCCAAGGTTCAAGGAAGAAACTCCAAGCAAGAAGGAAGGACGAATTAAAGATATATGCTCTGAAGATTTAGTCTTTAATAGAGTTGTATTTTAGTTTAAACTTGTATTCTTGCCATATTAGAAAACTTGAACCCAAGGCCTATATAAAGGCATGTAATTCGACCTAGGGAAGGATATCTTACTCTCTAGCCTTCTTCCCCAAACCCTAGTCGTTTCCCCATTCTCATCATGTTCTAAACTTCCCCTCGGGCTAAGGGTTGAATCCGTAAAGTAGTTGCAAGGATTGCAGTTGTTTTAGGAATTTTTCTGTTCAATAAAATAGACTTCAAGTTTGCTTATTCTGGTTTTCAACATCTTGCAAGAGTATCGAGAGAGCATTGTGAGATTACACATTTACTTAATATCGGGAGAGTTAAGTATACGAAAGGAATAAATACGGGTTCTCCAGTTTATGGTTGAACTATCTCGGATCTAGGGATAGGACGAGGTTAAGTGGCTAAGAAAGAATTCAACAACATCGGTGTTCATCCTTCGATTCACGCCGGGAGGTATCATCAAAGACGTGTTCAACGACAGACTTGGACCTAGGGATAGGCCAAGGCACAACAGGGATTCTTGCCAAGCTTGAAGTACAGAGTTGTGTGATCACTGTCGCGACTAACAACAGACCGCTGCCGCAACTAACAACAGACCGTTGCCGCGACAGGTGCTGCCGCGACAGGTGCAACGACAGAACAGAGATTCGTAGACTTTACAACACCTACACTACTGAGCAAATCAATACCGGCCCATTCTCTTTATCCTGAATTCGTTACTCTTTTATTTTCAGTATTCTTTATTATTTTGTGACAAACTAATTAAACTCTTTCTTTTCCCCTTCGTGCAGAAAACCAAGGTTAAAGCTATTAGCCCAGTCCCTGTGGAGACGATATCCGATACTTACGTATCACTTTACTACTTGTATCGTGTACACTTGCACTACATTGCGATAGACACTTTTACACGCAACAAGTTTTTGGCGCCGTTGCCGGGGACTGGCAACATATCTTTACCCTATCTTTTACTGCACATTCTTTTTATTTTTCTGTTTTCTTTCTTGGATTGTTCAACCCGTACTTTCACAAGGTTTTCTGTTTATGCACAGATCGAGATGAGGAAAGGAACCTGAGTATCAGATAGATCCTGAAATCGAACGCTTGTGCAATCTTAGGAACCGACTCCGACTTGTATTAGCCAGAAACGAATACCTTGAAGAACAGTTAAAGGCCATGAACAACCAAGGGAATCCACAGGGTCCTGAAGATCCTGTCGGAGATGGAAGGAACGGACAAACTGCCGATCCTCCTGTCGCTGCCGCACGCCGGTCATGCCGAGACTACATGATCAATGATCATGTGGAACTAGAAACCACTCTGCCAGACGTGGAAGCTGAAAATTTCGAGCTGAAACCTGTCATGTTCAGCATGATTAATAACGCTGGCCAATTTAGTGGTGCTACTACAGAGGATGCTAGGGAGCATCTGAAAATGTTCCAGGAAATTTATGGTTCGTTTAGACTACCAAGAGTAAATCTGGAGATACTGAGGCTTCGGTTATTTCCTCATTCATTAAGGGACAGGGCGAAAACTTGGTGGAATAAACTAACGCCGGGTTCAATACGAACTTGGGAAGATTTAACTCGTGAATTTTTGTCTCGTTTTAATCGTTCACATTTATCTGAGCGATTACGTAATGAAATTGCTACTTTTCAACAGGAAGATGATGAGCCAATGCACGAGGCATGGGACAAATTTACCACTCTACTGAGGAACTGCCCAATGCATGGATTCCCCGTTTGGAATCAGGTAATTAAGTTCTATAATGCTGCCAACTTACAAACTCGTATGAGAATTGATTCAGCAGCGAATGGATTGCTGTTGGACAAAGATCCAGATGAAGCGATGGTAGTATTGAAAAACCTGGCAAAGAACGAGGAACAATTTCCTACAGCAAGAAGAGGGGGTAAAAGAGTACTAGCTGTGAAAGATTATGAGGCCGACGACTCCCTAAAAACACAGGTGGTATATCTCACAAAGGCAGTTGAAAAGCTATTGAAAAAAGATTCAAAACCTGTCTACTCTGCTGAGGAGGTATGTGAAACTTGTGATGGGAATCACAGTTCAGAAGATTGTCCGCTACAGTTAGAAGAAGGGATGTATGTTGGAAACTACAACAAACAGAACTACAATTCCAACAACTACAATCTCAACTGGAGAAAGGATCTCAAGTTGTCTTGGAGCAACCCTAACAATGCCCTGAATCCTCAAGCACAGAACACTCAGAATCAAGGGGGACCTAGATTACTGACTCGGTAGCAACCGCAACAGCAGCAGCAACAGCCACCAGCTGCCACGACTAGCATACTGGAGCAGACCTTGGCTACGTTTATGTCTCAAACAGGAACTTACATTGAGAACATGAATCACTTCGTCAAGAAGACTGAGTCATTCATGGATAAAATAGAGATGCAGATGACCAACCATGAAGCTAATCTGAAATCACTGGAGACACAAATGGGTCAGGTTTCCTAGCATATTAAACCGAGGCAGAATGGAGGATTTCCAAGCGATACTGAAAACGCTAGACAACCTACACATGAGCAGTGTAAAGCCATCACTACTAGGAGTGGGAAGAAATTACCAGGGCCAGAGAAGGAAGCTGAAACAGTTGAGGAACCAGCCATGAAATCGACTGCCGAGAACGCTGCCCCGATAGACGACAAACAGCCTACTGCCGATGAACCTGTCACAACATCAGAAGGGACAGAGGAGAAGGATGAAGAACCTAAGCCTCCTCAGATCCGAATGCAGTGGGAAGGACGCATTGCAGATTATCTTCCTCTACCTCCTTTTCCACAGCGGCTACAGAAGTTGAAACTGGAATCCCAACTTAATAAGATCTATGATATTTTTAAGCAGGTCCATATCAATATTGTGATGTTAGATGCTATCAAGAAGATGCCTGGTTATGCCAAATTTCTCAAGGATGCCATGTCGAAGAAATCCAGACTTGGGGAATTTGAAACGGTTAAAATGACATAAGGATGCATGACTATTCTGCACAAGCATCCACCCCAGAAAAAGAAGGATCCTAGGAGCTTCATCATACCGTGCATAATCGGAGATAAATTTGTGGGTAAGGCACTTTGTGATCTTGGTGCTAGTATAAATTTATTTCCCAAATCTGTTTTTCAGAAATTAGGTATTGGAAAAGCTCGGCCCACAACAGTCGTACTGTAGCTGGCAAACTGCTCTTACGTTCATCCATAAGGGAAAATTGAAGATATTCTGGTAAGAGTGGATAAATTTATTTTTCCTGCTGACTTTCTTGTTTTAGATTGTGAAGCAGATGAGAATGCACCAATCATCCTGGGGTGACCCTTCTTAGCCACAGGAAGATCACTGATTGATGTGGAAAAAGGAGAACTCACTATGAGAGTGAACGATCAAGAGATCAAGCTGAATGTTCTCCAGGCAATAAAACATGCTGATGCAGAAGAAGAATGCAAGGCTATCACTGAAGTTATCCTTGACCAACCCTGCATCAGGTCCGGCTGCCATGACATCAAAATTGGCCACTGCCCCAGCAGCCATTTAGAAGACTGTCACGGCAGCGACGACGACAACAGCTCCTCAGAATCTGACATATCTGATACTGAAGATAAAGAGGAGGTAAATTGGATAGGCAATCGTCCAGGTAAGTTATTCGAGCCCTTAAACTATACCTCGAATGAACACATAGTCCAAAAGCCATCAACTATAGAGCCACCTGTTCTAGATCTTAAGCCCATGCCAGGGCAGCTAAAATATGTTTTTCTTGGATTAAATGATACGTTGCCCGTAATCATCTTTTCCAAGTTGATGCAGGAACAGGAACAACAGCTGATAGGGATGCTGCAGCAGCACAAAAAGGCTATTGGATGGACGATAGCTGATATCCAAGGCATCAGTCTGGCACTATGCATGCATAAAATCCTCTTAGAGGATGATCACAAGCCGACCATTGATGCACATAGACGTCTAAACAATGCTATGTGAGAGGTGGTTCATAAGGAGATCATCAAATGGCTAGATGCTGGAATAATCTATGCCGATAGCAAGTGGGTGAACCCGGTACAGTGCGTTCCTAAGAAAGGAGGAATAACCGTGGTAACCAACGAAGAAAATGAGTTAATCCCAACCAGGACTGTGATCGGTTGGAGGGTTTGTATGGACTACCGGAAGCTTAACAAGGCTACCCGGAAGGACCACTTTCCCCTACCTTTTATTTATCAAATGCTTGATAGATTAGCGGGAAAGCCTTACTACTGTTTTCTTGATGGATACTCAGATTACAACCAAATAGCCATTGCACCGGAGGATCAAGAGAAGACAACATTCACTTGCCCATACGGTACTTACGCTTTTCGGAGGATGCCATTTGGACTTTGTAATGCACCAGCAACCTTTCAAAGGTGTATGATGGCAATATTCTCCGATATGGTGGAGGATTTCCTGGAGATATTCATAGATGATTTCTCTGTCTTTGGAGACAATTTTGAAAGCTGCCTAGGCAACCTACAGAAAGTGCTCGAGAGATGCGAGAAAGCAAACTTGGTATTGAACTGGGAGAAATGTCATTTCATGGTGGATGAAGGGATAGTCCTAGGCCATAAAGTAAGCTGCCGCGGCATAGAAGTCGACAGAGCTAAGATCAAGGTAATTGAAAAGCTGCCGCCACCCTCCACAGTCAAGGGAATCAGGAGTTTCTTAGGGCATGCTGGTTTTTATCGGAGGTTTGTCGCAAACTTTTCAAAGACCACCAAACCCTTGTGCCATCTTCTGGAGCAGAACCGTCCCTTCGACTTCAACACTAAATGTACTGAGGCATTCAAGGTTTTGAAAGAAAAGCTGGTAACAGCCCCAATAGTACAGCCACCATATTGGAAACTACCATTTGAGATCATGTGTGATGCTAGTGACTATGCTGTTGGGGCAGCACTTGGGCAGAGGAAAGACAAGATCTTTCATGTTATATACTATGCCAACAAAACACTGTACGACGCCCAATTAAACTACACCACAACGGAGAAAGAACTGTTAGCTGTGGTGTTCTCGATTGACAAGTTTCGTTCATACATACTTGGAACGAAGGTCATAGTCCACATAGACCACTCTGCATTGAAGTATTTGTTTGCCAAGAAGGATGCGAAGCCCAGATTGATACGTTGGATTCTACTACTGCAAGAGTTCGACCTTGAGATCAAGGACAAAAAGGGAACAGAAAACCAAGTTGCAGATCACTTGTCAAAACTGGAGAAAGGGAAAGCGTCTCCCAACAGATGAGACACACATACTAGAGACCTTCCCTGACGAGCAGCTTTTCACTGCCACAAGCACTGCCGCGACAGCCATGGCGGCAAGTAAGTTTTCTGAACTCCCCTGGTATGCTGATTTCGTTAATTATTTAGTTAGCGAAATAACTCCTCCTGACCTTAACTATCAAGCTAGGAAGAGGTTACAAAATGATGTTAAACATTATTATTGGGACAAACCTCTTCTTTTCAAATATTGTGCAGATTAGGTTATCAGGAGATGTGTACCACAGGATGAGCAGGAAGTTGTGCTTCATCACTGCCATGCTTCACAATATGGAGGACACTTAGGCGGTAACAAAACTGCTGCCAAAGTTTTTCAGTCTGGATTTTATTGGCCGTCACTGTTCAAGGATGCTCAAACATTCTACAAAAACTGTGACAAATGTCAACGGATTGGAAACATCTCAAGGAGACATGAGATGCCGCTGCAGAACATTCTTGAGGTCGAAATCTTCGATGTTTGGGGGATTGATTTTATGGGACCATTCCCAGCATCATGTGGGAACTTATATATCCTCCTAGCAGTGGACTATGTGTCCAAATGGGTTGAAGCGATCGCTACTCAGAAAAATGATGCCAAGACGGTTCAGAGGTTTTTGCATAAAAATATATTTTCCAGATTTGGCATCCCCAAGGCGATCATCAGTAATGAAGGGAGGCATTTCGATAATAGGGTTATAGCTGCTGCCTTAAAAAAGTATGGTGTCAAACATCAGATTGCAACAGCATACCACCCTCAGACCAATGGACAGGCTGAAATATCGAACAGAGAGGTTAAGAACATTCTTGAAAAGGTGGTTAAGCCAACTCGGAAGGACTGGTCTCTACACCTCAATGACGCATTATGGGCCTACAGAACAACATTCAAAACTCCATTGGGAATGTCACCCTATCGGCTGATTTATGGAAAAACGTGCCATCTACCTGTCGAGATTGAGCACAGAGCATACTGGGCCATCAAGGCAGTGAATATGGACTTGGAAAAAGTAGGACAGAAAAGGCTGCTTGATTTGAATGAGATAGATAAAATTCGAGCAATGGCCTATGACAACGCAAGGATTTACAAAGACAAGACAAAAAAGTGGCATGACAAGAAGTTGCTGCCACGACAGTTCTGCCCGGGGTAACTTGTGTTGTTGTTCAACTCTAGGTTGAAAATCTTCCCAAGGAAGCTGAAATCTAGGTGGTCCGGCCCATTCCAAGTGGTGCAAGTTTTTCCCCATGGTGCCATCACAATCAGATCTTTAAAAGACGGGCACCAATTTAAAGTCAACGGACAAAGATTGAAGCATTATCAGGGGACTGAAGCCCCAAGAATGCAGGAAGTGGTTACTTTAGGAGATGCCCCTCCTGGCATCCCTAATTTAACCTAATTTTATTTTTATTTTTATATTTATTTATTATTTATATATATTAGGTAATTAGAATTATTTTATTTTTAGGAACTAAGTTTTTGTTTTTATTATTTTTAGGAAATAAAGGAGACAATGAGAAGTGAATTCAGCCCACTATCTCTCCATCAGCCCAAAAAGCCCAAATTAAGAGCATGTCGTTACAGCTGCAGCAACAGACGTGAAAAATCCAGCCTTTCAACACGCTGTCGCAACAGACACGCAAACGCGTAACAGACGCGCAGTAGACACGGAAACGCGTGACAGACGCGTCAGAAACCGTGTAACAGCTGGCCCCGTTATTCGCGCCTGCCGTTACAGCTCCAACGGACAGCAAACTCCCCCTCTATATAAACCCCGTTTTACTATTCATTTTTCACTCACTCTTACTCTCTCCACTTGTTTCCTCTAAAATTTCATTTGCTTCATTTTCTTTTTTACAGTCCTTGCAATATGAGTACCAGAAATACCCGCTGAAGTGCTGCCTCAGGATCTGCCCCAGCAGCATCCACTCCCAGCTCCTTCCAGGTCATAGATATGTTGGAGGAGAAAGGCTTCATTTACACCACCAGAACGGAGAACCTTGGGCTATAACCGTTCATAGCCCGCAAAATCAGAGCCCTGCAGTGGCAGATGTTTGCCGAGCAGCCGGAGGAAATGAACGTAACTTTAGTCCGAGAATTTTATACTGCCATCGACAGTAGGGAGGCGACAGCAGTAACAGTTCGAGGAAAAGAGGTACCTTTTGAGCCCGAATACATCAACACCCTCTATGGGTTCTATGTTGGGAGAAAGGAAGACGACCACCGGAGGTTCGTGGAAATCTTGGAGCCGGCAGATTATGACACTGTTATGGCAGAACTCACAGACGACGGAACCGAGTGGAATACCGATCCTAAACATCCAAGGATGGTCAAACGAGTTCAACTCACTCTGGAAGCCAAGCTTTGGAACGCTTTCATCAAGAAGAGGATTATGCCCTCCTCGCACAACACAACGGTAGACCAACCAAGGTTAGCCCTCATCCATTCAATTCTAAATGAGAGGCCAATTAACGTTGGCAGATATGTTCAAGAGGGAATATTGGATTGTGCGTATCGACCGTCAGGACCACTCTTCTTCCCATACCTCATAACTGCCCTCTGCCGCGACCATAACGTACCGGAGGCTGCCGAGGATTTGAGAGTTCGAGGGAAAGGGTGGACGGAAAGAAACATTTTCAGCTTGATGGAATTGAAGGCTGCCACGCCCCTGTCATCCTTCGACCCCATAGCCGCGGCAGGTGAGCCGACAGAGCCTACCCAAACCGAGCCTGCCGCCACAGGGCCCAGGCAGCCCACCGCAGTAGCTCCCCCAGCAGACTCCTCAACACAAATACTTGCTGCCCTGCAGAAAATGGAAGAACGGCAGCTGGGCCTGATGAGTTTCATCCGAGACTTCACCACAGCAACGATACACTTCATTAAAACTAATCTTAATTTTCTTGATGTACTGTTCCCTACCTTCCCCGACCATTATTTTGCTGCCCCAACACCTGCCCATACCCCTACCCCTGCTGCCACACAAAGAACACCACCTGCCGCATCCACTCCGACCCCAGCCACAACAGCTGCAGGCGGCAGCCGCACAGCCGAAACATCTGCCAGGGGAGCCAAGAGAAAAGAGCCCATGTCCGACCTCGACAGGTATATAGCTGGCTTCTCTTCCTCTGAAATTTGGGCGGCATCCGATGACGAGCCCTCAGTCAAGAGGAATCTTTCCAAGGAGTTAACCCCGGTGAAACGGCAGAAACCAGGCCCCGGAGTCGAACCAGCAGACAAAGAAAAATCTGACGGCGGCAGCAGCAGTAGTAGCAGCAGTGGTAGCAGCAGCAGCGGTAGCAGCAGCAGCAGCAACTCCGAGGAGGTTCAGGTATTGGAGAAACAACCCCATATCTCTCCTACCCGCATCCAACCTCCAAGGGAAGCCAAAACCAAGAACACCTCTGCCTCTCCCATCCATCTGCCGGCACCAACAAGGAAAGTTACTGCCCGCCTGCAGATCCGAATCAGCAGCAGCAGCAGCGGTGACGACGACAGCACCTGAAAATTTAAGTTTCTTCTCTTATTTTTGCTGTCTGCCATTTTGTTATATTTTGTGATGTTGTTTTAATTTTCTTTTTCATTTCTGTCATTTGCATTGAGGGCAATGCAACCCTTGAGTTTGGGGGTGGCATCCCTCCATAAATGAAGTGTCTTTAAGTTTAAAAAATTGTATCTTTTATTTAGTTTATTTTTGCTTAAAAAAATTGGCTTAAGTCTTTGAACTGAACTTACCTGCCGTGACAGCCTCTGTCGTGGCAGTGCCTTTAGGATAGTTTAGGAGCAGTTTAGAGCCTTACTATAGTTCTGAATCTTAAACACCCTTTGTGACTTTTATACTGTCTAGAACTCTGCTAGTAAACTAGAATAGAAAAGCTTAACACTTGAGTTGCCCCTAGAGGTGCCTAACACTGGCTCTAGGAAAAGAAGTAAAGAAAAGTAGACTCAATACACCTAGAGGTGCCCGAAACCGGCTCTAGGAAGTTAGCTAGAGGTGCCCGAAACCGGCTCTAGTCAAATTTAAGCTTGAGAAAATAGAATCGAGTCTAAATAAAAACTAAAGGAGCCTAAGAATTTCCTCCAAAAAGATGAAAACTGGCATAAAAATTCAAGTTAGAAGCTTAGCTATTCTAGTAAACTAAGGGAGTCTTGGCATATAATTGTTCAAAAAACATGCACACACTACACGAGAATTATAGCAAGGTTCCGAATGAATTATCCAATAGAGTGTTGCTCACAATAGGGAATGAATGTTAGGTAAGGAAAAGTTCACTGTTTTAAGCCAAACAAAAATTTCGTTTTTCTTTTTTAGGTCTGAATTATTTGAGGGCAAGCAAAAACTTGAGTTTGGGGGTGTGTTGAGTGTGTAAAAGTTCTATATTTTACCCCTTATTTAACCCATATTTCTGCTGCATTCAAGCATGATTCATTGCATTTAGGATAGATTTCATTTATACATCACAATTATATCAAATGGCACAGTTTCTACTGAAATTGGTTGCTTTTGCAGGTAGCTGTTGTAACAGATGGAGGGCAGTGGAGAAGCAGACGCTGGGCAGTGAAGACGCAGAGCTGGAACTAGACTGCAGATGAGAAGGACGATGCTGCCATGGCCGCTGGCGTGGCAGCCAAGGACGATAGCAATGGTGAAGGGAAGAAGTGAAGTGGGCCTCAACAGAAAGAGAAAATTAAGTCGGTCTGTCGTAGAGTACCCTTATATTTTTCTGAGCCCTAGATCAGAATGAAGGCCAAGCCCAAGGTTCAAGGAAGAAACTCCAAGCAAGAAGGAATGACAAATTAAAGATATATGCTCTGAAGATTTAGTCTTTAATAGAGTTGTATTTTAGTTTAAACTTGTATTCTTTCCATATTAGAAAACTTGAACCCAAGGCCTATATAAAGGCATGTAATTCGACCTAGGGAAGGATATCTTACTCTCTAGCCTTCTTCCCCAAACCCTAATCGTTTCCCCATTCTCATCATGTTCTAAACTTCCCCTCGGGCTAAGGGTTGATTCTGTAAAGTAGTTGCAAGGATTGCATTTGTTTTAGGAATTTTTCTGTTCAATAAAATAGACTTCAAGTTTGCTTATTCTGGTTTTCAACATCTTGCAAGAGTATCGAGAGAGCATTGTGAGATTACACATTTACTTAATATCGGGAGAGTTAAGTATACGAAAGGAATAAGTACGGGTTCTCCAGTTTATGGTTGAACTATCTCGGACCTAGGGATAGGACGAGGTTAAGTGGCTAAGGAAGAATTCAACAACATCGGTGTTCATCCTTCGATTCACGCCGGGAGGTATCATCAAAGACGTGTTCATCGACAGACTTGGACCTAGGGATAGGCCAAGGCACAGCAGGGATTCTTGCCAAGCTTGAAGTACAGAGTTGTGTGATCGCTGCCGCGACTAACAACAGACCGTTGCCGCGACAGGTGCTGCCGCGACAGGCGCAATGACAGAACACAAATTCATAGACTTTACAACACCTACACTATTGAGCAAATCAATACCGCCGCATTCTCTTTATCCTAAATTCGTTACTCTTTTATTTTCAGTATTCTTTATTATTTTGTGACAAACTAATTAAACTCTTTCTTTTCCCCTTCATGTAGAAAACCAAGGTTAAAGCTATTAGCCCAGTCCCTATGCAGACGATATCCGATACTTACGTATCACTTTACTACTTGCGTCGTGTACACTTGCACTACATTGCGATAGACACTTTTACACGCAACAAATATGATGCTGATCTGGACTTTATTATGAGTTTTTCGTGCAGGTCTCTAATTCTGGTAAACACGCTGAAAAGAGACAAAACTCTACAAATTTTATCTGGAGTCGAGACTGGGCTAGTGAGCATGAATCTGGGCATGAGGCTGACTGGATGCCACATCAACAATTTTTAGAAGATGACGTCAGTAGCGTCGGATAGAGTGTCAGCCGCGAATCGATAGCTTATCAGTCGAGACTTTAAATTCAAACTTAGAATTATCATTTGTATTTAATTTAAGGGAAAACTACACCGATGGTCCCCTAACTATCACCGTTCTCCTGTTTTGGTCCCCAAACTCTGTTTTTCGGCAAACTCGTCCCTTCTGTTACATAGTTCTCCTGTTTTGGTCCCCCGACGTTAAATAGCTAACGGTTTTGCTGACGTGACATTTTTTTAATATTTTTTTAATCATTTCTCTCTCCTCTTATATTATTTTTATTTAATTTTATTCACCCAATCATGTCGTGACACGTGTCACTACCCTATTACTTGGAAAAAAAACCCCCCAAAATCCTTAAAAATGAATTTGTTGTCACTGGGATTCGAACCCAAGACCACTAGCTCATAAGGCATGCGCGTAAACCAACTACGCCAGGCTGGTTACTTGATTCAAGTCTACTAACATTTATATTTAAGCTGTACATATTAACCCAAAAAAAACCTTAAAAACACAATTGGTGCCACCGGGATATGAACCCAGGTAACTAGTATGGAAGGCCAGCGTGTAAACCAATTACACTAAGCCAACTATTTGGTTTAAATTTCTAACATTTATATTTAACCTATACAAATTAGAAACAACACATTCGAACGCAATACCTTATTGAAAAAAAAATTAAATATTTAACAACCAAGTTAAACTAATAAATTGTGCTATTTTTAAATTAAATATATTTAACTAAATTATGTTCAAAATTAAAAAATCAAACTAATTTTTTTTTACTTTGATTGATAATAACAAAACTAATTAAATATTTATTTATTATTATAAAATTATTATAAATTAATATTTATTTATTATAAAATTAATATTTATTAATAATATAAGAGGAGAGAGAAATGATTAAAAAATATTAAACTAATAATATTTATTAATATTACATTTAATATAATAAATAAATATTAATTTATAATAATTTTATAATAATAAATAAATATTTAATTAGTTTTGTTATCATCAATCAAAGTAAACAAATTAGTTTATTTTTTAATTTTAAAAATAATTTAGTTAAATATATTTAATTTAAAAATAGCACAATTTATTAGTTTAACTTGGTGTTTAAATATTTAAATTTTTTTCAATAAGGTATTGCGTTCGAATGTGTTGTTTCTAATTTGTATAGGTTAAATATAAATGTTAGAAAATTTAAACAAAATAGTTGGCTTAGTGTAATTGGTTTACACGTTGGCCTTCCATACTAGTTACTTGGGTTCGAATCCTGGTGGTACCAATTGTGTTTTTAAGGTTTTTTTTGGGTTAATATGTATAGCTTAAATATAAATGTTAGTAAACTTGAATCACGTAACCTGCCTAGCACAGTTGGTTCACACGTATGCCTTATGCGCTAGTGGTCCTGGGTTTGAATCCCAGCGACATCAAATGCATTTTTAAGGATTTTGGGGTTTTTTTTCCAAGTAATAGGTTAGTGATACGTGTCACGACATGATTGGGTGAATAAAATTAAATAAAAATAATATAAGAGGAGACAGAAATGATTAAAAATATTAAAAAATGCCACGTCAGCAAAACCGTTAGCTATTTAACGTCGGGGGACCAAAACAGGAGAACTATGTAACAGAAGGGACGAGTTTGCCGAAAAACATAGTTTGGGGACCAAAATAGGAGAACGGTGATAGTTAGGGGACCACCGGTGTAGTTTTCCCTTAATTTAAATATTTTTAGGATTTATCTTTTATCTTTTTAGGATTATCGTAGGGTTTTAAGATACTATAAATACCCCTTGGGGTAAGCTAGAAAATCATCTCTTGTTCTTAGCTTGTTTTTACTTTTAAAGTTTATAAATTTTTTTCCCTTTACGTTTTATTTCTTTTAGTTTTTTTAACTTTATTTTAAAATTATGCTAAGTATAATTTCTTCCATAATCATGCTTAGCTAAATTTATCATTAGCTGATAGCTAAGCGAAACCCAACTAATTTCGTGAGAATTGCAAAGCTCTTCATACCTTCAAACTTCTTTCTTGATTTTCAACATTATTGGATTGGAAATCGGCCTTTCCTTTTAACATCTCAACTCCTTCATTCCAAAAGCGCGCATTGGTTTGATCGACGTGTTGATCTACTGTTGGGGACAAGAGTAGGCTTGTAGCAAATTCAACTCCCTAAGAACAAACTTAGCGGCGATCCGCTGAGGGAAATCAAGATTGAATATGACTCTCGTTGAGATAAAATTATCCGAGCACGAGCTTTTCCAGCATAGAACACATCATTGACATTAGCATCGATTGCCGTCGTTAATCCAAAAAAGTGCTAAATTCTAAGGATTGGCCTTAGAAAATTAGTTCACCATAGAGAAAAGCAAGTTACAAGGGTTGGGCCTTGTAGACTATAACCGACAAGAACTCGAAGTAAAATCTATTTCAGTGATCGAAACGAGTTGAGGTGACGCAAAGCTAGAGGCTATATATATCATCATAATAACTTTCAACTATTTACTTTATTTATCATTTTCATTTTCTTAGATTTATTCAACTCATTTCGCTAAGCCCCCTTTTTTATGTACGTTTCTTGGTTAAAGATCGATTCAGACCAATATTGTAAACTCCTTAGTCCCTGTGGACCGACACCTTCTTCTCTATACTACATCTTATTTATTTAATTTGAGATTAAGGCTTTAAATTATTTGACAATTACGACTCTTGTCACAGACCGCTATTTTTCACATAAGGTTTTGGACTATATCACTATCTCTATATAGCGGCCGCTATTGCCGTGGTGGACATCTATTTTAATACTCAGAATGAGAAGCAGAAGTGCAACTCATAGATGATAATTCAAAACCGAAAAGTGAAAATGCAAAAGATAGTTCATAACAAACAGTTGGGAGAAAAAGAACAACAAATTTACATAAAAACCATAAAACGTGACGTCAAAGATTTCCCGAGGATGGGAAAAATAGCAAGAATGAAAGGAATAAAAAGGGAGAATGTGCAAACCTGAGATTGAGCGGAAATGAATTGAAGATGGAAGACAAGAAAATTGAGTCGAAATGAAAAGAATAAAGAAGGAAGGGAATAGGGGTGGTTATCGAGCGAGTCGATCGCGAGTTGAGTAGTACTTGACTCGTGCTCATTAAAAAATCTCATTGCTCGACTCGACTCATTGCTCGTTAAGCTTGATAAAATTTTGCTCGACTCGTTAAAAATCTCGTTGCTCGTTAAGCTCGCCAAAATTTTTACCTTGTTTTTTTTAAATGTAGGTAAAATCTAGTGATATTATTTGAGCTTAATAGAAATATAGAAATTAAAAAATGTAAGGTTTGAGGAGATAAATAAATGAATCTATCATGACCGAATTGCAGATGAAGTCGATATTCAAGTGTGAGACTCTTTTTAGTTTCTCAACAATCTTCAATGAACAAGAAATGAGAGAATGCCTTAAGAATTTCGAGGTTTTAACTTTCAATTGTATTTTTTATATGGGAAGTGGAAACTGAAAACTTTTCCCCTTTTATACAAAAGTAATAATAAAAGAAAAAGGAAAGACTCATTATTATAATTTAATTTCTTATTAATACAAATTAACCTTTTTTATATTTGAGAAATACAAAATGTTTTGGAAATTTGAAACCAAAATTTTATGGGTAAATTACCTAGAAAATCACCGAACTTTTCTAGAGTTTTCAACTATTATTTAAATTTCTTAGAATATGATTTTATAAGGTATCTACCATAAACTCGTAAAAAATCTTATAAAAAAATAACGAGTCGAGTTGAGCATTAGTCGGCTTGACTCGCTAAGATCTTGAGTCGAGCTCAATTTCGAGTCAAGTCAATTCGAATCGAGCGTTAATCGAGTTTTGATCGAGTCGAGCTTGAGTTATTTGCGAGCTGCTCAACTCAATAAGCACCCTAGAAGGGAATTATAGAATAATGAGGCAATGGCAAAAGGTAAGTGGACCGGTTCTTTTATGCCTGTCATTTTCCTCACCGAATAAAAAGTGCTTTTGTGTTTCCACTTTCCACAAATATTTATTTCATTTATTTTTTATTTCAATTTGTTAAACTAGTGAACGCAACAAGTGGACTTAGTGAAAAAGTGGATGATGTTCATCTTAGGAGATTTGTTTTGTCTGCAATGTGTGTGTTGCGTGTTTTGATGAAGTGGTTCCATAGCTTTGCGTTGGGCTTTAACTACCCTCTGTCTACTGTCTTGTTAGTTGGATCTAACTGAGTCCCCCCGAAGCACAAATCCTCCAAGATGTCTTTGTGAGTTTGGGCATCGACAACCTTCGCGAACGAGGTGTGCTGGTCTACCACATTCTTTAGCCCAAAGACTTTGTTTATCACTGCAGCGTGAACTTGATCTTGTCTCCTCGTACATACACGCTAGATTGCATGAGGCCTGTAAGATGTGCGTAAAATTCCCTCACTAATGGCACAGATATGGGGCCAGGGTGCTTGACAAACGCCTCTCAGTTCTGCTTTGTGACAACTTCCATCACCTCGTTGTCAAAGCCTTTTTCATCCTCAGAAGGAAAAATCAGCCCTTGTTTGGGGTAGACCTTTCTTTCCTTGATTTGTTGGAACCGTTGCTTAGCTGCCTCGTCATGGAACTTGTTAATTTGGATGGGTGGTTGGGCTTGTGCGCTACTAGAGGTACCGATAACATTCTTTCATCGGACCATTGGGGAAAAAAGGGAAGCAAATATTTTTGGGTACAATTAGGGTTTTGGATGGGGTTGTAGTGTGGAAGAAGAAGAAGACGGGTGGACTTGAGATAAAAACAAAGTGAAAAGAAGACCAAAGAAGGGTGTTTGGGAGAAAAGAAACTGACAAGTAGAGGGAAAAGGTAATGGGGGTGCCAGTTATAAAGCTTTGGGAAGGGAAGGGATGTGATGGAGAGTTAATGAAAAGAAAAAAAGTTTGAGAGAGAATCTGAAAAAGGCAATGATGGTGTGGGGTTTGAAAGTTAAAAACAAATAAAATCCCCATTTTTTGCTCTTTTAATACTGCCCCAAAAAGGTTTGGAAAAGTATTGTTCTTTTCAACTTCCTTTTCTAGGGTAAAGACAAAACCCTAACCAAAATTGGAAACAACATCCTTCCTTAAAAATTGCCTCCACGTGACACATACAGCTAGAGGAAACAATTTGGCACGAGGTAATAAAAAGAAAAATAAAATAAATAACATGAAATAAAGAACTAAAGAACAAACAGAAATAAGGATAAATAAAATTATTTATGGACATAGTAAGCAGAAAAACAAAATGCTATAGCAAAATAGAAAAAGTTAAGGGATTCAAACTCTCATGGATCATGAAGAAGCAAGGAGGACTTGTCACGCGGGATCGGGGATCCAGTGTAGGCCTTCAGTCTTTGGCTATTGACCTTGAAAATAGTGTCATCATTAAGGTTCTTGATGTCTACAACACCATGAGGATAAACCTTGTGCACTTGGAATGGGCCTGGCCATCGTGATTTGAGCTTGCTAGGGAATAGCTTGAGCTTAGAGTTGTAGAGAAGCACTTGTTGGCCTTCTGAGAAATGGTGTGGCAAAAGATGCATGTCAAGTCATTTATTTGTTTTCTCCTTGTACAAGTGTGCATTCTCATAAGCTTGAGCTCTATATTCTTCCATCTCATTAAGCTCCAACAACATTTTCTCTCTAGCCAGTTGGGCATCCATATTGAGCTTTTTAGTGGCCCAATAAGCTTTGTGTTCGAGCTTGACAGGAAGGTGATATGCTTTTCCATAGACAAGCTTGAATGGGGACATTCTCAAAGGTGTTTTGAAAGCTGTTCGATAAGCCCATAAGGCTTCATCAAGTTTTGGAGACTAGTCTTTTCTTTTGGGGTTGACCACCTTCTCAAAGCTTGTTGTTGAAGTGGGTTCCCTAATCACTTATGATGGCTTTTGGGGCTCCAAATCTTGTGAAAATGTTCTTGTGAAGGAACTTCAAAACTGTCTTGGAGTCATTCTTCGGTGTAGCCACTACCTCGACCCATTTTGACACATAATCCCCAGCTAATAAGATGTAGAGATCTCAAAATGATGAAAGGAAGGGTCCCATGAAGTCTATTCCCCATACGTCAAAGAGCTCCACCTCCAAGATGCTTTCCAATGGAATTTCATGCCTTCGAGATATATTCCACGTCCTTTGGCATTTTTCACAAGCCTTGTAAAATTCATGTGCATCCTTAAAGAGTGTAGACCAATAGAATCCAGATTATAGAACTTTCGCAGCAGTCCTAGCTCCTCCAAAGTGGCCTCCACACGAAGATAAGTGCCGATGGAATAAGATCTCCTTTTGCCCCTCTTCGGGGACACATCTTCGAATCATTTGGTCAGCACATTGCTTGAATAAATAAGGCTCGTCCCAATAGTAGAATCGCTCATTATGTCTGAATTTTTTTCTTCTCTGGATATTCAAATCAGGAGGCAAAATACCACTAACAAGAAAGTTAACAATATCAGCATACCACAAAATTACCACAACAAATAATATTTTCTCATCGGGAAATTCCTCCTTAATTTCTAGTTCATCATTGCATTCAATCTCGTTCTCTAGCATAGAAAGATGATCAGGAACTTGATTTTCAGTGCCCTTTCTATCCCTAACCTCTAAGTCAAATTATTACAAGAGAAGTATTCACCTAATAAGTCTAGGTTTAGCATCCTATTTTAGACATTATGTATTTAATAGCTGAATGATCGGTATGTACAATGACTTTAGTACCTATCAAGTATGCTCTAAACTTATCAATTGCAAACATAACATCCAACAATTCTTTTTCAGTGGTTGTGTAATTGATTTGTGCATCATTTAAAGTGTGGCTAGCATAATAAATAACATGAAAGATTTTACCTTGTCGTTGCCCAAGTTCTGCCCCCAATGCTTAGTCACTTGCATCACACATAAGCTCGAATGGTGAGGTCCAATCTGGGGGAACAACAATAGGTGCTGAGATAAGTATCTCCTTAAGTTCCTTGAATGCACTGTAGCAATTGTTATTAAACACGAAGGGATAGTTTTGCTGTAGCAGAATGCACAACGGCTTGGAGATCTTGGATAAGTCCTTTATAAACCTCCTATAGAAGCCTACATGTTCCAAGAAACTACAAATGCTCTTCACGGTAGTGGGAGGAGGTTGTTTCTCGATAACTTTGTAGCGCCCTAAAATCTGGTCTAGCCAGAGTTGGGTTCCGTTAATCAGAAACCCTATATTAAAAAGGTTTAAATATAGTATTGACTTTGACCGTGTAGTCAATTGTATTGACATTGGACTCTATTTGAGTCAAATTATCAACTGAGGACCTTATTGAATTTATCTAAAACCTTTTAGTGACTATATTGTGAATATTGAAATCCTAAAGGTAAAAGTATGAAATATTGAGAATTAAGGGACTAACCCTGCGATTATCCCCTCTTCAAGCCTAATTACCCATACATGGAGTGATCAGGGCACTTTCCTTCAAAGGAAGGAAAACCTTTCGGCTATCATAACTTTTAGGGAGTAAACACAAGTAAAAGGAACTTACATGATTTAGTAAGAAGCAACCACCTCTCCATCTTCTTCTTCTTCCAAGCACACACCACTATTGGAGTTGGAATCTAAGCTCAAGTTTCCTTTGATTTCTTAATCATTTTGTGTAGTTATCTATCGGGTAAGATGAATCCACCAAACAATTGATCGAAACCATGGATATATTGAGTTTAATTTCGAATTGAAGTTATAGAGCCTTTAGGCTAAAATTCAAGATTTTAGAATCTTAATCCATGGAAAATTCTATTTTGATAGCTATTTCAAATTTGAATATCGATTTCGATATCATTGTATCGATTCTAACAATCCTTAATGTTTTACCTAGCTCAAGAATTGGAGAAAAATCATCCATCATCTCCGTCAAAAGCTAGGAATAAAAGAGTTGAAACTGAGAGCCTTAGCAGCTTTGGAATTGAGGTAAGTGTAGTCGGAGTCTCGGAATTAGGCTAGGTGCCTATTTCCGAATCCATTGGTATCGAATTTTGTATAACTAACATTGTATCTAAGGGAAATTGCATCAAATCTCATTGGAGATTGAATTGGTAAGCATTGGTAAGTCATTGCATCGAACCATTGTTCATTGAGGTGTTGTTATTGTTATAGTTGTCATCGAACCATTGAAACATTGAACATCGATCATTGAACTTTGGTATTGCCATTGAAATAGTTATTGTTATAGATATTTTTATAGTTATAGTTATTGATCATTGATGTTGACATAGATATTGAAAAATTTCTCATTGATATCGAATACTGTTATTGACATTGAATTATTGATCATTGACATTGTCATGAGAATATTAGACATTGATATGAATACCGAACCTTGGATTCGAAAGGACATTTGATACAAGTGGCATGCCATAAAATTCATGAGCTCATTGGTACGAGTGGACTACGGTCCTTGGATACGACCTTTATTGTGGCGAGGAGGAGGGATGTTTGTGATATTGGTCATTGGCGAGGCGGAGGTACTAGACCATTCATTGATTTGGCGAGGCGTAAGAATTCGCGTATCCACTATCTTGATTCGATCCAAGAATTAAAATTGAAATATGATTTAATTGATATTGAATACGGAACATATTATTGATATTTTTAAAGCATGAATTGTTTCATATTCTATCATTGTTAATATTGGTTTTGACTACATCATTAGGTAAAGTATGCCTAATGCATTTTAGGTTAATCGAGTTGTTGATTCGGGATCGGAGCAAAGAGAAGTTTTGGCAAGTCACCACAAGGCTAAAGTAATGTATATTGCCTTTACAAACACCTAGTGTAACGCCCCGATTTTGAGCCTAGAAGAATTTGAGGTCAATTTGAGGTTTGTAGAGCGTAGACTAGAGATCCGAATTTTCAGGAGTGGTTTTAGGAAGTCAAGGTTTGGGTTAAGATAAAAATATGAGAAAATGCTTAAAAATCATTATTAATTATGTAAATGATTTTGGTAAAATCAATTTTAAGAAAAAGATTTTAGAAGTACGACATTTTGAGTTAATGACCAAAATACGATTTTTGCACAGTTATTTTAGTGACTGTTTTGTAAAATGATTGGAACTATGATTTTTTAAGGAGCTAATTTATATAATTGTTTTTATCATATTTCTCTCTTAATTTGGGACATTTTAAAAGGGTTTTTATTAAAGATTTAAAGGTTTAATAAAGGAGAATTGACTTTTTCATTAAAACTTATTTTACGTCATTTTCTCTCAATCTATTTTCTCTCAAATATTTTCTTCAGCCAAACACTCTCCATTTTCAAGAAACGTGAGGTAATTCTCTTGATTTGGTGAGTTTATGATTTCAAAAGGATTCTTCAATCTTGATTTACAAATCCTTATAATTTTCCTTTGATTTTTTTTCAAGAAAATCACATCCAATTGAGAGAGATTTCACCCATTAGAGGTAAGGTTCATTTTCCTCCTCTAATGATCAGTTCTTTACTGAAATTTCCAAGTTATCAATCCTTGACATATGTTTTCTAAGTTGTTTTAATGGGTCAATCATGGAAATTTGGTTGAATTGAAGTTTAATGTTGAGATTTTGTGATTTTCGTAATGCTACTATTTCCTTGATTTAAGGTTGTTATTAATCAAGATTTGGATGTTAAATGATGCTGAAATAAAGGTTTTATCATAATAATCTCGAATTGGTTTGGATCTCTAGTTGTAGATTGTTAGATTTGGGGGTTTTGATAAAGTTTTGAGGTTCTGGTGTTGTTGGAGGTTTATGGATGAGATTAGGTTGTTTTTAGATGTTAATTGTTGATTAAAAGTGGTTAGAAGTGTTAGATTTTGGCTGGGTAAAGTTTGGAGAGTACTCAAAAGTGTTTTCGGTTGTATCGGATACCCATTTTGGTGTTTTTGGGCAGAGCAACAAAGTAGCTTAGCGTGCTGGTGGTTTTAATGCATTAATCCTCTGATCTTGTGTGTTATAAATAGGGGAGTATACATCGGACGAAATTGGTGAAGTTTCGGAAGCTTGATTTCGCTTCGGCAAAGCAAGCGAGGCGTGTTCGATTAGTGGAATTGGTTTTAAAAGTCTTTCAAAGACTTGAAAGCAAGCTTTGGGGGTTTAGGTTGAGTTTTAAACACTAACCTTAATCCAGAAGTAAGTATGAGATGTTTCGCTCTCGTTCCTCAGTTATTGTCCAATTGATTTTATGATCATGCTCTTGTTTTGAAGATAGATTTATACCTATTTTTTATGCATGTTTTGAGAAATGAAATGATGATTTTAATGATCCCATGAGATAGAATTGATATTTCAATGAGATAGAACTATGTGAGAAAATGCTATCCATTGTACATGCTTGTGAAATGGGATGAGAATGTTTTAGATTGATGCATTGAAATGAGATGAGATTATTGTTACTAGATATAATTGGTCGACCAATAGGATGAGAAGTGCACAATAATATACAAAATTTGTACGTGCTCTTTTGTTCGGGCAATGGGGGTAGTTCCCTTCCGTTCCAATGTGAGAGTGTGGTGATGAGAGATTCAACCACGGTAGGTCTTGGTGAAACACCCATTCTTTGTAGCGATGAGAGATGCCACCATGAGAGTCCGGTGATATGAGATTCCACCGAGGTAGGACTTGACATTTAGTCAAGCTATCCGCATATCCGAGTAATGTTGTTAAAATACAAATATATGAGATTGATTATGAGATTCACATGTACCTTGACTATCTATGATTTTATGCATTGTGTTTTGAATATGAGAATATGATTTGAGAAACGTTTTATAAGATTAAAGCATGTGAGGCTTTGGCTTGAGACTATGCATTTGTTGAATGCATGAGATAGATGGTACATGTGATTTAAATGATGTGGCTTTGCTTTGAAAATGATTTCAAGCATAAAATAGAATGAGCATGATGAGATAGAGATTTCTAAATGAGAAATGATTTAAAAATTCATTGTTGTGTTGGTTTGTTTTGAGCATCACTCACTAAGCAATTGTGCTTACGCTATCTTTTTCCAACAATGCAGAGAATTAGTTTACTTGGGCAACAAAGAGGCAAGAAGAATTCCAAGAAGTGTGGTTATACTCAAGTATGGTTTTACATTTGCTTATTAGTAATAATAGATGGCAATGGTAGGATACCATGTTGTTTGGGAGATGTGTTCTGAGACTCCCAGGTTTGTGGCAAGTTTTGAATGCCCTTAATTACTTGTAAATGGCCTTTACTGTTTGGTTTATGCCTTGGTTTGTGTTTTGACTTATAAGTGGCTATTTTTGCATAGGTTGTATGCATATAGATTCCTTTGATGCCTATGGACTTGTTATGATGTTGTTTTTGCCATGTATGTTGTGGTTTTATGTTATAAATATGTTGTATGCATGTTGGAAGCATGTTGAAATGGTTTAGTATGGACTAAAGTGTGAAAAACTAGCAAAAAGTGTCATTATAGGCTCAGGTGTTTCGGTACACTTGAGCCTGTACCAAAATGGTGAGCCTGAATTGGCCTAAGGGTTTCAAAACAGGGAGGTCTGTTCCGGTACATTTTGCCACTGGAAACCTCTGTTCTGAAACACCTCAAAGGGGTGTTTCGATACGGGCCCATGTTCCGAGCCTGAATAGCAAGTTGTTATGTTAGTTGTTGGAATATTCTAAAATTCTGAATCCTTATGTTTTAGTCCATGAATTTTTTGTATGCAATTAAATGAGCATGAATGATTATTTTTAGCTGAGTTTCGGCAGAGAAGCATAAAATATGTTTAATTAAAAGTTGGTAACTATAAAAGTGGATAAGTCCATGTATTATGTTAAAATTACAAAATGGTCCCCAAATGTATTTGAATGCAATTGAGTTTCAATTCATTGTTTGATCGAGTAGCAAATTGTTTCGCCACGATGTTAAACACTTAGGATCCTAATGAGAATCTAGACAAGATAAAATGAAAAAATAGAGTTGTTTAAGGGGGTTACATCTGGTGGTATCAGAGCCAGGTTTCGAAAGAATTGGGAGGTAAGGTTGATGTGATATTGTTGTTTGGTTGAATCCTTGATGAATGATATGGACGGTGATTGATTATGCTATGTTTTGATCATTGTTTGACTTGTGTGAGATGCACAATGTTTGAGAACATGAATTGTGATTATTATATGTTGTTGGGGAAGAAATTAAGGGTATCCGTTGCCATATTATTACTAATGTAAAGAGAACTTTGGTTTTGAAAAAGTTAAACTTGAGCACCTTGGATTCTTGCTTTGGATAGCCTGATTGTTTTTTATTGTTGCATTATTTTTAGCTATACTGTTTTGATAATGGGACCGAGATAAGAGCTTAGAGCCAATGTGCGTAATGTGGATGAGAATGAGATTAATAAGAATGTTGAGAGCACCTGAAAGATCCTTGGTTAGATGAGTTGCAATGATGTGCAAAAGTTGGGTTGCGTTGTATCTTTGCTTCACGAAGAGGTTTATGCGTGGTGGATGATCATCATTGCGGGTGTGGAACCTGCCTATGTTTCTCGGGAAGTTTTCTTTGAAAATGCTTTCAAGAGAAAGTATTTGGGAGTTCTCTATCTTGATGAGAAGAAACAAGAGTTTATGTCTTTGGTGCAAGGGAACATGACTCTATCCGAATATGAGGTTCAGTTGTGCGGATGAACTAGCGAACTTTAGAGTTGGCGACTAACGAACGCAAGTGATGTGAGCTTTGTGAAGTGGTTTAATTAAGGAAATATGTAAGATGAGAGTGTGGTTGTAAGAATTCTTGTTCAGGAGTTCCTTTCCTGTGGCATCAGCGCAGTAATCCATGATAATGGTGTTGCTTCGAAGTCAAAACAAGAGTGGTAGCAGTTTCGTGTGCAATGATGCACTGAAGCAAATCTTGACTGAAAATCAAGATGTGGAGTAGTCTTTATGTCGAAGCTTTCGTTTTAAAGGTGGATAAATGCAAATTTTGGCGAAGATGTATGAGGTGCTTTGGAGATGTGGATTTGGTTGCAAGTGATCGGTCCGAGAATATTGTTAGTAAGTGTGAATCATTAATCATGCACCGAACAAAGCACTTATATGTAAATATTTAAATACGTCATTACATGTATGCATTTGGGCATGATATTCAAAATTTTGCATACATATACATATGCATCTACAAGGGCATGTGGTTGGCATACACGTATATGTTCACACTTATGGATGATTTCTCGGAGACCGATGAAGATGAAATGTAAGTAGCTTTCGCAAAAAGATTCTTTAAAATCTTGAGGAGTAAAGGAGGTGTTTAAAGTGGTTTATGGGGTCGATTTTTGGAATACAAGGTTTTTTTCTAAGAATAGTTGTTGTTAATGAAGTATGTTGAGGAAATTTTCTTAAGTTGTAATGCCGTTGGCGAAGTTGCAACGTTGGAGATGTCCTTTGCTTGTTCAAGAACATGTGTTTGGGGTTGATCTTATGGAGTTGCCTTTCTATGGTTTCGATGTAATTCTTGGTATGAATTGGTTAACTGAACATATGGATGTGATTGATTTTGAGACCAAACTAGTTTTGTTGAAACTTGCTGATGATTATGAAGTGGTTGTTGTAGGTGAGAATGTGAAATTCTTATCTAATGTGGTTTCGGCTCTTGAAGCGAGTCAGTTGATGCGTTCAGGATGTGAAGCTTTCCTAGCTTATGTGATGAATCCTAGCACAAAGGAGCTGCGAGTGCAGGACATACGTACGTTGTGTGAGTTTCCGGGTGTCTTTCCGGAAGAGTTGTCTGATTTGCCACCAAACTGAGAGGTTGAGTTTGGCATTGAGTTGTATGAGAATATGACTCCAGTGTCTATTTCTCCTATCGAATGGCTCCAAAAGAGTTGAAGGAGTTGAAGATGTAACTTCAGGAGTTACTTGATCGAGGTTTCATTAGGCCTAGTGTTTTACCTTAGGGTGCACCAATCTTGTTTGTGAAGAAGAAGGATGGCGCGATGAGAATGTGCATAGATTATCGTAAATTGAACAAGTTGACAATTAAAAACAAGTATCCTTTACCAAGGATTGATGACTTGTTTGATTAGTTTTCGAGGTGCTTCAGTGTTATCCAAGATTGATCTGAGATCTGGATATTATCAGTTGAAGGTAAAAGATGTGGATGTGCCTAAGACTGCTTTTCGCACAAGGTACGGGCATTATTAGTTTTTAGAGATGCCTTTTGGTTTGACTAATTCCCCTGTTGCGTTCATGGACATGATGAATCGCGTGTTCCACGAGCTCTTGGATAGGCTTGTGGTTGTGTTTATCGATGATATTCTTGTGTACTCTCGTACCGAGGAGGATCATGATAACCATTTGCAGATTGTGTTGCAAGTTTTGATGGAAAATCAGCTTTATGCTAAGTTGAGTAAGTGTGAGTTTTGGCTTAAGGAAGTTGTTTTCCTTGGTCATGTGGTGTCGGCCGAAGGGATTAGATTTGATCCTCAAAAGGTTGAAGCGGTGATGAATTGGAAGTCACCTAAGTCAGTTCATGAGGAGCGTAGTTTCCTTGGTTTGGCGGGATACTACCGTAGGTTCGTGGATGGTTTTTCAAAGATTGATGCTTCTTTGACAAAGTTGTTACAAAAGGATGTTAGGTTTGAGTGGACGGAGGTTCGACAACAAGCTTTCGAGAAGTTGAAGGAAGCGTTGACGCAAGCTCCTATCTTGAAACAACCTGAATCGGGAAAAGAGTTTTTGGTTTATAGTGATACATCCTATGTTGGTTTGGGATGCGTGTTGATGCAAGGAGGTAGGGTGGTAGCTTATGCATCTCGGCAGTTGAAGGTGCACGAGCGTAATTACCTTACGTATGACATCGAGTTGGCAGCGGTGGTGTTTGCCTTGAAAATCTAGAGGCATTAACTTTATAGTGAAAAGTGTACGGTGTACACAGACCACAAAAGTTTGAAGTACTTGATGTCCCAAAAAGAGTTGAATCTTAGGTAACGAAGGTGGCTTGAGTTGCTTAAAGATTATGACTTGTCGATCGAGTACCATCCAGGGAAGGCTAATGTTGTAGCCGATGCCTTGAGTAGGGAGGTGGTTGTAGAGTTAAGGACGATGTTTGCTCGATTGAGTATATCGCGAGATGGTGGTTTAGTGGCTGAATTGCAAGTGAAACCCTCGTTGTTGGAGTTGATTAAGGAGAAACAATTGTTAGATGATTCGTTGGTACCGCATGTTCAGGACATTGCGGAATGAAATCTAACAGACTTTTTGTTTCAATGACGATGGTGTTTTGTGTTTTAGAAGTCGTATAGTTGTGTCGGAGGATATTGAGCTAAGGCGCACTATTCTGACTGAGGCTCATAGCAGTTCTTTTGCTATGCATCTTTGTTGTACAAAGATGTATCCTGGGTTGAAGGATGAGTACTATTGGGTTGGTTTGAAGAGAGACGTTGTTGATTTTGTTAGTAAGTGCATGGTTTGTCAAAGAGTAAAAGCTGAGCATCAATTTCCTTCTGGATTGTTGCAACCTTTGAAGATTCCAGAATGGAAATGGGAGAGAATCACCATGGATTTCGTGATGGGTTTGCCTTTGACACCGTCCAAAAAGAATTCCATTTGGGTGATTGTTGATAGTTTTACGAAGTGTGTATATTTCTTGGCGATGCATACTCTGTATACGTTAGACGAGTTGGCGGATTTGTACATCTCTGAGATTGTGAGGTTGCATGGAGTGCCTAAGTCCATTGTTTCAGATCGAGATCTGCGTTTCACAGCAAGGTTTTGGGAGTGTCTTCATCAATCGTTGGGCACGCGTTCGAATTTCAGTACATCGTATCATCCTCAGAGAAATGGTCAGTCGGAACGAGTTATCCAGGTGTTGGAAGATATGTTGAAATGTTGCATCATTAATTTCCAAGGTTCTTGGGAAAAACAATTTCCTTTGGTGGAGTTTGCTTACAATAATAGTTATCAAGCGAGTATTCAAATGGCTCCTTTTGAGGCCTTGTATGGAAGGAAGTGTAGAACACCTCTTTGTTGGGCAGAAGCGGGACAGAAGTTGGGTTCTTTGCCTAATGTGCTTAAGGGCACTACAGAAAAAGTGAAGTTTATTAGTGAGAGGTTGAAAGCGGCTTCGGATCGGAAAAAGTCTTACACGGATTTGAAGCGTAAGGAGATTGAGTGTGTTGTGGGATATAATGTGTTTCTGAAGGTTTCAACTTGGAAAAAGGTGATGAGATTTGACCGGAAAGGCAAGTTGAGTCCAAGGTTTATTGGACCATATGAGGTGCTAGAACGTGTTGGACCTGTAGCTTATAGGTTGAGGTTGCCTTCAGAGTTAGAGAAGATACATGATGTTTTCCATGTATCCATGCTTCATAAGTATAGATTGGATCCGTCTCATGTTATGCATGTTGAATAGATTGAGTTGAATCCGGATTTTTCCTACGATGAAGAACCAGTTGAGATCGTGGATTTGGACAGCAAAGTTCTTCGTGGTAAGACCATTGAGTTGGTCAAGGTCTTGTGGCAACATCGTGGTGTTGAAGAAGCCACGTGGATAAGAAAGGATGACATGAAGAAGCAGTTTCCTCATCTTTTTCTTCCAGGTAAAAATTTCGAGGATGAAATTTCCTAAGTGGGGGAGAGTTGTAACATCCCGATTTTGGGACTAGAAGAATTTGAGGTCAATTCGAGGTTCTTAGAGCGTAGACTAGAGATTCGAATTTTTAGGAGTTGTTTAGGGAAATCAAGGTTCGGGTTAAGATAAAAATATGAGAAAATGCTTAAAAATCATTATTATTTATATAAATGATTTTGGTAAAATCAATTTTAAGAAAAACATTTTGGAAGTACGACATTTTGAGTTAGTGACCAAAATGCGATTTTTGCAAAGTTGTTTTAGTGATTGTTTTGTAAAAGAATTGGAACTTTGAATCTTTAAGGAGCTAATTTACCTAATTGTTTTTATCAGATTTCTCTCTTAATTTGGGACATTTTAAAAGGGTTTTTATTAAAGATTAAAAGGTTTAATAAAGGAGAATTGACTTTTTCATTAAAACCTATTTTACGTCATTTTCTCTCATTCTATTTTCTCTCAAAGATTTCCTTCATCCAAACACTCTTCATTTTCAAGAAACTTGAGGTAATGCTCTTGATTTGCTGGGTTTTTGGTGAAGTTTTGTGGTTCTAGTGTTGTTGGAGGTTTATGGTTGAGAATATGTTGTTTTTGGATGTTAACTGTTGATTAAAAGTGGTTAGAGGTGTTAGATTTTGGTTGGGTAAAGTTTGGAGAGTAATCGAGGTGTTTTCGGTTGTTTCAAATAGCCTTTTTGGTGTTTTTGAGCAGAGCGGCGAGGTAGCTTAGCTTGCTGGTGGTTTTAATGCATTGAGATGAATTAATCCTCTGATCTCGTGTGTTATTAACATTGGAGTATACATCAGACGAAATTGGTGAAGTTTCAGAAGCTTGATTTCGCTTCGGCAAAGCAAACAAGGCGTGATCGGTGACTAGAATTGGTTTTAAAAGTCTTTTAAAGACTTGAAAGTAAGGTTTGGGGTTTTAGGTTGAGTTTGAAACACTAACCTAAATCCGGAAGTAAGTATGAGATGTTTCACTCTCGTTCCTCGGTTATTGTCCCATTAGTTTTATGATCATGCTCTTATTTTGATGATAGATTTATACCTACTATTTTATGTATGTTTTGAGAAATGAAGTGATGATTTTAATGATCCCATGAGTTAGAGTTGATATTTCAATGAGATAGAACTATGTGAGAAAATGCTATGCATTGTACATGCTTGTGAAATGGCATGAAAATGTTTTAGATTGATGCATTAAAAAATAGTAGGTAATGATGTTTAAAATGAATATATATTGGCATGAGATGAGATTATTGTTACCAGACATTATTGGTCGACCAATAAGATGAGAATATCACTATAATATAAAAAATTCGTACGTGCTCTTTAGTTCGGGCAATGGGGTAGTGCCATCCTGTTCCAAAGTGAGAGTGTGGTGATGAGAGATTCCACCACGGTAGGTCTTGGTGAAACACCCAAGCTTTGTGGCGATGAGAGATGTCACCATGAGAGTCCGGTGATGTGAGATTCCACCGGGGTAGGACTTGACATTTAGTCAAGCTATCTGCATATCCGAGTAATGTTGTTAAAATGCCAATAAATAAGATTGATTATGAGATTCATATGTACCTTGATTATAAATGATTTTATTCATTGTATTTTGAATATGAGAATATGATTTGAGAAACGCTTTATGAGATTAAAGCATGTGAGGCTTTGCCTTGAGACTATGCATTTGTTGAATGCGTGAGATAGATGGTACATGTGATTTAAATGACGTGGTTTTGCTTTGAAAATGATTTCAAGCATGAGATAGAATGAACATGATGAGATAGAGATTTCTAAATGAGAAATGGTTAAAAAATGCATTGTTGTGTTGGTTTGTTTTGAGCATCCCTCACTAAGCAGTTGTGCTTAAGATCTCTTTTTCCAACATTGCAGAGAATTAGCTTACTTGGGCAGCAAAGAGGCAAGAAGAATTCCTAGAAGTGTGGTTAAGCTCAAGTATGGTTTTACATTTTCTTATTAGTAATAATAGTTGGCAATGGGAGGATACCATGTTGTTTGGGAGATCTGTTCTAAAACTCCCTCGTTTGTGGCATGTTTTGAATGCCCTTAATGATTGTAAATGACCTTTATTGTTTGGTTTATGCCATGGTTTGTGTTTTGACTTCTAAGTGGCTATTTTTTCATAGGTTGCATGCATATAGATTCATTTGATGCCTATGGACTTGCTATAATGTTGTTTTTGCCATGTATGTTGTGGTTTGATGTTCTAAACATGTTGTATGCATGTTGGTAGCATGATGGAATGGTTTAGTATGGATTAAAGTGTTAAAACCAGCAAAAAGTGTCATTACATGCCCAGGTGTTTCGGTACACTCGAGCCTGTACCGAAACAGTGAGCCTGAATTGGCCTAAGGGTTTCGAAACATGGAGGTTTGTTCAAGTACATTTTGCCACTAGAAACCTCTGTTCCGAAACACCTCAAAGGGTGTTTCGATACAAGCTCGTGTTCCGAGCCATGAGAACCTGTTTCGGTACGCCTATTTCGATACAAGGCTAGTCTGTACTGAAACAGCAAGCTGTTATGTTAGTTGTTGGAATATTTTGATCTTCTGATTCCTTATATTTTAGTACTTGAATGTTGTGTATGCATTTAAATGAGCATAAATGATTATTTTGAGCTGAGTTTTGGCAGAGAAGCTTGAAATTTTTTTAATTAAAGGTTGGTAACTATAAAAGTGGATAACTCCCTGTATTATGTTAAAATTACAAAATGGTCCCCAAAATGTATTTGAATGCAATTGAGTTTCAATTCGTTGTTTGATCGAGTTGCAAATTGTTCTGCTGCGATGTTAAACACTTAGGATCCTAATGAGCATCTAGACAAGATAGAATGAAAAAAAAGGTTGTTTGTTGAGGTAAACCTTCCGATGTTAAACACTTAGGATTCTAATGAGCAAATTGTTTAATCGAGTTGCAAATTCGTTCGGTTCGATCTTTCGCCTAGACCAGGTCGAGGGGGTTACACCTATAATGGTGGCAAAGTAGTTAAACTAGTTATTTATAGCTTTTTTGACTTATATGTATTATATATGTTTAGTGTAAGGTTATATGACTCTAAATGATCCTTTTAGTATTGGTTAAAATGGCTTAATATGCATATTTGGCCTATAAAGGTGAAAACATAGTAAACGAATTCGAACGATTGTGAAATTTGGCATGCTAGGAGATTAGAGTATTTTAATATTGCTGGTAAAGTTTCATTGCATTTGAATATGGTTTGCTAGGTCAAATTTGATAAAAACCAGACAAAAAATTGTCATTACAATGCAGGGCGTATCGATACAGGTGATGGTGTGTAATACCCCAAATTATAGCTTAGTAGAATTGTTAAATTAATAAAAAAATGTTTCATGGTTATATGCTATGACAAATATGTTTAATGTTCGTATGCTATAGCAATTATTGTTTCATGATTATATGTTGTGGCAAATGTGTCTAAGGGTTGTATATATATAAGCTTATGGTGAGAATAGAAATCAACATGTAAATTATATTATATGTATAAGATAGTGGGACTTAATGTTAGACTAACATTATAATATGATATATATTATAAGATAGTGGAATTTATATTAGATTAAACCTTATAATAATATGATATATAGTATAAATTAGTGGGAATTAAACTATTAATAGCTATAATATATGTTTATAGTGGGAATAATATATGGTGCCTAATGCAACCATGTGTCCCACTCAATAAAACTATGAGGACACATGACAATGTAAAGATTAACACCCAAATTTTATTGTTATCTTCTTCATTTCATCAAAACCACCGAAACTAAGAGCTATAGAGAGAGAGAGAGAGAACTGAAGTTTGAAGAAGATTGGGCTGGAAATCCATTTTAGAATTTGCATGCATGTTCACTTAAAATTCATGTAAGTGTTTATGTTGTTACCGATCTTGTTCTTGAAAGTTTGTTTGTTTTTATTGAATTATGGGTTATGATGTTGCTGGAAAATTGATGTCGAATGCTTCATTGTGTTGAAATAATACTGGGTTAATAGATTTATTGAACATAATCTGGAAATTTTGCATAAAACACAAAAGGATACAAAACTGCCCAGATTCGTACATGTAGAACAACCTGTAGAAATCTGCGTTTTTGAACATGTTAGAGGCAAAACTGGAACAATTTCCACAGGACAAAGTTGTAGGAAATTGAATTTCCTGTAGGGTTGAGGTCTTAGAAGCATGAAAATGTTCATAGTATTCCTGGAAAATGAGTTAGAACAAAACTGATCACGTTTGGAACTCAATTGGTGATTAGGGACTGTTTTAGAATAAATATAGAATATCAGTACTGAAATGGAAAAAAATGAAGGCTGGAAATGACACCTAAATAACAGGGAAAACAATGGTAAAAAGGGATAAAATAAACTAGTAAGGTTCCTAAGTTGAAAAGATCACTAAAGTGGGTTAAAACTCAAGATCGGCAGATTTGATCCTGAAAAATCACCTAACTTCAAACATTAAACTGTATTGATGCAGAAATGATAAAACTATGTGTTATACATGGTTAGAAATCTGTGTGAATAAGCTTTCTAGGGTTATAAATTAATTGAAAATCCAATATGTATACTGAAAGTTATGAGCAGATTACTAAAGGGTGTCCAAACTGCCTGAAACAGGGCAATTTAGTGTATAATGTGATTCTACCTATTTATATGTGTTATAGGGATGATTTTTAATGATGTATTTGTGTTGTTTATACATGCAATGTTAGTCCAAGACTTAGAAGAGACTTGTGAAGGCACCAAGGGTAGCTTGGAGACTTTGTGAGTGTAGCTATCATTAGGGTTAGGACTTAGGTCCTAACCAACTTATGTTTGTTTAAATCTTGTCACATGAATTATGCCATGAAATAAACTTAACTTATACTTGGTAAATTAAATTGAGGGAAGAATGAATAAAATGGAAATTGGTTGCTTGAAATATATGCTTGCTATGTGTGATAATCATGTGAATGAATTATGTGGCACATGTTAGTCCTTTGTATTACTTGTACTATCATTTGAATGCCTTGATACATCAGAATTACCTTACTTGTTATTTGATTATTTGAATATATGTATAATTTGCATGCTTAACAAGAAAATGAGTTATGAGAACCTTGTATAACTATAGAGTGTTTGGGTGTTCTCTATTTATGAGAGCAAGTGCACACTCTTGTCAAGTTATAGTATAAAAGATATCGTCTCCCACAGGGATTGGACAACTTGATTCGAATTGTAAGTCCTGCACAAGAAAAGTAAATGCACAATTAAATTGGGTGTTTGAAAAGAAAAGTGAAATAAAAACACAAGTAATTGAAGAGGAAGTGGTCAGATTGATAGAGAGGGCAGGGTTATGATGCTGCTTAGTGTGAAACTGCGATGAATAGGACAAGTCGTTTTGCGCTGCCAGACTCTACTGCCTCGTTCGTGGATAGCAGGTAGACTGCTGAGACCCTCTCGCTGCCTCGGCAGGGGAATGGAACTATGTCTCGGCGGCAAACTCGACAGAACTACAAGGCTCGGTAGAACACTTCGAAAGTGACTATGCTTATGTCTAAGTCAGAGTTCTGTTGATGCCCACTGCAGATAATACCAGTCGCGACGTGAATCATGCAAAGACAGCAATTTTTATTCGTCCTCTTTTAGCCGCCTTAAACCCTTAACCTATGTCTAGGCCGAATTGATCGCACCGTCTATAGATGAAATCATACTTACTCCTTTCGTGAGTTCAACTATCTCGATACCGAACAAATGGATAGAATTCAACTAATCTTTCGCCTTAATTGAAAACTATGAAGAACATGGAATAAGTAAACCTTGTAACCCCCTTGACCCGACCTAGCCACCAGACCTTATCGAGTGGATCACACGGGACTAACTGAAGAAACATCCGAAGATTTCCCTCCAATTAGCAACCCTAAACGCGTTGATTAATATCTTTTCTAGATGCTCGAATTAAACCCTAAATTAAGAACACACAACGGAAGAACACACGACAAAACGAGCACCGAACGATAAACCGAGCAACCAAGGACCAAAATGCAAAACTAGCATAAAACAGGGACCTAAGATGAAATTAAGGTGATCACTTTGAAATTAGTCTCATTTCATACCTCTATGCTGAAATGCAACACAAAACAAGCCCATAATCAACCACAATCGATAACACATCGAGCTAGGACCAAAACGCAAAAAAATAACTTCAAAGATGCTCTTAACTAACTTCCAGCGACCCCCGTTTCGAAACACCCACAATCGTATCGGAACAGGTCTGCACAGAGAGCTTTTGTTCCGAAACGGCTTGGACCCGTTCTGGCCCTGTAAAGCCCGTTTCGATACTCGTTCCAAAACGTCAAGGCCAAAACAAGGGCCGTTCCAAAACCTTCGAGCCCGTTGTTGCATGTAAAATAGTCTATCGCAATTGAGTGCAAGTGTACACGTCGCAAGTAATAAAGTGATACTAGAGTATCGGATATCGTCTCCACAGGGACTGGGCTAACCCTTTCCTTCGCTATCTGCACAAGGGGAAAACGAGATTTAATAGATTGATTAAGTTATCACGAAAATAATCAAGTAAAAGAGGAGAATCAGGATAATAAAATAGGCAGGAATTGAATTGCTCAGTAGTGCAGGTATTGCACTGTTCAAGGACTTCTGTTCTGTGTCTGGCTCCTGTCACGGCAGCACCTGTCGTGGCAGCGGTCAATTGCTGTCGCGGTAGCGATAAGCAACTCAGTTTCTTCAAGTTCGGCATGAATCCCTGGATTGACTTGTCCTATCCCTAGGTCCAAGTTCTGTCGATGAACACGTCTTGGATGATACCTCCCGGCGTGAATCGAAGTATGAACACCGATGTTTATGAATTCTTCCTTAGCTGCTTAACCTCGTCCTATCCCTAGGTCTGAGATAGTTCAACCATAAACTGGAGAACCCGCACTTATTCCTTTCGTATACTTAACTCTCCCGATATTAAGTAAATGAATAATCTCACAATGCTCTCCCGATACTCTTGCAAGATGTTGAAAACCAGAATAAGCAAACTTGAAGTTTTATTTCATTGAACAGAAAAATCCTAAGAACAGAACAACCCTTACAACTACTTTACAATATCAACCCTTTGCCCTAGGGGAGGTTTAGAACATGGTGAAGAAAGAGAAACGGCTAGGGTTTTTAGATGAGAGGTATGGAATGTGATGGTTTTTCTCTAGGTCGAATTACAAGCATATATATAGGCCTTGGGTACAAGTTTTCTTAATGGCCAAGAATACTAGTTCGAATTAAAGTATAATTCATTAAAGACTAAATCTCTGAATAAACGTCCTTTAGTTCGCCCTATCTTCTTGCTTTGACTTTCTCCTCAAACTTTGGGCAAGGCCTTTCTTGTGCTTCTGGGCTCCAAAAATTATGCAAGTGGTCTCTAAAAATTAGGCTTGAAATCCTCTATTAGTCGAACTCCACTTCATATTTTCCACCTCTTCTTCTTCACTTTCGCCATCTCTGTCATGACATATGTCACGGCAGCGAGTTATAAGGTAGTTTTCTTCAACACTGTCGACACTTCTGTCACGACATCTGCCACGACATCTGTCACGGCATCTGCCACAGCAACTGTCACGACAGTGATGTATGAGGTAGCTTTCTTCAGTCCAGCTCTTATGTTCCTCTACTGCCCTGGATTCTGCCACGACAGTTATCTTCTGTTCCTCTGCTACCCTGGATGCTGCCACGGCAGATACATGCAAAAGTGACCAATTTTAGCAGCATCTGTGCAGTTTTATCTAAATGTGATGTAAATGCAAAAACTAGCCTAAAATGCAATTAAACGTGCTTGAGTGCAGCAAAAATAAGGATAAATAAGGGGTAAAATATAGGACTTTTAGGCACTCAACACACCTCCAAACTCGAATCCTTGCTTGCCTCAAGCAAATGCAACATAACTAACATGCATGCATACATATGTATATATATATATATATATATATATATATATATATATATATATATATATATATATATATTTTCTTGGCTTAAGTCAGTGAACAATCCTTACCCACAACACCATCCCTATCATCAACAACATCATTACCTTCGGTGGGATTACACTCATCAACGGTCCTTGCATACATGGGATTACACTCATCATCACATGCACTTACGGATGGGATTCCACTCATCATCACTTAATAACATTTTTTGGTGGAATATTACTTCACCGGATGCCTCCTTGATGACTATACATCACCAAGGCCACGCGCGAATTTGATTCAACCGTGTCCACATTAATCCTAATGATCGATCATTTATACCCGGTAATTAACTAGTGCCAATCATACTAACAAGTCTCACCATGATAATCCATAATGCATTTCAACATGTCAAACACCATATACATCAACGTATATAACAACAACATGCATAAACAACACATACTTCACAAGTCCACATTATGCACATTAAGCAAAACTCATAAAACACACAAGAGATTAAGCTACCAACTTAACCTCTACCTTGGATAGGCCTACCAAGCACAATCCAACACCACATCTACACCCTTGAACCAATTTAAAAACCATTTGAAGTAATCCACTCACCGAACTTCCTTAAGCAAACCGAGAAAAGCCGAATCAAGCCTCCGCACCTTCCGGAATCATGCTCGAAGCTTCTCCAACGATTTCCCTTGCTTCTAACCAATCAAACAACTCATTACTACACAAAGCACCCACAAAACACTGCCACTACTCAGATTTCAACCACAACCCTTTCTCAACAATTTCAAGCCAAAGCTAACAACAAAAAATTCCCATTTTCGTACTCCCCAACAACCCAGCAGAAAACCAATGATTCCAACACTCAAAACACCATTAAACACCTTCAAAACAACCCTCTAGTATTACCATAACATCATACCCACTCTCCTTCACAAAGCTACCCAAAAACTCAAGTTTTGACCCCTTTAAAAATACCCACAAAACCCATTTCGGGATTCTTGATAAAACCCCACCATTTTGAGATATAATGTACCTTAGGGCAAGATTAAATCATGTCTTAACTTTACTAATTAAAAGCAAATCGAAAAGCCATTATAAGTTTCATCCGTTTCTTCAAAACTTGGAAACTTGAGGAACTATAAAGATGGTGTTTTTGAAAATCTAAAACCATGGAAATGTTCGGAATAGAGAGGAGAAGTCAAAAACGTGTTTACCTCGTTGAAAACACTTGAAATGGTGAAGAGCTTTGATGGAATACTGATAAGGGGTTTGGGAGGTTTTTGACGTGAAAATGGTGGAATGAAGAAGATGAGAAAGGTTTTCAAAAAGCCTCTTTTACTCATCTTATTTTCCTTTTTTTTAAAATTACCAAATTGCCATTAATGAAATTCAAAACCTTTTAAAATAAGACCAAAGTCTATTTTAATTAAAACGAATGACTCAAACCCGATTCTCGCACTTGACTCTCGACCCCTAAACCTGGGTGTTACTACTCTCCCCCACTTAAGGAATTTCGTCCTCGAAATTACCTGGCTGAAAGAGATAAGGAAACTGCCTTTCCATATCCTTCTTTCTCTCCCAAGTGGCCTCGTCCACTCCTCGACGTTGCCACCTCACTTTGACCAACTCAATCGATCTACCACGCAACACTTTGCTATCTGAGGCTAAGATCTCCATCGGTTCCTTATCATACGTCAAATCTAGATTCAGTTCAATCTCTTCCACATGCATAACATGCGACGGATCTGATCTATACTTACGAAGCATCGAAATATGAAACACATCATGAATCTTTTCTAGTTCGGATGGCAAACATAACTGATAAGCAACCGGACCAACTCGCATCACAATCTCATACGGTCCAATGTACCTCAGACTCAACTTCCCTTTTCTGCCAAATCTCACAACCTTCTTCCACGGAGAGACTTTCAAGAACACTCTATCTCCCACGGAATACTCAACTTCCTTCCTCTTCAAGTCGGCATAGGACTTCTGCCTATCTGAAGCTGTCTTTAAACGATCGCAAATCAACTTCACCTTATCGGTACTCCCTTTAAGCAAATCCGTCATCGGTAACAACTTCTGACCTGCTTCGGCCCAACAAATCGGAGTTCTACATTTTCTACCATACAAAGCCTCATACGGAGCCATCTGAATGCTCGACTAAAAACTATTATTATATGTAAACTCGACTAAAGGCAAGTGTTTTTCCCAAGTACCCTGAAAATCAATGATGCAACAATGCAACATATCCTCTAAAATATGTATAACCCTCTCTGAATGACCATCTGACTGAGGATGATATGACGTGCTGAAATTCAATCGGGTACCCAAAGCTGTATGCAGACACTCCCAAAATCGGGTTGTAAATCTCGTATCTCTATCTGACACAATCGACTTCTGCACACCATGCAGCCTCACAATCTCACCGATGTACAAATCGGCCAACCTATCTAAGGAGTAAGTCGTATTAACAGCTAAGAAGTGAGCACACTTCGTGAAACGGTCAACTATAACCCAAACTGAGTTCTTCTTCGAAGGAGTTAAAGGCAAACTGAAACAAAATCCATGGTGATATTTTCCCACTTCCATTCTGGAATTCTCAACGGTTGCAACAAACCTGAAGGAACCTGGTGCTCTTCCTTCACTCTCTGACATACCATGCACTTACTCACGAAATCGGCTACGTCTCTCTTCAAACCAACCCAATAGTACTCAATCTTTAAATCACGGTACATCTTCGTACTACTGGGATGCATAGCAAACGGGCTACTGTGTGCTTTGGTCAAGATCGTACGTCTCAAATCACTGTCATCCGGCACAACTATTCTATCTCTGAAACACAAGACCCCATCAATGCTGAAACTGTAGTCTGAGGTTCTACCCTCAGCTATGTCTTGCACGTGAGGTGCCAAAGATCTATCTAAGAGTTGTTTCTCTCTAATCAACTGGCCTAAAGTAGGTCTAACCTGAAGCTCGGCCACTAAACCACCATCACCGAACAAACTCAAACTAGCGAACATGGCTCTCAACTTAACAACTACCTTCCTACTCAAAGCATCTGTAACTACATTGGCTTTACCCGGATGGTACTCAATCGTAAGATCATAGTCCTTAAGCAACTCTAGCCACCTACGTTGTCTAAGGTTCAACTCTCGTTGTGTCATGATATACTTCAGACTCTTGTGATCCGTGTACACTGTGCATTTCTTACCATACAAATAATGTGACCAAATCTTCAAGGCAAACACAACTACGGTTGTTGCGTGTAAAATAGTCTATCACAATTGTAGTGCAAGTGTACACGACGCAAGTAGTAAAGTGATACTGGAGTATCGAATATCGTCTCCACAGGGACTGGGCTAATAGCTTCACCTTGAATTACTGCACGAGAATAAAAAGAATGATTTAAGATTTTGACACGAGAAATATAAAGAGTACTGGAAAATAGAAATAAAGTAATCAAGATAGAGAGAATGGGCTGGTATTGAATTGCTCAGTAGTGCAGGTATTGCTAAGTCGAGGAATATCAGCGATGTCGTCGTCCCCGTCGCGGCAGCGGTCCGTTGGTTATCGCGGCAGCGATTACCCAACTCAGTACTTCAAGTTTGGCAAGAATCACTACTGTGCCTTGGCCTATCCCTAGGTCCAAGTCTGTCGATGAACACGTCTTTGATGATACCTCCCGGCGTGAATCGAAGGATGAACACCGATGTTGTTGAATTCTTCTTTGGCCACTTAACCTCGTCCTATCCCTAGGTCCGAGATAGTTCAACTATAAACTATAGAAATCGCACTTATCCCTTTCGTATACTTAACTCTCCCGATATTAAGTAAATAAATAACCTCGCAATGCTCTTCCGATACTCTTGCAAGATGTTAATAACCAGAATAAGAGAACTTGAAGTTTATTTTATTGAACTGAAAATTCCTAAAACAAAAGCAACCCTTGCAACTACTTTACAAATCAACCCGCGGCCCTAAGGGGAATTTAGAACATGATGAGAGAAGGAAAACGGCTAGGGTTTTGGGAAGAAGGCTAGAGAATGGTCATTGTTTCCCTAGGTCGAATTACATGTCTTTATATAGGCCTTGGGTTCAAGTTTTCTAATATGGCAAGAATACAAGTTTAAATTAAATTACAACTCTATTAAAGACTAAATCTTCAGAGCATAAGTCTTTAATTCGTCCTTCCTTCTTGCTTGGAGTTTCTCCCTTGAACTTTGGGCTTGGCCTTCATTCTGATCTAGGGCTTGGAAACATATAAGGATGCTCCACGATAGATGGGCTTAATTTTCTCTTTCTGTCGAGGCCCACTTCACTTCTTCCCTTCACTATCGTTGTCGTCCTTGGCTGCCACGGCAGCGGCCATGGCAGCATCATCCTCTAGCGTCTACATATCCAGTTCCAGCTCTGCTTCTTCACTGCCGCCACTTCTGTCACGGCAACTGTCACAGCATCTTCCATGGCATCTGTCACGGCAGTGATGTATAAGGCAGTTTTCTTCACTCCAGCTTTTTTGTTCCTCTGCTGCCCTAGATGCTGCCCTGGATGCTGCCACGGCAGATAGCTTCTGTTCTTCTGCTACCATGGATGCTGCCACGGCAGATATCTGCAAAAAGTGACCAAAATCAGCAGCATCTGTGCAATTTATCTATTTGTGATGTAAATGCAAAACTTAAACCTAAAATGCAGTTAAACATGCTTGAGTGCAGCAAAAATAAGGATAAATGAGGAGTAAAATATAAAACTTTTAGGCACTCAACAACGACTAACTCTATGTCGTGTGTCAGATAGTTACGCTCGTGAGTCTTCAACTGTCTCGAGGCATAAGCCACCACTCTTCTGTCTTGCATGAGAACACAACCTAACCCTACATACGAAGCATCACTGTAGACTACATACTCTTTCCCCGACTCTGGCTGAATCAAAATCAGTGCATTGGTCAAAGCTTCTTTCAATTTCTCAAAGGCTTGTTGTCTCGCATCTGACCACTGTAGACTACATACTCTTTCCCCGACTCTGGCTGACACTACATGTCCTAGGAAGACTAGTTCTCAGATCCGGAACTCACATTTACTCAACTTTGCATACAACTGGTTATCTAACAAAGTCTGCAAAACTAACCTCAAATGTTGGTCATGATCTTCTTCGGTACGCGAATACACCAAAATGTCATCTATGAAAACAACCACAAACTGGTCTAAGTACTGATGGAAGATTCTATTCATCATGTCCATGAAATCAGCCGGTGCATTAGTCAACCCAAACGGCATAACTAAGAACTCATAGTGACCATATCTAGTCATAAAAGATGTCTTCGATACATCAACCTCTTTCAACTTCAACTGGTAGTAATTGGATCTCAAGTCAATCTTTGAAAAGACTGATGCCCCTCTCAACTGATCAAACAAATCATCAATATGCGGAAAAGGGTGCTTGTTCTTCACTTTCAACTGATTCAACTGTCTATAATCAATGCACATTCTCATACCACTGTCTTTCTTCTTCACAAACAAAACCGGAGCGCCCCAAGGCGAAGAACTCGAACAGATAAAGCCTCTATCTGACAACTCTTGCAACTGAATCTTCAACTCTTTTAGTTCTTTCGGTGCCATACGGTACGGAGCAATCGAAACAAGAGCAAAATCTGAATAAGTCTCTATAGCAAACTCTACCTCTTTATCAGGCGGTAAACCCGGCAATTCTTTCAGAAACACACTCGGAAAATCACACACTGTCCTGATATCTTGAAGCCTAACTTCACTCATGTTCGGATTCGTCACGTAGACCAAGTACGCCTCACAACCCAACTCAACCAACCTCTAAGCCTCTAAAGTTGAAACAACATTCGATAAGAACTTCACGTTCTCACCTACTACCACAATCTCATAGTCGTCCGCAAGCTTCAAGAAAACCCTCTTAGTCTCAAAATCTATCCTAGCTTTATGTTATGTAAGCCAGTCCATACCCAGAATTACATCAAAGCCATAGAACGGTAACTCCATCATATACACTGGAAATACATGCCCCTAAACCATTAACGGACACCTTTTGTACATCTTCCTAACCACTACTGTATCCCCGAAGGAACTAGTAACACTAACACCTACCTCTAGTACCTCACAAGGTAAATTCAACAACTTTGCATGCTCACTTAAAAAATAAGAATACGTAGACCCAGAGTCGATCAAAGAAAGCAAACTTAGAGACTGTATCGAGAAGTTACATGCAATCACATCCGTGTCGTTCTGCCCCTCACGCTGAGCATAAACTCTAGTCTGTCCACCGCCCTCTGGCTGAACTGCCACTACATGCGCTAAGTTCCTCTGGCCATCATTTCTCAGCTGGAAGTTACCGCGACCGCGCCTACGGCCTCTCTGATAATCAACGGCTCTCGTAAGAGCCTGAACCTGAACTGGTGCATACCCAGCCTGATGCGGACAATCACGCCTAATGTGATCTCTAGCTTCACAGTTCCAACAAGAGTGAAAGTTTCCCCAACACTCACCGGTGTGATGCCTCCCACATCGAGCACACTCGGGCGGACGCCCACCAGCTCTCTAGCCTTGATGGCCCCTACCGTGTTTACCACCACCACGTCTATGGTCAAAGTGATGCCTATTGTCCCGATGCCTCTTGGCATCACCTCTATCAAAGCCGCCAGACCTATTCCCGGAACTAGAACCACCATAACATTTGGTCAAACCCAAATTGTGCTCTATGTCCTTGGCCCTAGCAACCAAGACATCAAAGTCTGTGTAGTCCGTAGCCAAGGTGTACCTCTTTATCTCCTCGCTCAACCCGTAACAGAAACGGTCACAACGTTCTCTCTCAGTAGGAACTAGCTCAGATGCATACTGACTCAATCTGACAAACCGTATCTCATACTCGGTCACGGTCAAGTTACCCTGAAGCAACGCCATGAACTCTCTCTTCTTCTCATCAAGATAACGGGGACCCAGATACTTCTTGCGAAAAGCTGACTCAAAGAACTCCCAACTGATCTCGGCCTCTGGCATGCCCGTAAGAATGGTGACCCACCAAGTGTAGGCATCACCCTGAAGCAATGAAACAACGCACCCAAGCCTGCGTGCTCCCGTACAATTCATCTGTGACAGAATGCGAAGAGTCTTGTCAAACCAAGTCTCGGATCTCTCAGGTGCCAACCCTCAGAACTTTTCACCTCCTAAACTGCGAAGCCTCTCAAGTGGCAACCCGGTGCCCTCACCCTAAGGTTGTGCCACCGCCTAGCCCCCAGCCACTGCTGCCTGAAAAGCCTCGGCTATCACCTGAACTAGTGGAGCCAAATCTATATCGGCCGGTCCTTGGCCAACCTGAGGTCCTACACCCTCGGCTCTGGCCTCACCTCCCTCTTGACGAGGAGGAGAAGGAGGTGGTAGAGGAGACTGCGCCTCAACAACCGGCTCAAATCCCGGAGCAACTGCTCGTGGTTCCGGATGAACCATCCTAGGCCTCCCTCTAGGTCTTATCTCACAGCTAGCAAGATAACAACTACAACAAACAAACACATAAGGATTAAGTTAGCAAAGGCAAGGGTCCAATGTGCTCAAGTATATGCCTTTACAAAATCTTTTCAAATAAGTAATAGTAGCAATGGGAACTCGACACTACGTCTCAACACAACAATCATGCTTCCAAACACCTTGCGAACGAACAAACAACAAACATACATGGCAAAACATTTATCGAGACATAGCAACAACAAAACACTTCAAACATACCTCACTTACCTACCCGAGGTCTCGGAAACCTCAGGCTTTGATACTAACAAATGTAACACCCTCGTCCCAGGTTAGACGACAGACTGGTCCGAGTAGGTTACACGGGGAAAACCGAAGCGAAACCCGTTAAGTCCTCACTTCGATTAGCAACCCTAGAAAATTTCTTTTTAACATTATCTTGTCTAAATACTTTAATACATCCTATATGTTAGGGCACGCAACGAGAAGGACATGCGGATACCAAACATACAAAAGAAGCAATTAAACAACCCATTTTAGCCTTTACAACATGCCGTATCGATACACTAAAAGACTGTATCAATAAGACTGGACTTGGTCAACAACCCAAAGTCAGCCTAGGAAGACCGTATCGATACACTGAAAGGTCGTACCGATACGCCCTCAACGGTCAAATTCTCACGGTCAAACTACGAAGACCGTACCGATACACCCAAGACCCGTATCGATACGCCAAAATCTCATCAATTTCTCAGATTTCCAGAGAGCTTTTGGCGTATCGATACACCCCCGTGTACCGGTACGCTAAGCTTAAAATAAAGTCCAAAGTGTAGGACCGTATCGATACGGCTGCACTGCAACCTTCATTTTAGCTGCAAAACACACAAGGACTCAACTAAAGAGGCAATTTACGACTCGACTAGCAACATACAAACCCTCATACATCATTAGGCAACCATAGATAAGCATACGGAACGATTTAAACATACAACGGAGCATCAATCACCAAGATAGGCATACAATGAAGAGACATGCATTCAAGCGTATATAAAGGGTCTATTTAGCCAAAAGATACATACCTTTAAAGCAAACGCTTAAACATTCAAGAGGCAAGGTTACATGCTTTCAGAACAACACACAACCAACTCAAAAACATGGTTTACAATCCATAACATAAAACATAAACATACTTCAACATTCAAACCAACATAAGAAGTCTATCAACGCTTCTAAAAAACACGTAGCATTCCAATTGCCAGACTACTACATTATTTACTAAACCATACTTGAGCAACTACCACAAGCTTGTATACCCTTTCCTTGCTCATTGCTAACTCCACGCTAATGATTCGCATTGTCGAAAACGAGAGCGTAAGCTAGAAGCTTAGTGAGGGAGCTCTAAAACAAAAACAACGACAATGCAGGGTTCAAGGCATGTCATCCTTAAGACATTCACAAGCATACTTATGCACCATAATTAGACGTCACAAGAATGCATGAACATGACATCTTACCTCATGTTATGCTAAACAAGATATAAGGATTGTCTTATCACATCCACTACACATGAACAAGTATGTTGGCAACTATTAGCTTACTCGGATATGCGGATAACTTCTGTTGGGATTTTCACCCCCAACGTACTCAACAACATCATTACCTTCGGTGGGATTACACTCATCATCGGTCCTTGCATGGATGGGATTACACTCATCATCACATGCCCTTATGGATGGGATTCCACTCATCATCACGTAATAACATTTTTCGGTGGAATATTACTTCACCGAATGCCTCCTTGATGACTATACGTTACCAAGGCCACGCGCGAATTTGACTCAACCATGTGCACACTAATCCTAATGATCGATCATTTATACCCGATAATTAACTAGTGCCAATCATACTAACAAGTCTCACCATGATAATCCATCATGCATTTCAACATGTCAAACACCACATACATCAACGTAAATAACAACATGTATAAACAACACATACTTCTCAAGTCCACATTATGCACATTAAGCAAAACTCATAAAACACACAAGAGATTAAGCTACCAACTTAACCTCTACCTTGGATAGGCCTACCAAGCACAATCCAACACCACATCTACACCCTTGAACCAATTTAAAAACCATTTGAAGTAATCTACTCACTGAACTTCCTTAAGCAAACCGAGAAAAGCCGAATCAAGCCTCCGCACCTTCCGGAATCATGCCCAAAACACTGCCACTACTCAGATTTCAACTACAACCCATTACTCAACAATTTCAAGCCAAAGCTAACAACAAAAAATTCCCATTTTCGTACTCCCCAACAACCCAGCAGAAAACCAATGATTCCAACACTCAAAACACCATTAAACACCTTCAAAACAACCCTCTAGTATTACCATAACATCAGCCCTACTCTCCATCACAAAGCTACCCCAAAAACTCAAGTTTTGACCCCTTTAAAAATACCCACAAAACCCATTTCGGAATTCTTGATAAAACCCCACCATTTTAAGATATAATGTACCTTAGGGCAAGATTAAATCATGTCTTAACTTTACTAATCAAAAGCAAATCGAAAAGCCATTAAAGTTTCATCCTTTTCTTCAAAACTTGGAAACTTGAGGAACTATAAAGATGGTGTTTTTGAAAATCTAAAACCATGGAAATGTTCGGAATAGAGAGGAGAAGTCAAAAACGTGTTTACCTCGTTGGAAACACTTGAAATGGTGAAGAGCTTTGATGGAATAGTAATAAGGGGTTTGGGAGGTTTTTGACGTGAAAATGGTGGAATGAAAAAGATGATAAAGGTTTTCAAAAAGCCTCTTTTACTCATCTTATTTTCCTTTGTTTAAAAATTACCAAATTACCATTAATGAAATTCAAACCCTTTTAAAATAAGACCAAAGTCCATTTTAATTAAAACGAAGGACTCGAACCCGATTCTCGCACTCGACTCCCGACCCCTAAACCTGGGTGTTACACAAAAACATGTATAAAAAACATGAGTAACAGAGTATAATACCACAAATAAAATGCAAAGTAAAAAAAGGCAAACTGACGGGGGGCCGAAATGGTATTAAAACCATAAAGAAAACCAATTAAAATGCAACACGGGACTAAATTAAGACGTAACGGAAACCTAAAGGGACTAAAAAGGTAATTTTCCCACTCGAAAATTGATTAAAACCAAATCAGGGACGCAATTGAAAGCATTTTAAAACACTGAAGGACCATGGTCGTAGTTTCAAAATGCGGAAGCCCTCGCGGCGTAATTAACGGGACACAGGAGGATTAAAAATATATTAAACTGATTTAAAAATTTTAAAACAATATTTAAGCCAGGTTAAAACAAATTTTAGCCCCTTTCCCCCCATTTGTTAACCATAATACACCAAAAGGCTCTCTCGTCCTCTCTGTTTTTCCGATGTCGGAACGTCGGCTGACGCTAATCGACTGCCAGCGTTCCCCTAATCGAATAGAAAAAAACCAAAACCCCAAAAAGAAAGCCCTTTTTCATCCTTTCAAAAACCGAAACCAAAAAACCCTTCTATCATTTTGAAAATTGAAATCCCTAAAAAAACCCTAAACGATTTCAAAACCTTTTTTTTATTTGAAAGTCGGGAACCTTCTCGTCACCACCCCCACCGTTTCACCATGGGAGGTTTGTCAACGGTGGGTAGATGGGAGCCGACGAACTAAGAAGACCAAACGACAGAGGTAAAAACTCTAACCTTTTGTCCATTAGTTCCTAAAACAACTGCTTAAACTCTGGACAATTCTGAAAATCATGCCCCGCAGTCTGATGGTAATCACAAAAGGAGTCATGGCCGTCATATGCTCCATTCGGACCCTTCTCAATTAAGCCCGCCGCGCACAGCTGTTCGTACACCCAACTCATAGGGGACTTGATTTCTGACACCTCCATCCTTACCTTCTTCACATCCACCTCTTCGAGGGCATTCACGCCTCGTCCTCCACGATTTGGAAGCAGATTGGTAGTCATATTGGGCCTCTCTAACTCAAGGACCCCGGTGTTGATCATGTTTTGCAAGAGCTTCTTGAATGCTGTGCAATTTTCTATCGTGTGCCCCGACACTCTACCGTGGTACTCACAATGGGCTTTCTCGTCATACCATGAAGGGTAAGGCGGCTGGAAGGGAGTAACATGATATGGACGAACCAAGTTGGCCTCGTATAAGTGTTTGTACACTTCCTTGTATGGCATTAGTAGAGGGGTGAAGAACATCTTCTCTTGTTCCTTCCTGGGATCCATATTTCTGTTTGAGCTTTGCGCACTCCGGATTGCGGCTCGAGGCAGGGAGATTGTGAGGTGCTTGGAAGGCTCGAAGGTACTAGTGTTGTTCACCTCGTGATCTTTCTTCTTGAACTGCTTCCGAGCGTTCTCTCCTCCATCGATTCTACCACTCTTGATAGCTGCCTCGATGTGTTCACAGGTCATAACCATATCTGAGAAATTACCGATAGGGTTGCTTATCATGCGTTCATAGAGGGTCCCTTTCAAAGTATCGAAAAACATAGGGGAAATCTCATTCTCGTGGAGTGGGGGTTGGACTTGTGCCGCCACATCTCGCCAACGTTGGGCGTATTCACGGAGGCTCTCATTGTGCCTTTGCTCCAAACCTTGTAGCATGAGTCGGTTCGAAACCATGTCAGCTATGTGCCTATACTGATCTGTGAAAGCCTTGGCCAAATCCTTCCATGACCTAATCTGAGCACGAGTCAACTGATTGTACCACCTCACCACGGGCCCCGCTAAGCTGTCTTGAAAGCAATGAATTAGCAACCTCTCATTGTCGATGAAGCCCGTCATCTTTCTATAGAACATGGTGATGTGGGCAGTAGGGCAAGTGGCCCCATCAAACTTTTCAAACTCTAGCGTCTTGAACTTAGGTGGGATTATCAGATCTGGAACCAAACTGAGATCTCTGGCATTCATCCCATATGCCCCCTCTTCTCCCTCTTTTGTTCGGATTTTCTCTTCGAGGTTCTTCCGGGTCTCTTCTAGTGGCTTCGAGAACTCCGCCTTGACCTTGTTCAAATTCTCAAACTCATCCAAATCTGGGACACTATCCCCGACATTATCCACATAGTTAAAAACCAGATCTGATGGAACACGGGTAGAGGCACCCACCTGATGTGATGTTGCCCCATCTCCTTGAGTAGCCGCTCCTTGCGAGGGCTTAGGGGTATCGGTGACAAAACCAGGGGAATACAAGGGGTCTCTCTTATCCTGACTAGGGTTTCCAACAACACCCTTTCCTTTTAGCAATTGAGATATCTCTTTTATCATATCTTGTTGGGACTTAATGATTGTGTCCCTCAACTCTTGCTGAGCTCGCTCCAACTGACCTCTCAAATCAGCTTCCAACTTAGCAAAACTCTCCTCCATTTGCTTCCTTTGATGGCGAGTAAAGTGTGGATGCGGAATCTTCGATAGTCACGAATACTGCCATGACCTCGAACAATTAATTCCATGACTTAATGATGTAATGCATGCAATGTCGTATGCGTATCAAAAACAGATGGTTGAATGCAATAAATTAACAAACAAAATCGAATGCAAGGAAATGTTGATTCGACGAACATCATTATCAAACAACTTCTCATAATAGAGATCATGTCTTGTTACAACGAGGTAAGAAAATAAATACATAGGGCACGATTTTCAATAAAGTTTGCTCGCCCCCTTTAAACTACGATTCCGGAAACTCTGTTGTTATGGACTCTTTCTCCCGTTGTGAAAGTTTTCAACTTTAGACTGTTTTCGAATCAACATTTCGTATGAAAATGCAATGAATATGCACAAATAATTAAGCAAAATACAACAAAGAGGTAACTGGATTAATAACAACAATAATGAATACTGAATAAAACAAGCAAAAGGAAATACGTCAAAGCAAATTAACGATGCAAGACCTAATAGCATGAATTCTAATTCTACGGTTATCTGCATGGCTCTAATCGGGGTGGGCTTCTTAAATTCTCACTCATGTGGGTTCGGTTCTAACAAGGGTACCCGAACCTATCTTATCACCTACTAAGGTAACAAGAACCCCAATTCTGGCCCATTACAAGCTTGCGAATTGGTTTCGGTTCGGGGGAAAGCACGACCTAGTGACGTGGAGGGCCTTTCACGTGTCAAAGGCATGGATTCCAGAAGTGAATTATCGACCCGTGGAGGGATGCTCACGTGGGTATGGGCGTTTCACTCCCACTTAAGGAACGAAGCTCGAGTTTAGAGCTTAATGATCGTGATGCAACACATGTCGGTGATTTCCTTAAAAATTGAATGAAAAATTAATTCAAAGACCACCAATTATCAAAGCTCGCATAATTCAAGTCCCATTTTCAAGGAAGAACCACCTCGCTAAAGTCGAATTAAATTTCAAAAATTTCCATCATTAAAAGCAACAATTGTTATTTTTTGGCTTAACTCTCTTTTTGTTTTATAAAACAAAATTAGTCCTCAGCGGAGTCGCCACGCTGTGGTAAGGTTTTTTTTCTAAAAGTCTCACTTTTTGAAACATTTAATTAAAAGAGGATTTTAAAAATTCGAGCTTTAGAAAAAACCTTTTAAAAAAATCTTTTTGGAGTCGCCACCGGCCACTGAGGTAGGTCGGACACCGTAAAAACTGAAACCAGAGATTCGTTTGAAAGGGTTCGGGAGTTGGTTACGTGTGGGGAAAGGTTAGCACCCCCATCACGCCCGGAAATCGGTACCAAAACAATTGTTGCTTTTAAATAGATGGAAATTATTTGAAATTTAAAATGAATTTAATTAGGGGTTCTTAATTGAAAATTGGACTTTAATCGTACGAGCTTCGTCAAATGGGCGGTTTTTCGAATTAATTAAAAAGGATGACGATACATCGGACCAAAGACTAAACCGACATTATATAAGGCTGATTGTCATATTAGTTTAGGGTTCGGATCTCGTACGTCACCTTTATGCATGATGCAAGCAATTAAAGAATGATGTCATGGTCTTGTTCGTTTTAATAACGAATTTTACCTTTAGACGATGCGAATTAATCCAAATATTCGGGGAATATCCAATAAGCTAGGATATTTCGACCCGAATACGTGAATTAATAAGTACCTCCTTTTTAATAATTAAAGTTAATTATAAAACTTTAAACATTAAAGGGTCACATGAATGGCAATTTAAAAACGCGTGCCAAATAAACACATATTGGAACAATCATAAAAAGGACAAACTATGCGCATATTGAAAACCACATATAACGTACATGACAAAATCATATTATACACGAAACTATAATTACCACTTACCATAAACATATGCCACATATCACAACCCATATATTACGCATAATACATTACAATATGCAAAAACATGTATTAAAAAATGAGTAACAGAGTATAATACCACAAATAAAATGCAAAGTAAAAAAGGCAAACTGACGGGGGGCCTAAATGGTAATAAAACCATAAAGAAAACCAATTAAAATGCAAGACAGGACTAAATTAAGACGTAACGAAAACCTAAAGGGACTAAAAAGGTAATTTTCCCACTCGAAAATCGATTAAAACGAAATCAGGGACGCAATTGAAAGAATTTAAAAACACTGAAGGACCACGGTCGTAGTTCCAAAATGCGGAAGCCCTCACGACGTAATTAACGGGACACGGGAGGGTTAAAAACTGATTAAACCGATTTAAAAAATTTAAAACAATATATAAGCCGGGTTAAAACAAATTTCAGCCCTTTTTCCCCCATTTGTTAACCCTAATACACCGAAAGGCTCTCTCGTTCTCTCTGTTTTTCCGATGTCGGAACGTCAGCCGACGATAATCGACGACCGGTGTTCCCCTAATCGAACAGAAAAAACCAAAACCCCAAAAAGAAAGCCCTTTTTCGTCCTTCCAAAAACCAAAACCAAAAAAAACCTTCTATCGTTTTGAAAATCGAAATCCCAAAAAAACCATAAACGATTTCAAAACCATTTTTTATTTGAAAGCCGGGAACCTTCTCGTCACCACCCCCACCGTTTCACCGTGGGAGGCTTGTCAACGGTGGGTAGATGCGAGCCGAAAAACTAAGAAGAGCAAACGGCAGAGGTAAAAACTCTAACCTTTTGTTTTTTTTTCGATTCGAAATGAAAATGAAATGGAGACGATGATAATACCTCTGAAGACTTTGAGGTTTTTACTTTGTATTCTCTGATAATTCTTTCGATTACAACTTGCTTCTCCTCCTTTTTTTACATTACTGGTTTCGGGTTTTTATAGCCCCGATATTACAAATTTCGAATTATATAAATTGTTCGAAAAATCTGCTATTGGTTGCTCTGATTTTGTTGGTATTCTTCTGCTGAAATCTGTTATTGCCTCTGTGATTTTTGAATTTTTGTTGCATTTTTTGGGATTCTCTGACATTTTCTTTTTTGGTGTGCATGTGAGGCTCGTACAAGGGGAGACCAGATGAGGCTGGCCGGACGAGGAGCTATCCCAACCGTCAGTGAGATCTGGACGGTCGCAAGAGTCTGAAAGGGCCATTCGTGTACTACAAGCGCGCGTCTGAGCATTGGAGAGTCGCGCGTGGATCGCACGCGCTTGGGGGAGCCGATCCTGGCCATCCGATCATGATCTCAATCCAGCGGTTGATACGAGGCGGCGCTGAAGCTTGAGGAGGCCAGCTAGGGTTTCCGCTTTGAGGTGTAATTTGGACCGTCAGATATAAATTAGATCTGACGGTGGAGAGCCAGCTGCGCAAAACAAAAGGAGACCATTAGGGTTCTGTCTATCAGATTAGGGTTTAATTATTTGGGCCAAACAGGCCTTGTATTTTTTTGGTTTTTAAAATTGTAATGGACTCTTTAATATAATATTAAGTAAACGGTTTGGGCTTTATTTATTTAATATATATTATGCTTTTATTATATATATCAGTTTTTTTGTTTTCAGTTTCAGATTCTATTCGAAAGCCTTAATAATAATAATAATAATAATAATAATAATAATAATAATAATAATAACAACAACAACAACAACAACAACAACAACAACAACAACAACAACAACGGTACATAATATAAGTAATAATATAAACAATAATAATAATAAATAGTAATAATAATGGAAGATAATAATAGTAATAATAATTAGTAATATAGTAATAATAATTATGATAATGATAATATAATAAGTAATAATGATAATAATAATAATAGATAACACTATGTTAATTATATAATATTAATTATATTAATAACTCTAATAGTAATAATAATATATATACTGTTTTTTCTTTCTTTTTCTTTCTTATTTTTAATTATGTGATATACATATATAATTAATCAAAAGTATTAAAGCCCGTTATTAAGAAAAGAAAATAGGCTAACACCCCGAACAAAATAGGTGATTACAGTAATGGGGAAAAGAGATCATTAGTTGATCCTCCTGGACACACTTTGGTCTTCACCCCGTACTAAATAAACTATAGCACCAACCACCTCTTTCAAGTGTCTTTCAAAATGGTCTCTCAAGTAGAAGCAGCACTGCTGCTAGAGCATGCATGTTTTATTTTTAGTGCCTTGAAATTTTTAGGTAGATTTTTATGTAGCTTATGCTCTTCCATATGTATTTCAGCTATACTCTAACATGGTGGTTACAGATTGAACAATGCAGGATGTTGGTTGAAATTGCTAAAAGATCCTTAGACGAGGGGACAAATATTTTCCATGCAATTGAGATATGTAGTGAAGTCCTGGATGGACATGGTAGTGATGTTGGGCCCACGGCTTGAATGTTTTTGTACACATGTGGCCTTGTTGCTTAAGGTTCAATGATTAATTTGTTATTTTTTGTGAACCATTCATCTATTTGAAATGCCATTATGCCGATATTTTAAATTGTTTCCTTTTGCAGCGGAGGTGGAAAAACGATGCCCATATGACCATTAGAGATTGCCATAATGCCCGAAGAATAGACAATTCTTCCTTTAGAGCTTATTATTTTATGGATGAGGCTTTAGAAAAGGTAATCTGCAAGATGAGCTACAATAGAGTTTATAAATACAGTATTGATCAATCGACTCATTTGGGTTGCCAAGAATATTTAAATTGTTAAGTTTTGACCCTCAGTTAATGGTTACATGCATTTGTGCATCCATGCATACATATATACATGCATGTGTATAAACATATAAAGTTTACAACTTTTTTGCAATTGGTTCTCATATTCAAAATTGAACTTATTCTCCTACATTCTTATTGTTAGAAAATGTGTTTGGCTAAATTAATGCAAGCAGACAATGTCTTATTTTTTTGCCTTTAATTATGTCTTGTTAAGCAGTTAGCCTAAAACTGATTGGCTATAAGTTGAGGGACTCAACTTGAACATAAGACCACTGGAATCAACTGAGTTGCTAATATTAGTTTCTTAGTACTAATATGAATGTATTCTTCTCTACTTATTTCTTTTAACTTGGATGATATTATTGCTATATTACATAAAAGTGTAATGCAAGTTTTCATTATTTTAGTTGTTCTATTTTCCATTTTTATGGTATTTAAATTTTAACATTTTATCATCACATATGTATTTATATTTATTACTAACTCCATTACAAAATTCACATTTTAGTTTGTTTTCTTTTACATTTTTATGGTATTTAACTTTTAACATTTTATCTTCACACATGTGATTTGGTGGAAATTACAATGAAAACATGTTGGAGATATCACAAAGTTGTTTTCTTTTTATTTTGACGCTCCTCCTTCAAGTTTTACTCAAATTTTTTTGGCATATCTCGGTGGGGTGCACTTTGAACCATGTTCTTATGTGTTTCCAAGGGGTATCAGCTCCTTTAGATGGTTGCATTGTAGCATGTTCAACTTTTGAAAGTGGTGTTGCAGTTTGTAGAGTGGATGGAGCTGTGTAAGAATATTGTAGCAGGGTGTGGTGGTATATGTTAATGTAAGAGAGTTTCTTTGTTGATGTTGTTTTCAAGACCAGTAGAGAGATTGGTTGCCGATTTTACAAAATTAATCGCACTAAAGACAACGATGAAAGTGTTTATAGAGGCGAAGTGGATCAATAAAGCTTATCCCCAGGTTGAATCCGACTCAAAAGTTGTGTTGTTTTTTGTTTAAGGAGGATATTCAAAGACCTTGGTGATGGTAGCTCATTTTGGTTGATTTTTGACAGTCTTGCTCGATAAATAGGATTAATGTAGTTTGCTCACCTGCCAAGACATTTAATCGTTATGGTTGTTTGTTTGGCAAAGGATGGCATGCAGCGGGACATCATTTTCATAGCATGGTGGTAGAAAAATATGGAGGTTGAAGATAGTTGGGACTAGGAGATCATGTGCGTCTCTTTTTGCCCATGGTAAAGTAGTTTTCAAGTCATTTAGGGTGGGTATTGGGAGGGTGATTTGGCTAAAATTAGACAATCTACCAAGTTTGGTTGTCTACTGTTGTTGTAATTTCGGGTGTATTTTCCTTTGTTGTTTTGTTTTCTCCCCTTGTTGTATATACTCTTTTCCTCCATTTTAGGTTTAGGGAGGTTTTTAATGAGGCATACAATTTGGGTTTCATAATAATAAAAATCTTTTCGCCGAGCAAAAAAAAAGAAGATGATTAACTTTTTTTTCTTTTTAGGTAACAATGTTTGTATGCCAAGTTACTGATGTAATATTCAATAGATAATTATTATTCTAAATTTATTTGTAATATTGATTCTATGTTACTGGTACTCTCAATTGCATGTAATTCATATGTATACATCCATTACTTTTTTATTTTCTACCAGGGGTGAAGAATATGGTATCACGAGTTTTATTCATAGTGTTATATCTATTCCAAATGTTGTTCTCTTTGTTATAAAAAGGAAGGTATTTTGCTTTTCTTAAATCACTATGATCCCGAGAAAAGAGAGCTTCGGTAGGTTGTCTCATGTTGTCTATTTCCCGTTGTCTTTTGAATAATTACGTGAAATCTTATATGAGTTATTTTTCTGTTCTATTACCTATGTCGAAAGGTTGTCCATGAAAAGTGCAGGCAAACCAATGGAAATTTTGTCCAATTTAAACAAAATGGATGGGTGTGCTCCTCATGAAGAGGTCAATCTTTATGAGGTTAGCTTCTAGAAATATATTTTCACAGTAGAGCAATTTCAGTTCTCAGTAAACTCCATCATGTCTTTTTTCTGCCCTATGCTTGCATTTGACGAGGAGGGTCTTCTGCTCGGAGGATTTAACTCTCTTTCCCTTTTTCTCTTTTTATATTTTTACTAGTTGTTTTGATTGTTGAAGCTAATGTATATGTATAGATGTGACATTTTTTCCCTTTACTGGATTTAGTTGGAAATAATTGGGCTTTTTCTAAATTGTTTTCACTTGAACCATTATTTTCCATCCGATTAATTTGTCCTAACCTCTTACTCGACTTTTGACATTTTATGAGGCATAATACTTTGGTTCTGCCTTAATTTCCAGGAAATTAAGTTTGAGCCCAATGTTATGTGTGAACCATGTGACAAGAAGATCATGTTCCGAACTAGCCATGTATACATTGCATTTCAATTTGGAGTTGTTATTTGTTTTGGTTATTTTAAAGTGTTTTATTCATATAATCATTTTCGCGGCAGCTTGAGGATGGCAACATAGTTTTCTTTCAGAAGTCTCTACCAGTTGAAAGTACTGATCAATACCGCTATCCAGATGTTCCTTCATTTCTGGAATATGCAACTATAACTTGGTCTCAATTAGTGTGCTCATGTTTTTCTCTTTTGCTTTTACCATGGTTCATTATCTCTATTTTCAGTTTTAACCATCTATATATGGTTGCCTACTGTCTGGGCCATTGTTATAGTTCTTATGGTGTATATAACCTTTGTCTTAATTAACCCACAATAGTTCACTACATCAAGCTTGGTATATAGCGGTGTTTTTTGAGCAAACACTGCTAAATTTTCATCTATTGCGGCATTTAAAGAGCAAACGCCACAAAATACAAACTTTGCGGCATTATTTGAAACAAATTCCGTCATAAAATGATATATAGTGGCATTTTTGTGTAAAACGCCGCGAATGACGGTACTATAGTGGCGTTTGTAAAAGAAATGCCGCAATAAAATTCCATATATAGCGACGTTTAGCCATAAACGCCACAATAACTCATACTTTAGTGGCGTTTGTGGCACAAGTGCCACAATAGGTTCTTCTTTAGTGGCACTTATGACAAACGCCGCAAATGTACAGTTTAGTATCCAATGTCTTCTTATTTTCTCATTTTATTTTTTATTATTATTTTACTAACACACTCATTCTTACCGTTGTGAATAGAGAGTAACCTCACTCAAACACTCATTCACTCACCCGATCCCCAAATGAAACCCAACTACAATCCCTAATTGACTAATTCCCTTTGATTGTGTCTCTCCCTCTCATAGCCTCACCGGTCAGACGGCCTCGTCGTCGCCTCGTTGGCCTGAATAGAAGAAGCGTGAGTGAGCTGAATAGAAGAAGAGAAAAAAGTAGTTGATTTTTTAGCTTTGCTTTGTCGTGGTCTGGAAAAGTACGACTGCAACTTGCAATTCAAAGGCCGATCATTGCCTCACCGATTAGGCAGCCTCATCGACCTCGTCGTCGCCTCAACGCACATATATTAGCTGTAGTGTAATGACATGGGAGCTAGAGCTTGGCTGGACTGTTGAAAGATTCAAAGATCGATCCTTGCCAAAACTGGTATGAAATTCTTTCATTTATTTTGTATGGAAGAATAGGAACTTTATTAGATTTTCATAATTCGTATATCTATGTCGTGTTTGTACATTCTATCATATGGTAATCATATTTAAGATATTTATATTTATATGAATTCATATTTAGGAGGAATTAAGAATATATATGAAGCAATTAGTTTAGTTGGAGGAAATTTAAAGTGTAAGAAATAGTTCTTGATTCACCAAACCAGTTTAAGAAATATCTGCACCAACTAATTCAAACTAGAAAGCTTTTGTTCTTTTAGAGTGTTTGGCTTTCTATCTTTTTACTTTGACAAGTGCAGGGTGTTTTCTATATTGTGCTTTTGAACATGCGATTCGCGTTATTAATGCGACGCTCTAACCAACTGAGCTAATAGGAATTAAGAAGAATGCAAGTTTGTAATTTTGGTGTCTGTTACGTGTAGAGTATTAGCTGTTATGTGGGAATGAAAGTGCTATTGCTTGAAAACTTCTTTAACTTGTTAGTATGAGCATTAACTAGGAATTTAGGTTATATGTTTGGGGTTATTGGTGATTTGATATGTTTAATGCAAATATTAATCTTAGTTTTGCCTTTATTTTTCTTTCAGATAACAAATGGCAATCTGATTACCAAGATGGCTTTTATTAGTTTTATCCCTCATATCTTTTGCCCAAATGTGCATATCTTTTTGAGCTAGTGATATAATTGTTTGAATATAAATAATTTGTAAGAAAGATGAGGGCAAAGAGATTAATTACTACGTTGGTGAACTATATTTGATGTAAAAGTTAGCTTTGGAACTTAAAAGTTCACTACAGCAAGCTTTGGAGCTTAAAAGTTCACTACAACAAGCTTTGGAACTATATTTGTCTTGATTTTGTTGTGTTTGAGATCTTCTCTTTAGAATTCAAAGTTAGCTTTGGTGGAAGGATTTTATCCATTGTAATCTTCTTTTGTGTTCATTGTTTAGAGCATATTGTTTGGCCAATGTCTAATTTTATTACTTTTAACTAAAGTCTTAAAAAATGATAAAATCAAATAATTCTAAGAAAGTGAAAAGGCTTAATTTTAATAATTTTATTAGGATCATTGTTTAGAATATTTGTGTTGTATCTGACTTTAAGAAAGTGAATAAGTGCTATATGTACCTCTAAGCTTTGTCATAAAACACATTTACTGCCTTAACATGTCTCCCTCATTAAATGCAAAAACATGTTTTAGGCTCATACATCCATTTCAGCGTCCTCTTTAACATATATGTATTAAAAGCAAAGCAAAATTCTGGTTGCTTATAAATATTATTTGGATGTGCCTCTTTCTCTTTCAATATGGTTATACTTTACCAGTTAGCAAAGATTGAAAACATGATGCTATTGTTGTTGTTTTTTGTTGTTGTAGTAGTAATGTCTTTAAGGATGTCTTGCTCACTTATAGGATACTTACTTCTACTGTCACCTTGTTCAATATATGGTTGTGTATTTAGTTTACTAGGAGCAATACTATTATTATTTATACTTGGATGTGTATCTAGTTTACTAGGAGCAATACTAGCAATATTCGATTCTTTGTGTGCCTTTGTTATGGATCAATGGCCTTATTTAGAAGGGTTCATATTTTTCTATTTTTATTAACTTTATTATTAAATGCAGGCTCCGAAGAGAGGTGGAAAAGTGGCAGTGCCTGCCAAGAAGAAACAAGTAATTTTTCATTACTTTCTTTAAACCTAAGCCTCCAAATAACTTGATTTGATTGTAGTCTTACTTTCCATTTGTTATTTTAAAATTTTGATATTAGGAAAAGGTTGTCAATTCGTTGTTTGAGAAGAGTCCGAAGCAGTTCGATATTGGAGGAACTTTACCTCCTAAGAAGGATCTGCAACGATTTGTGAAGTGGCCTAAGGTTTTTTGCATTCAAAGGAAAAAGAGAATCCCTAAGCAGTGTTTGAAGGTTCCACCAGCATTGAACCAGTTTACCAAGACTCTTGACAAGAACCTAGGTCTGCAATAAAATCTTCACTTCTTTTTGATATATGTATTAGATTCACCATGTCTGATTTGAATGGGTTCTTCCATTCCAATTTTATTTCATGTTAACTTTGCATAGATGTTTGTGTAGTATGAGTTTGAGGAAATGGATTTGTAATGTAGGAAGTTATTTTAAATGTATAGTTCTGATTGTTCCCACGATTAATTGTTTATTTGATAAAAGGAATGTGGATTGGAATTGTGGAAATTGGTGAATGCATTTTAAATTATTATATAATAATATGTTTTTTATTTGAGTTTTTTTTTTTTTGAAAACATGGTGTTATTCACGGCGTTTGTAAAGAGAAACGCTACTAACAAACAGCTATTCGCCGCGTTTTTAAATACAAACACCACTAAAGAACAGTTATCAGTGGCGTTTGTAGTCACAAATGCCACTAAAGAACTTGATTTCTCGCGGCGTTTGTATACAAAAACGCCACTAAAGAGCTTGATTTCTCGCGACGTTTTCTTCACACAAACGCCGCGAACTATTGCGGCGCTAATTTTAGCGGCACTTCTTATGGTGTTTTCCTTAGCGCCATGAGATTTTTTAGCGGAGCTTTAAAACGCCGCTATAGGGCTAAAAACGCCGCTAAAAACCTATTTTGTTGTAGTGGTTAGTGTTTTTTTCACTTTTTATTGTATGAAATACTAAAATCCGATTAATAACTACTTATTGTATCACATAATACCATCATATATGCTATTTTTATAATGTGTATTTAGGTCGATTTAACTTGAAATAAACAAATAGTAATTTTTACCGTGCTTGCTCATTTAAAAACTTATTAGGCAATAATCATATGCACCAATCATTACTTAGGATATGGTCCTAAGATGAGCACAATGCATCTTAGAATCCATTTATCTGAAACATATTGTTTTTTCCTGTGTTCCGAACAATCGTGTGCAATGCATATACCGTGCTGGTTTCTTGAGAAAACTTATTGAAACAAAAATAGTGGAGGTTCTTTGTTTCAAGTATGATCAGGTATGTTTTTCCCCTGAAATTTGCATTTATCTGTTTAATTATTGTTTGACTTATGTTTTATAATCTCTCTTCAAGTATCAGATCTACTCTGCACGTGTTTTTGTGTTCCTTGGTGACAATAAACCTTTTAGAACGGGTGATGTTCATGTAGATATGACTATAAACTTTTCTTGGGGTCCAGAAATCTCCTGAAAGTTGGTATGTGTCTCCCTTTCCATCTTTCCCTGGTTGTAGTGACTAAGTGGCAGTGATCTCACAAATTTAGTCGTTGAACAGGAAGATCATGCTTTGGATGAAGTAGCACATCTTTAAGAAGAAGGGCTTACAGGTCAGGATGTTGCAATCATACTTGAAATTGAGCAGAGAGCCGGTGAAAATGGACTGCATGTTAGATTTTTTTATGAGCTGTGACTTGGAAGATTGATAACTTCTCTAGGTTAAACACTAAGAAGCATTATTCAAATGTGTTTCTTGTTTGTGGTTATAGATGGTACCTTGTTTATTCCCTTCTTAATAGCATTTGCCCTGCTTTTTCCCCTTGGTTTTCTATTTTGACGATAGTAGTTGAGGATTGATACTCTTGGTTTTAAATTTCTTAGGAGAATATTGATATTTCCAAAGGGTAACATCGTGATCGTTTGTCTATGTTGCTGACTTAGCAAGTTTACCCTACGGGTGGTGTAGATAATGGGTATTTGGTGCAGAGAGGTAAGTTATCTTCTCTGCTTTTCTACATCTTTTATTGATAAAGGTTGAATCTATTTATAGTTTACAGAAAAATTCTAAACTAGGAAAATAGTAATTACAAATAAATTACAAAATAAATCTAGTTCGTAAGTACAGCTAATATTAACTAAGAGATTAGGGAAATAATTCCTAAATATTAGCAGCTAGATATTTTGGAATATAATTCCCTAATTTTAAGCAATCTTCACCAATCTACACTCCCCCTCAAGCTGAGGAGTATACATTGTAAACTCCCAACTTGGATGTAAACTTATTAAAAATGTCTATTGGTAGTGCTTTGGTAAGAAATCACCTAGTTGGTTCTTTGTAGGAATAAAGTGTAATTTAACTGTTCCTTCATTGACATTTTCAGCAATAAAATGTCGATCAATTTTCACATGTTTAGTTCTATCATGATGAACCAGATTTTTGGCAATGTTGATAGCTCATTAGCTATCACTTTGCAATTCGAACTCTTTAAAGTGCTTGAGTCTTAGTTCTGCCAATAGTCTTTGCAGCCACGTTCCTTCATAGATTCCCAAAGCCATAGCCATATACTCAGCTTCGGCACTGCTCCTAGCCACCACTGGTTGCTTCTTGCTCCTCCATGTGACTAATTTTTCTTTTTTTTTTAAGAAAAGGTGGGCCTCATTAAAAAACCCTCTAAAGTCAATAGCAGCCGGAGCTGGTGATGGTCACCTAAGGGGAAAATAATACCCTAGATGGCATTAAATAAATCATGGTGGACGAAGATCATCCATTACAGTAGAGGAAATAAAGGTGGGTATCCCCGAATCAAAGAAAACAGCAGAACCAAAAAGCATATCCCAAGTGGCCAGTTTATGAGCAGTCGAGTTTGTTAACCTAGGTACAAACATAAGCTATAAATTAAGCAAAGATGCGAGAAATGAACGCTCCTGCTCAGTGTGAGGACCCAACATCGAAGCATCTGGAGTCTGGAGATAGAGCTTGTTAACCACCACAGCAAAGTCTGATTCTAAGATAATGGCAGTCCAACCTCGATCAAGTCCAAGCTGAGCACCAGCAATGATCGCATGGAGTCCGGCCAGGGCAGCATCCTGCCAACTGACCGAGTGAAGAGCCATACCACCAAGGACATTACCCCTATCGGCGCGGGCGATGACACCAATGACAGCAGCTCCGGTTGACAATTGGAAAGCATCATCCACGTTGATCTTGATCGTGTCTTCCGGGGGAGGGGTGCCAACGAGGATCGGAGAGGGTGGAGGCGAGAGGACGGAGGAGCGCCATTGGAATGCAAGGTAGCTACTTCATAATCGCGGAGCCATGTGACTAAGTTTCCCCACACAAAAGAACAATAACCACTAGTAGATTTCATGTCGGTTAGCTCACCTGCCCAACTTGAATCTATAAATATTTTTACCGATTTGTCTTCATTCTTCTTAAAGATTAAACCGTGTTCCGGGGTCATCTTCAAATACCTTAAGATTCTATACACAGCTTCGAGGTGTTCCTCCTTTGGATCACTCATGTGTTGACTAACAATACTTATAGAGAAAGCTATGTCTGGTCGAGTGAGTGACAAATAAATCAACTTTCCCACGAGTCTTTGATACTGCTCTTTGTTTACAGGACTGCCCATTTCTTCTCTTCGTAGTTTTAGATTAGCCTTCATTGGTGTTTCAGCTGGTTTGCACCCTAGCATTCTTGTTTCTGAAAGTAAATCAAGAACATATTTTCTTTTATTTATAACAATACCAGCTTTAGACCTTGCTACTTCCATCCCTAAGAAGTACCTAAGGCCGCAGGACTGTCCATTTCTTCTCTTCGTAGTTTTAGATTAGCCTCCATTGGTGTTTTAGCTGGTTTGCACCCTAGCATTCTTGTTTCTGAAAGTAAATCAAGAACATATTTTCTTTTATTTATAACAATACCAGCTTTAGACCATGCTACTTCCATCCCTAAGAAGTAGCTTTTTCAAGCTATTAATCTCAAGAAATATCATCATATGTAATAATGATATTGTCAACATATACAATCAGAATTGATTTCTTTTTACCTGAAGTCATTTTTACAAACAATTTGTGATCTGCACGGCATTGTTTATAGCTATTTTGTTACAATGACTTTAGTAAACCTTTTGAACCAAGCTCTAGGGGATTTCTTTAGTTTGTATAATGACTTTTTCAGCTTGCAAACAATTTTCCCATCTGTTTCTTGTTTCATTCTTGGAGGAATTTGCATAGGCCTGTAAACGAACCAAATGAACACGAACGAGGGTGTGTTCATGTTTGTTCATTTAACTTTAACCGAACAAATGAACGAACACAAAATTTCTTGTTCATGTTCATTCGTTAAGGAATGTAGCTTGTTCGTGTTCGTTCATGTTCGTTCGTTAAAATGATAAACGAACAAAAATGAACATAAATGAATATAAACGAACATAAACAAACACAAGCAAATATAAACGAACATATATAATACGTTAAATATTTAATATTTTGGGTTAGTTTAATTAATTTAGTTAATTAACATATTTTAAACCAAATTAATCGATAATTGAAATTTGAAAAAACTCTTAATCATTAGTCGAAACTTAAAATTATCTAAAAGATTAACTAATTTTGTTTTTGTTCAGTTAGTTTAATCGAACAATAAATACTTCTAACTGATAAGAAGGAAGTTTTTAATGAGTCATAAAATAGGATTTGTAAACTCCAATAACTCAATTTTTTTACTCGACTCGATCTAATGCTCACCCCTAGATATATGTGAATAAATTTAAACGAACATAAATGAAAATGGATTATCAAACATTCACGAACACAAATGAATAAATGAGCCCTTTGTCCGTGTTCGTTCATTTAATTAAATGAACAAAAAATCTTGTTCATGTTCGTTTGTTTAATAAATAAATGAACATAGACAAACTTCCCGGCGAACGGTTCGCTGAACATTTGGTTCGTTTATAGCCCTAAATTTGCATGTACACCTCTTCTTCTAATCTTCCATTCAGAAAGCCATTTTTATGTCTAGTTGGTGAAGTTCCCAATCCTTATTAACAACTAAAGATAACAACACTCTTACTGTATTCAACTTGGGTACTGGGGCAAACGTTTCTTCATAGTTAATTACATATGGAATTGTGTAAATCCCTTGGCTACCAGCCTCGTTTTGTATTTCCACACTGCCATCAGACTTGTATTTGACCGTGAACACCCATTTACATCCACTACCTTAGCTTCCCACTAAGGATTTCACAAACAATTCACTAATTGATTCGTCCTCTTTTCTTGGCTTAAGAGGAAATCCTTACAACGATCAAAGTGTTGAACTAATGTTTTGATATAATAATTGAAAAATGTTTTGGACTGTTTTAAAAAGAATTCAAAACTATTTCCAAAGTCCAAATAACTTGAAACTATGTTTAGGGATGTTTTTAAAAGGGTTTAACATGTTTTTCAAAGCCAAACTTCACAAAATCGTCTAGGTGTATCGAAACACCCTTAGGCGTTTCGATACGGGGTATTCCAGTAGCAAAAACGTTTCGATACTGGTATCGAAACGGGCCTTCCCTGGATGAGGATTTTGCCCAGCGTTTCGATACGGGCTATGCCGTTTCGATACGCCTACGTGGCATCGACCACAACGGTCATAAACCCCAACGACTATTTCCCAACTAACATTTAAATGTAGAGCGTTTCGATATGGTGCCTAGCGTTTCGATACGGGCGTTTTGATACGGCCCATGGCGTTTCGATACGGGCGTTTTGATATGGCTCATGGCGTTTCGGTACGGATGCTCATCAGACTGCAACGGCTCTTTCTACTTAAAGAGTGTATTGAAACGGGTTCGAGCGTTTCGATACGGGCAGCTGCAGAACTGCATTTATGGTGGGAAATAAAGTCCTCAATGGCTCCAAATCATCCCCAACGGCTAGTAACGGATACAAACTCATCAATGAGTATAAAAGGGACCTTCAAGCATCAAGATATGGTTAATGCTTCAATTGTCAATCAACAAATGATCAAAAAGTGTCTTTGTACTTAAATTGTCAATTCTTGTATAGACAAACACTAGTGAGCCAAAATTGTCAAATTTGCTCAAGTGTTTTAGGTTTTGGGTGAGTGCATTATTGAGCAAACAAATACCTATTAGAGGGATTTAAGTTTGCATTTTTCCTTTCTCTTGTAAAGAGGGTTTTGATCAAGGCTTTGGGTAGAAAGCTTGATCGTATATAAGGGTTTCCTCCTAAGCCTAGAAAAGGGGACGAATCAATAGTGGACGAATCAACTTGGGTACTGGGGCAAACGTTTCTTCATAGTTAATTACATATGGAATTGTGTAAATCCCTTGGCTACCAGCCTCGTTTTGTATTTCCACACTGCCATCAGACTTGTATTTGACCGTGAACACCCATTTACATCCACTACCTTAGCTTCCCACTAAGGATTTCACAAACAATTCACTAATTGATTCGTCCTCTTTTCTTGGCTTAAGAGGAAATCCTTACAACGATCAAAGTGTTGAACTAATGTTTTGATATAATAATTGAAAAATGTTTTGGACTGTTTTAAAAAGAATTCAAAACTATTTCCAAAGTCCAAATAACTTGAAACTATGTTTAGGGATGTTTTTAAAAGGGTTTAACATGTTTTTCAAAGCCAAACTTCACCAAACCGTCCAGGTGTATCGAAACACCCTTAGGTATTTCGATACGGGGTATTCCAGTATCAAAAACGTTTTGATACTGGTATCGAAATGGGCCTTCCCTGGATGAGGATTTTTCCCAGCGTTTCGATACGGGCTATGCCGTTTCGATATGCCTACGTGGCATCGACCACAACGGTCATAAACCCCAACGGCTATTTCTCAACTAACATTTAAATGCAGAGCGTTTCGATACGGTGCCTAGCGTTTCGATACGGGCGTTTCGATACGGCCCATGGCGTTTCGGTACGAATGCTCATCAGACTGCAACGACTCTTTCTACTTAAAGAGCGTATCGAAACAGGTTCGAGTGTTTCGATACGGGCAGCTGCATAACTGCATTTATGGTGGGAAATAAAGTCCTCAACGGCTCCAAATCATCCCCAACGGCTAGTAACGGCTACAAACTCATCAAGGAGTATAAAAGGGACCTCCAAGCATCAAGATATGATTAATGCTTCAATTGTCAATCAACAAATGATCAAAAAGTGTCTTTGTACTTAAATTGTCAATTCTTGTATAGACAAAACACTAGTGAGCCAAAATTGTCAAATTTGCTCAAGTGTTTTAGGTTTTGGGTGAGTGCATTATTGAGCAAACAAATACCTATTAGAGGGATTTAAGTTTGCATTTTTCCTTTCTCTTGTAAAGAGGGATTTGATCAAGGCTTTGGGTAGAAAGCTTGATCGTGTATAAGGGTTTCCTCCTAAGCCTAGAAAAGGGGACGAATCAAATAGTGGATTGATAGGAAATCCTTAGTGAGAAGCTAAGGTAGTGGATGTAGACCTTGGTTAGAAGGTTGAACCACTCTAAAATCATTGTGTCAATTATCTTTTTAGCTTCCACACCTCATCCATCCAAATTTCCACCTCTCCAACAGTTGGTGAGCAAGATCGGTTGAAGGAATCGAGCCCCCTAAATCTCAACACAAAGCTTTCTAACCCAAAGCTTGATCAAACCCTCTCTACAAGAGATAAAGATAGGCAAACTAAAATCCCTCTTACAAGGTTGATGTTCGCACTCTTAAGCACTCACCCAATCCTAGAACACTTGAGCAAGTTTGACAATTTTGGCTCACAAGTGTTGTCTATACTAGAAATATAAAATTTAAGCTCTAAGACAATTTCTTCATCATAATTTTGTTGACAGTTGAAGCATTAACCTTTTCTTGATGCTTGGAGGCCCCTTTTATACTCTCAATTGAATTTATAGCCGTTGGGGACCGCTGGGGTTAATTTGGAGCCGTTGGAGACTTTATTTCCCAACATAAATGTAGTTTTGGTGATGTATGTTTCGATACACGCGTAGTTGTATCGAAACACCCTTTTTTAGAACTAGCCGTTGGAGTATGATGCAGTATGCCGTATCGAAACGCTTTGGGCCGTATCGGAACGCCTGTATCAAAACGCTTAGTGTCGTATCGAAACAGCTTGCAATTTAAATAGCAGTTGGGAAATAACCGTTGGGGTGTATACCACGTAGGCGTATCGAAACAACACCTATCTATATCGAAACATGTAAGCCTTATATCGAAACGGGTTCTAGCAGTTTTAAAACATATCGATACAGATTATGCCTGTATCGAAACGGGTACATTAAAAGCACTAGTTTGGCTAGTTAAAAACGTTTCAAACATTACCAAAACCTTTCGAAAACACCTCACAAGTTATTTTTGACCTAGAGAGTATTTTAAATTCTTTTTAATTAAGTCCAAAACATTTTTCAATTATTATATCAAAAGATATATTTTTACAGTCTGTTACCTGCTTAGTGGTCAGAATCATACATATCTATGTTCAATTTGATATACTTGAAGCGTCACAAATAGAAACCTACCAGATAGAAGGGCTGACATTAGCAATTATCATTGTTTTAGAATTTCCATGGAATGAATCTTGTATCACATTTAAGATGAAATATTGTGTCACTGTGATGCAGTAAAGACATAATAAAACATAAACCCTAAAGGGAAAAGGTGAGCTTTGAGTCTCTAAACGTAATGTGCCATGGCTTTCCATTAGCCGCATCCACAACAACCATAATTATATGACTGCATATGATAATATGTACTCATAATTTTGACTAGCAATTACAAAAGGCTAATATAGTAAAGAAACATCAATATTTGTTGAAGAAAAGGGGAAATAGTTCTAAGTACCCTAGTGTTGATAGAGATTTATTTATGCTACTTGCTTCCTTTAAATGGTCACCCTCAACTTGTTCTGGACACATTTCAGATGTTTTATTATCACGGTTTCCTTCCAATTGCAATGTAGCAGTGATTGTTGAAGCAAAAGAACAAGATCGGGATAACATGGCAGTCAATTCCAATTACAATTTATTTAATACACGTGATTTATAAAGAAAAAACAAATAATAAACTATGATGAATGTCCCACACCATTAGAAGTCGTATATGATTTTGTACTGCAATGACATCTCCAGTGGAATCTTCATTCACCATGGCCTACAACATCAACTGGAGAAACTTTTATAAAATATATAACATGCAAGAAAACTCACGTTGTTTTGAATTAATTTAGCTCGTTGAGCATACTTTAGAGTGTCAAGTGTTTCGATTGCGCAGCTAAAAAAAATGAAGAAAAAATTGTAAGGTACTGGAAATTAGTCAGAATCATACATATTTATGTTCAAGTTGAAATACGTGACGTGTCACAAATAGAAACCAACCATATAGAAGGGCTGACATTGGTAATTATCATTGTTTTAGAATTTCTAACGAGTGAATCGTGTATCACATTTAAGATGAAATGTTGTGTCACTACGATGCAGTAAAGACATAATAAAACAGCAAATGAAACCGACCTTAAGATGAACGGTGAGCTTTGAGTCTCTATACGGAACGTGCCATGGCTTTCCCCTAGCCATATCCAGAAGAATCATAATTACATGACTGCAGATGATAATTTGTACTCATAAGTTTGACTAGCAAAGGAAATTTAATCAAAATCATCAATATCTGTTGAAGAAAAAGAGAAATAGTTTTAAGTACCCCTAGTGTTTTAGAGAATTATTTTTTCTAGTTGCTTCCTTTCATGCTTCAACAAACTGGTTTGAACCTCACCTTTCTGAACCAACAAGATCAACCAGGTTTAATCTTGCGAACCACAAATTAGTTGTCGAGTCTTTTTCCCACCTACTTTCAATAATGCAAGAAAAAACACTATGTGAACGACTGATATCCCTGTTCATATTTGTTGTAGCAACTTTCCTATTTAAAGAACTCTATGAAAAAACATTGATTTAAACAAGAATATGTGCAATTTAGATTAAATGTATTGAGAGGAGTGAGCAGCAGTTCCCTGCTATCCAAAGTACTGATCAAGATTGTCACTTGAGATAACAACTTCAAAATTAAAATTTTCCATGTACACTCCTCCTTTCTTAACATCTTCCCTCAGCTAATAATTAAGAATTCAATAATTAAAATTAGCTTGAGCAAAAAAAATAATAGCAAACATGATAAATAGGAAACTTACAAGAAAGTTGGTAGCAGAGGGATCAAGAAGATCGGTTATTTGCTCATTATAAATCTCAAAGAAAGAGCACTTGCCATTGTATTTTAACTTCTCACCCTTCAGATTTCCTATTCCTGTAACGAAAGAGAAAGAGAATGTTAAACCAAAAAATGCTAGAATGAACTTCAGACAATTACAACTTGAATTCTTGCAAACAAAAACTCAAATATCCCCGGTGTCATTCCTCGTTGAGGACTTGGCTTGACTTGCAAATCTTCAATCTCTCCAAGCCTTGTATATCTCTTTTCACTTCCTGTTTGCATGTCCAAAAACAGTAATGTCAACATAACTAATATAGTTAAGAAGGGAATAAAATGTTTGTTGCATCCTAGGTTTCAAAGAAAGTACCTGGCCGTAGGCAAACATACAACTGTTATAGCCAGATAAGAAATTCTCGGCCATTGGCAGACCAACAATCCTAAAAAGCATTTCCAGCAAAAGACGATATGTGAAAAAAATTAGTTACACAAAAGGAAAATCTCACAAATATAAATTTGTCTTTATGCAGACCCGGTCCACATATTATAAAATGTTTGTTGCATCCTAAAATGTTTGCTGCAAAAGACGATATGTGAAAAAAATTGGTTACACAAAAGGAAAATCTCACAAATATAAATTTGTCTTTATGCAGACTCGGTCTACATATCCTAAAATGTTTGTTGCATCCTAGGTTTCAAAGAAAGTACCTGGCCGTAGGCAAACATTGTTATAGCCAGATAAGCATTCTCGACCATTGGCAGACCCAGTGATCCTAAAAAGCATTTCCTGCAAAAGACGATATGTGAGAAAAATGGTTTCACAAAAGGAAAATCTCACAAATATAAATTTGTCTTTAAGTAGACTCGGTCTACTGTTTCACATGCCACGTGATCAAACGTGAATCTAGTTTCTGGCTGCCCAATCCAAGCGATACTCATTTCTTGGTTTAAGCATTTGTTGTAGTCATTATGTTCTTCTCTATGTCGTTGAGAGGGTGGAACCTAAGTTTTCAGAATCATCAACAAAATCGTCAAGTGTCACAATGAACTATAAATTTGTGTATGTAAATGTAAAAGCCGATTTTTGAGTGATTTACCTATACATTGTAATCTATCCAAAAAGAGGATCTTCCTTAAAGTCAAAGTGAGGAACTTCAATAGTATTCACAATAGTAACCGGACCACAAGAAGAATAGCTAGGCATTCCTCTATATGATGTAGCAAAATTCCCTCCATACATTCCTACATTACCCTCTTTGTTGGTGTACATTGTGTCGAATTACTCTCCGAGTAACAAATCAAAGTTTCCCTCTCTATCCCCCTACTCACCCTCGGAGTCATATTTGATATCCCGCCATGAGGCAAATCTAATTCGGCCGATTCATTCTTCACCCAACCGTACCTGGCTTTTATCGAAAAGCCTTGTTTATCTGGGGGTTTGAAAGGCAATGTTGAATCCAGTAGTTTAGATTTGGGCTCAGTTGGAGTCCTGTGGATTCAGATTTTAATTGTCCCTTGTGGCTCTGGTGTCATTCCTCATTAAGCACTTGGCTTGACTTGCAAATCTTCAATCTCTCCAAGTCTTGTATGTCTTTTCACTTCATGTCTACATGTCCAAACATAGTAATGTCAACATAACTAATATAATTAAGGAGGAATAAAATGTTTGTTGCATCCTAGGTTTCAAAGAAAGTACTTGGCTGTAGGCAATCATGCAGTTGTTATAGCCAGATATGCAATTCTCAACCATTGGCAAACCAACCATCCTAAAAAGCATTTCCTGCAAAACACGATATGTGAAAAAAATTGGTTACAAAAAAGGAAAATCTCACAAATATAAATTTGTCTTTATGCAAACTCGATCTACATATCATAAAATGTTTGTTGCATCCTAGGTTTCAAAGAAAGTACCTGGTCGTTGGCAAACATACAACTGTTATAGTCAGATAAGCAATTCTCGACCATTAGCAGACCCAACGATCCTAAAAGGCATTTCTTGCAAAAGTCGATATGTGAAAAAAATTGGTTACACAAAAGGAAAATCTTACAAATATAAATTTGCCTTTATGTAGACCCGGTCTACTTTTTCACATGTCACGTGATCAAACGTGAATCTAGTTTCTGGCTGTAGACAAACATACAGCTGTTATATCAAGATAAGAAATTCTCGACCATTGGCAGACCAACGATCCTAAAAAGCATTTCCTGCATAAGACGATATGTGAAAGAAATCGGTTACACAAAAGGAAAATCTCACAAATATAAATTTGTCTTTATGCAGACCTGGTCAACATATCCTAAAATGTTTGTTGCATCCTAGGTTTCAAAGAAAGTACCTGGCCGTAGGCAAACATACAACTGTTATAGCAAGATAAGCAATTCTCGACCATTGGCAGACCCAACGATCCGAAAAAGCATTTCTTTCAAAAGAAGAAATGTGAAAAAAATGGTTACACAAAAGGAAAATCTCACAAATATAAATTTGTCTTTATGTAGACCCGGTCTACTGTTTCAAATGCCACATGATCAAACGCGAATCTAGTTTCTGGCTGCCCAATCCAAGTGATACTCATTTCTTGGTTTAAGCATTTGTTGTAGCCATTTGTGTTCTTCTCTATGTCGTTGAGAGGATGGAACCTAAGTTTTCAGAATCATCAACAAAATCGTCAAATATCACAATGAACTATAAATTTGTGTATGTAAATGTAAAAGTCGTTTTTTGAGTGATTTACCTATACATTGTAATCCATCCAAAAAGAGGGATCTTCTTTAAGGTCAAAGTGAGGAACTTCAACAGTATTCACAATAGTAACCGGACCACAAGAAGAATAGCTAGGCATTTCTCTATACGATGCAGCAAAATTCCCTCTACACATTCCTCATTTACCCTCTTTGTTGGTGTGCTTTGTGTCGAATTACTCTCTTAGTAACAACTCAAAGTTGCCCTCCCTATTCCCCTACTCACCCTCGGAGTCATATTTGATACCCTGCCATAAGGCAAATCTGATTCGGCCGATTCATTCTTCGCCCCAACCGTACCTGGCTTTTATCGAAAAGCCATGTTTATCTAGGGGTTTTAAAGGTAATGTTGAATTCAGCAGTTTAGATTTGGGCTCAGTTGGAGTCCTGTGGATTCGGTTTTGAATTGTCCCATCGGGCTTTGGTTTAGGTTTTGTCGTTTGATCTTAGATGGTGTTGAGAGGAGGCCTACTCAATCCATCTTTGATCGGTTGAGAAGATAGTGAATCTCTAGGATTTACTGGAACATTCTCAGCTTCCTCATTCTTGCACGTGTTTCGTCTCAAGAATTTGACATCTCTCTACATTCTGGTGAATCAATGTAAGCATGAAAAAATGAAATTAGAACACTTCAAACAGAAAGAAATTGAAGTTTAAAAATGAGTACCTGAAATCGAAGAACGGACACTGTAAAATCTTTCATAATTATCTCTAGGCCTCTAACGCTTTCTGAGTTGCAATTATCTTTGCATCACCATCCTCAAGTGCCAGAAACTGCCCAAGAACATTGAAAAAGGAAAATATAAGGTTAAATATTTTTTAAACTAAATATGGGTTACTTCTAGTATATAAGAGTAAAAGTACGAAGGAATGAAATGACCAAATTACATGATGGCAAGCCTACAAACTAAAATTTGACTCATAACTAATGGGTAAGAAAAGACTAACCCTCGCTTATCACCTTTTAAAAACACCCAGAGAGACGCATACAACATAAGAATGTTTTTCATGGTTCTTAGATTATACATTTAAAAATTTTAAGCAGTTTACCTCTTTTGTTTGGCACCAATGAGTACTGCTTTTTTACATGGTTTGTTCAACTGTATTTATATTTCGAACAACTTTTCAAAGTCGTTCATTGTTTCTTCCAGAGCAAGCGCATGTGCTGTGAGGTACCGTAGGCTTTCCTTGCTCCATTTCTCTTACAACTGAATCTTCATTGTTTCTTCCAGAGCAAGTGCATGTCTTGTGTCTTCAAAAAGTTATTCTCCGCCATATCTTCATGCTTTTGTTTAATAGTAGCAGCAGTTTAAGATACAACAGAGTTGGAAGTCATGAGTCACAAAAGAATACCAAACGATTCAATTATTCAATTTATTTATGCGTCGTAAATTCAAATAAATATCCAAATTATTATTTATTTATGTATCTAATTAATTTTGACACATTATTTCACCAAGTAACTTGTTTTCTTTTCTTAATTAATCAGCCGAAAAAAATGAAACACACACATAAATTAGCCGCAAGTGATTGTTTTATGAAATGTAAACTATGGGTTACAAGGCAATACCTAATCCTAGATTCCCTTTCCAGACAAGTTTTCCTTGTGCTCAACCTCATACTTAGTAGAAATTATATCATGGGTCATTCTCGCAAAGTTTTAACATAAACAGCTGCAAAATGAAAAAGGAAACAATTTTTTTATTATTACAAGCAAGAAGTAAAGATGAAACTAAGAACTACATGATTTCTTCTTCGGTAGAGCTGGCTCTATTAACAATATTTAGGTTTAAAGTTTATTATCAAAATGTTTAGGTTTAAAATTTATTATGAAAATGTTGAATTTGCTGTAACAATTACATCTTAGATATCAACGGATGCCGAGTTCCATTGTTTTCTTTCGCTCCTGCCGAATTCATGCAACTATAACAATCATATTATAATAATTTCATACTTCGTCAGAGAACAGTGTCAAAGTTTCACATAAATACTTCATAAATGTTGATTTAATTCTGAAAAAAATGATCCCGGCCTCTACTATTGCCGAGAAACTATTGTATAGTAAATTCAACATTTTTTGTCAATACATTTTGATCCTACACTCTGTAAATAAAATCGGAAAACGAATACTGGGTAAACAGCCCGTGTTGATTTGTATTTTTTTTAAAGTATTTTATATTTTTTATGAATTTTGGCATAATAAATCATTTGATTGTTCATGCATTTGTGTTTTGTTTGTATTATTTTATGCATCACAATGCTTTAATTGCTTTTTCGTGTCATGTAATCATGTTAATATCCACTATTACTAGCTTTAGTTTTTAAGCACAGTCTATGCATATAAGATAGAACAGAAGAGGACTTGCCTCATTTCTAGTGTGATCAGTTATGAAGTGAAGCCAACCATGCAAATCTGGGTACCTGAGAAGTGTCACATCGATCATGGCCGGTGGAGGTCAAATCTCAAGCTGTTCGGTAGCAGCTCGTTTACCGTACCTTTTTTCTATGTTGTACTTAAAACCATAATCTCAGTAAAGTCAGTAAAATGAAAATCCTTAAATTGCGACTCAAACAAATAAGCTAATGACTTGGCTTCATACAGGCAAGCAATGCACGAAAACCAATGTAGTAAACCGAACTACAATAGGCTGAAGAGATAACAAGCAATGTGAAAAGGAGTTTACAGTAAGATACCATAAAGTACATTATCAGATTTTAACCGTCAAAAAACAAAAATTCTAATTCATTCTCCTTATTTTAGGCTAATTCTCTATTTCCTACATAATCATTAGATACTTTACTGTCCACCACCAAGTAATCTATACATGAAGAAAGGGTATGCCTTTCTTAAGAAACAAGAAAGTCGATTGAGCTTGGCACCTAAAATTGATGATTGGAATACCATTTATAAAGCTATCAGACAATCCATATGAATTCCCATGAGTGCCATTTACTGTCCACCCGCTCATGCTTGCCAATAGTCAAGGAAGGAGGATGAAATAAAATTGTAGTTGCACAGCCAGTGAGAGCTGAAGTCTGAGTGAAATTTTAAGGAAAGGTGCCCGGTCAACAGAGAAATTGTGAAACCGAAATTGATATAACACATAAACTTAAGGACCAATTTACAAAACAATAAATTTTTAAGTACTCTTTAAATTCTCACAATTGACAAGTATTTTTAAACAAAATAATATCTAAAGACCTGCTCTTAAACATATAAAATTCTCTAAGTCTTTTCCTATGTTTTTCAAGCCTAGGTATGCAAAAATGCCCAGGCGTATCGATACCCTTATGCGTATCGATACCCTCTTTGGCTACTGGAATTTTGTTTTTCAAACCAGTAATGATACCCTTGTGCGTATTGATACCCTCTTTTGCCACTGGAATTTTAATGGAGTTACCGTACTGATACGCCTTGCAACCGTATCGATACGATATTCATCTGGGCAACTGTTTTCATGAAACCGTACCGATACGCCTTGCAACCGTATCGATACGATAAGCACATCTTTGAAAAATCTGAGCATTTAATTATTCGACCGTTACTTGTCAGTTGGTTGGTTTCCCAATTTTTAAAAGACCGTTATACCGTACCGATACGCTTGGTATGCGTATCGATACGCTTTTTATGTAAACATGACTTGGGATTCTAGTGAGCAAAAACAGTATCGATATGGCCTACCGTACCGATACGCCCCTTAAAACCGTACCGGTACGCCTTCTATGCATATCGATACGCTCTGTTTTCAGGCACAACGGCTCTTTCCTCTTTGATGCAGGTATCGATACGCCCTTCCCGAGTACCGATACGGTATGCTGCAGAGCTGCATTTATTGCGGGAAAAATGTCCACAACAGCTCTATTGATGATCCCAACTACCCAAACGGCTAGAAATCAATGCAAGGGTATAAAAACAAGCTTCAATTGACCAAGCAACAACTATTGAACCCACAAGCAACATCAAAGCAAAAATCCAAACCCTAGTGCTCTTCAAAGTCAAATTCTTGTACCCAACTCTAGTGATTTTAATTGTTATCTTGTATTGTGAGTTTGGGGTGTTTTGAAATTGTATTTGGGTAAACATTTATCCTTTGTGAGGAATTATTTGAGTTTACCAAATCCTTCTCTTTGTAAATTGAGTGGATTAAGCTTTGGGTAGAAAGCTTAATCAATTTGTAAGGTTACCTCCTCATCCAAGAAAAGGGGAAGAATTCAAATAGGGAATTGGTTGAAAATCCTTAGTGGGAACTAAGGTAGTAGATGTAGAGTTCATTTGGAGAACTTGAACCACTCTAACTACTTGTGTCATCTTTTATTTTTCACTCATTCCTCCCACCAAATTTTTAATTGCCAATTCACCCCCTCTTGGCCATTTGCAATTGTGTGATCAACTCAACAATTGGTATCAGAGCTACACTCATCGGAAGGATTACAACCCACTTGAGTCGATTCTAGGAGAGTTTGATCAACAACTAGTCAAGCAATGGTATCCACCTCCAACTTCAACCTCTATGAGTCCCAATCTACCACCAAGCCACCATTCTTCAATGGGGATAACTAACCATATTGGAAGAATAGAATGAGGCTATTCATCAAGTCTACCGACTACATGGTGTGGGATGTGGTTGAAGAAGGTCCATACATTCCTATGAAGAGAGATGGAGAAGCAAGACTTGTCCCAAAAGTGAAAGCCGAAATGACGGATGATGAAAGAAGAAGGATGCAAGTGAATGACAAAGCTCTCCATGTGATATTTTGTGCACTTGGTCCGGATATCTACTCCAAGGTGTCTTCAATCGAAAATGCCAAGGAGGTTTGGGATACCCTCGAGACAACATATGAGGGAACTAGTGATGTCAAGGAGACAAAGATTGGGCTACTCAATCTAAGCTATGAAAATTTCAAGATGGATCCCGATGAAAGTGTCTCCAAGATGTTTGATCGATTCTCGGTCATTGTCAACGGATTGAAGGGGTTCGGCGAGATCATCCCCGAAGACAAACTAGTGAGGAAATTGTTGTACTCTCTTCCGGAGTCATGGGATGGCAAGAGAACGGCTATTATTGAAGCTCGAGATTTGAAGACTCTCAAGCTTGATGCTCTTGTTGGATCTATACTCACCCATGAGATCATGAGGAAGGGAAGAGAAGAAGAGAAGAAAATGGTTGAGAAGAAGGTTGGAATCGCTCTTAAAGCTTCATGTCAAGAAAGCGATTCAAGTGAAGATGAAGATGAGGAGATGGCCATGTTGGCCGAACGATTCACTCGCTTCATGAAGTCCAATCGTGGGAGAAAGTTTATTAGAAAGGGAGACTTCAAAAGCAAGAGTAAGGAAGAGGAGAAGGACCAAATCACTTACTATGAATGCAAAAAGCTCGGTCACATCCGTTCCGAATGTCCTCAATTGAAGAGGAAGAGCTTTGGGAAGAAGAACAAGCTCAAAGCTCAAATAGCAACTTGGAGTGACGATGAGTCATCCGAGGAAGAGGAGGAAGTGGCCAATCTATGTCTCATGGCCATTGATGATGAACCAAAGGTAAATTCTAACTTATCCAATTTTGATTTTACTTTTGATGAACTTCAAGATGCTTATGATGAATTGCAAGAGGTTTACGATGAGTTAGTAGGGAAATATAAAGAATCCATTTTGAAAAACAAGAAAACCATTTTCGATTTGAAAAATCAAAATGAGACATTTTCAAAAGCTAACTCCGAATAGGAAAAGAAAGTTTTGTTTTTAGTAAATCTTTCAAATGATCTTAAAACGAAAAATCTTGAACTTGAAAAACTTCTTTCCGATTTTCAGGATTATCACACAAAGGAAGTGGATAATCTTAAAACATCTATTGCTATTGGGAAAAACAATTTTGAAAAAGGAAATCCTTCTAAATCCCAATATGTAAAAAAAAAACCCTTTATTCCTAAACAAAGAAATTTTAATAAGCAATCTAGAGGTCAAAGAGTTAGGAGTGTTTGGGTTCCTAAGGAACTCATTATTTCTAATAATATGAATGCTATTGCTTCTTGAATTCCTAAGGGAACCAAAATTTTGAAGGCTAACACTCATGGACCCAAAATGATTTGGGTACCAAAAATCAAGGCCTAATTTCTTTGTTTGTAGGGGAGCATTGCTACAAGGCTAAAGCTTCAAGCCAAAATTCATGGTACCTTGATAGTGGATGCTCAAGACATATGACCGGTGACAAGAGTAGATTCGTGGAACTAAAGCCAAAGAGTGGTGGAGTGGTAACTTTCGGTGACAACTCCAAGGGCCACATTGAAGGAATAGGCTCCATTGGTAATCACTCTTTTATTTTCATTGAAAATGTTTTGTATGTCAACGATCTTAAACATAATTTATTGAGCATTAGTCAATTATGTGATAAGGGTTTTAATGTTTTAATTGATAAAAGTGGTTGCAAAATTGTAAACATTAAAACAAATCAACTAATGCTCATAGGACATAGAATAGGCAACATATACATGGTGCATTTAGATGACATCCATTCATCCCATACATGCTTAGTTGCACATGATGAACATGACTCATGGCTTTGGCATAGAAAATTAGGACATGCTAGCATGAGTGTCTTAGAGAAATTAATTTCCCTTGATCTAGTTAGAGGTTTACCCAAACTTAAATTTTCTAATGATAAAATTTGTGATGTATGTTCAAAGGGTAAACAACATAGAACTTCATTTAAATCCATTAATGATGTCTCTACTAGTAGATGTTTACAATTAATTCATATGGATCTTTTTGGGCCTATTAGGACGATGAGCTTGGGTGGTAAATCATATGCTTTTGTGCTTGTAGATGACTATTCTAGGTTTACTTGGGTTCTATTCTTAAGTACAAAAGATGAGGCTTTAGAAAAATTCATCACATTTTCTAAAATAACTCAAAATGATCTTGAACTTAAAATTTCTCACATTAGAAGTGATCATGGAACCGAATTTCAAAATCTAGGTTTCGATGAGTTTTTAAATGAAAATGGGATTAGCCACAATTTTTCCGCACCTCGCACTCCTCAACAAAATGGGGTAGTTGAGAGGAAAAATCGAACTTTAGAAGAAATGGCTAGAACCATGCTTTGCGAAAATAATTTACCTAAATATTTTTGGGCGGAAGCCACAAATACCGCTTGCTATATTATAAATCGAGTAATGATTAGGCCAATTTTGAAGAAAACACCTTATGAGATTTTAAAATCTAAGAAGCCTAACATTAGCTATTTTCATCCTTTTGGTTGCAAGTGTTTTGTTTTGAATAATGGTAAAGAAAACTTAGGTAAATTTGATGCTAAAAGTGATAAAGCTATTTTCTTAGGGTACTCTTTAAACTCTAAAGCCTATCGTGTGTTTAATAAAAGAACTCTAGTAGTTGAAGAGTCAATACATGTTTTCGATGATAACCTCCTTCCGAGGAAGGAATCTTGTGATGATGATGATGTAGGAATCCTTGATGCCATTGATGGAGGACAAACGTCAAAGGTGGATGAGGTTCCAACTAAAGATGAGGATACGTAAGATCCACCTCTTGAAGCCTTAAAGGACTTGGCTCTTGAGGAAAAGGAGGTGTCTTACCCAAGGGAGTTCAACTATGTCAAAGGTGGTGAAATCTTGGGTGATCCATTCAAGGGGGTAACTACTAGATCCTCTCTCAAATTAATGAACCATGTTGCATTTCTTTCATGCATTGAGCCTAAAAATATTAAAGAAGCTTTAAAAGATGATTTTTGGATTTTGGCCATGCAAGAAGAATTAAATCAATTTGAGAGAAGTAAAGTTTGGACATTAGTTGAAAGGCCTAGTAATCAATCTACTATAGGAACTAAATGGGTATTTAGGAATAAATTAAATGAAAGTGGTAATATAGTGAGAAACAAGGCTAGGCTTGTTGCTCAAGGCTATACCCAAGAAGAGGGAATTGATTTTGATGAGACATATGCACCCGTAGCTAGGATGGAAGCTATTAGGATGCTCTTAGCATTTGCATGTTATAATAATTTCAAGCTTTTTCAAATGGATGTGAAAAGTGCCTTTTTAAATGGTTTTATAAATGAAGAAGTGTATGTTGAACAACCACCGGGTTTTGAGGATTCAAAATTTCCAAACCATGTGTTTAAACTAACAAAAGCTCTCTATGGTTTAAAACAAGCTCCTAGAGCTTGGTATGAGAGACTTTCAAATTTCTTAATTGAAAAGGGTTTTGAAAAAGGAAAGGTGGATACTACACTCTTCATAAAAAGATATAACAATGACATTTTAGTAGTACAAATCCATGTTGATGATATCATTTTGGGTTCTACTAATGAGTGTTATTGTAAAGAATTTTCTAAGCTAATGCAAGGTGAGTTCGAGATGAGCATGATGGGGGAGCTCTCATTCTTTTTGGGACTCCAAATCAAACAAAGGAAATATGGCACGTTCATAAATCAAGCTAAGTACGTGAATGATATGCTCAAAAAGTTCGGCTTGGAGAATGCAAAACCTCAAGCCACACCTATGAGTTCTTTCATAAAGCTTGACAAAGATGAAGGAGGTAAGTGTGTTGATTCTAAGCTTTATAGATCCATGATAGGTTCTTTGCTTTACCTTACCGCAAGTAGACCGGATATTATGTTTAGTTTTTGCTTGTGTGCTAGGTTTCAAGCTAGTCCTAGGGAATCACACTTAGTTGCCATTAAGAGAATTTTTAGATACCTTAGAGACACGCCTACCTTAAGCCTTTGGTATCCTAAAGATTTTTCCTTTAGCCTTCATGCTTATTCGGATGCGGATTATGGGGGATGTAAGATAGATAGGAAAAGTACTTCCGGGACTTGTCGATTCTTAGGTAGTATGCTCGTATCTTGGTTCTCTAAGAAACAAAATAGCGTAGCCTTATCTACCACCGAAGCGGAGTACATATCCTTAGGGAGTTGTTGTGCTCAAGTCCTTTGGATGAAGCAACAACTCTTAGATTATGGTGTTAAAATAGAAACCATACCCCTTAGGTGTGACAACACTAGTGTCATTTGTCTCACTAAGAATCTCATCCAACACTCTAGAACTAAACACATAGAAATTAGACATCATTTCATTAGAGATCATGTTTTGAAAAATGATGTTGTTATAGAGTTTGTTGACACCTTGAACCAATTAGCGGATATATTTACAAAACCTTTAGATAAAGAGCGCTTTTGGACCCTTAGGAGAGAGTTAGGTTTAACTAGCCTTTCTTGACCCCTTCTAGGTCCCAAAATGTCAAAAACTTGCTTGAAATTGTTTGTGATTCATGCTTATGTTAATTTTGTTCTTTTCGCTTCTATGCATGTTGCTAGGGGAGTATGCATTAAGTTTAGCCATAAAAACTTGTTCATATGACATATACATGCATTTAGGGACATTTCAAATTGGATTTTTGCACTTAAACCTGTCAAAAATGCCTAATCTGGTAAAGGTGTATCGATACGGTTGAAGCGTATCGATACGGGTTGATAACTGGGAAACTTTGAAGATGAACATGTATCGATACGACCCCGTGTATCGATACGGTTATAGTCAAGGGAAAATAGTCAAAGTCAAGTGTACCGATACGACCCTGCGTATCGATACGGTAGTAACGACGAATATAAAATTAGGGTTAAAGGGTATCGATATGCGTGTATAGCGTATCGATACGGCCTCGACGGAGAGGCTATTTAGGGCTGCAATTGTTAAAAAGCTTTAAAACACAAAAACCCCTTTTCTCTCCAAAAACCCTAGCCGCGAAACCCTATAAAAACCCCCTTCAATCCTTCAAATTTTACCATCAATCTTCAAAATTCTTTGAGGGTTTTTACTCTACACATCAAGGCTAAGCTTTGGCATCAAATCTTGTGCATTCACATCTCCTCTTTCATCCAATCTAAGATTCAAGGTATAAAACTCTTTTTTTTTCTTTAATTTTCGTTTAATTTTTATTATTGTTTCAACTGAATTTTTGTACAAACCATGTTTGATTGTTATGGGTTTCAACTTTTTCATAAAAAATTTCAAAAAAATCAAAATTTTTCATTCGAATATATTTTCTATTTGATTTTTTTTAAACTATTTTTTCTTTTTTCTTTTGTTTTGGAATTGTAAATGTCTTTTTAAATTTAAAATTCTTTTTACAATTACCTTGAATTATTAGAATTTATTGGATTGAATAGGATGTTAATTGCATACATATTCGAATCCTTTTTGATGTGTTTTCAGGGTTATGGCACCGAAAAAGGGAACTAAGCGTCATCGTTCTACTTCTAATCCTAGTGAGGATGTCGAGGGTAATCCTACACCTAACCTTCCTTATATTATCCAATTAAGTTTTCCCGATGTTGGTGATATAGAACGATATAAACATTTTCAAGGTATGAACCTTAGGGAAGAACGTGTTGTGTCAATCTCATTCTTAAGTTCTCCCCGTTTTAAATTTCAATACATATCTTTGATTAAGCAATGGAAGTTTTTATCCTTTTTGAGCATTCCTCCTATCCTATATAGGAATCTAGTTATCGTCTTCTTTTCTAATGCCATATGTATTCATGATGAAGCTAGGGAGAATGTCATTGCCATTGAATCTTCTGTTATGGGCAAAACCTTTCAAATTGATCAAACCACTTCATGTAATGTCTTTGGTTTTGAAAATGTTGGTATTGATGATGAACAATCCTTGGGTACGGGTCCTTTAGGCTCAGTAAAAGTTTTAAATGCTCATGACCGTATCCTTCATCTTCTTATCTCTTGGTTTATCCGTCCATCGGGTGGGAAATATTCAACTATTCGTCAAACGGATGATTTTTGGTTTAGGTGTTTTAGAGAAGGTCATCGTCCAAATTTGTGTCAAATTATGTTTGCGGACCTTGTCTTTTTAGTTCAACACCGTCACACCAAACAAGTCTCATCCTTTTACTACTCAACGGCTTTGAGTCATCTCCTTCATTCCCTTGGCATTGATTGTTCACATGACTTCCCCGAAACCCTTGACCTACCCATAGATGAGCGTTCTCTAGCTCGCTCCGGTTTCACTTATGTTGATAATGATTGGGTTCGCAATGCTCAAGATCCTCCACAAGATGCTCCGATCGATGCCTCTCGTGCTTCTTCGAGCTCTCACCGTGCTTCCTTTGATTCCTCCTCCATGAATACTCTCATGACTTTCCTAAATGAGAAGTTCACCGCGATGGATAATCGATTCACATCCTTAGAAGATCGCGTCCAAGGCATGGAAAAGAAGATAGACACCATGGCTTCTCGCCAAAACTCCATGGATATCTCTCTTACCGCCTTCCATGGTGCATGGCTAAATCAAAACCGAAGGAATCAACCCTCTCAAGAAGATGAAGAAGAAGATGACGAGGACGATGATGATGAAGAAGGTGACGAGTAGTTCATGCATCTCATCTTAGGGCATTTAGTCTTTTTATTTATGTTATTGCACTCTTGTTTTTAGGATTTGAAGTTTATGCCTTTTATCTATGTTTTTAGGATTTTAAAGTTTGGATTATGATGATTGCTTTGAAGTTTATGCATTTGAACTATTATGTTTTATTTGAAGTTTATACATTTGAACTCTTATGATTGCTTTAAGTTTAATGAATTATTGTTGCCTTTATGTTGCTATTATCCTTGTATTATATTTGATCTAACAAAAAGGGGGAGAAGAATCATAGAGTCAATAATGTTTTATTTTTGAAAATCTATCTTAAAGTAAGGGGGAGAAAGCTTTTCAAAGTTTCAAAAACTTAAAAATTTATTTATGGTTTTGTTATATAAAAAAGGGGGAGATTGTGAAACCGAAATTGATTTTGATATAACACATAAACTTAAGGACCAATTTACAAAACAATAAATTTTTAAGTACTCTTTAAAGTCTCACTATTGACAAGTATTTTTAAACAAAATAATATCTAAAGACCTGCTCTTAAACATATAAAATTCTCTAAGTCTTTTCTTATGTTTTTCAAGCCTAAGTATACAAAAACGCCCAGGCGTATCGATACCCTTATGCGTATCGATACCCTCTTTGGCTACTGGAATTTTGTTTTTCAAACCAGTATCGATACCCTTTGTGTGTATCGATACCCTCTTTTGCCACTAAAATTTTAATAGAGTTACCGTACCGATACACCTTGCAACCGTATCGATACGATATTCATCTGGGCAACTATTTTCATGAAACCGTACCGATACGCCTTGCAACCGTATCGATACGATAAGCACATCTTTGAAAAATCTGAGCATTTAATTATTTGACCGTTACTTGTCAGTTGGTTGGTTTCCCAATTTTTAAAAGACCGTTATACCATACTGATACGCTTGGTATGCGTATCGATACGCTTTTTATGTAAACATGACTTGGGATTCCAGTGAGCAAAAACCGTATCGATACGGCCTACCGTACCGATACGCCCCTTAAAACCGTACCGGTACGCCTTCTATGCGTATCGATACGCTCTGTTTTCAGGCACAACGGCTCTTTCCTCTTTGATGCAGGTATCGATACTCCCTTCCCGAGTACCGATACGGTATGCTGCAGAGTTGCATTTATTGCGGGAAAAATGTCCACAACGGCTCTATTGATGATCCCAACTACCCAAACGGCTAGAAATCAATGCAAGGGTATAAAAACAAGCTTCAATTGACCAAGCAACAACTATCGAACCCACAAGCAACATCAAAGTAAAAATCCAAACCCTAGTGCTCTTCAAAGTCAAATTCTTGTACCCAACTCTAGTGATTTTAATTGTTATCTTGTATTGTGAGTTTGGGGTGTTTTGAAATTGTATTTGGGTAAACATTTATCCTTTGTGAGGAATTATTTGAGTTTACCAAATCCTTCTCTTTGTAAATTGAGTGGATTAAGCTTTGGGTAGAAAGCTTAATTAATTTGTAAGGTTACCTCCTCATCCAAGAAAAGGGGAAGAATTCAAGTAGTGAATTGGTTGAAAATCTTTAGTGGGAACTAAGGTAGTGGATGTAGAGTTAATTTGGAGAACTTGAACCACTCTAACTACTTGTGTCATCTTTTATTTTTCACTCATTCTTCCCACCAAATTTTTAATTGCCAATTCACCCCCTCTTGGCCATTTGCAATTGTGTGATCAACCCAACAGAAATGTTTTGGCTTTGAGACCATAATAGTAATAATAACTATGATTAATAAAAAAAGTTTACTAAAGGCAAGAAGTATTAACTATACCTCAACTTCGTTAACACGTTAAAATGGCCATTCATGTAGTGTACTATGACACTTTTGACCGTTCAAAAGCACTACATCCTATAACAAACATCTAAATATTATCAAGAGGTCAATCCATATGAATTCCCATGAGTGTCGAAATCTAAGTCTTTCATTTTGTAAGTGCTAATTCACAGAAAGTACAACATAGATTGTGAATGCAAATTCAATGCTCTGAGAATAGTGTGGATCAGATGAGACAAAATATGGAGTATACAATAAATTGTATTGAACTAAAGAAGATTTAATTTTTAGTTTAGTGCTAAGAAACTATATGCATAGATGAACATTGGGAAATTTACCAACAAGGCAACACTTGAACTAAGAGAAGTTGAAACAGGGAACTACATTTAACCCAAGGAGAACGAAGACAATTGGGTTTGACTTAAGAAATTAATCACCAACTTGGTGTGACTTTCAAGGGAAAAGGAAATCGTTACCAAATATCTTATATATTTGCAAGTGTAAATGGGTCAAAATAATGCAGAAGCATTTCCTTGTCTTTTTGTTGCCGAGAGGGAAGAAAGGTAATCAGAATCAGAAAATTGAAATCAAGAATGAAGAAAAAACCCTAAAAACTCTAAAGGATTCAATTAATTAAAAAGAAAACAAAAAAGAAGGAAGAAAGAGAGTACATCGATGCACCAGGGGTCATGAACTTGAGAGGTAAACTGGAAAGTTGTACTTGTGAGAATAAGAGAGATCGCCGGAAGGTGGTCGAATTCCACCGCCATATTTCATTTTCTTGATCATGTACTGAGTGAGTATATATACCCACTGAGTCGGTGATTCTCTTCCAACGGTCAAATCTCTTTTCTTTTCTTTTCTTTTTTATTTTTTATTTTTTTTCTCTTTTAAATAATGCATCGAGATACTATATTTTAAACGGAAAACTCCCCAAATTTGAGTTAAATTTTTTGAATTATTATAGTTGACGGGTTATATTTTATAATTTAAACTTAATTTAAAAAATTTTCAAGCCGAGTTTATGATATTCGAGTTGAGGTATTCAAGATTCTGTTTAAAAAATAAGAAAATAATCTTATCTATTTATTACCGTCATTCAATTATCACTTCGAAAAAAATAAGAAAACAATCTTATCCATTTATTACCGTCATCCAACGATCCAAAAAAGTATAAAAGTAAATATTAGGAAGAGTTGAGAGACTCAACTCGAACTTAAAAACGGATCCACTAATTATTAAAAATTTGGTCTCATTTTTAATAATATTTCCCGCCTGAAATCTTGAAGTGAAAATCCACCCCCGGTCCGCCCCGATCACTCTTGACTCTTTTCAGATTCTCCATTCTCTCCCAAAATTCCTTTGCTACCAAACAATCAAAGAATAAAATTTTAAAACAAAAAACAGATATAGAATTAAGAATGAGGCCACTCAGTGAAAGTTCAAAACAAAAAATAATAGAAAAATTAAAGTTTCAAACACCAAAAACATAAAACTGAACGTAACGGATTTCTGAGAAAATGGAAAAAATAAGCAAAAAAATAAATATAATATATACCAAAAATAAAAAAATTAAACAACAAAACTAAACATATAAAATAGAACCTAAATTTTTGAAATGAACATACAAACATCAGATTGAATGAATAAGTAAAAAATATAGTGAGAAGATAAAGAAAAAAATTGAAAAAAAAAACAGCCGTCTAAACATAAAAAAATAAAACCCAAATTTTTAACAAAAAAACATGAAAGCAACAAAGTATGGAAGTTAAGAAAGAAAAGAAGAAAAGAAGAATGAGAAAGTGAAACAAATTATGAAAGTTCAGAAATAAAAATGAGATGAAAAGGGGAAAGAAAGTGAGAAGAACGGCGGGGGAAGAAAAAAACTAACTAAATAGTATTATATATAGTGGCATTTTTGTAAATATATTAAAATATTATAAATTTATTTGGGTCGGATCGGAGATTTTTAATCTAAATCCGACTGGGACTTCATCTTTCTCAAAACCCGCCCCGAACCCGAATTTTAAAATAAGAAATCCGCCCTTATTGGATCGGGTCGGGTCGAGATCCGTCGGGTACGGGTTAAATTGTCATCCCTAGCCATCGATTGATCATCTCAACGGAAAAGATCTGTAAATGCAACGTGATAGAATTATAGTGTATTATGTGTCAGTGCTATTTAATTAGGTGCAAAAAAATTTAGAGGCTTAAATGATTTTTTTTCTAAAAGTTCAAGGGTTTCTTACACGCTTAAGCTTAACTCTTTAATTAAATTGACATCATGAATTAGTCAAGTATTAAATTAATTTGGAAATATATAAAAATATCTAATAAAAATTAATTTAATATTATTTAATTTTTAATATATTTTTAAATAAAAAAATAAACCCATTATTTAAAAATCTAACATGAAAAAAAGATAAATCTAAATTCAAATTCTTGTATAACCATACACGGATTGATTCCTTCGTAAATAAACATAATGTATTGTTTAAAAAAATAGTCTACAATTAATGTTATGTATTCCTATGTACCACTAATTATGTGTACCGCTATATACCATTAACTATTATAATTATCTCTGAAATTCTAGGGACTGAAAGTGTTATTATCATTTTTAGAATAAAATTTAAAAATAAATTTTATATTAATTTTCAGATTTTTTTTCTTTTTAGGTAAAGTACACAAATTGTAAGTCAACTTTGGTAAACTATTCAATTTAATTGGTAACCAAACTTTCAATTGCTTAAATGTTACCATTAAACTTTTAGTTTTACTCCAAGTTTGTCATTGACTCGTTAACAACTATTAAAAAGGTGATGTGGCGGTTAAAATATTTTGTATAATAATACATTTAGTCCTCCACGTTTGCACATTCAACCAATTGTCATAATTCAAAAAAATAATAAATTTAATCCTCACTATTTACACATTATTTTAATTTGACATTATTTTAATTAAAAACAATTTAACCCTAAACCCTAAGACCAAAACACTAACTAAACCTTAAGACCTAAACTCAAAACCCTAAACCCTTAAACCTTAAGACATTCATGGCTTTGACATCTCATGAAAGATTGCAGGCACGCAATCATGCTACAAGTATGCAAGGGCATGCGCCACATCGAGCACGACATCATAACGAGCCTCCCAGTCGGCTCCTCTTTTACCGCCACCGTGAATGAGCAAACTCAAGCTTCCGTTAGGAAGATAATTGTAAAACAATAGCTTATTTTCAAGTTGGAACCCCAACCAAGAAGCCTAACGATGTTCCATGTCTGATTGAGCATAGTGTCTTGATTTCAGAAGTGAATGCACGGACTCCTCGGATGATCATATCTTCTTCACGACTAGTGTTTCACCGTTTGGAATCTTACCTTGTATACAACCCTGGAACTTCATGTGCCAATCACGATAGTTGAATTTAAGAGTTTAATGGTTTAAGGTTTTGAGTTTAGAGCTTAAGGTTTAGTGTTTAGAGTTTATGGTTAAATTATTTTTAATTAAAACAGTGTCAAATTAAAATAATGTGTAAATAACGAGGGCTAAATTTATTATCTTTTTTCAAATTAGGACAAAATTGTTTGAATGTGCAAATGTGGAGGACTAAATATGTTATTATACAAAATATTTTAACTGTCACGTCACCCTTTTAACGGCTGTTAACGGGTCAGTCACTAATTTGGAGCAAAACTAAAAGTTTAATGGTAACATTGAAGCAATTGAAAGTCAGGTTACCAAATTGAATAATTTACCAAAATTCAGTTACCATTTTTGTATTTTACCCAAAAGAAAAAAATCTGAAAAAAGTAATATAAAATTTATTTTTTAGATTTTATTTAAAAATGGATAATAACACTTTCGGGCCCTATAATTTCAAAAATAATTAAAATACTTAATTGTATATAACGATACACATGATTAATAATACATAGCGGTACATGGTGTTTATTGTAGAATTGTACTTTTAAAAAAATATTTATTTCAACCAAATGAATTGATTGGCTGGATAATATGTATAATAATTCAAAATCTAATTGCACAGATAGGTGAATGAATTCAGTGAGATACGTGTGAGTAAAATTCGACTTTAAATTATTATTTTTTTCAAAATTGACATGAAAAAAATTCAACTTTGTTTATTTGAATCATAATTTTGTAAACTCGATTCGATTTTTTTCTAAATAAAGTGAGTAATAAAATGAGACCAAATTTTTAGTAATTAGTGGATCAGTTTTTAAGTTCGAGTCGAGTCCCTCAACTCCTCATGATATTTACTTTTACACATTTTTTAGATCGTTGGATGATGGTAATAAATGGTTAAGATTATTTTCTTCTTTTTTTCAAGCGATAATCTTCACATTTTCTATTGTTAATCTCATCCATTCATTTACATTCATCCAACGGTCAAAAAATGGTGTAAAACTATCAAGTTTTACCTAGTGTAAGAGGATTCTCTCTATATATATATATCTATATATCTATGTATATCTATCGTATAAGGTTATAGAAAGCCATTTAAATTAGAAACAATTAATACCATAACATTATAAATATGGGTTTGTCTAACCTATGCATACATGCATAGTTTAAGGGTCATTTAAAAGCCTTCATTAAATACAAGATTCTATTTGAAAAATCACAATCATTCAATGTATTACAAAACCCTACAGATTCTAGTGAAAAAACATTAATTCAATGTAGTAAACCCTAAACCATAAATCCAAACCCCTAAAACCATAATCTTAGACCATAACCCTAAATTGTAGCCTAAACCCTAAAACCATTACCCTAACACTAAACCATAAACCCTAAACATAAACCTGACCCATAAAACCCTAACACTAAACCCTAAAACCATAAAGCATAAACTTTAAACCCTAAACCCTAAATCATACACCTTAAACCATAAAATTATAAACCCTAAACCTTACCCATAAACCCTAAAACTATAAATCCTAAACCTTAAACCATAAACTCTAAAACCCTGACCCAAAACCCTCATATATTAACTGAGAATTTTTTTCAATAGAATCTTTTAGGGTTTTGTAATACATTAAATGATTGTGTTTTTTTTTCAGATAGAATCTTTGTATTTAATGAAGGCTCTTAAATGACCCTTAACCTATGCATGTATGCATAGGTTAGAAAAAGCCTATAGATATTTATAATTAAATTTGAATAGAATCTTGAATACCTCGACTCGAATTTCATAAACTCGGCTTGAGAAAATTTCAAATTAAGTTTAAATTATAAAATATAACCCGTCAACTAGAATAAGTCAAAATTTTTAACTCAATTCGATTGAATACCCTGACTTAACTCCGCTTGAAATATTATGCAGCTTACATTTATTAGTCGAACCAGAAAACGTCGAATTTGGAGCAAAAATAAAAGTTTAATGGTAACATTGAAGGCTGAAGCAATTGAAAGTTTGGTTACCAAATTGAATAGTTTACCAAAGTTCAGTTACCATTTGTGTACTTTATCTTAAAAGGAAAAGTAAAAAAAAAGTAATATAAAATTTTTTTTTTTAGATTTTATTCTAAAAAGGGATAATAACACTTCCGGTCCTATGACTTCAAAAATAATTAAAATAGTCAATGGTACATAGCGGTACACGTGATTAGTAGTACATAGCGATATATAGCGTTTATTGTAGAATTTGTATTTAGATTTTATCTTTTTTCTTGTTAGATTTTTAAATAATGGGTTTTAATTATTTTATTTAAAATTATATTAAAAATAAAATAATATTAAATTAATTTTTATTAGTTATTTTTTTTATCTTTTTCCAAATTAATTTAATACTTGACTAATTCATGATATCAATTTAATTAAAGATTTAAGGCTTAAGCGTGTAACAAACCCTTGACCTTTTGAAAGAAAAAAAAAATCACTTAAGCCTATGCACTTTTTTGCACCCAATTAAATCTTTGAACAAAAAAATTTTGACCTTTAAATACTACTTACGCATGATACACTACCGTTCTATCACATTGCATTTACAGATCTTTTCAAAATATAGTATTTTTTTAAAATTTTATATGTTTTCTAGCATTTTTAGAACTTTTAAAGAATTTTATATGTCAAGTGGAAACACTGTAACACGAAGCGCTACACCAATATATGCAAAAAAACTGTAAAGATTTTGTAATAACAAAATTTTGATTTTTTTAAAATTGATTTTGAAATTAAAAATAGAGTCGTCTTCGTTTATCGGTGACGAGAATCGCTGCCTCTAGTGGCCGGAGGACGTCAAAATACACCAAACGATTCAACTTACAATTGCGAGCGCCAATCCACCCTTTGTTTTCCCTAGGAACTAACTTAGGTTAGGGATGGCAGATGGGTATAGTTTCGCACTGCACCTGCCCCAGTTGGGGTGGGAATGGGTATGAGTTTGGTGGGTAGTGGGCGAGTGTGGATGTAAAAAGTCATACCCGTCATGGGTAATGGGTAGGTGATGGGTTTGAGACCTTACCCGCATCGTATCCGCCCGCCCGCTAACTACCCACCATATGAATTTTGGACCATTTATGTGTGTAGACTTTGATTATGCCTTTTATTATGGTGTTTTATGTACTAAAATTGTAGTTTGTTTTAAAATCCATGTTAATCCTTAAGTTTTTAGACTTTGAACTTAATTAATTTAGTTTGAAAAAATGATGGTTTATAACCGAGCTTGAATTTATTATTTAAGACCGAGCTTGAATTAATCAGGTTATATACATGGTAGTGATTCCAAACGGTGAAACACTAGCAGTGAAGAAGATATGGTCATCCGAGGAATCCGGTACATTCACTTCTAAAATCGAAACACTAGGCTCAATTAGACATAGGAACATCACTAGGCTTCTTGGCTGGGGTTCCAACTTGAAAATGAAGCTACTGTTTTACAATTATCTTCCTAACGGAAGCTTGAGTTCGCTCATTCACGGTGGTGGCAAGGGAGGAGCCGAGTGGGAGGCTCGTTATGATGTCGTGCTCGACGTGGCGCATGCCCTTGCATACTTGGACATAAAGAATATATCTAAAATCTTAAGTTTCATATAGGTTTAAATTGGTCCTAATTGGGTAATCATAGTTTCTAATAGATTAATTAGATTTGTGCATTGCTTGTTCTTTATTTCCAGGTCTAATAACATCGCTTATTACAAGAAATTATAGTGTCGACTACCGTATAGTTCATCGGTAGCACACTCCGACCCGGTTCTCGACTAGGCTGGAAAGGGGGTGTTACAAGAACAGTAGCACTTTCTTGCTCAAAGCCAAGATCAGAAAGCAAATTTCTCAACCAAATCGCTTGATTTGCAGCAGCAGCAACAATGTATACAACTTATGCAGTCAATTGAGCCAAAACTTGTTACTTCTTTAAGCTGCAACAGATTGCACCTAAGACAAGTTTAAAAACATATTCGGATGTACTCTTCATATCATCCAAACTCCCTGCCCAATCACTATCAAAATATCCAGTTAAAATCACACTACCCATATTCAAATAACTCAACCCTTCACCTATTGTACTCTTCACAAATCTAAGAACCCTTTTAGCAACTCCTAGATGAACATCAGTAGGTGAACTCAAAAACCTTGATAACAATGTTGTAGGAAACATTAATTCAGGTCGTGCAACTGTCAAGTATAGTAAGCTTCCAACAATGCTTCTGAAAATAGAAGGATCACAGAGTTTCTCACCATCGTTTTTGGATAATTTCAAGTTTAAAGGCAATGGTGAATCAACTCCCTTGCAAGATTCCAACTTAAATTTCCTTAGAACATCTGAAGCACACTTCTTTTGTGAAATGAAGATACCAGCCTTGCTTTGATTAATTTCCATCCCATGAAAGTAGCTCATCAAGCCAAGATCAGACATCTCAAATTCTTTTTGCATACTCAATTTGAATTCTGAAACAACTTTTCCATTGCTTCCCATCACTAACAAATCATCAACATATAGAGAAACAATAAGAAAATAAACATTCTCATATTTCTTAAGATACAAAGTAGCTTCATTAACGCTCCTTTAAAAATCCAACTTCCGCAAATAAGAATCAATTTTGTAGTACCAAGCTCTTGGTGCTTGTTTTAGGCCATAAAGTGCCCTCTTAAGATTGTACACTTGATTTTCTTTTCCTGGAACCATAAAACCTTCAGGTTGGCGAACATAGATATCTTCTTCAAGCTCTACATTCAAGAAAGCTGACTTTACATCCAAATGAAACACATTCCAGCCTAATTGACCAACAATAACAATAAGTAATCTTATGGTGTCGAGTCTAGCAAAAGGTGCAAATGTGTCACCGTAGTCAACTCCACCTATTTGTGCATACCCCTTTACAACCAATCTAGCTTTATGCTTAAACACAGAGCAATCAGGATTGAACTTGGTTCTATACACCCACTTCACACATATAGCATGCTTTTACCATTTTTCTCAATTGCAGAAATCTCTGGCTTCATTCATCAATCCTTTCAGGTACTTTCGTAGCATCATCAATGTAACACCCCAATTTTAGGCCCGGGAGTTATCGGTTTTTATCTAGGATTAGTTTCGGGTTAAATTTAAATTAAAGAACTGTTTTTTATAAAAGTTCTCAATAATTACGATAACATTATTAATGAAAATTTTAAGAGGGTTTTGAAAATCAAAACCACTCATCTCCTTCCAAAAACCATATTCTCTCATCTTCTTCTCCCTTCCTCCATTGAAGACCCTTGAAGGTAAATCATCTTTTTCTTTTCCTTGTTTTACTTAAATTTAACTTAAATTAAAGTTGGATTTGCAAAACCCATTAATTCCCAACCTTGAAATTTCAAGATTTATGAAAAGTAGGGATTTTGGGTGAAATCCCATATGGGTCTTTTAGGGCAGTGTTTTCGGGTGTTTTTAAAGTTTATTTTGAAGTCATAACATGTTAAAAAGGTTGCTTAATTATAGTATACCCGAAACTAGTCTTAAGGGTGAGTTTTAGAAGTGAAATAAGTGAGTTTTTGGCTTGATTTTATGGTAAAAAGAGGGCTGGAAGTATGTGGACCTTGGATAGGTGTTTTTAGATGTTATTTGATGATTTTTGAGTGGTGATAGTGCTGGTTTGATTGGATTCCCGAAACCATTGCTGTAGGTGATTTTTAGAAGTGGAAAATAAGAGTTTTTAAGGTGTTTATGTGGGGAAATGAAGGGCTGATGGTTGTACAGCCTTCGGGTGATATTTTAGACATGTTTTGGAGTGTTTTAAGTGTTTAAATTGAGGGGTAATGGCTAGGTTTTTCTGGAGTACGAAAATGAGAATATTTGGGAGGAATTCAGCTTTGAAATGTGTTGAAAAAATATTGTGGAATTGTGAGCTGATGTATAACAGTAAATTTGTGGTTGATTAAGAGGTTAATACATTGTTTTTGATTGGTTAGAAACAGTGTATTTGGACTTGGGTGGTTCAGACGCGGTCCCGAAAAGTTTGAAAGCTTGAAACGACCTTGTGGTTTGCATTGGTGTGTGAATGGTGAGTGGAAATGTTTTTAAGCAATGTTTTGGTTCAAAGATGGTTTCGAAAGAGTTTAGATTGAGCTTGAAAGGTCAATCTAAACTCAAGAGTAAGTTGATGTGTATCGCCTATTTAAATTCCCCTTTTACCGTTTGTTTTTCATTACTTGAGGTGATAACTTGTTATGCATGAAATTCAATACCTTGGAAGGAAGCATGTTGTTTGTTATTATGTTGTTGATCATGCATGATGAAATCAATGGTGTTGTTGATATGCCTTGTAAAGTATATGTAAGTTTGTGCATAATTGTGGATTTTGTTGCAAGGTGTTTTTGGTCATGCATGATATAGTGTATCCATGTTGCATGATGGTGATTTGTATATCGTATTGCATGATTGGTGGAATCATGGTGAGTACATGCAACGCATGGAATGTTGTGGTGAGTACGTGCTAGGTACGAATGCGGTAAGAGGTAAATTTTGAGCTATTAATATTGATGTTTTGGTTAACTATTGGCACTAGTATGTCTTGGGGTACAAATGATTGATTATTAGGATGAGAGTGTGCACACGGTTGAGTCAAATTCGCGCGTGGCCTTGGTGGTGTATAGTCATCAAGGAGGAGTACGATGATGTAATATTCCACCGGAAAATATATATTATTCGGTGATGAGTGGAATCCCATCGATGATGCGTGATGATGAGTGGAATCCCATCCGCAAGGACCGGTGATGAGTGTAATCCCACCGAAGGTGATGTTGTTGAGTACGTTGGATGAAAGTTCCAACGGAAGTTATCCGCGTATCTGAGTACACTTACTAGTTGCCAATATGATTCACATTTATGTGGTTGATGTTGTGAGATGAATGTTAACATATTTATGTTGAGCATAACATGAAGTATGATGCCATGCTATATGTTTTTGTGTTTGAGTTATCGTAAGTTGCTATGATGTTTTTGGAGGGACATGATATATAATGCCTTTATGCATACCATGAAGTGTGATGCCGTGATAAATGTCTATGTTGTTGACTTATGGTTGATCTTGTGAGTTAGTAAGAGGATTATGTCGTTGGATGAACTGTATGTGTTGGCTTTTGTTTTAAAGGAAGCTTTGAACTCTGTATTGTCTTTGTTATGTTTTCGAGCTCCGTTCACTAAGCTTTATGCTTACGCTCTCATTTTCTGACAATGCAGATCATTAGCGTGGAGTTAGCAAGGAGCAAGAAAAATGCGTACAAGCGTGTGATAGTTTGCTCAAGTTTGGTTTGGTAAATAATGTAGTAGTTTAGCAATGGGAAATGCTACGTGTTGTAGGAGCGTGTATCTAGACTCCTTTGTGTTGGCTTTATGTTGTTAATTCTTGTGTTGATGGATTTGTAAACCATGTTTAAGTTGAATGCCTAAGTGTTTGTATGGAAAGCTTATAACCATGTTCTTTGAGATGCTTATGCTTTTGTGTTGAAGTTTGTAAGCCATGTCTTTTGAATGCTTATGCTTGTAGTGAAGGCATGTAAATCTTGTTATGCATGTATTTTGTGGATGCTTGTTCTTTTTAAATGGTTAGCCTTGGATGTATGTTCTTTTGAATGGATGATCTTGAATGTATGTTAAGTGTTGGATCATGATTGAAGTAGGGTGAAATGCCTCTAGAGTATGTCCATGCATGCTGTATGCTTGTCTTGGTGTTTGATGCTCTGTTGATTGTTTAAATTGTTCCGGATGCTTATACATGGTTGCCTAGTGTTGTATGAGAGTTGGTATGCTGTTAGTCAAGTCGTTAAATGCATCTAGAGTTAAGTTCTTGTGCATTTTGCAGCTAAATCGAGGCTTGCAGTGCAGAGCATATCGATACGCCCAAGGGCCGTATCGATACGGTTCTACCCTTTGTGCCTCAGTTTAAGCTCAGCGTACCGGTACACGAGGGTGTATCGATACACCAAAAGCTCTCTGGAAATCTGAGAAATTGACGAGATTTTGGCGTATCGGTACGGGTCTTTGATGTTTGACCTTGAGAAGTTGACCGTTGAGGGCGTATCGGTATGGTCTACCAGCGTATCGATACGGTCTTCCTGGGTTGACTTGGGGGTGTTGACCAAGTCCAGGCGTATCGATACTGTCCTCTAGAGTATCGATACGGCCTGTTGTAAAGGTTAAAATGGGTTGTTTAATTGCTTGTTTTGTATGTTTGTTATCCGTATGTCATTTCCGCTGCGTGTCCTAACACATAGGATGTCTTAAAGCATTTAGACAAGATAATGTTAAAAGAAAAAAAATTAGGGTTGCTAACCGAGGTGGGGCCTTAACGGGTTTCACTTTGGTTTTCCCCGTGTAACCTACTTGGACTGGTCAGTCGTCCAGACCGGGACAAGGGGGTTACAATCAAAACTTGTTGGTTCAACAAAGACAAAATTGCACCTCTCATACACACTTGCTAAGGATATGGTTTTGATAACCTCTTCGTCAATTGTGTCTGCTACATCAAACCAATCACTAGAGTCTTCATTCTCGGCATCTTCAATTATAACAAGCTCTTCAGGGATCGAACTCAAATTGTGTTTTTGCACATCATTTTTCTCGCAATTCCAGTAAGAATCTTCATAAAATATGACATCTCTACTCACCACAATCTTCTTGCTTTCCAAATTGTAAATTCTCTACCCCTTGGATTGAGAAGAATAACCAATGAAGATACCTTTCCAAGTCCTTTCATCTAACTTGGATCTCATATTAGCAAGTATATGGCTGAAACAAATTGACCCAAACGCTATAAGGTGTTTCATAGACGGCATAGACCCAGACCAAGCTTCAAAAGGATTTTTTTTTCCATCCACAGCTTTAGTTGTTAACCTATTCAACAAATAAACAGAGGTAGCTACAGCTTCTGCCCAGAACAATTTTGGAAGATGTTTTTCAAACAACATACATCTTGCCATCTTCAGAACAGTTCTATTCCTCCTTTCACATACTCCATTTTGTTGAGGAGTACGAGGAACAATAAGCTAATGATGAATCCCGGAGTTTCTACAAAAATCATTGAACTCATTGGATATATATTCTCCACCGTTGTCTGTTCTCAAGACCTTCAACTTACAATCACTTTGATTTTCAGCAAACTTCTTGAATTCTTTGAATGTTGACAACACACTCAGCTTAGACTTCAAGAAATACACCCAACATATCCTTGTCAAATCATCAATAAACAACAGAAAATACTTGCTGCCATTCATAGAAGAAGTCTTCATAGGACCACACAAATTAGAGTGAACCAACTCTAATTTCATATTAGCTCTCTTCACACCATCAAGAGAAAATGGCAACCTACATGACTTTCCAAGTTGACAACTATCACACTTATCATCAGAAATATTCAGCTTAGGAAAATATGTCACAAAATCATTTGACTACATATACTTTAAAGTTCTAAGGTTAAAATGACCCAACCTTTTATGCCAAAGAAAACTAACATCATGACTTTGCAAAGTACACATGTTTACAAACAACATCAAGCTTCAAATAAAAGTTATTATTCTTCATTTTCAGCTCATCAAACTTAGAACCAGAAACATCAAATATGCAACAAACATCACCATTAAACAGAACACTAAAGTCATTTTTAACCATTTGAGGAATACTCAATAGACTTTGATCTAAATCAGGAATAAAAAAAAAACATTGTAGATAGTCTTTTTACCTTCTATTGTATTCATAAAAATCGAGCCCTTTCCTTGAACCTGGAGTGTAGCACCATTTCCCACATTCACACTTGTTTTAAAGGACTTATCAAGTGAGTTGAAGTATGCAGCCACCGATGTCATATGACTGGTACACCCACTATCCACAAGCCAAACAGAGTTATGAGATGGTTCAGCAACACGAGAAACCATGAACAAATGCTCATCCTGTTTTTGGTTCTCTTTACTTGCATTTGCTTGTTGTTGAGGTTGCTTCTTTGCTTATTTCTTGTTAGTCCAGCAAAACTTATCAGTATGGTCAGGCTTACAACAAAAGGTACACTGAAATTTGGACTTGTCTTTCTCCTAAAATCGACAATATTTTTCAGCATGATTTTTCTTCTTACAAATAGGACATGGCAAAAACTTTCCATTCAGACCACTAGCAGAAGAAAGAAAAGCTTTGCTCTTGTTTGAGCTTTCAGATTTTTTTACGAAATTTTTGAACTTTACTCCTTTATGAGTAACAAGAAAAGCACCTTCACTTGCCTCAAAAGCTCTCATAGAAACTCTTTGTTCTTGTGCTTCTAACTTGCTAACAAGATCAACAATGGTTAGGCTCGTCATGTCACAAGATTCCTCAATAGCTGAATTTTTTGCTTCAAATCTTTGAGGAACACTTATCATGACTTTTTAAACCCACCTTTCCATCAAGTAAGTCTTCACCATAAAGCTGAATTTGATTCACAATATCCATCAGCATGTTTGAGAAATCTTTAATCAACTCATCCTTCTTCATTTGTAGCATAGCAAACTCTCTTTTCAGAGTTAAAAGCTTTGTTTTTTTCACTCTATCATCTTCTTCATGTATTTTTTTGAGTTTATCCCAAACACCCTTGAGAGTTTCAAGATCCATAATGCTAGTAAAAACGTTATCTGCTAGCCCGGAGTGAATACATATTAAAGCTCTATCATTCTTTAACATTTCTTCATCATAAGCTTTGAGCTGAGCAAGAGTGTGGTTTGCTCTCAATGTTGGTGGTTCTTCATCGGTTTCAACAACCTTCCACAAGCCAAGAGATCTCAAATAGACTTTCATATTTACTGCCCAAACATAATAATAAGTTCATGTAAAAATAAAAACACATGTTGAAGGAGTACTTGAAGAAGCCATTTAAAAAACACTCAAAGAAACTCTCAAGCTCTCAAACTCACAGTGTTTCACTCACACAAGAAATAGTAATAGAACCTCACGACCCTCAAGAAGAAGCTCTGATTACCATTATTGGTGTATGCAGAAAAATTTAAAAAAAAAACAGTTGGTGACCAATAAACCCAGTTGGTGTCTACAGAAAACCAGTTTTGAACAAGAAAACTTATTGCAGTTATGCAAAAACTAGTTTCGATCAAGAAAACCAATTGCAGTTTTGCAGAAAATAATTTTTAAATATGTGCTGCAAAAATAACGATTTTGGAGAGGAAGATAGAACATGAAAAGGTTGCATCAAGCTCACATTATTTTCTACTTCAGTACAACCCACTTAAAAGAATTACAAAAAGCTAAATTGACAGTTGTCTACTTACTAAAGTAAATAAACTAATAAAAGCCTAGAAAGTAGTTAGTAATTATCATTACTACTGACACACACAAAGTAAAACTGATTATCTAGTATCAGACTCAATACATCAACACAAACATTGTCAAAAATTATTTTCCTTCAACAAGTTTTGTTTCTAAGGGTGCACGTATATCAACTATTTTCTTATTCATCTAACTCTTCTAAACCCTTCCACTTTCAAAAATAAAAAACTCTTCTAAACCTTATCCAAATCCTCTTGTTTTTTCTACAAATCAAGCCTTATCAACACCTTTTCTTGCTCCATTTCATTTGATTTCGATCAAAGCAAAATTATTTATCAAAACACTAATTTATATTAAATGAGAATTTTAGGGTTTAGTTTTCATAAACGTTTCATGGATTAGCATCTCATGTCCATAACATTCTTTTTTAACATCATATTATGGTCCTTCTCAATCCAAAATGATTTTTGTACAAAAATTATCAGTTTTCAAAAATTTTAAAGAATTTATAACTTAGCTTGGATATTATTGATATTAGTGTTGAATTGAGCTGTTGATAACTACAATATATTGTTGTCTTTGTTATAAGAGTATTATCCATTCCCTAATCAACTTGTTCTATTATTTTTCAATTTTAAGTGCTCACTAGGTGTGTGTAAAAATTCATTTGTTTTCAATGACTCACAAATGTGCTAGGACCGTTGAATCTTCAAACTCACCTTTTGGTGAATGATGTTTTAGAAGCAAAAAAAAAATCCAATTTTTAATGATTATAATAGGTCAATTCGTCATGAACATGTTCTTGACATGAATTTCATGTTTATCCCTACTTATAATTTTACTTTTCTCTCTACTTTTGTCACTTGAAAATGGATTGATTATTTGAAAATCGAACCTAGCATATTTCAAAAACTTGTTCGAGTCTTTTTCAATAATGACTCTTTTGAGTGCGAGTCAAATTTGAATAAAGATGTCATGTGTATCAATTCTTATGTTATGGGTAAGAATCTCTATATATATTTAAGAAACAATTACAAATGATATAGGTGTTTAAAATAGTGAACCTTTTGATGTGGAGAACATTCCTATCCCTCATGTCATAAATAATAGCCCCATTCATCTTGATTGTGAAGAGATTGTTTCATTTTATTATAAATTTGAATAAAGATGTCAAATGTATTAATTTTCATGTTATGGGTAGAATCTATATCTCTCTCTAGAAACAATTACAAATGATATAGGTGTTATAAATAGTGGCCCTTTTGATGAGGAGAACATTCCTATTCCTCATGTCATAAATAATAGCTCCATTCATCTTGGTTGTGAAGAGATTGTTTCACTTTATTGTTGCTTGGTTTTTTCGCCCTTCGGTTGGAAAATCATCCAAAATCCGAGACATTAATTATTGGTAGATTCACAAATATCGAACTAGTTCCTGCACAAACATTGTCAAAATCATTTTCCTTCAATTAGTTTCGTTTCTCTAAGGGTGCAAGCATATCAACTTCTCTTCCATATGCTTGTGTCCGTAGTCACATCTTTAGGAATAATGAAGTTGATTTCTCTCTTGACTCAGTTGTCCCTTTATCCTATAATATTGACATTCATTCAACTCATAAATGCGAATACATGTTTTGTATCAATCGTTAGATAGATAAAGATGAGAATGCTGATGAAGATGATGGCGCAAATTCTCAAGAAGGGGAATAAGATTTTGGCGAATTTCATAACTTATAATTCTTCTCCTCGAGAGGATATTTTTATGAATTCACTTCTCGAATACATGTTTAATTTTCGTGAGCATATTATTCTTATTTGGGTGAGATTCGCGAGGAAATAACCTCCATACATGAAGAATTTCGTTCCGTCTATACGGATGAACATGATTATAATGTTGACATTATAAGTTGTTACTAGTTTTTGCAGTTAAAGGCTTTGAACATGTTTGCTTTCATACTTAGAACTTGCACATGCTTGATGAATTATAAGTTATGGATTTTAAACAATTTTATTGCGTTGATTATTATTTTCTTCTTATTAAATGAACAATGGTATGTATAGGTTCTTATAAGCCATTTTGTTGTTTGAGCAGGACAAGTATTGTGATATATGCGGAGATGATCTTGAAATTCTATTTGGAGTAATTGTTATTTTTGGTAAATCGGATGATAGCTTAATGGCTTCCTCAGTAAGAAGAAACTTCACTACCCAAATTGCATAAGCTTGTTTTATTTTCTTTAAGTATGTCTCTGGCATTTGTGTCCAATTAAAAACCACGTCACATGTCAAAAAAAATAGAGATGTAAATTAAAAACCACGTCATAAGTTTGCATAAATAGTAACAATTTATCTTGAAGTAGCGATAGTGTTTGATCTTGGTAGCATCATTTTGGATCCAGATGTTGAAGATTTGAGTTAGAGATGTAAGGACTTGTGGGGGAAAAAGGATTTTAGAAATTAAAAAATAGAGATTGTTTTTAAATAAAAAAAGGTTAAAGTAAATTAAAAACTACGTCACATGTAAAAAAAAATAACTGGGTGACAATTTTTTTAACAACGGTTTACAATTTGACCTTTAAATGATAACAAAATAAAATGTTAGACACCTAAAATATAACATAATAAAACTCAGATACTTATTTTAATAAAAAAAACTTTAAGTACCTGAAACAGAAAAGAGGTATAGTTTGTACAAACTTTTCCAATTAAATCTAACAACTGAGTTAATATTTGATTAGCGAGTGACATTAACTCAATTAAACTTTAAATATATATTTATTTATGTTTATATAAAGGGTTTTATTTTGATGCACAAGCTGTGTAAATTTTTTTTACACAACCCTTTTATAAAATTTAAAATTTAAATCACAAACCTAGCAACCTAAACCCTAAGCCCTAAACCCTAAACTCTAAATTCTAACCATAAACCTTAAATTATATACCCTACATACTAAACCCCTAAACCCTAACCTAAAATCTTAAACTCTAAACCCTAAAATTAAAGTGCATCAAAGTATTTTCCTTATATAAAAGCTTTACAACCGTTAAAACAAGTGAATTAAGATTGACTAACGGTTGTATTTAATTTTTTTTTTTCTAAAACAACACTCATCAAGTCAGCTGTTTGAGAAAAAGTAGAGAAATCTAAAACAAATGAAAATATTCAGATCTTAAATATATGCCAATACACTTACAGTCTTATTACCTTCTTTTCTTCGCTAAAGGACTTACAGTTGTCAGTTGATTACCTAGTCATCTCCTTTCTTACATGCTCAATGGTTGATACGAGATTTATATTGAATTTTCAGTAACCGACTACTCTCCACAAATGGCAGTGTTGAAGACAAATTATATACACAGACCAATGAATGTAAGAATTGAAGTGAAGGCAGCAAATGAAGGATATATATGCACTTATTAACATGACAAACTGGCAATGGTTTCACTCCTTACCTTGACCTTCAACGCCATTTGCATCCTTATCATTTCGCCCATCAGCGTTACTGATCTTTCCCTGTTTCATTCAATAAGTCATTAACAATCTTAGTAAATCATACCGACTTCAACTTCAAAAGTAAATTATTATGATGCTTCATAACAAACAAATTTTGACAGAAAACACTGACAATGTCACCATATAAGTACAAGTACTAAATCTCAAACTCTACAAAAGTAGAGGACCGAAGGATAAAATCCAGTTAAAATGAGAAGGACACATTTCTCTAGATTGATTGTTTCTTACTTGCCATGTTACTCTAGTTCTTTATTTTCTTTAAGTATGTCTCTGGCATTTGTGTCCAATAAATTTGGGACATGAATATGGAGATATGATCTTCCAAATGTACAATTTTTCTTAAAAGAAAACTGAACATACTTCCATTGAACTCATACTCTCATATAAATTCGAAGTAACATAGCCTAGTTGTTCCGATTGTAAAGCCAGCACAGTAGTTTAATAAAGCAGAATAATCATCTGATCATCCCACAACTATAATGAAAATTAACCTTGAACCTGTCACGCCAGTTAAGTACAAATGGTCGAGCAAGTAAATTAATCGTGCTGGAGGGTATCTCTTGTTGGAGCTCCTGATTCTTGTGCGGTGGTGAATCTGGCTGAGATAATCTGCAAGCCAATATTTATTAGCGGGCGATCAATTCAAAAGGATGATGAGCTCAAAAAATAAAACAGAGGCTCATAATATCTTTTACATGTAAATAATGGGCTGAAGGCTAAAGCCCTTTTTTCCTTCCAGTTACTTATTAAGTTGTTGGTGGAAAGAGGGTAGATGATGGAAAGGGAAATTAAAAATAATAAGTGATGAAAAGAACAAAGATTTTGAAAGGCTTTGCAAAGAGAGAGAGAGCAATTTATTGTCCCCGTAACGTTGAAAGAACGGAAAATTCTAGGATGAGACACTTTTAAGGTACAACTAAAATGAGGTAGATCTACACGAATTCTTATTCGGTTGGTAATAATTTGTGTATTTACACAAATTTTTAGATTTGGGTAAGAATTTAGGTTATAATATAAAAATTTGTGTATTTACACAAATTCTTACCTAAGGTAAAATTTACACAAATTCTTACCTAAATCAAAATTTACACAAATTCTTACTCAGTTGGTAATAATTTATATAGTTACACAAATTCTTACAATCTACATAAATTCTTACCATTTGGTTAAAAATTTAAGTTATAATATAAGAATTTGTGTATTTACACAAATTCTTACCTAAGGTAAAATCTACACGAATTCTTACACAGGTGATAAAAATTTATGTAGTTACACAAATTTTTACCTAGTTAGTAAGAATTTCGGTCTTACTTAAATTATTACTCAGTCCTAAGCTGCCTCATTTTAGCCTGACTTTAAGCTGCCTCACCTTAAAATTTCCCAGAAAGAACTGATCGGTTGGACTCTGGATTTTAATTCAACTGGTTGAATCATCTGATTCAATCATCTTGAAATTATTTATACCAAATCAGTAAAAATTAACATTTTCAAAAATTAAGGAAAAGAAAAGAAAAGAAAACCCAAACAATTATGATATTTTATATTTACAAAAACAAAATTTGAAAAATAACCAAAATATAAGGATAATTATTTAATAAACCGGCGGGTGCAAACTAAAAGTTTTCACAAGCACCTTAATTTTAGGGTTTAGGGACTTAATTTAGGGTGTAAGATTTAAGGGTTTAAGTTTAGTAGTTTACAATTTAGTGACTTTGAATAGAATTTAAGGTTTAGGGTTAAAATTTAGGTTTTATAAGATAAAAACTAAATCCTTAACATATTACCCTAATACCTAAACCCTAACATCTAAACCCTAAATCTTAAATTCTAACTATCAACCCTAAATTCTAAATTCCTACGCCTAACCCCACGAACCCTACACCCTAAACCAAGTCTCTAAACCCTAAAACTAAAGCGCTTGTGGAAACTAAAAGTTTCTACCGCCAGTATGTTAGATATAAATCCAAATGTAATGGGAAACCCTGATTTTTCTGTTTTAAGAAATCAAAATTAATTGAAAAAAAAAAAGCTCTTTAAAAAAATCAAGTTGTACCAGTCTACCAGATTTACTGGTTTTTAACCGGTTTCAGGTGGTTCTCTCATCTTTAAGTTCTATATAGAATTGACCAATCTGGTCCGGATTTTTCATCCGCGGAAAAATGTTATTTTACCCTAGCTTAAAAGATTTGAAATTGGGAATGTCAACTACACACCGTGGAGAAAGAGATGGTTGAGCTTTACTTTGTCCAGACTGGTACTGTAAGGTAGCCTCTAACATTGATTCTGCCATTACCACTCTTTTCTCCATTTCAGCAAGTTTAGCAATTGCCTCTTCGTACTTTTCCTGCATTAAAGTAAAACTTGATGCCAAGAGCAGAGATGGTACGAAGAAAAATGTTACAAGTACTCAAATCAATGTTAGTTTCCTCAATAATGTAAGTTTGATGGAAAATTTATTATGGAGAAAAGGAAATTAGCATGTTTTTCCAAATTTTCCATGCTAGAGTACATATCCCAGTGTTTGGTTAATAATCACTTAACTTAAGCGGTGTTATTTTCCATGAAAGCAGCAGATGCTTTAAAGATATTTGTTCCCTGCCTGCAGTACTTAGTAAAAGATGATTTGTTTATAGTTTTGAAACCATTGACATAAAGCCAAATGAAATACTATTACTACTATTCAGGATCGAAAGAAAAAATAGAGAATATTTACCGACAAAAATCACATGAAAAAACAAGAGATTTTGATCACACTGAGTACCTGAAGAACTTCCACGGAATATCTTTGTTCAGCTGCATCTTGTTCAGCAAACATACGAGCATCTTCTGTTTCCTTTTGGTCTTGCTCCACACGCATTAGGACCTATGAAATTCATAACAGATCTCATTATCAATAAAGACTGTATATCAAGAGAAGAAGATAATCTTCAAACTCGTGAACATGAGAAAAACAAATCAAACCTTGAGCATTGCATTTTCTTGTTCAAGCTTCTCAGAGAGTGCCTTACGAAGCTCACCAACTTCTTGCTCCAATTTCTCCACCTAAAGATGAAAAACAGATGTTCAGTACACAATTTATTCATCTGAAGAAAACAACTAACAACTTTCAAGTTAGAAAACCACATCATCAAAACATATAAGTAATTAGCCAACTGCCCTGTGACAGTAATGATTCGGGTGTGGGTCATGAAAACCAGAAACACAGGTTTTTTTAGACAGTTCAGGTAATAACATTAATCAAATTGTATATTAAAGTAGCTAAAGATAGAATGCACATTGAGAATCTAACATAGCCAGTTAAAAGCAAGCAAATTATGTTGGATTGATGGGAATGACATAGTTTATTAGTTATATTAAGAATAAATTAGTGGTGGACTGTAACTTTTAGCAAATTGAACAATATTAATGTCAGCGGAACTGCCACTTTTGAAGATATTCCGATTTACCCTAGCACTTAATTGACGTCGGTTGTCCTGCTTAATCATCTCCATCAAAGCCGTCTCTAGTGCCTCAGACCTGACACAAGTGAAGAAGTCAATGTCACATTTGCCGTGGGATTTTTGGGGAGAAGATAGAAGATTATTTCAAATTAAATCACACATAAATTCAAGCATAAAATGCTATTATATAGTCAGATATATCCAATTCATAAAACATAATGGCACAGCAAAGATATCGACCATGTATAAAAGAGGTAAGAGCAAGTGAGTAACAAATCTGCAACCAACGAAATAAATTGCATTGCCTATATTACACTGTCTAGAGAAAACTAAAGAACCAGACATAACATAAATTACTAACCTGACGACAGCTGATTTTTTCTCTTCCAGCAACCTGCACAACTCAACCTTTAACCCTACAACCTGCACATGATTGTTTATAATAAATTAAGACTAAAACATAATAAAACAGGACAACATAATCTCATGCATGAACATAAGGCAAGCAAAATACATTTTGAGTATGATGTAGCCTACTGTCTCCTCAACTTGCCAAATGTAGATAAATTATTAGTAATCAAACAAGTAACATACCCTCTACACATTTTGTTTGGTCTGCAATGAAATACCGTATTCATGAAGAGGAAATTTATACACTACCTGCTGTTTAACATCTGGAACAGGATCCAACTTAGCATCTCCCGTCAAACTACTAAGAACTTCATCCGCATTCATTGATTCGGATTCTGAACGAGAGAGGTTCCCATTAGTTTTTGAATCAACCAGCTGTCTTGTCTTATTTGTTTCCGTATGCACCAAGTTAGGATCATACTTAAAACTATATATCTTCGCCAGGCCCTGAGATTTCTTCCAAATTTGAAGCCCCCTTAATCTTTCATCAACTGCAGCTTTTACAACTGACCGATGCTTTTCTCTCAACTCGCATAATGTTTGTTCATTTACATTTTGGTAACCCATACAAGCTGTCAATACAAGTTGACTACTGTCAAATGTTGAACTAGCCAATGATTGTAGCAAAGTAACTGCATCCCCCGCATCTTTAGTTGCAAGTAGTGCAGGGCCTGTAAGAAAATTAGGTGACATTTTGTAGATCAAAACAGATAATTAGTCACAATTCAGGCTTCAATTACCCAAAAGATATCATAAAGTTCAAAATATTCTTTTACCCCATACCATAAAACTCTATAAGAGCAAGTGCTGTCCTGAAAATCATATCGCGATTTCCTTCAAACAAGAACACGTCCCAGATTCGAAGCACTGTAATGAGGACAAATCCATCAGGAATCTGGTAACTAAGCACTGGTTATTCCAGTTGTTAATTGAGTAGTACAAACATCAGTAAAAATGGCAACAAAGGAACTCATCAAATATCGCTAAAGGACATGGCATGGAACCTAACCACTTTCCCATGGAAGCATATTCATAAAAATGGAAAGGAACCACGGTCCAGTAACCCAAGCCACTTGAACTCCAAGGTAATCCAGATGACTGACTGCAATAAACATGAAATTGTTAATCATAAACTGCATGCCCAGAAAACATGATGTAAAGAGAACATCTGAGAAATTTCAAACACAGAAAAGAACGAATATCGAACAAACAAACCAAGTTTTGGAAATCTCTCGCGCACCAACTCCTCAAAGACAAGTTGGTCAACCTAACAAAAGGCCACAATGTTACTAAGATAGATCTAAAGCATAATTATCTCATCATCCACTTTAACAATCTCATTTAGGAGAAGTAAATAGTATAAACCAATCAACGAGGAGAAAAAGGAGTAATGCGCAATAGTTTACCTGAGACTCAATCATTTCTTCTGAGAAATAGCCATTGAAATACTCATCAATAATTCCCTTCAAAGTCCTGAAGTATATACCATAACTTAGAGAAATATAAAACCAATTGTGCACTTAATTTTAGATTTCAAATGTTATGCTTGCATTTAAAAATAGAGAACCCACACCAAATATACAAGACAAGAAAACATGCAAATAATGGGAATAACAAAAACTATTGTTGGGTTTTTCGGGGCTCGATTCGATCAACCGATTATGCTCGCCAAGTGGTGGAGAGGTGGATTTTTGGGTGGAAGGGTTTAGGAAGCTGAAAGAATAAATACACGATGATTTATAGTGGTTCAACCTTCTAACCAAGGTCTACATCCACTACCTTAGCTTCCTACTAAGGATTTCGCAATCAATCCACTAATTGATTCGTCCCCTTTTCTAGGATTAGGAGGAAACCCTTTACAACCCTCGAAGCTTTCTACCCAAAGCTTGAAGGAAAACCCTCTTTACAAAGAGAAACAAATAAGCAAACTTGAACCCTCTAATAGGTATTTTGTTTGCACAATGAAGCACTCACCCAAAACCTAAACACTTGAGCAAATTTAACAATGTAAGCTCACTAGTGTTGTCTAAGCAATAAATGAACAAATAAAGCTCTAGACAAGTTTTTCACTCATAACGTTGTGACAATTGAAGCTCTTATCAATCTTGATGCTTGGAGGTCTTATTTATACTCCAAATTGAGTTCCTAGCCGTTTATGGTCGTTGGGGATGTTTCATAGCCGTTGGGGATACAAAATAGCCGTTTATTTCCCACAAAATGCATTTCATCAGCCTAGTGTATCGATACACTATCCCCTGTATCGATACGGTCTTGAAAGTCTGATATAGCCGTTGAGCTTTCTGCTGATGCGTATCGATACGCATGCCTGGCGTATCGGTACGGTCCTGCAAATTCAAATGACCGTTGGGAATTGACCGTTGGCGTATCGGTACGCGATACCACCGTATCGGTACGCGACTAGCCGTTGGGCTATTTAAAAACATACCGTATCGATACGTGTAAGCGTATCGGTACGGGTTTAGACACCGTATCGATACGCATAGCCGTATCGATACGGGTTTTAGCTACTGGAATCCAAAACCCTAATGTGTATCGATACACTATCCACTGTATCGATACTGTCACTTAAGATGCTCGGTTTTGACTACTTTAAATATACTTTAAGTCCATTCCAGAGCTTTAAAAACCCTTAAACATATTTTCAAGTTGTTTTTGACTAAAAACATATTTTAAATTCTTTTCAATTTAGTCCAAAACATTTTTCAAATATTATATCAAAACCTTAGTTCTACAATCTCCCCCTTTTTGATATAATAAAACCAACTTGAAAAATTGTTTGGGATTCTCCCCCTTTAATTTTAAAATTGTGAATAAGAGATTTAAGATATAAAATCAAAATAAAGCTCCCCCTTATTCATTTGAAAAATAAATTTTTCAAAAACCATTTCTCCCCCTTTTTGTTATATCAAAAAGAATTTAAAATGACATTTAAGTTCAAGATAACATAGGAGGCAAAAAAAATTTTGACACTTAAAATTTTGGTTTAAAATTGGCTCCCCCTTACTCATAGCATCATCAGAATGTTAGTCCAACATTTATGAATATCTAGTTGAATTAAAAAAAAATAAATCAAATAAAATCAAAAACAACTAGAAATTTTTACCAACACTTGAACTCAAGGGAGGATGTGAAGCCTTCCTCTTCAAGTGTTCTTCCTTGTGTGCATGGAGCTCCCCCTTAATGTTTGACTTGTTGATTATTCTCCATCACACCTAGCAAAAGACAATCAAGTAATTTTTGGTATCCAAATTGCTTTGGATCCATAGACGTTAGTAGCACAAAATTTAGTCCCCTTAGGAATCCATTTTTCAATTTCATCCCTTTTAGTTGAAGTGGTTAGTCCTTTTGGGACCCAAACACTTCTAAAACATTTTCCATTAAAAAATCTAGGGGCACTAGATTGTCTTACATAAAAATTTGATTTTCCAAAATTGTTTTTCTTTTCAAGTTCTTTGGAAATCAAATCTTTTTCCTTTTTGAGATCATCGACTTCTTTTTGATGATCTCTTTCCATCGTTTGAAGCAAGTTTTGTAAATCTAAAACTTTAAGTTCAAAATCTTTGATTTTTGCTTCAAACTCTAAATTGGTTTTAGAAAGCAAATCATTTTCGGTTTTCAACTTTGAAATCAATTTTTTATTTTTCGAAAATGAAGTCTTGAATTCAAAAACCAATTCATCATAGGCTTCTTGTAACTCATCAAAAGAATATGAATTTGAACAAGATGAGTTAGAAGTTACCTCCCCCTCATTGAGGGCCATCATGCATAGGTGGGCTACTTCATTATCGGTGGAGTCTTCATCACTCCAAGTGGCCACATATGCTTGTTTTGAAGATGATCCCTTCTTTTTGGATTTGTGGGAATCCTTCATCTTCTTCATCGATTCATGCTTGGATTTTTCCATTTTGCTCTTCATGAATCGTGCGAGCTTGTTGAAGAGATAGTTCATCTCTTCATCTTCACTATCCTCCTCACTTGAATCTACGTGATGATTTGTGGAGGATTTGAGAGCCATGGCATTGAAGCCAAGCCTCTTGATTTTTTTCTCTCCCATAGCTCTAATTTCTTCCCTCCTTTTCTCATCTTCTTTGTTCTTCTTCATGATTTGATGAGTAAGAAGTGACCCCATGAGTTCATCAAGCTTCAAATTTTTTAAATTTTTGGCTTCGATGATGGCGGTCCTCTTTGAGTCCCAAGACTCGGGAAGTGAGTAGATGAGCTTTCGGACAAGTTTTTCTTCCGGGATGGCTTCTCCATAACCTTTGAGACCATTGGTGATGGTGGAGAATCTATCAAACATCTTCTCGATGTTCTCTTCCGGATTCATCTTGAAGTTTTCATACTCTAAGGTGAGGAGCCCAATCTTGGTCTCCTTGACTTCATTAGTCCCCTCGTATGTGACTTCAAGCTTGTCCCATACCTCCTTGGCATTTTCACAAGAAGACATCTTCTCGTAGATGGTTGGGCCAAATGCACAAAAAAGCATGTGCAAGGCTCTACAATTTAGCTCCATCTTCTTGCGATCGTCGGCACTCCATTCCGCTTTGCTTCCTTGAAGCACGAACGGACCATCTTCAACTATGTCCCATAGCTTGTAATCTCTTGATTTCAAGAAGAATTTCATCTTTGTCTTCCAATGGGCATAGTGATCTCCATCGAAGAAGGGCGGTATGTTGATGGATTGCGACATTTTGAGCTGGTTGGTGAAATGTTGATCGAGCTTGCCGGATCTTCTCAATAGGATGTTAATCCCCTTCAATTGAGCCAAGCTCTGATACCAATTGTTGGGTTTTTCGGGGCTCGATTCGATCAACCGATTATGCTCGCCAAGTGGTGGAGAGGTGGATTTTTGGGTGGAAGGGTTTAGGAAGCTGAAAGAATAAATACACGATGATTTATAGTGGTTCAACCTTCTAACCAAGGTCTACATCCACTACCTTAGCTTCCTACTAAGGATTTCGCAATCAATCCACTAATTGATTCGTCCCCTTTTCTAGGATTAGGAGGAAACCCTTTACAACCCTCGAAGCTTTCTACCCAAAGCTTGAAGGAAAACCCTCTTTACAAAGAGAAACAAATAAGCAAACTTGAACCCTCTAATAGGTATTTTGTTTGCACAATGAAGCACTCACCCAAAACCTAAACACTTGAGCAAATTTAACAATGTAAGCTCACTAGTGTTGTCTAAGCAATAAATGAACAAATAAAGCTCTAGACAAGTTTTTCACTCATAACGTTGTGACAATTGAAGCTCTTATCAATCTTGATGCTTGGAGGTCTTATTTATACTCCAAATTGAGTTCCTAGCCGTTTATGGTCGTTGGGGATGTTTCATAGCCGTTGGGGATACAAAATAGCCGTTTATTTCCCACAAAATGCATTTCATCAGCCTAGTGTATCGATACACTATCCCCTGTATCGATACGGTCTTGAAAGTCTGATATAGCCGTTGAGCTTTCTGCTGATGCGTATCGATACGCATGCCTGGCGTATCGGTACGGTCCTGCAAATTCAAATGACCGTTGGGAATTGACCGTTGGCGTATCGGTACGCGATACCACCGTATCGGTACGCGACTAGCCGTTGGGCTATTTAAAAACATACCGTATCGATACGTGTAAGCGTATCGGTACGGGTTTAGACACCGTATCGATACGCATAGCCGTATCGATACGGGTTTTAGCTACTGGAATCCAAAACCCTAATGTGTATCGATACACTATCCACTGTATCGATACTGTCACTTAAGATGCTCGGTTTTGACTACTTTAAATATACTTTAAGTCCATTCCAGAGCTTTAAAAACCCTTAAACATATTTTCAAGTTGTTTTTGACTAAAAACATATTTTAAATTCTTTTCAATTTAGTCCAAAACATTTTTCAAATATTATATCAAAACCTTAGTTCTACAACTATCATGTTCCGGCAACGAAATATGCTCTGCTCTGTAACCTTAAAAATGAATTCCACAAAACAACGGATACTGGATTTGCAAGGAATTTTCACAACTGAGTCTCTCAACCTACCAGAACGCATTTTCTTCAGGCATCAAGAGGAGTAACAAGGCAGCAAAGAAATTCATGGCCTGCATGAGAAAACACTTAATCCAAAAGGCCAAAACACCATAACCATGACGATAGTTAACATATTTCTTAACCTAGTACCTGACAGTATCCAACTGAGGGGTTATGTCGAGCATAGGCTGTAAGTAACCGTCTCAAAGCATTTCTACCATCACCGTCCAAAGCGGGATGACCAGGGAATGTTCGCGGCAAATCCTGTTTTTAGAACCACCGATCAGGAATCTTGAACTAATAACACCAAAGAAAAACGTAGCACCTAATGCCGAAAAAAACTAATATGCAATTCAGACTGCAGGTGGAACAACCTTCTCAATCTGCCCTTTCCAGTTCTCATGCCCACATATGGAATTGGTGGTTGAACCCTTACTATCTGACTGGTAGCTCTTTTGATCAGTGTTATTGGCAGTGTTAGTTTCATCAGCAAGCAGATCCTGGTAGTAGTTCTCTACTCGGTGTGTCCTTACACCAACAAAGGCTTGCCAAATCTGTAATGACCAATATCATGAGAGAGAGAGAGAGAGAGAGAGAGGACAATAAAGAGAGAAATACATACCTCTCCCCTAAGAGCCATTGGCACTCCACCACGAACAAGAACTTCCAACTCTTCTTTCCAGGGATGTAAAGATTCTGTAGGAGCTGCATTTGCAGCAGCACCGGTTATGCTGCCTGTGCTGTCAATTGTAGGGGCATCCTGACCTGGGTCAGATCTCTCAGCATCAGCATCATAAAATTCATCCTCAGAATCTTCCTCTGGTACTCCTTTTGTGAATCTACCATCTTCGGCAGGAGATAATGGTTTCGCTTGACAAGTTTCTTGCTCTTCTTTTGATAAATTGTCATTCTTCTTAATACGAGTACTCATCATATCTTCAATGGCCAGAAGGGATGGTCTAATTTCAGTCCATATTTTGGTCCGATGACCTCTTTTCTCAGGTGCATACAGCACCTTCTCTTTTTCTGTATCATCATTCTCAGACAGACTATCAGAACCAGACATCTTTTGGCATAAATTGTCTCCATCTCCCTTTTGTACTTCATTGTTCCCATCCTCTGCAACTTCAATGTGTGATACCTCCTTTTCTTCCTCCAAGGGAATCTCATTGATATGCAGTCCACCACACTCTGCTTGGCGTTCCAAGAAATCATTCCACCTACCTGATCTTTCCTCCTCTTCTTCCTAAAGTCATTAGTATATACAAGATAAAGCCCTTTATTCATCCTAGTGGAAATGACTTTGATCCTAATTCAATTACCAAGAAACTAGTCAAAAAACCTAAACCAAAGTTCCAACTTTAGAGTTTGGAAAAGATTCAATATTCAGCGAGATACATGAGTTGGCATTTAATTATCCCTTCTTTTCCTCAGAAGCTGAAAGAAGGGATGAGGTTAAAACAAAAGGCAATAAAGGCGGTAACGGTCAAGAAAAATACCTTGTAGATGTTGGCAAATTCGCGGTATTTTTGTACATGCTGAGGTCTCACAGAAAATCCATATGCATCCCTATCAACAATAAAAGCTTTAATAACCTCTCAAAAGTTCAACAAGCATTCAACTTAACAGCATATTATTATTCCTCCATAAAATAAAATAAAGATAAAAAAAATAGCAGATTGTTCCACCAAAAATAGAAAAAGCTCCAAAGAAAGATTGCTATTTCCACAACATTCTAAGCAAAACCTAACTTTAATTTTCCAAAGCCTCCATAACATTGCTTGTCATATTAACCTAAACTTATCAAATTCAAAACGGTACAACTCACTGCCATATAAAACCTATTGCAAGAAATAAGGAAATGCATCAAACTAAAAGCTCAAGGTAAGTTAATCAATAAATAACTCCAATTTACCTGCAATCGACTCTAGACACTGCCTACTTACGATACAGAAACAGTCTACTTTCCATTATCACTATTTCCACTCAATTTGAACAAAAATAAAACCAGGTTCCATGAAGGTTTTTCCTGAATGAAAGATAACCCCAACAACGTTCTCCGAATAGAAAACAATAAATTAAACCGCTAGCAACCAGATACTAAATCGTCAATTACCAAACCAAACTGTGATGAAATTGAATAAGATCGACAGAATTAAAAAAAGAACAATGAAAAAGGGAAAAACCAATCAAATCGAGCTTGAATTTACCTGAAATCGGCATCCAAAGATTGCCGGGTTACGGTGGAAAACACCATAAGCTCATATTTACCACTCAAATTTGTTCAATGAGAATTAAATCACATTTCACATTGTCAAATCCAAATCAATAATCACGGATAAAAATCGGAATAAAAAACAATCCAAATATTTTCACTAAAAACAAGGGAGGGAAAAGAAAAGAAGGAGACGAAGAAGAAGAAGAAGAAAAGGAAGAAATCAGATCGTAACTGTCGTACGTCGACAAAGAAATCGAGGGGACACGTGGCGAGAGAAGCGTACCTATCGTGTTCCATCGTTAAAAGTGGGTTGACGGCTTTGGTGCTGGTGGTTGTTGCAGTGGTAGTGGAGGATCGCATTTGTTGCAGTGATGAGGTGGATGGATTTGATTGGTCTGTGAGATCTCTAGGGTGAGAGCGACGGATACGAGGATCCTTCGGAGAAATTTGTGCTCCTTTTGCTTGAATTTCTGCGGAACAACGGAAGAGAAAATGAAGGAGAGAGAAGGAGTTACGGTTTTTTTAGTTGTTTGGAAGGAAAGGAAAGGAAGGTGAGAAAGAGGAGGGAAAAGGGGACGAGAGGCGGGCAGGCCCGCGTTATTACCACGTGAGCGGTGTTTCAATACGGGGATGGATTTTGATTTTCTATTTAAATAATTCGATCGAATTATTTAATTTTTAATACTCTAAAAATATTATTTTATTATTAATTAAGACAATTTAAAAGTATATGTTTATAAAAAAAATCAAAAATGAAAATACGAATTATTATCTTATAAACTGACGGTGGAAAATAAAGTTTTCACAATTAGAGTTATTTAAGGGTTTAGAGACTAGGTGATTACGTAATAGTGGGTGGAATTTAGGGTCTAAAGTTATGTTTTAGTAATTTTAGGGTTTTAAAGTTAAAAATTTATATTTTAAACTTTAACTTAAAAATAGGCATATTTGTGTAAAAAGAATTATACTAATGATGTATCAAATATTCACTCATGAAAATAAACTAAAGTCTAATGAAAAATTGTAAAAAACTAAAACTAATAAAAAAAATTGGTTCGATTGGTTCTAAAGGTTTGAACTCTTGCACACGAACAAACTTACCTCAGTAGTTAAGGGAACAATTTTTGTTCCTAGAAATTACGAATTAATAGTATATTTAGAACATATACTAATTGTAATCACTTTAACTTTCAAAAAATGGTTGAACTTTTGCATGTTTTAATTGATTTTTTAAATTTTTATTTAACCTATGTAATTAAATCTTGCCGATTAAAAAAATATAATTAAATCTTGCCCTTTTCATTGTTCTTGACAATTATCTTGCAAGTTGAACCTACCCCTTCTCTGATTATGAATAAAAAAAATAGAGCTTCAAACGGTCAACTACAAATATTATTTAAAAAATAACAATCGAAAATTACTTCTAATATTTTAAATTTTCTGACATATCAGCCACGTACGTTGTTGATGCAGGCATGGTACACAGAATTCGCGTCCAGATTAACGTGAGTTCTGTAATTTGCACGAATTGTCTCGATTATTATTTTTAATATGTTCCATAGACTTGAATATTATTTAGGTGTAATAGGAAAAAAAATGCCTAAATTATACTTTTTCAATATATTAGCTTAAAGTATTTTTCGACCTGAATAGATTTTTATCATTTTCACAATTAATGTTTTAAGTGTCTCGCGGTTAACGGTCGTGTAAAAATTTTGTTAGCTAATAAAAACATGACATGTGACATACTTTGTTTTATTTTCTTAAAAATAAGAATTTTCAAATATACCCTAAATTTCTCCAAAAAAAATCTCAAAATAGTCTACAAATCCTTAAATTCCCATATTCTTAAGTCCTAAACTTGATTCCAGCCATTGCTGCCGTCAATCGTTGACGGCGTGCCCACCACTTTCGTCGTCAGACCCCACAATCATTTTCCCTATTTTCCTGTTATCGAAAGTTGACGGCCGACGTGTCAAACGTAGAAACAAGTTGAACGATGAGAAGAAGAAAGAAGAAATGACGGTGGCCAACGGCGACGCTCAGACGATGAACGGTGTGCGGGTCTTGTGACGAGAGGAGGAAGCTTCATTCCATCTTGGTAGCATGATGAATGGTGACGACAGTGGACGAATTTGGGGATCTAGGGACTTTGGGGTTATTTTGTGAATTTTGAGAAATTTAGGGATTTTGAAAATTAAGTTATAAGAAATTGAAAAATAAAAAATAAACTAAAATAAAAGTCATGTGTCATGTTTTGATTGGTTAAAGAAATTTTTTAAACGACCGTTAACGACTAGGCACCTAAAATAGTAATAATAAAAATGTTAAGTATCTAATTAAACTGAAAAATACTTCAAATACCTATCTGGAAGAAATATATATATTAAGCATTTTTTCCAATTAAGTCTAAATAATATTCAAGTCTATAGAAAATATTCTTTTGTTAATAGTCTATGAAACATATTAGAAATAATAATGGAGACAATAAGTTCAAATTACGGAAGTCGCATTGATATGGAGCATTCATAACATCTTCGGAAGCATTCGAGAACAATTGAGTAAAATTGTCTCTCAACCACTGTCCAAACTTTGTGGAGCATATTCAAGCAGGTTGAAGCACAAACCAAACCAGTCCCCTTCACCTAGACCGGTAATCGGACCGAGAAACAATACCACATCTTCCAACGTTATCATAGTTTCACTACACGAAACATGAAATATGTGTGTCTATGATCTTTACCTTTCAGGCCGTGCATTTATCAGTGACGGCTCCAACTTACAACCTAAAACCGACCTGGCGGCTGGCTCAAAATTGGTAAGTGGTCTTAGGAGGTTCTTTACTCATCCGCGTGATGAACACTTCAAAATCACGTTCCTAGGGCTGGTATTTTTAAATTAATTAGTTAACTAACTTGGAACTAAAATTTAAATAAAATAACTAAAATTAATTAAATAAAAAATAACTATGATGAAAAACTAAAAAAAATAAGGAATAAAGAGTGACGCCTACATTATTCTGGTGATAATTAAATACGTGTTGATCATTCAATTAGAGAAAAATTGTTATTATTTCAGATTTTTTAAGTTGCTTCAAAAGAAATTTTAACCGTCGGATTTTAACTTTTACTGAGAGATAAAAGAGGAATAAAGAGAGGTGTGAGTTCGCAGATGAGGCCTCTATTTATAGGAGGAATCGCACATCTTTCAAAACGATTTAAAAAAACATGCGTCCTGTCAAAGCTAGTTATCGAAACTCGTGTCTTGTCCATAGCGAATTTTCGAAACTCGCACCCTTGTCAACCGTGAGTTACGTGTATAATAAGCGCGGTAAATTAAATTATTTGATTTATTACCTACTCACTGAACATAAAACTCGTGTCTAATAAAATGCGAGTTTCGAAAATTTTTAAAAATAACGCGAGAAAATATAACTTATCCGATTCAGAGTTTCAGCAGAAGTCATGTTCTGTTGACGCACTTTCTCCTGTATAGTTTGAAAATGATGTATTTATCTAAATAATTTTTAATAGAGGATATTTATCTAATCAATTTTTAATTGCATATATTGAAATAAATTAGCAAGAATGGTGGGTGGAAGATATAGATTGTGTAACGAAAAAAACAAAAGTGGGTGGTGGGTGGGTAGAAACTAGAAAGTAATATATAAATTTTAATATTAAAGAAAATTGCATTATCTAAGCATGAATTCTTTAAAATAAAGTGTTAAAACAGTTAATGTCATAAATATCTGATCGGACGAAGTTAGAATTTGAAGGTGTTGGGCGAAATATAAATGTTTGAAAGTGAAGAATAAACTTATAAATAATTTAATTTTTAAAAAAAATTATATATAAAAACAAAGGTGAAAAAATTTATACACATATGACTCCGTCTCTGTATCCGATGAAAGTCACTTCGAAATGTTAATTTTATTTTGCAAATCGATAATCACTCATTTTTATTTACATATACAGCAAATATATTTCATATTTGTATGGTGTATACATTCTTTAAGGTTAAGTCATGATAATTAAAATTTTATTTTTCATTTATTTTAAGAAAAAAATTAAAAATAGCCCCCAATGTTTCACCTTTTGGTCATTTTAGTCATATCTTTTTTTTTGGTGCAAACAACCACCTAACGATTCATTTTTCGTTCAAATTTCACTCTTGTTGGATGAAAACTGTTAGCGAACTAACAGTCAACGCCTGAGGCTGACGTGGCATGTCTGTAGGGAATGAGGAGATGACTTGGCACTGCCACGTGACACTTTGCTGATGTGGCGATTAGTTAAAAATATTTTAAAAATATTTTTTTAAAAACTAATTAATTAATTTTTTAATTTTTTAAAAATGTCACGTTAGCAAAAATGCCATGTGGCAGTGCCACGTCATCTCCCCATGCCTGGCAGACATGTCACGCCAACCTCAAGCATTGACAGTTAGTTGACTAACAATTTTCATCCAACAAGGGTGAAATTTAAACGAAAAATAAAACGTTAGGTGGTTGTTTGCACCAAAAAAAGGATAGGGCTAAAATGACCAAAATGTAAAACGTTGTGGCTATTTTTGACCTTTTGCCTTTATTTTATATTTGTGATGTAACACCCTACACCCGGTTAGGAGCGTAGAGCGTTACGATGCGCAGTGGACAATTAATTAATACATATTTAATATATAACTTATGGTTATCGAAAGGTGGGTAAACAAAAACTTTTAATTCTTTATTCATGACAATCGAAATACTATCTTACCATGCGTTCGTGCTTATATTAGTATATTAACGTGCTTTTAAATCATGTTGTCTATACAAGGGTTTACTTCCAAATTCGAACCAATAACAAGTAATGAATATTCATTCGATTTAATTTCACTTAATCAACTAAATATTTCCACTTCTATATACATAACAAAGTTTTATATACATCAAAACATGTTTGCTTACACTTCCATACTAGTCATTCATGATTTATATACATATCAAAATGAGCATATATCAAAAGGGCACTTACTACATATTAAGCCCTTATACAGCCCATGACCCGCATCACTAAGAACGAATCCAAAATGATTATATAATATGTATCTATTTATATAATTATGTTCATATTAACACTCCCTACTAACTCATATGTATCCTGCTCATCCTCTTGTGTCCTGGTGGCAAATGTAGATGTTCATCATCCCTTGAGACCCGAGTTTAAACACCAGTAATGCATGTTGTGTGTGTCGTCTTTAAAAAGACTAAAAAAGTTGAACAGATGCTACCCTTGCATCACACCAGCATATTATAACTAGTAGTTTCCATCAGTTTCATTAAACGTCTTATTTAATCAAATGAGATTACCTAGTTAAGTTTCCAATCATTTGAGTACACCCTAACTAGGCTCATGCACATATAGGTAGCATTCATAATATATTATGATATCATATCAACCATTATAGAACATTTACATGGCAATTTAACAAGTAACAAGCCAAGTACTATAATCATCTAAATCATTATCTTATACCATGCAAAAGGGAGCATAGAAACATATAAACAATGTTCATATCCTATATAACTATTAATGTTACACCAAATACATCAAAACATCCATGTGTGCATATACCCAAGGTACCTTAACAGAGGATGCATAGCATCAAAATTAGAGGTTGCACTATTGCAACAATAGGTCTAAATTCCTTCAAGTTTATCATTTGAATTGCCCACAAAGGATGCCCAAGCATCTAATACTTTTGGTGTCACAACACCACACTATGAGTACACTTGTACTAAATCAGAGGAGCTAGACTCTAGGCATGCCATACTACCTAAGACCACTAGTCAACTAAGGACTTTTAATGTCTTTTTAAGTTAAGCAAACATATTACAAGTGATTATCAATCACAAACAACAAGGTCACATGTCATATTCAAGTTACTAGTAAGTAGAACCAATCTCATTTTCATCATTTCACAATTTCCATCCTATAGCAATCATATAATCATATTTCCAGAATCATGAATTACACATTGGCAGTAGCATATCACTCATTTCATTCTCATTTAATCAATCACATAGCCATTCAATCATAGGTAATTAAATCATGCTTCAACAAGATAAACATCTAGCAACATAGAGCATGCTTTCATGTTTTTCATTTAATCCATCTTCCCTTAAGTAAATTACCAAACCATGATTAAATTCATTTCATGCTTCATGTTAAATTTCATAAATTAATAAAAGATAGTGGTTAGGATACTAATCCTAACCCTAAAGTTAACTACACTTACTATACTCCAAGCTAATTTTGATCTTTGATAACAATGCCCTTGCTCTTCTTTTTGGATTGTCCTGACTTTGACTCCTCTAAGGTTTCTTCAAATTCTTGGTCTTATCATACATACAAAAACATAAAAAAAAGTACATCATGAGACAATTCAAGCATATAAACTCATTTAAGCAATTGTAAACACCAAAAACTCAAAACTGTTTTTCGTATTGGCAGCTTGAGTACCTCTTACTAATTCAATCACAACTTTTAATTCATACGTCAGAATTTTGATTAATTTACCTCGTTAAAAATCTTACTCAACTAGCTTTTTATCCATGTATGATTCATATTTTCCTATTTATACATCAATACAGTTTATTACTTAAACATAGGTCATTTTGCAGTTCTGGACAGTTTGCAATGTCCAGATTCTTTCACTTATATCTTTTAGCTCACTTATTGGAATTTATTTCTATTTTATCTCAATTAAACTAGACATTCCAAAGTAACACATATTAAATTTTCAGCTCGAAATTCATCTTGTACTAATTTTGGTGAATTTTTAAAGTGGCTGCCCAAAACAAGACTTCCTGAGCAGTTTACTCAAGATTTCAATTCAAGTATTCTAATCCCCTTTTCCCTATCATAACATGACCAATTGATGTCCTAAGTTAATTCTATGTTTTTTATAGTCATTCTAAGTCCATTACGGTCCTTCACTTAATCAATTTAGTACCTTAATTAGCTCAATTTACAGAATAGCCCCAAATTCACCTATTAAGCATTTAACTACTTCAAACATTCATTTTAGTCCTTATTTAGCCTATGCAAGTTATCTAACACTCCTGTTAATATTTTCCTTGTTTTTACTTAAAATTTCCAATATTCATTTACATCAATTCAGTCCCTAAAAACTTTTAATTTACTCAAAATAGTCCTCTAAGTAGTTTTACATTTCTAGGTGACTAGTTTTCATTCTAACAGATTTTTCCAGCATCTCTTACAATATTTTTGATCATTCAAGACCTCTAACTAACAGTAAACATCATTTTGAACCCTTTCTCCCTACATAAATATTTCCAGAAACGATTTCTAACTCCTTAAATTTACAGATTTTAACAAAATAGTCCCCTAATCATTCGAGCAACATGTAACAACATATGGTGGCCTATTTTTTATTCCTTTCATATAATCTAAGTTAAATAAACATTTCTCATCATCATATAAGATTTTTCCATAAATGAATCAGCAATTATAGCAGCCATTTTCAACAATTCGAACCATATACACAATCTAACATAACATTTGATACACTTATCAAAGTATAAACACTTACATGACCTCTAGCTTCAATTCCTATCTTAATTGATCAACATGCAAGAGTTTTCTTTAAGTTTTCCATGGTTGAACAAGGTCTCTCTCTCCCTTTATTTCTCTCTCAAATTTCGGCAGGTTTGGTTGTTAGAGAAAAGAGACTATGCTAAATTTTGGTTAGTAGATTCTTGTAAGTTACCCTTTTACCTTTTTTACTATCCCTTATCAAATTTTCAGCCAAGGGTAGTTAGGTGAATTTAGAAATTTGGATATGCAAGTCCATCTATTCATCACATAATTCGGTTTAGTCCTTTGAGAGTGGTCCTTTCATTTGTTCATTCTTTTTAATTAAATCCTTAATAGCCGAATTATAGGGTAATTTAGCCTAATTAAATTAATTCTAAATCAATTAACTTGAATAACTTTTAGGGTACATTTGAGGGTGTTACAACTCTCCCCTTCTTGAAAGAAAGAATTCATCCTCGAATTCTTACCTGAACTGAATAGATGAGGATGTTGTTTTCTCATCGTATCCTCGGGTTCCCACATGGTTCTTCGACTTTATGATTTCTCCATAGAACTTTCACAATAGATATGTTCTTTTTTTAAAGTCGTTTGATTTCTCTATCGAGGATTTGGACTGGTTCTTCCTCGTAGGATAAATCAAGATTCAATTCGACTTCTTCCGGCTCTAAGATGTGAGATGGGTCGGATCGGTACTTCCTGAACATTGAAACGTGGAAAACATTATGTATCTTATCGAACTCGCTTGGGAGTGTAAGTCGATAAGCTACCGGACCGATTCTTTCAACTACTTCGAAAGGTCCTATTAAATGAGGGCTAAGCTTCCCTCTTTTACTGAACCAGAATACTTTCTTCCACAGGGAGACTTTAAGAAAGACCTTATCACCAACTTCATATTGTATGCCTCTACGTTTCTGATCAGCGTAGGACTTTTGTCTATCAAAGGCTTGCTTTAGTCGAGAATGGATGACCTAAACTTGTTCTTCGATTTCTCAAAGCAATTGAGGCCCTAATACTTTATTATCACCGAGTTCAGACCAACAGAGGCGTGTTTGGCATTTTCTACTATACAACGCTTCGAAAGGAGCCATTTGAATCGAAGATTGGAAGCTATTGTTGTAGGAGAATTCGACCAAAGGTAGTGACTTTTCCCAGTTCTTTCCGAAATCGATGATACATGCTCGAAGCATGTCTTAAAGAACTTGAATCACTAGTTCATATTGTCCATCACTTTGCATATGAAAAGCTGTGCTCAGATTTAGTTTAGTCCCGAGGGCTCGTTGCAAGGTTCTCCAGAATCAAGCTGTAAACCGGTGATCTCGATCGGAGACAATAGATTTCGGAACTCCGTGTAAACGGATGACTCCTCGGATATACAGATCAGCCAAAGTTTCCAAACTGTAGTTCATATGAATTGGAATGAAATGAGCATATTTGGTGAATCGATCAACAATCACCCAGATAGCATCGCACTTTCTTGGAGAATAAGGAAGACCGAATAAGAAATCCATTGTGATTTGATCCCATTTCCATTTAGGAAATTCAAGAGATTGGAGCAATCTGGTAGGAACTCGGTGTTTAGCCTTCACTCGTTGACAGTTTAGACATCTTGACACAATATCGTTGATAGCCGCTTTCATTCCAGGCCACCAATACAAAGGTTTGGGATCCTTGTACATTTTAACCGATCCAGGATGGATCGAGAAAGAACTCTGATGGGCTTCTTGTAATATTTCTTCTTGTAATTCATTGTTGTCAGGAACACAGACTCTATCCTTGAAATAGAGAAGACCGTTTTATCTAACGGAGAAGTCGAGATTGGATTCAAGCTTAGAGGTGATCTTCTGAAGTTCCGGATCTACTTGTTGAAGTTCTTTGATCCTTGTGATGAGGCTAGATTGAACTTGGAGTTCACACAGATATTTCCAAGCTTTAGTGAGTCAGAAATGAGCATTGATAGCCAAGGAAGCTACGAAAAACAATTCGAATTGATTATTTATTTTACAATAAATTTTTTGAATAGATATTTATTACACAAGATAATATTCGAACACTTGCTTGTCTTGTAAGGTGTTGCTCGAATGGTTTCTTGAGGAAAAAGAAGGAATACGTTTGAATATTTAAGGATTTGGAATGGCTTACCGAGAGTCGGTTTTCGATTGAGAGCATCCGCAACCACATTGGCTTTTTTGGGATGATAGTCGATGACCAGGTCGTAATCTTTCAATAATTCCATCCACCTCCTTTGTCTCAAATTGAGATCTTTCTAAGTAAGGAAATATTTCAGACTTTTGTGATCGGTAAATAGGTGACATTTTTCTATGTACATATAATACCTCCATATTTTAAGTGCGAAGACAATGGCAGCTAATTTGAGGTCGTGTGTCGGGTAGTTGAGTTCATGTGGCTTCAATTGCCGAGATGTATATGCTACGACATTATCACCTTGCATCAAAATACAACCCAATCCCGAATGGGTGGCATCACTATAGACCGTGAATTCTTTGCCCGGCTCAGGTTGAATCAAAATCAGGGCATGAGTTAAGGCTTGCTTTAATTGGTCAAAGCTTCTTTGCTGATTTTCAGACCAATCAAACGGTTGATCTTTCCAGAGGAGTTTGGTTAGTGGTAAAGCGATCGTAGAGAAACCTCTGACGAATCTTCGATAATAACCAGCTAAACCGAGAAAACTGCAAACCTCACCCATATTCTTCGGAGGTCGCCATTCGAGATTATCTTGAATCTTTTTAGGGCCGACTTTAATTCATTCGATGGAGATTACGTGACCGAGGAAGGCAACTTCCGATAACAAAAACTCACATTTGGAGAATTTGGCGAACAATTGACGTTCTCGAAGAGTTTGTAGCACGATTCGGAGGTGTTCAACATGTTCCTCCTTATTCCTGGAATAAACAAGAATGTTGTCGATGAAAACAAAAACGAACTTGTCGAGATAGGTTTTGAACACTCGGTTCATTAGATCCATAAATGCGACAGGAGCGTTCGTTAACCCGAAAGGCATAACAAGAAATTCATAGTGACTGTATCGAGTATGGAAAGCAGTTTTTGAGACATCTTCATCCTTCACTTTCAGTTGATAATAGCCTGATCGGAGATCGATCTTAGAGAAGACTGAGGCTTCCCGGAGTTGATTAAAAAGATATTCAATTCTCGGTAGGGAATACTTTTTTTGATGGTCACCCGATTTTAATTGAAGATAGTCGATGCAGAGCCGCATCGAGCCATCTTTTTTCTTTACAAATAACACCAGAGCACCCAAGGGAGACGTGCTCAGTCGTATGAACCCCTTGTCTTGCAATTCCTGTAATTGCTTCTTTAACTCCTTCAGTTCAATTGGAGCCATCCGATAAGGTGTGATAGATACTGGGTTAAATGTTAATCTTGAACTCTACTTCACGGGTAGGTGGAAGACCAGGGAGATCCTCGAGAAAGACGTCAATGAATTCAGAAACAACAGGAATAGAGGGTAAGCCATAATCATATTCATCTTGCAACACCATAGCAGCAAAAATTGAAGTCGGTTTTTGATCTATTAACAGAATGGATTCCTTCCCTAAACCCCGAAGATACAACATACGATTTTGGCAATCAATCCAGGCTTGATGTTTACTCAACCAATCTAAGCCTAACACTAGATCAAAGTCACATTTGGGCATAACATAGAGATCAATGGGAAATGGTACATTTCGTATGGTGATAGGGCAATTTCTAAAATTTAAGTTAATCGGCAAGTTTCCCCTATCGGGTTCGACACTACTAGGCTTGTTTTAACTATTTCAGGTTTCAAATTTAACTTATCTAACAGATGAGAACAGATAAATGAATGAGTTGATCCCGAGTCTATTAAAGAGTAAACAAGTTTAAAGTTCAATTCAATCGTACCCGCAATGACATCAGGAGATTCCTCATCTTTTTTACCACAGATATGATAGACACGAGTTGGTGCTCGAGATTCTTGATATGTTGTGGCTTTCGAATGGGAGCCTCTTCCCTTCCCTTGATTTCCTAATTGAGTTTGCCTCGGGTTTTTGTTTCGGTTGGAAGGTGTTGGGCTCAGATTTGCTGAATTCTAAGTAAGAGCTTTATCGGACTTCCTCGGATAATGTCGGATATAATTATCATTGCCGCCACAGGAAAAACAGATATTAGATTGGAGTCGGCATTGGCCAAAATGTTGCTTCTGGAAATGTTGGCAAGTCGGGGCTTTCTCAGTGTTTACCGTGCTATTGACGGACATAACAGAGACAACTAGCTTGTTCACCGATTGGGGTCTCGGTGTATAATTGCTTCTGAGAGCAGGAGTGTAAGTAAAGAATTCCTCTTTCTATCTTTTGACTTTCTTTGATTGCCAATTGGAGTTGTCGTCACTCTTCCGCTTCTTATCATTCCGATAACCACCTTTTCTTTTCTCGGTAGCTTTCATTTTGGCTTTAGTGGCAATAACTTGATTCACCAGAGTTTGAAAGTCTGTGATATTCAGAGCGGTAAATAATGGACTCAATTCATCATTCATGTCGTCGATAAACATCCGGCACTTGTCGGCATCGGTCTTGATGTATTATGAGCCGTATTTGCAATACTTGCAGAAATTTGCAACGTACTATTCGATAGGCCGGTTAGCATGCTTCAAGTATAAGAACTTCATTCTTCTATCAGCTAAGTATTGTTCACTGATGTATTTGTTTTTAAATTCTCCCACAAAGAATTTCCACGTCATTGACTCGGCTGGAGCAGTCAATGTCGTGGTTTCCCACCAGCTTAGCGCATCATCGACTAATAGGGCGACCGCACACTCCAGTTTATGCTAGCCCAACCACTGTAATTGCTTTATTAGGATCTGTGTGGTTCTTTCAAGCCAATATTCAGTGTCCTCGGGTTTCTCCTCAATTGCACCAGTGAACGTATAAGCTCGGTGCTGGGCGAGCTTGTCGATCGGTGCTCTGCTTGGTGTAGAAACAACAGGGGCAGGACGGTCTTGTCCAATGTTCAATACAAGCTGGTGGAACATCTCCTTCATACTAAGGAGACATTCCCTTTTAGCACTTTGAATGGTCGGGTTATCTGGATTTTTTTGAACTTGTTCAGGGGGTAGAGTCAGATTTTAGGTTCCGTTCGTCTCGCGGAATTCGCTTGTCCTGAATGATCTGCTTGTCCCGGATGATCAATTCTCATCTTCACACTGCCATCCTTATTAGAGGATTCTCGGGGACTTCCGTTGTTCCAAGGTCGTCTTGTCTCGGGCATACTATCACATTTAAACAAAATCGGCATTAGGAGAGAATATCACAAGCAATTCAATGTAAGACTCCTAGGTGGCTTAGTTCGAACCTATATGATGAATGCAAACTCGTATAAAGCTTTAGAATCCGTAACCTAAAGCTCTGATACCACTTTATGTAACACCCTACACCCGGTTAGAAGCGTAGAGCGTTATGATGCGCAGCGAACAATTAATTAATACATACTTAATATATAACTTATGGTTATCGAAAGGTGGGTAAACAAAAACTTTTAATTCTTTATTCATGACAATCGAAATACTATCTTACCATACGTTCGTGCTTATATTAGTCTATTAATGTGCTTTTAAATCATGTTGTTTATACAAGGCTTTACTTCCAAATTCGAACCAATAACAAGTAATGAATATTCATTCGATTTAATTTCACTTAATCAACTAAATATTTCCACTTCTATATATATAACAAAGTCTTATATACATCAAAACATGTTTGCTTACACTTTCATACTATCCATTCATGAATTATATACATATCAAAATGAGCATATATCAAAAGGGCACTTACTACATATTAAGCCCTTATACAGCCCATGACCCGCATCACTAAGAATGGATCCAAAATGATTATATAATATGTTTCTATTTACATAATTAGGTTCATATTAACACTCCCTACTAACTCATATGTATCCCAAATACAAGCTAATCATTAACCATAAACAAACAACCTGAATAACTATGCTCGTAACTAAGCCACCAACTAGAAGGACTAACAAAACGAGGTAAGGCATAATTGAATCCACTGCTTGTGACTCCTAAAGAAATAGGAGCAGGACCGCTTCAGATCAGACTATCTTGTTGGTTTGGGAAGAGGGAAATAATAGGGTTATAAGTACAAGGTGTACTTAGTGAGGTAGTTCTTATAACTAGTAGTTTTCATCAGTTTCATTAAACGTCTAATTTAATCAAATGAGATTACCTAGTTAAGTTTCCAATCATTTGAGTACACCCTAACTAGGCTCATGCACATATAGGTAGCATTCATAATACATTATGATACCATATCAACCATCATAGAACATTTACATGGCAATTTAACAAGTAACAAGCCAAGTACTATAATCCTCTAAATCATTATCTTATATCATTCAAAAGGGAGCATAGAAACATATAAGCAATGTTCATATCCTATATAACTATTAATGTTACACCAAATACATCAAAACATCCATGTGTGCATATTAAATCATAAATCGAAACCTTTTTAACATATTGCCTTGGAATCTTAGTGACTAGGTAATCGAGCCTATACCCAAGGTACCTTAGCAAAGGATGCATAACATCAAAATCAGAGGTTGCACTATTGCAACAATAGGTCTAAACTCCTTCAAGTTTAGCATTTAAATTGTAACCCCCTTAGCCCGTTCTAGACGCTTAACCCGAACTATGAATATTACACGGGGAAAACCAAAGTCAACCTTGATTTACGACCCTTTTTTTCTTTTTATCTTATCTAGAAGATCATTATTATCCTATGTGTTCAGCAAGGCACTCAGAAGGAAACGGCACATCGATCGGAGTTCAAATAGGGTTTTAATTGCATACATTTGACTTTTAGGGACTAAAAAATAATTTCCATAAAATACAGGGACTTTCAAGATTTTAAAGTTACCAATCTTCAATTAGTCATGTAACATGCCTACATGCCAAATTTCAACTCAAACGGATCATCCAAACTCATTCAATTAAGCATTCCAAATTCAGGGACCAAAACGTAAGAAACAGAAACTTGAAACAGTTCAAAATTCAAACCCAACGGTCAGGCATTCCGGTACGAATGGCCCTGTACCGAAACGGTCGTTTCGAAACAGGGTTAATCATTTCGATACTCGGGTGCGTTTCGAGACCCGTATCGAAACACCCTTCTACAGTAGCAAAACTGTTTCGATACGTCCTCACCCGTTCCGAAACCTCTTAGCCATTTCAGGCTTCTGTTCTGAAACAGGCAAGGGCATTCCAATACGCCTTGCCCTGCAACAGCGGATTTTGCTGGTTTTTCATGTCTTTTCGTATCCGAAACATTTTCGAGACATGCAACAACATACATACAGCTCATTTATGCATCAAAGACCATATCTATGAAACATAAACTAAAACATAGCATCAATCATGCAATCGTAGGTACTAAAGGCATGCTCCCTAGTCCACCAAACCACAACAAGCTAAAACAACATTCAAACCAAAATCCAAACATCAAAGGCCATTTACAACTCAAGTATAAGCAATCTAACATGCTCAAAGTAAAAGGAAACATCATCAATCATTCAAAAGTATAAATCCCACCCATTGCCTTTTATTACACCGAAGTAAAGCCACATACTTTGCAAAATCAAGAGCTTGGATTCTTCTTGCTTAGTTGCTGCCTTGAATGCCTAATTTTCTGCATTGATGAAACAAAAAAGCGTAAGCACAAAGCTTAGTGAGGACCGCTATGCAACATTCATCAATACGTTTCACACTATTGGCAAAACCACCATTTTCAACTTATGCCTTTTCATAAACATGTCTTCACAAGACATCAATGCACTTTATAAACACATGTTCATATGCATCACTCTAAAACAGCAAATAAACCTTTGCTCCTGCTTTACCAAGCATCTCATGCATCATTTACAAGCATCTCATGCTTCACATTATTCATTTACATTATATTGGCTCGCAAGTGATAATCCATAAACCATTTCAACACAAGACACAATCGGATATGCAGATTACAAGTGTTGTCCCACACGCTTCATACACACTACTGGACTATACAAGGCTCGCACACGGGAGCAACCCTCCATCGTTGTGACACCCGTGGTGGAGTATAACGGTACAATCTCAACCCCTCAACGCCACTCATCGGTAGTTGTATAATTCCACTAACGAGAGCACGAGACACATAATACAAGATCCACACACGGAATTAACAACCACCGTTGTGATCTTAACCTCAATCATTAGGGTACTTGGATGGAGTATACGGTACAATCACAACCCGTCGACATCCAAGGCGACTTTATTCACGGTGCACCCAATCCTATAACCGGCTAACTATATCTGATTAAAGTAATCAAAAACCATTTACATCACTTGCCAATATAATCATTTAACCACATTAATCCATTGTTTTACAAGCATAACCACAATGCCATTTCCACAAGCATAACATGCTTAACATCATATGCATTCAACACATGAAAACCAAGGATCACTTACCTAGTGTATCCTTAACATAATGGCATTAAAATCTAGCATTAAACCATGCTTAAAAACAGTAAACCAAACCGCATTTATCTCAAGTGCATTTTCATCAAAACATAGCACATTTCCAAGAGAGAACATTCGAACCACTTACTCTTGAGCTTAGCTAAGTGTTTCAAACTTATGCTAAGCTCCCAAGACCACACCCAAAGCGTTAAAAAGCAGGAAATTGCTTTTCCACTCACCGATACGCGAAGCCTTGCTCGCTGACACGAAAATTACCCCTCCGGAGCCTCCAAAATCACCTCGTTTGCCCCCGGATCAAGATCCTTTATTTTCACATCATCAAAAATAGAGATCTAAATGCATTAAGATGCATTTCAACACCAGCAACAATTCACAAACTCGTTGCTCACCCAAACTACACCAAATTACCCATCCAAAACAACTGAAAACTCAATCGATTGCTTCCGAAACCAAGCCCAGCTATCATACATCACTTCCAAACAATTATCAACATCAAAACACATCTAATAAACAACCTAACTCATCCTTATACCTCCAGCAAGCAAGATTCCACCAATTCACCCCAAAATCTCACTTAAAACTATCAAGAACTTCATGGATCTCAAGGATTTCGGGATCTATGTTATCAACACCTCATTTTAACATATAAATCAACTCAAAACTCAAATAAAATCAACACAAAACAGACCCTAACTCAACAAGTCTGAAAATTAAGATTTCAACCATAATTTCACAAGATTTTGATCTCCAACCAAAACTATAATGAAAACTCAACCAAAAATAGTATTTAGAAGCCAAATATCTTGAGAATTTCAATAAAGAACTTAGATTAGAGGTTGAGAACGAGATTTACCTCCAATCTTTGCTTCCCTCAATGAATGACAAGTTTTCCTTAGCAAAATCTTGAAAGATTAGAAAAGATTTCTTGAAAATGGTTTAGAAAATGTTGAGAGAGTTTTTGGGAGAAAGAATTCTGGAAAAAGATGAGTGAATTAGTGTTTGGCTGAAAATGTGAAAGAGTTGGTAGTTACGTAATTGAAAATCTCACATTAACTAACTTTATTAATTCATTAATATAAACCTAATTAAATCCATTTAATTAAAAGCCTTTTAAAACACATGTTATATTGAGGAAAGGTCAAATTGACTTAAATCCCCCTAAAGATTCTAAGATTTTGGCTCCCATATTAAAATTCACATTTTCCCAGTTTTGAAACTTTACAATTTAGTCACTACTCAAAATGTCCCATTTCCGAAATTTATTTGTAAAATTGACTTGACCAACCTCTTAAACATATTTTTAGAGGATTTTATCAATTTTTACCACATTTTTATCATATCTCGATCCTTGATTTCCTTAAATCACCTTACGCGATTCGAACCGTTCTCGATTGGTCTGATCCGATATCTAAAACATCTAGGCCCAAAACCAGGGCGTTACATAAATTTCCAACAAAGGATGCCCAAGCATCTAATACTTTTGGTGTCACAACACCACACTATGAGTACACATGTACTAAATCAGAGGAGCTAGACTCTAGGCATGCCATACTACCTAAGACCACTAATCAACCAAGGACTTTTAATGTCTTTTTAAGTTAAGCAAACATATTACAAGTGATTATCAATCATAAACAGCAAGGTCACATGTCATATTCAAGTTACTAGTAAGTAGAACCAATCTCATTTTCATCATTTCACAATTTCTAGCCTATAGCAATAATATAATCACATTTCCATAATCATGAATCACACATTGGCAGTAGCATATCACCCATTTCATTCTCATTTAATCAAATCACATAGTCATTCAATCATAGGTAATTAAATCATGCTTCAACAAGACAAACATCTAGCAACATAGAACATGCTTTCATGTTTTCCATTTAATCCATCTTCCCTTAAGTCAATTACCAAGCCATGATTAAATTCATTTCTTGCTTCATGTTAAATTTCATAAATGAATAAAAAATAGTGGTTAGGATACTAATCCTAACCCTAAAGTTAACTACACTCACTATACCCCAAGCTAATTTTGATATTTGATAATAATACCCTTGCTCTTCTTTTTGGATTGCCCTGACTTTGAATCCTCCAAGGTTTCTCAAAATTCTTGGTCTTATCATCCATACACAAACATAAACAAAGCATATCAGGAGACAATTCAAGCATATAAACTCATTTAAGCAATTGTAAACACCAAATTGTTTTTCCTATTGGCAGCTTGAGTACCTATTACTAATTCAATCATAACTTTTAATCCATACGTCGAAATTTCAATTAATTTACCTTGTTAGGAATCTTATTCAACTAGATTTTTATCCATGTATGAGTCATATTTTTCCTATTTATACATCAATACAGTTTATTACTTAAACATAGGTCATTTTGCAGTTCTGGACAGTGCAAACTGTCCAGATTCTTTCACTTATATCTTTTAGCTCACTTACTAGAATTTATTGTCGTTTTCTCTCAATTAAACTAGACATCCCAAAGTAACACATATTAAATTTCAGCTCGAAATTCATCTTGTACTAATTTTGATGAATTTTTAAATTGACTGCCCAGAACAAGACTTCCTGGGTAGTTTACTCAAGATTTCAATTCAAGTATTCTAATCCCCTTTTTTCATATCATAACATGACCAATTGATGTCCTAAGTTAATTCTCTTTTTTTCTATAATCATTTTAAGTCCAGTATGGTCCTTAACTTAACCAATTTAGTACCTTAATTAGCTCAATTTACAGAATAGCCCCAAATTCACCTATTAAGCATTTAACTACTTTAAACATTCATTTTGGTCCTTATTTAGCCTATGCAAGTTATATAACACTCCTTTTAATATTTTCCTTGTTTTTACTTAACATTTCAAGTATTCATTTACAACAATTCAGTCTCTAAAAACTTTCAATTTACTCATAACAGTCCCCTAAGTAGTTTTACAATTCTAGGTGACTAGTTTTCATCCTAACAGATTTTTCCAGCATCTCTTACAATATTTTTGATCATTCAAGACCTCTAACTAACAGTAAACATCATTTTGAACCATTTCTCCCTGCATAAATTTTTCTAGAAACGATTTCTAACTCCTTAAATTTATAGATTTTAACAAAATAGTTCTTTAATCATTCAGGCAGCATGTAACAACATATGGTGGCCTATTTTTGATTCCTTTCATATAATCTAAGTTAAATAAACATTTATCATCATCATGTAAGATTTTTCCATAAATGAATCAGCAATTATAGCAGCCATTTTCAACAATTCGAACCATATACACAATCTAACATAACATTTGATACACTTATCAAATTATAAACACTTACATGACCTATAGCTTCAATTCCTATGCTTAATTGATCAACATGCAAGAGTTTTCTTTAAGTTTTCCATGGTTGAACAAGATCTCTCTCTCCCCTGATTTCTCTTTCAAATTTCGACAGGTTTGGTTGTTAGAGAAAGGAGACTAGGCTAAGTTTTGGTTAGTAGATTCTTGTAAGTTACCCTTTTACCCTTTTTATTATCCCTTATCAAATTTTCAGCCAAGGGTAGTTAGGTAAATTTAGAAATTTGGACATGCAAGTTCATCTATTCATCACATAATTCGGTTTAGTCATTTGAGAATGGTACTTTCATTTGTTCATTCTTTTTAATTAAATCCATAATAGCCGAATTATAGGGTAATTTAGCCTAATTGAATTAATTCTAAATCAATTAACTTGAATAACATTTAGGGTATATTTGAGGGTGTTACATGTGCTTACTCTCTTTTAGCTCGCGACAATAATGTGACCAAATACTTTTTATGGGGTACCCAAAAGAGCTAACGACTCACCCTCCAAAATCTGCACAATGCTCTTTCTATCAAGCTCTAGTTCGATCCGTCGAAACTCGAGACGCCACGCATGATTAAGCGCATCATGCGCCGCCCACAACCCTGCAACAAGAACCGAGCAAATTCCTAAGCTCCGAGTAAAGCCGAACAACCATGCACCTAAATCATCCCCAAGGACCCCTTCTACAGACGCCATGTTGTCGGGACCGCCTACAGCCCCATCTGCATTAGCTCAAACCCACCCCTCGGTCGGATTCCTCCAAGTCGACCTTGCTGGCCCAATAACAACAACATGTGTAGGTTGGGGTTGGTTACCACCCAACTCTCCCCACATCCTTCGGAAATATCCCACAATGTCCCCAAACGCCTCACGACCCCCATTAAACACAAAGAAACAACATCGTTTTCAAAGTGCTCAACAGGTAACGACAAACAACACATTCCAATTTAGCCCATTCGCATGGGTATTACCAACTCCCCGTATATTCCTATGTAGCCAAGTTTCAAAGGACCCCAAGAAAAAATCATGCACGAAAACTCCCAAAAATCATGTGGCCAAATACTTTATTCAAATATAATATATTTTCTCTCTTTTTTTAGAATAGAATACATTTTCTCTCTTTGATTATACTTTGTACTATTTTTATAGGTATAATGTCAAAACTCCCAAAATATTTTATTAAATAATCATTTTGGTTCCAATTTTTTATTCACTCATTGACGTTTCATTTTGAGTTAAAATGACCGCTTCATGAATGAAAACTTTTAGTTGACTAACGGTCAACGTGGCCACGTCAGCAATTTAAAAAAATAACAATAGTAACAAATTTTATTAAACATTTTCTAGCTAATGAAATTGTGATACGTGTCACAATATCATTTGAAACGAGGATATTCAGAAATCTAACTTAGACATCTGTATATATAAAGGAAAACAAAAACACATATACATGAGTGCCCTACCTCTGATGATAAGTTTGATGTTTGAGGAACATCCCCAATCAACTAATCTTGACTTTTTTAGTAGACACTCTCGTTACAGTGAACCATTCATTCAAACATATTGATAGTACAAAATGATCCAAATTAATCTGTTATGTGTTCATAGGATATGCCTCAATGTGAAGGGACAATCCATTTAAATTAAAGGACTGCTTGTTTGTTATCTATACACAGGGATGGACCCAGAGGAGCTAGAAGGGGCAATCGGCCCTCTGAAAATTTAAAATTTATATATGATTTAAAAAATTTCTAAAAAAATTCTATGTATTTTCTATTGAAAATCTATTTTCTCCCCCTAAAATTTTATAAATCCGTCCCCTAACATAAAATCATGCGCCTACCCATATCTATACACTGTACTAACTGCCCCCAATACATTTGTAAATAGTGATGTGTAAACTAAAAAATAATCAACAACTAAAGCGGCCGCGGGTGGTTAAACCTCTTACTTGACACCCCCTTCCCCCTCCCTCTAGGCAGAAATTGTTCAAAAAAATAGCGTCAAATAACATTATCATTGAATATCAGACAAAACAAGTACAATAGAACATCTATAAATTAATACTCGATAAATTAATAACCTCTCTAAAATAATAATTTTTTCGGTCCCGACTTGAGCCCAATGTCTAAATTAATAATTTCGATTAATTAATAAGATAATAATTTTTCGAAAGACCCTTATATAAATTTCTGGTCCCTTCAATATTATAAATTAATAATTCTATAAAATTACAATTATAACTGGGAAAACATTGTAAAATATGATTCTATTGTTGTTTGCTTCTTCTTAAAATTTAAATCTAGCTGTATTTCATCTCTAACTTTCATTAGTGCATCCAAAATTTGATTTCCTTACCATACATGAATTTGTATTAAGTTCATTTCCTTACCATACATAAACATGCATTAAGTTTTAACTAGTACTACGTACTACAATGAACTTTATTTTTTAGGGGTATGTATTATTTTTAATTAGTCACATTGTACATGAACATCATTCAACTAGTCACTAGAATGTATATGTTTTATTCATGAAGAATAATGTAGGTTCGTTGAATCGAAGAAAAAAATCTCTTTAAATTAATAATTTATTAATTTATCGATTAATTAATACATCTTTGAATTAATAAAAATATGTGGTCTCGACATTATTAATTTATAGAAGTTTTATTGTATATATATGTAGAGTGGATCGTTGAATCGATAAATGCCAAGAAGGGGGTGAATTAGAATTTTTTTAATTTGGTTGGTAGTGAAGTGGTAAAATAAAATTGAGGACAAAGGCAATTATAGTGGTTCAAGTTACAAATGAACTCTACATCCACTACCTTAGCTCCCACTAAGAATTTTCCAAACAACTTCACTAGTTGATATTCCCCTGTTCTAGGCTTAGGAGGAAACCTTTACACAAATGGTCAATTTTCTACCAAAAATTGACCAAACCCTCTCACAAGTGTACAAAGAAGAATGTAGCAAATACAATGTATCTCTCAAGACTTATATTGCTCAAATTACAAGCACACAACTGTAGGGCGTGTAGGTGTTCCCTTTTTGTGAGAGCGCAAGTGCACACTCCTGCCAAGTTATAGTATAAAAGATGTCGAATCCCACGAGGATTGGACAGCTTGTCTCGTTTCGTAGTTCCTGCACAAGGTAAAATAAAAGCACAAGTGAATTGTTTGCTTGAGAAGTAAAGTAACTAAAAACACAAGTAATAAAGAAGGTGATCATGTTGATAAAGAAGGCAGGGTTGTTCTGCCACTTAGTATGAAAACTGCGTTGTAAAAGGTATGAGTTATTTTGTGCTGCCACGATATGCTGCCTCGATGGGTATGGCGGGCGGCAAACTACGACCCTGTCACGCGGCCGCAGCAGGTCACTACCACTGCAGGGGTGTACTGTCTAGGTAGGTGGAATGGAAAGAAGTCATGGCGGCAAGTCTGGCAGATAATCCAAGTTCAACAGGATAGTCGACAGTGATCCCCCCTATTTTTAAGTTAGGATGCTCGAGAGCTAACGTGACGTAGGCAATACCTAGCAATCTCAGCGTCAACCTAACACAGGCTAGTCATCTCGGTTGGTAATCCTTTTAGCCGCTGAAACTTGTGGACTGGTGTGGAACCAAGTTAGTCACGCTGCAGCACGTTGTGACCGTACTTAACCCTTTCGTGAGCCTTGCACTTTCGTGCTCGACAAATGGATTCTCTCAACTGACTGGGGTAGAATAATTGACATAATGAAGCGCAATAGATTAAGTAAACTTGGAATATTTTATTGAAGAAAATAAGTCAAAACCCTAAATAACCATTTCACACTAGTTTACAACATAACTCTAACCCAAATGGAGTTTAGAACATGGTTGCGGCAGAGAACACAAGAAAAGTCTATAGAAAACCTAAGATGATTTGAACTAGGAGTACAATGGGTATTTATAGACTCAAGACTACGTTAAGTCCTCATTAAAGTAGAAGTCCTAGAAAGTAGCTTTCCTTCTTTAATATGACTTTAAATGCCGACTTCTTTGCGTGGAATATGGACTTTATCTCGTTTGCCTTAGCCTGCAAGTAAGCTTGAGAATTTTGCTTCGGCATCCCTGGCCGCTGCTACAAACGTCGGAAATCACATGAACGCCGACGATAGATTTAGGAGTTTTAGCTCTACAGATCGCGCTCCGGTTCTCCCAACTTCCATAGTCAGCTGCTGTGGGCAGCAAGGTCGGCAGCTACTTGGCAGCAACTGGAACTGCTTCAATACAGCTCCTAGGTTTGTTTCCTCTACCTTGAATCCTCAGCTCCTCGGTTCCCTCTTTCAGCCGTTAGTACCTACATACAAGAATACACTAAAATAGTGTCTCTTGTTCACCAAATAAATGATAAGTTATAAAAGTAAGGCAGAACAATGAAATACTGTAAAATGCTATGCATGAACCTATTTATGCCTAAAATATGCTTAAAACAGTAATACTAAGAGTTGGAATGTGCATGAAATATATGACTTTTGGACACTTTACAACAACCCAACTGAATCTGAAAAATAGAAAATTACAAGGATTGACAATTGGGGTTTTACAAGGATATTATAATTTAAGCACTTGAGCTTGGATTTGATGTATGATTGTTTCTTTTAGGATCAATAGTTGTTGCTAGTTGTTTTTAGACTCCCTTTTATACCTTCTCATTCAATTCTAGCCGTTGGGGTGGTTGCCATCATCAATATAGTCGTTAGGATGCAATCTTCCCACCATAAATGCACTTATGCAACTACCCGTTTCGAAACACTTGTACCTATTTTGAAAAAAACCAAAAGAGAAATAGCCGTTGGGGTGTAATTAAGAGACTGTATCGAAACGGATACGATCGTTTTGATACGCTAAGAGCCCGTTCTGAAACGGCTTGATACCGTTTCGAAACAATTTAAAACTGTCAAAACCCGTATTGAAACGTGCTTAAATCGTTTGATATGTCTTAACCGTTTTGTAAAAATCAGTTATAAAATTTCAACGGTCATAAATTTTAAATCCAAGTTCAAATCTCATTTCGAAACGTTCGAGATCGTTTCGATACAGCCGTATCGAAACAGATCTACCCGTTCCGTTGTTCTTCATCCATTTCGAAACATAGTGTCATGTTTCAATACTATCGTATCGAAACGGGAAGACTCGTTCCGAAACCAATTTTAACAGTTTCAACACGTTCCGAAACACCTAAGGGCTGTTTCAAAACGGTGACTCGAAAATCACTGGTTTGACTTGGAAAAACACTTAGAAAAATTTGTATAACCATTTGGTTTTGACTTGACTACTTTACTTAAAATTTTTGGGAAGTTTTGAGGACTTAAAAATTTATTTTCTATTTTCAATTTAGTCCTTAAATCCTTTGTTATATCAAAATCAATTATTGGGTTTTACAATCTCCCTTTTTTTGATATAAAAACCTAGTATAAATTTTTAAGTGTTTTGAAATCTTTGAAAAAATTTTAACTCCCCCTTAATTTAAGATAGGTTTTAAATTTTTGAAAAGTTGAAATTTAAAGCACTTGAAACTTAAAAACAAACTTAAAACACTTAGGCTCTTAGGAATTACTTATTCCCTTTTTGTTAGATCAAACATATAATCAAGGCTAAATGAGAATAAAAGAGGCATAAATCATAAACCAAACAACATTATAGCATAGATAGCATTAAGATCATAAAACAAATTCAAACATAAAATCAAACTCAATCCTAAAAACATGAAATCAAAGCACAGGTCTTAAAACAAAAAAAAAATAGAGATAGGTGCATAAACTCAATCCTAATATGACAAAATAAAATGATATGCAATAAAACTAAGGTGCCTCATCGTCTTCATCGCCTCCAAGGTCATCCAAGAAATCATCTTTGTCCTTCTCTTGATCCTTGTGAAAACGCCTTCAATCACCATAGAAGTTGGTGAAGGAGAGATCCTTGGATGATTGTTGGATTTCAAGGGAGGTAAGGTGATTCTCTATACCAAGAACATGATCCTCCAAAGATGTGAATCGAGTGTCGATAGCTGCAAACCTGGAAGCCATGTTTGTGTCCATGGTGTTGAACTTCTCGGTGCGGAAGGCCATGGGAGCAGCATTGTTAGGAGCCACAACGGGAACTTGAACTTGTGGTTAAGTCTCTTCTTGAGGTGCTTGAGCTCTACGATCAACTAGAGTCCATTCACCATTAGTGTATCGAAATCCGGACCTTACGAGAGAAGACTCACCAAGCTTTTGCTTGTGTTGTTTCAGAAAATCGTATGAGACATCAAGGTCAAGGCGAACAAAAATGTAGCTCAAAATTGTCCCATAGATGAAGGAGGTGATGGAGTCGGATTCATGATGCCTTACTAGATGGACCATCTCGGCAAACATTATCTTCACCAAGTTAGGTTGTTGTGCTTGTCGGAAACACTCGAGCCAAAAGGTGTCAACTTGACGGATATGGGCAAATTTTCCTCCGGTTGGGCGAAAGAACCAAGATATGATTAAGTGCAAGAAACAGTCTTGGGCATCCAAAGTGAGAACCGATCCAGTTCGATATCCAAAGGTGGATTCATCCTCAATACCCTCATCAACAAGCCCAAGAACGGTCACTAAGGTGGATGGTTCAATGCGAAACTTCTTTCCCATGATGTAAGACTCGATAGCAATAACTTCAGAACGATCGGCATTGCTAATAAGATGAGGAGTAGAAAAGCAATACCATGTTTTTGTAGACAATGTCGAGAATATTTATGAAGCTTAGGAAACCCCAACGTTGCAAAAGAGGTAGGCACTTAAAATAGAAATGCTCGAAATCAAGGAATGCCATGTCTACAACTCTCTCTCGTCGAACAACAGCATCTTGAAGAATTTTAAACCGATTCCTAGCCTCTTGGTTTCTAAGACTTTTGGCATAAAGAAGGGTAAGGTTTGGACGAACATCGTCACCGGGGTTCGAACCTTCACCCCTTTCAGTCTTTCTTTTCTTATGCAAAGCCATTAAAAACACCTAAAAACGAAGCAAGCAATAAAATTTAAGTGTATGCATTAAATCCTAATTCGATCCAATAAGAATCTCATTAAGATTTTTAAAAATACTTTGAAAGCATATACATAAAAATAAAATTTTGATGAAAATAGATTTGAAAAACATTGTTGAAAAAATACGATTAAAATAAAATATATTCGAACCAAAAAATTTGAGATTTGAAAAAAAAAATTACAGGATTTTGAAAACCCATAATGTAAAACAAGTATTCTATACAAAACTATAATTTTTAACATAATATTCGAACGAAATAAAAAGAAAAAGATAGAAAATACCTTAAAGATGGGATTTTGGAGAAATTTGTGGATGAAATTGCACAAAATTGATGAAGCTTGCTTAGATTGATGTTTAGGAGTAAAAGCCCTCAAGTTTTGATGAAAAACAAAGAGATTTGAAATTTTTTTATAGATGAAACCGGTCTAGGGTTTTGAGGATTTTTGGCTTTAATTAAAAGACTTTTTAAGCATTTAAAACCCTTTAAATTTGGCTTTTCCGGATACGCGTTTCGAAACAGGAGAGATCATTTTGAAACAGGCGTACCGAAACGCATATGAACGTTCTGAAACTTATTGATCGTTTCGATACAGCTTTGACTGTATCGAAGCCCAAGAGTTTCCCATATCGAAACGAAGAGATGTCGTTTCGATACAAGTTTTAACATAACCAAAAGTTTCGAAACCCTTGGGAGAGTTTCGAAGCAACTTGGTCCATATGTGTTCTTTAAAGGCAGCCCATATCGAAACATGGTGACCCATTTCGATACCAATAGCCCTGGAAGAGTAGATAAGGCTCTAAAATGTAGAAGAATCAAACTTTGATTGAACCTAGATGCATGAATGAGATGTATGAGCAAGTTTAACATATCAAAACATAAACATACTCCCCCTAACTATAAGCAAAGATATAATTAAGATCAAAAACACATAAGCATGGGATTTAACAAGAATTCGAGCAATTTTAAGCACAAAGGTCCTAAAAGGTCAAGATAGACTAGCTAGACCTAACTCTCTCCTAAGGGACCAAAACGCTCTTTATCTAGAGGTTTGGTAAAGATTTCAGCTAATTGATTTAAGGTGTCTACATACTCTAAAACAACATCTTCCTTAAGGACATGATCTCTAATGAAATGATGCCTTATTTCTATGTGTTTGGTTATAGAATGTTGGATGAGATTTTTGGTAAGACATATGGCACTAGTGTTATCACACTTAAGAGGTATGGTGTCTACCTCAATTCCATAGTCTAGAAGTTGTTGTTTCATCCAAAGAACTTGCGTACAACAACTCCCTAAGGATATGCACTCTACTTCGGTGGTAGATAAACCTACACTATTTTGTGTTTTAGAGAACCAAGATATGAGCATACTACCTAGGAATTGACAAGAGCCAGAAGTACTTTTCCTATCTATCTTACAACCCCCGTAATCCGCATTCGAATAAGAATGAAGGTTAAAGGTTAAGTCTCTAGGATACCAAAGGCCTAAACAAGGAGTATCTCTAAGGTACCTAAAGATCCTTTTAACGGCTATAAGATGTGAGACTCTAGGACTAGCTTGGAACCTAGCACACAAGCAAACACTAAACAATATATCTGGTCTACTTGCGGTAAGGTAAAGCAAAGAACCAATCATAGAACGATAAAGCTTAGAGTCAACACACTTACCTCATTCATCTTTGTCAAGCTTTGTGGATGAGCTCATTGGTGTAGCTTGAGGCTTTGCTTGCTCCAAGCCAAACTTCTTGAGCATATCTTTGATGTACTTAGCTTGATTGATGAAGATACCATCCTTCATTTGTTTGATTTGGAGTCCCAAGAAGAATGATAGCTCCCCCATCATGCTCATTTCAAATTCACCTTGCATCAACTTAGAAAAATCTTGACAAAGCAATTCATTAGTAGAACCAAAAATAATATCATCAATATAAATTTGAACTACTAAGATATCTTTTCCATTGTTTTTAATAAATAGTGTCTTGTCCACCTTTCTTTTTTCAAAACCTTTTTCAACTAGAAAACTTGATAATCTTTCATACCAAGCTCCAAGAGCTTCTTTTAAACCATATAAAGCTTTTGACAATTTGAAACCATGGTTTGGAAAAATGGGATCTTCAAAACCTGGTGGTTGTTCCGCATACACTTCTTCGTTTATAAAGCCATTTAAAAACGCACTTTTGGAATCCATTTGAAAAAGCTTGAAATCCCGATAACATGCAAATGCAAGTAACATCCTAATTTCTTCCATTCTAGCTACGGGTGCATAGGTTTCATCAAAATCAATTCCCTCTTCTTGAGTGTAACCTTGAGGAACAAGCCTAGCTTTGTTTCTCACTATGTTACCACTCTCATCTAGTTTGTTTCTAAAGACCCATTTAGTTCCTATAGTATATTTGTTTCTAGACCTATCAACTAATGAGCATTCTTTACTTCTCTCAAATTGGTTTAACTCATATTGCACGACCATAATCCAAAAGTCATCTTTTAATGCTTCTTTAACATTCTTAGGCTCAATGCATGAGATAAAGGCAACATTATTAAGCATTTTAAGAGAAGAACGAGTAGTTACCCCCTTGGATGGATCACCCAAGATCTCACCACCTTTGACATAATTGTACTCCCTTGGGTAGCTCACTTCCTTTTCCTCAAGAGACATGTCTTGCAATGCTTCTAGAGGCGGTTCTTGTGCTTCTTCCTCTTTGGTTGAAATCTCATTCACCTTTGATGATTCTCCACCATCATTGGCTTCAATGATCCCTACATCATCATCATCACAAGAATCCTTCCTTGGAAGGAGGTTATCATCGAAAACCACATGAATAGATTCCTCTACAACTAAAGTTCTTTTGTTAAACACACGATAGGCTTTAGAGTTTAAAGAATAACCTAGAAAAATAGCTTCATCACTCTTTGCATCAAATTTACCTAAATTATCTTTTTCATTGTTTAAAACAAAACACTTGCAACCAAAATGATGAAAATAGCTCATATTAGGCATTTTAGATTTTAAAATCTCATAAGGAGTTTTCTTCAAAATAGGCTTAATCATTACTCGGTTTATAACGTAGCAAGCGATGTTAGTGGCTTCCGCCCAAAAAATACTTAGATAAATTATTTTCACAAAGCTTAGTCCTAGCCATTTCTTCTAAAGTTCTATTTTCCTCTCAACTACCCCATTTTGTTGAGGAGTGCGAGGAGCCGAAAAATTATGGCTAATCTCATTTTCATTACAAAAATCTTCAAAACCCATATTTTGAAATCCGGTTCCATGATCACTTCTAATATGTGAAACTTTAAGCTCAAGATCATTTTGGGTTATTTTTTAAAATGTGATGAAGTTTTCTAAAGCCTCATCATTGGTTCTTAAAAAGAGAACCCAAGTATACCTAGAGTAATCATCAACAAGTACAAATGCATATGATTTTCCACCCAAGCTAGTAGTCCTAATTGGCCCAAAGAGATCCATATGGATCAATTGCAAACATCTACTTGTAGAAACATCATTTATGGACGTGAAAGAGGCTCTATGTTGTTTACCTTTAGCACGTGCATCGCAAATTTTATCTAATGAGAACTTGAGCCTAGGTATGCCTCTAACTAGATTAAGGGAAACTAATTTTTCTAAAATGCTAATGCTAGCATGTCCTAGTTTCCTATGCCATAACCATGCATCATTTTCATTTTGTGCAACTAAGCATGCATGAGATGTATGAATGTCATCTAGATGCACCATATAAATATTGCCTATGCGATGACCAATGAGCATTGTTTTGTTAGATTTAATGTCTACTATTCTACACCCATTTACATCAAACATGACATTAAACCCTTTATCACATAATTGACTAATTCTCAACAAATTGTGTTTTAGACCATTGACATACAAGACATTTTCAGTAAGTATGGAAGAGTGATTACCTATGGAGCCAAAACCTTTAATGTGGCCTTTGGAGTTGTCACCAAAAGTTACTACTCCTCCACTTTTTGGCTTTAATTCCATGAATCAACTCTTGTCTCCGGTCAAGTGTCTCGAGCATCCACTATCAAGGTACCAGAATTTTTGACTTTGTGCTTTGGCCTTGTAGCAATGCTCTCCCTACAAACAAAGAGTTTAAACTTTGATTTTTGGTACCCAATCATTTTGGGTCCATGAGTGTTAGCTCCCAAAGGCTTGGTTCCTTTAGGAATCCAAGATGACAAGGCATTAACATTATTAGATTTTACAAGTTCCTTAGGAACCCATACACTTCTAATCTTTTAGTCCTAGAGTGCCTATAGTAGCCACTTTGTTTGTAGTTCAAATTCTTTCTTTTTGTAAAGTTGGTTTTTGAAGATTCACCCTTTTCAAGCTTTGAAGAATCAACACTTTTGAAAGAATTTTTGAGCTCATTCACTAATTTTTGGTGTTCATCATTACATTGAGAAAGAAGGTTGTTCAAATCAATATTTTCTTTTCCAAAGAACTTTAGATCATCTTGCAAGCTTAAAACTTTTTTCTCAAAATCCGAGTTAGTTTTAAAGAGTATGTTGTTTTGAGCTTTCAAATCCGAAATGCCCTTTTTGTTTTTCAAAACGGACTCCTTGTATTTTTTCTACTAACTCATCATATACCTCTTGTAACTCATTATATGCATCATGCAATTCATCAAATCTAAAATTATAGCAAGATGAGTTAGAGGTTACCATAGAATCCTCCTCAAAAGCCATGAGGCAAAGGTTGGTCACTTTGTGTTCCTCATCCTCGGATGACTCCTCATCACTCCAAGTAGCAATCTTGGCTTTGAGCTTCTTCTTCTCAAAGCGCTTCTTCTTGAGTTGAAAGAAATTGGAACAAATATGACCCGACTTCTTACACTCAAAGAAAATGATAAGATCCTTTTTGTAGAACTAATGTTTTGATATAATAATTGAAAAATAGTTTCGGACTAAATTAAAAAGATTTCAAAAATGCTTTTAAGTCCAAACAACTTGAAAATAAGTTTGTGGATGTTTTAAATGGTTTTGGCAAGGTTTGAAATGCTTTTAAGTAGCCAAATCAGGGTTTTCAAGGTACCTATTTCGATACAGGGTAACTTGTTTCGAAACAGTTTGAAATTGCCAAAACACGTACCGAAATAAGGCTTGCTCGTTTCGATACGGAGGGTTTCGGTTTCGAAACACCCCTTTGTTGTTTCGATACGCCCAACGGTCAAAACCTCCCCAATGGTCAAATTTCCCAACGGTATTTTAAATTGCAGCTCAACTGTCACTCGTACTGAAACGGGTTGTAACCGTTTTGATACGGCGAGAGGCGTTTCGATATGGCTTGCTGCATTAGGCTTCAACGGCTAGTTCTAAAGAAGGTCGTTCCGATACGGGCTCGCCTGTTCCGAAATGGATAGCTCCAATATTGCAATTAATGAGGAAAATAAAGTATCCAACGGCTCCAATTCAATCCTAACGGTCCTCAACGGCTACAAACTCATTTGGGAGTATAAAAGGGACCTCCAAGCATCAAGGATAGGTTAATGCTTCAATTGTAACAAAACTATGATGAAATATTGTCTTTAGAGCTTTATTGTTTAATTCTTGTATAGACAACAATTGTGAGCTTAATTGTCAAATTTGCTCAAGTGTTTAGGTTTTGGGTGAGTGCTTAGAATTGCAAACATACACATATTAGAGGGATTTCAAGTTTGCTTAGAATTTCTCTTGTGAGAGAGTGCTTGATCAAGCTTTGGGTAGAAAGCTTGATCGTTGTAACGATTTCCTCCTAATCCAAGAAAAGGGAACGAAATTCTTAGTGAATTTGGTTGAAATCCTTAGTAGGAAGCTAAGGTAGTGGATGTAGGCTTTGGGTTAGAAAGTCGAACCACTCTAAATTATTGTGTTCAATTCTTTTACTTTTAGCTTCCACAAAAACACCCAAAATTCAATCTTCTCCACACTTGGCAAGCATCTCGGTTGTGACCATCGAGCCCAACAATTGGTATCAGAGTGAGGTTCAATTGATCGGTATTAACATCCTATTGAGGTGATCCGATAAGCTCGATACATCAATTCAACCAACCAAAGCAATGGCACATTCAATCGACAACCCACCATTCTTCAACGGTGAACATTATGCCTATTGGAAGAATAAGATGAAGTTTTTCATCAAGGGTAAATGTTGGGTTTTTCGGGGCTCGATTCGAACAACCGATTATGCTCGCCAAGTGGTGGAGAGGTGGATTTTTGGGTGGAAGGGTTTAGGAAGCTGAAAGAATAAATACACGATGATTTATAGTGGTTCAACCTTCTAACCAAGGTCTACATCCACTACCTTAGCTTCCTACTAAGGATTTCGCAATCAATCCACTAATTGATTCGTCCCCTTTTCTAGGATTAGGAGGAAACCCTTTACAACCCTCGAAGCTTTCTACCCAAAGCTTGAAGGAAAACCCTCTTTACAAAGAGAAACAATAAGCAAACTTGAAACCCTCTAAATAGGTGTTTGTTTGCACAATTACGCACTCACCCAAAACCTAAAACACTTGAGCAAATTTAACAATGTAAGCTCACTAGTGTTGTCTAAGCAAGAAATGAACGATTTAAGCTCTAGACACGTTTTTCACTCATAATGTTGTAACAATTGAAGCTCTACTTAATCTTGATGCTTGGAGGCCTTATTTATACTCCAAATTGAGTTCCTAGCCGTTTATGGCCGTTGGGGATGTTTCATAGCCGTTGGGGATACAAAATAGCCGTTTATTTCCCACAAAATGCATTTCATCAGCCTAGTGTATCGATACACTATACCCTGTATCGATACGGTCTTGAAAGTCTGATATAGCCGTTGAGCTTTCTGCTGATGCGTATCGATACGCATGCCTGGCGTATCGGTACGGTCCTGCAAATTCAAAAGACCGTTGGGAATTGACCGTTGGCGTATCGGTACGCGATACCACCGTATCGGTACGCGACTAGCCGTTGGGCTATTTGAAAACATACCGTATCGATACGTGTAAGCGTATCGGTACGGGTTTTAGACACCGTATCGATACGCTTGACGTATCGATACGGGTTTTAGCTACTGGAACTCTATTTGCCTGAAAACCTCAAGGCGTATCGATACACTCAGATACAGTATCGATACGGTCACTTGGAATGCATGGTTTTGACCGCTTTAAACGTATTTTAAGTCCATTCCAGAGCTTTAAAAACCCTTAAACATATTTTCAAGTTGTTTTTGACTAAAAACATATTTTAAATTCTTTTCAATTTAGTCCAAAACATTTTTCAAATATTATATCAAAACCTTAGTTCTACAGTAAAGATTATCATCTATGGGACCTTGTTGAAGATGGATCGTTTGTGCCAACAAGAAGAAAGGCGGAGTGGAATGCCAACGACAAGAAGATGATGGAGCTCAATTGCAAATCCTTGCACTTCATCTTTTGTGCTTTAGGCCCGGACGTATATGTCCAAGTCTCCTCTTGTGAGAGTGCCAAGGAAGTATGGGACAAGCTTGAAGTCCGATACGAGGGAACTAACGAAGTAAAGGAGACCAAGATCGGCCTCCTCAACTAGAGTATGAGAACTTCAAAATGGAACCGGATGAAGACATCACGAAGATGTTCGATAGATTCTCCACCATCACCAATGGTCTCAAAGGCTATGGAGAAATCATTCTGGAAGACAAACTTGTCCATAAACGCATCTACTCTCTTCCCGAGTCTTGGGACTCGAAGAAGACGGCCATCATCGAAGCTAAAAACCTCAAATCTTTGAAGCTCGATGAACTCATGGGGTCTCTCCTCACACACGAAATCATGAAGAAAGGGAAAGAAGAGGAGAAAAAGAAGGAAGAGATAAGGAATATGGGGGAGAAGCAGATCAAGAGGCAAGGCATCGATGTAAATGCCATTGCCCTTACATCCTCTACATGCCAACACGCTTATTTGAGCGAAGAGGATAGTGAAGATGAAGAGATGACCATTCTCTTCAATAAATTTGTTCGGTTCATGAAGAATGAGAAAGGAAAATCCAAGTATGAATCAAGGAAGAAAGAGAAGTGGTTTGAAATATTGGTTTTTCAAGAGAATAAGGGGGAGCTTTACTTCTTTTAATTTTTGAAATATCTTATTTAAATTTTAAAATATAAAAGGGGGAGAATCCCAAACAATTTTTCAAGTTGGTTTTATTATATCAAAAAGGGGGAGATTGTAGAACTAAAGTTTTGATATAATAATTGAAAAATAGTTTTGTACTAAATTGAAAAGATTTCAAAAATGCATTTAAATCCAAATAACTTGAAAATAAGTTTGTGGATGTTTTAAATGGTTTTGGCAAGGTTTGAAACGTTTTTAAGTAGCCAAACCAGGGTTTTCAAGGTACCTATTTCGATACAGGGTAACTTGTTTTGAAACAGTTTGAAACTGCCAAAACATATACCGAAATAGGGCTTGCTCGTTTCGATACGGAGGGTTTCGGTTTCAAAAACACCCCTTTGTTGTTTCGATACGCCCAACGGTCAAAACCTCCCCAACGGTCAAATTTCCCAACGGTATTTTAAATTGCAGCTCAACTGTCACTCGTACTAAAACGGGTTGTAATCGTTTTGATACGACGAGAGGCGTTTCGATACGGCTTGCTGCATTAGGCTTCAACGGCTAGTTCTAAAGAAGGTCGTTCCGATACGGGCTCGCCTGTTTCGAAATGGATAGCTCCAGAATTGCAATTAATGAGGGAAATAAAGTATCCAACGGCTCCAATTCAATCCTAACGGTCCTCAACGGCTACAAACTCATTTGGGAGTATAAAAGGGACCTCCAAGCATCAAGGATAGGTTAATGCTTCAATTGTAACAACACTATGATGAAATATTGTCTTTATAGCTTTATTGTATAATTCTTGTATAGACAACATTTGTGAGCTTAATTGTCAAATTTGCTCAAGTGTTTAGGTTTTTTGTGAGTGCTTAGAATTGCAAACATACATCTATTAGAGGGATTTCAAGTTTTCTTAGAATTTATCTTGTGAGAGAGTGTTTGATCAAGCTTTGGGTAGAAAGCTTGATCGTTGTAACGGTTTCCTCCTAATCCAAGAAAAAGGAACAAAATTCTTAGTGAATTTGGTTGAAATCCTTAGTAGGAAGCTAAGGTAGTGGATGTAGGCTTTGGGTTAGAAAGTCGAACCACTCTAAATTATTGTGTTCAATTCTTTTACTTTTAGCTTCCACAAAAACACCCAAAATTCAATCTTCTCCACACTTGGCAAGCATCTCGGTTGTGACCATCGAGCCCAACAATTGGTATCAGAGTGAGGTTCAATTGATCGGTATTAACATCCTATTGAGGTGATCCGATAAGCTCGATACATCAATTCAACCAACCAAAGCAATGGCACATTCAATCGACAACCCACCATTCTTCAACGGTGAACATTATGCCTATTGGAAGAATAAGATGAAGTTTTTCATCAAGGGTAAATGTTGGGTTTTTCGGGGCTCGATTCGAACAACCGATTATGCTCGCCAAGTGGTGGAGAGGTGGATTTTTGGGTGGAAGGGTTTAGGAAGCTGAAAGAATAAATACACGATGATTTATAGTGGTTCAACCTTCTAACCAAGGTCTACATCCACTACCTTAGCTTCCTACTAAGGATTTCGCAATCAATCCACTAATTGATTCGTCCCCTTTTCTAGGATTAGGAGGAAACCCTTTACAACCCTCGAAGCTTTCTACCCAAAGCTTGAAGGAAAACCCTCTTTACAAAGAGAAACAATAAGCAAACTTGAAACCCTCTAAATAGGTGTTTGTTTGCACAATTACGCACTCACCCAAAACCTAAAACACTTGAGCAAATTTAACAATGTAAGCTCACTAGTGTTGTCTAAGCAAGAAATGAACGATTTAAGCTCTAGACACGTTTTTCACTCATAATGTTGTAACAATTGAAGCTCTACTTAATCTTGATGCTTGGAGGCCTTATTTATACTCCAAATTGAGTTCCTAGCCGTTTATGGCCGTTGGGGATGTTTCATAGCCGTTGGGGATACAAAATAGCCGTTTATTTCCCACAAAATGCATTTCATCAGCCTAGTGTATCGATACACTATACCCTGTATCGATACGGTCTTGAAAGTCTGATATAGCCGTTGAGCTTTCTGCTGATGCGTATCGATACGCATGCCTGGCGTATCGGTACGGTCCTGCAAATTCAAAAGACCGTTGGGAATTGACCGTTGGCGTATCGGTACGCGATACCACCGTATCGGTACGCGACTAGCCGTTGGGCTATTTGAAAACATACCGTATCGATACGTGTAAGCGTATCGGTACGGGTTTTAGACACCGTATCGATACGCTTGACGTATCGATACGGGTTTTAGCTACTGGAACTCTATTTGCCTGAAAACCTCAAGGCGTATCGATACACTCAGATACAGTATCGATACGGTCACTTGGAATGCATGGTTTTGACCGCTTTAAACGTATTTTAAGTCCATTCCAGAGCTTTAAAAACCCTTAAACATATTTTCAAGTTGTTTTTGACTAAAAACATATTTTAAATTCTTTTCAATTTAGTCCAAAACATTTTTCAAATATTATATCAAAACCTTAGTTCTACAATCTCCCCCTTTTTGATATAATAAAACCAACTTGAAAAATTGTTTGGGATTCTCCCCCTTTGATTTTAAAAATGTGAATAAGAGATTTAAAATATGAAACCAAAATAAAGCTCCCCCTTATTCTTTTGAAAATTCAATTTTTCAAACCATTTCTCCCCCTTTTTGTTATATCAAAAAGAATTTAAAATGACATTTAAGTTTACGATAACATAGGAGGCAAAAAAAATTTTGACACTTTAAAATTTTGGTTTAAAATTGGCTCCCCCTTACTCATAGCATCATCAGAATGTTAGTCCAACATTTATGAATATCTAGTTGAATAAAAAAATAAATCAAATAAAATTAAAAACAACTAGAAATTTTTACCAACACTTGAATCCAAGGGAGGATGTGAAGCCTTCCTCTTCAAGTGTTCTTCCTTGTGTGCATGGAGCTCCCCCTTAATGTTTGACTCGTTGAACACTCTCCATCACACCTAGCAAAAGACAATCAAGTGATTTTTGGTATCCAAATTGCTTTGGATCCATAGACGTTAGTAGCACAAAATTTAGTCCCCTTAGGAATCCATTTTTCAATTTCATCCTTTTTAGTTGAAGTGGTTAGTCCTTTTGGGACCCAAACACTTCTAAAACATTTTCCATTAAAAAATCTAGGGGCACTAGATTGTCTTACATAAAAATTTGATTTTCCAAAATTGTTTTTCTTTTGAAGTTCATTGGAAATCAAATCTTTTTCCTTTTTGAGATCATCGACTTCTTTTTGATGATCTCTTTCCATCGTTTGAAGCAAGTTTTGTAAATCTAAAACTTTAAGTTCAAAATCTTTGATTTTTGCTTCAAACTCTAAATTGGTTTTAGAAAGCAAATCATTTTCGGTTTTCAACTTTGAAATCAATTTTTTATTTTTCGAAAATGAAGCCTTGAATTCAAAAACCAATTCATCATAGGCTTCTTGTAACTCATCAAAAGAATATGAATTTGAACAAGATGAGTTAGAAGTTACCTCCCCCTCATTGAGGGCCATCATGCATAGGTGGGCTACTTCATTATCGGTGGAGTCTTCATCACTCCAAGTGGCCACATATGCTTGTTTTGAAGATGATCCCTTCTTTTTGGATTTGTGGGAATCCTTCATCTTCTTCATCGATTCATGCTTGGATTTTTCCATTTTGCTCTTCATGAATCGTGCGAGCTTGTTGAAGAGATAGTTCATCTCTTCATCTTCACTATCCTCCTCACTTGAATCTACGTGATGATTTGTGGAGGATTTGAGAGCCATGGCATTGAAGCCAAGCCTCTTGATTTTTTTCTCTCCCATAGCTCTAATTTCTTCCCTCCTTTTCTCATCTTCTTTGTTCTTCTTCATGATTTGATGAGTAAGAAGTGACCCCATGAGTTCATCAAGCTTCAAATTTTTTAAATTTTTGGCTTCGATGATGGCGGTCCTCTTTGAGTCCCAAGACTCGGGAAGTGAGTAGATGAGCTTTCGGACAAGTTTTTCTTCCGGGATGGCTTCTCCATAACCTTTGAGACCATTGGTGATGGTGGAGAATCTATCAAACATCTTCTCGATGTTCTCTTCCGGATTCATCTTGAAGTTTTCATACTCTAAGGTGAGGAGCCCAATCTTGGTCTCCTTGACTTCATTAGTCCCCTCGTATGTGACTTCAAGCTTGTCCCATACCTCCTTGGCATTTTCACAAGAAGACATCTTCTCGTAGATGGTTGGGCCAAATGCACAAAAAAGCATGTGCAAGGCTCTACAATTTAGCTCCATCTTCTTGCGATCGTCGGCACTCCATTCCGCTTTGCTTCCTTGAAGCACGAACGGACCATCTTCAACTATGTCCCATAGCTTGTAATCTCTTGATTTCAAGAAGAATTTCATCTTTGTCTTCCAATGGGCATAGTGATCTCCGTCGAAGAAGGGCGGTATGTTGATGGATTGCGACATTTTGAGCTGGTTGGTGAAATGTTGATCGAGCTTGCCGGATCTTCTCAATAGGATGTTAATCCCCTTCAATTGAGCCAAGCTCTGATACCAATTGTTGGGTTTTTCGGGGCTCGATTCGAACAACCGATTATGCTCGCCAAGTGGTGGAGAGGTGGATTTTTGGGTGGAAGGGTTTAGGAAGCTGAAAGAATAAATACACGATGATTTATAGTGGTTCAACCTTCTAACCAAGGTCTACATCCACTACCTTAGCTTCCTACTAAGGATTTCGCAATCAATCCACTAATTGATTCGTCCCCTTTTCTAGGATTAGGAGGAAACCCTTTACAACCCTCGAAGCTTTCTACCCAAAGCTTGAAGGAAAACCCTCTTTACAAAGAGAAACAATAAGCAAACTTGAAACCCTCTAAATAGGTGTTTGTTTGCACAATTACGCACTCACCCAAAACCTAAAACACTTGAGCAAATTTAACAATGTAAGCTCACTAGTGTTGTCTAAGCAAGAAATGAACGATTTAAGCTCTAGACACGTTTTTCACTCATAATGTTGTAACAATTGAAGCTCTACTTAATCTTGATGCTTGGAGGCCTTATTTATACTCCAAATTGAGTTCCTAGCCGTTTATGGCCGTTGGGGATGTTTCATAGCCGTTGGGGATACAAAATAGCCGTTTATTTCCCACAAAATGCATTTCATCAGCCTAGTGTATCGATACACTATACCCTGTATCGATACGGTCTTGAAAGTCTGATATAGCCGTTGAGCTTTCTGCTGATGCGTATCGATACGCATGCCTGGCGTATCGGTACGGTCCTGCAAATTCAAAAGACCGTTGGGAATTGACCGTTGGCGTATCGGTACGCGATACCACCGTATCGGTACGCGACTAGCCGTTGGGCTATTTGAAAACATACCGTATCGATACGTGTAAGCGTATCGGTACGGGTTTTAGACACCGTATCGATACGCTTGACGTATCGATACGGGTTTTAGCTACTGGAACTCTATTTGCCTGAAAACCTCAAGGCGTATCGATACACTCAGATACAGTATCGATACGGTCACTTGGAATGCATGGTTTTGACCGCTTTAAACGTATTTTAAGTCCATTCCAGAGCTTTAAAAACCCTTAAACATATTTTCAAGTTGTTTTTGACTAAAAACATATTTTAAATTCTTTTCAATTTAGTCCAAAACATTTTTCAAATATTATATCAAAACCTTAGTTCTACAGTAAAGATTATCATCTATGGGACCTTGTTGAAGATGGATCGTTTGTGCCAACAAGAAGAAAGGCGGAGTGGAATGCCAACGACAAGAAGATGATGGAGCTCAATTGCAAATCCTTGCACTTCATCTTTTGTGCTTTAGGCCCGGACGTATATGTCCAAGTCTCCTCTTGTGAGAGTGCCAAGGAAGTATGGGACAAGCTTGAAGTCCGATACGAGGGAACTAACGAAGTAAAGGAGACCAAGATCGGCCTCCTCAACTAGAGTATGAGAACTTCAAAATGGAACCGGATGAAGACATCACGAAGATGTTCGATAGATTCTCCACCATCACCAATGGTCTCAAAGGCTATGGAGAAATCATTCTGGAAGACAAACTTGTCCATAAACGCATCTACTCTCTTCCCAAGTCTTGGGACTCGAAGAAGACGGCCATCATCGAAGCTAAAAACCTCAAATCTTTGAAGCTCGATGAACTCATGGGGTCTCTCCTCACACACGAAATCATGAAGAAAGGGAAAGAAGAGGAGAAAAAGAAGGAAGAGATAAGGAATATGGGGGAGAAGCAGATCAAGAGGCAAGGCATCGATGTAAATGCCATTGCCCTTACATCCTCTACATGCCAACACGCTTATTTGAGCGAAGAGGATAGTGAAGATGAAGAGATGACCATTCTCTTCAATAAATTTGTTCGGTTCATGAAGAATGAGAAAGGAAAATCCAAGTATGAATCAAGGAAGAAAGAGAAGTGGTTTGAAATATTGGTTTTTCAAGAGAATAAGGGGGAGCTTTACTTCTTTTAATTTTTGAAATATCTTATTTAAATTTTAAAATATAAAAGGGGGAGAATCCCAAACAATTTTTCAAGTTGGTTTTATTATATCAAAAAGGGGGAGATTGTAGAACTAAAGTTTTGATATAATAATTGAAAAATAGTTTTGTACTAAATTGAAAAGATTTCAAAAATGCATTTAAATCCAAATAACTTGAAAATAAGTTTGTGGATGTTTTAAATGGTTTTGGCAAGGTTTGAAACGTTTTTAAGTAGCCAAACCAGGGTTTTCAAGGTACCTATTTCGATACAGGGTAACTTGTTTTGAAACAGTTTGAAACTGCCAAAACATATACCGAAATAGGGCTTGCTCGTTTCGATACGGAGGGTTTCGGTTTCAAAAACACCCCTTTGTTGTTTCGATACGCCCAACGGTCAAAACCTCCCCAACGGTCAAATTTCCCAACGGTATTTTAAATTGCAGCTCAACTGTCACTCGTACTAAAACGGGTTGTAATCGTTTTGATACGACGAGAGGCGTTTCGATACGGCTTGCTGCATTAGGCTTCAACGGCTAGTTCTAAAGAAGGTCGTTCCGATACGGGCTCGCCTGTTTCGAAATGGATAGCTCCAGAATTGCAATTAATGAGGGAAATAAAGTATCCAACGGCTCCAATTCAATCCTAACGGTCCTCAACGGCTACAAACTCATTTGGGAGTATAAAAGGGACCTCCAAGCATCAAGGATAGGTTAATGCTTCAATTGTAACAACACTATGATGAAATATTGTCTTTATAGCTTTATTGTATAATTCTTGTATAGACAACATTTGTGAGCTTAATTGTCAAATTTGCTCAAGTGTTTAGGTTTTTTGTGAGTGCTTAGAATTGCAAACATACATCTATTAGAGGGATTTCAAGTTTTCTTAGAATTTATCTTGTGAGAGAGTGTTTGATCAAGCTTTGGGTAGAAAGCTTGATCGTTGTAACGGTTTCCTCCTAATCCAAGAAAAAGGAACAAAATTCTTAGTGAATTTGGTTGAAATCCTTAGTAGGAAGCTAAGGTAGTGGATGTAGGCTTTGGGTTAGAAAGTCGAACCACTCTAAATTATTGTGTTCAATTCTTTTACTTTTAGCTTCCACAAAAACACCCAAAATTCAATCTTCTCCACACTTGGCAAGCATCTCGGTTGTGACCATCGAGCCCAACAATTGGTATCAGAGTGAGGTTCAATTGATCGGTATTAACATCCTATTGAGGTGATCCGATAAGCTCGATACATCAATTCAACCAACCAAAGCAATGGCACATTCAATCGACAACCCACCATTCTTCAACGGTGAACATTATGCCTATTGGAAGAATAAGATGAAGTTTTTCATCAAGGGTAAATGTTGGGTTTTTCGGGGCTCGATTCGAACAACCGATTATGCTCGCCAAGTGGTGGAGAGGTGGATTTTTGGGTGGAAGGGTTTAGGAAGCTGAAAGAATAAATACACGATGATTTATAGTGGTTCAACCTTCTAACCAAGGTCTACATCCACTACCTTAGCTTCCTACTAAGGATTTCGCAATCAATCCACTAATTGATTCGTCCCCTTTTCTAGGATTAGGAGGAAACCCTTTACAACCCTCGAAGCTTTCTACCCAAAGCTTGAAGGAAAACCCTCTTTACAAAGAGAAACAATAAGCAAACTTGAAACCCTCTAAATAGGTGTTTGTTTGCACAATTACGCACTCACCCAAAACCTAAAACACTTGAGCAAATTTAACAATGTAAGCTCACTAGTGTTGTCTAAGCAAGAAATGAACGATTTAAGCTCTAGACACGTTTTTCACTCATAATGTTGTAACAATTGAAGCTCTACTTAATCTTGATGCTTGGAGGCCTTATTTATACTCCAAATTGAGTTCCTAGCCGTTTATGGCCGTTGGGGATGTTTCATAGCCGTTGGGGATACAAAATAGCCGTTTATTTCCCACAAAATGCATTTCATCAGCCTAGTGTATCGATACACTATACCCTGTATCGATACGGTCTTGAAAGTCTGATATAGCCGTTGAGCTTTCTGCTGATGCGTATCGATACGCATGCCTGGCGTATCGGTACGGTCCTGCAAATTCAAAAGACCGTTGGGAATTGACCGTTGGCGTATCGGTACGCGATACCACCGTATCGGTACGCGACTAGCCGTTGGGCTATTTGAAAACATACCGTATCGATACGTGTAAGCGTATCGGTACGGGTTTTAGACACCGTATCGATACGCTTGACGTATCGATACGGGTTTTAGCTACTGGAACTCTATTTGCCTGAAAACCTCAAGGCGTATCGATACACTCAGATACAGTATCGATACGGTCACTTGGAATGCATGGTTTTGACCGCTTTAAACGTATTTTAAGTCCATTCCAGAGCTTTAAAAACCCTTAAACATATTTTCAAGTTGTTTTTGACTAAAAACATATTTTAAATTCTTTTCAATTTAGTCCAAAACATTTTTCAAATATTATATCAAAACCTTAGTTCTACAATCTCCCCCTTTTTGATATAATAAAACCAACTTGAAAAATTGTTTGGGATTCTCCCCCTTTGATTTTAAAAATGTGAATAAGAGATTTAAAATATGAAACCAAAATAAAGCTCCCCCTTATTCTTTTGAAAATTCAATTTTTCAAACCATTTCTCCCCCTTTTTGTTATATCAAAAAGAATTTAAAATGACATTTAAGTTTACGATAACATAGGAGGCAAAAAAAATTTTGACACTTTAAAATTTTGGTTTAAAATTGGCTCCCCCTTACTCATAGCATCATCAGAATGTTAGTCCAACATTTATGAATATCTAGTTGAATAAAAAAATAAATCAAATAAAATTAAAAACAACTAGAAATTTTTACCAACACTTGAATCCAAGGGAGGATGTGAAGCCTTCCTCTTCAAGTGTTCTTCCTTGTGTGCATGGAGCTCCCCCTTAATGTTTGACTCGTTGAACACTCTCCATCACACCTAGCAAAAGACAATCAAGTGATTTTTGGTATCCAAATTGCTTTGGATCCATAGACGTTAGTAGCACAAAATTTAGTCCCCTTAGGAATCCATTTTTCAATTTCATCCTTTTTAGTTGAAGTGGTTAGTCCTTTTGGGACCCAAACACTTCTAAAACATTTTCCATTAAAAAATCTAGGGGCACTAGATTGTCTTACATAAAAATTTGATTTTCCAAAATTGTTTTTCTTTTGAAGTTCATTGGAAATCAAATCTTTTTCCTTTTTGAGATCATCGACTTCTTTTTGATGATCTCTTTCCATCGTTTGAAGCAAGTTTTGTAAATCTAAAACTTTAAGTTCAAAATCTTTGATTTTTGCTTCAAACTCTAAATTGGTTTTAGAAAGCAAATCATTTTCGGTTTTCAACTTTGAAATCAATTTTTTATTTTTCGAAAATGAAGCCTTGAATTCAAAAACCAATTCATCATAGGCTTCTTGTAACTCATCAAAAGAATATGAATTTGAACAAGATGAGTTAGAAGTTACCTCCCCCTCATTGAGGGCCATCATGCATAGGTGGGCTACTTCATTATCGGTGGAGTCTTCATCACTCCAAGTGGCCACATATGCTTGTTTTGAAGATGATCCCTTCTTTTTGGATTTGTGGGAATCCTTCATCTTCTTCATCGATTCATGCTTGGATTTTTCCATTTTGCTCTTCATGAATCGTGCGAGCTTGTTGAAGAGATAGTTCATCTCTTCATCTTCACTATCCTCCTCACTTGAATCTACGTGATGATTTGTGGAGGATTTGAGAGCCATGGCATTGAAGCCAAGCCTCTTGATTTTTTTCTCTCCCATAGCTCTAATTTCTTCCCTCCTTTTCTCATCTTCTTTGTTCTTCTTCATGATTTGATGAGTAAGAAGTGACCCCATGAGTTCATCAAGCTTCAAATTTTTTAAATTTTTGGCTTCGATGATGGCGGTCCTCTTTGAGTCCCAAGACTCGGGAAGTGAGTAGATGAGCTTTCGGACAAGTTTTTCTTCCGGGATGGCTTCTCCATAACCTTTGAGACCATTGGTGATGGTGGAGAATCTATCAAACATCTTCTCGATGTTCTCTTCCGGATTCATCTTGAAGTTTTCATACTCTAAGGTGAGGAGCCCAATCTTGGTCTCCTTGACTTCATTAGTCCCCTCGTATGTGACTTCAAGCTTGTCCCATACCTCCTTGGCATTTTCACAAGAAGACATCTTCTCGTAGATGGTTGGGCCAAATGCACAAAAAAGCATGTGCAAGGCTCTACAATTTAGCTCCATCTTCTTGCGATCGTCGGCACTCCATTCCGCTTTGCTTCCTTGAAGCACGAACGGACCATCTTCAACTATGTCCCATAGCTTGTAATCTCTTGATTTCAAGAAGAATTTCATCTTTGTCTTCCAATGGGCATAGTGATCTCCGTCGAAGAAGGGCGGTATGTTGATGGATTGCGACATTTTGAGCTGGTTGGTGAAATGTTGATCGAGCTTGCCGGATCTTCTCAATAGGATGTTAATCCCCTTCAATTGAGCCAAGCTCTGATACCAATTGTTGGGTTTTTCGGGGCTCGATTCGAACAACCGATTATGCTCGCCAAGTGGTGGAGAGGTGGATTTTTGGGTGGAAGGGTTTAGGAAGCTGAAAGAATAAATACACGATGATTTATAGTGGTTCAACCTTCTAACCAAGGTCTACATCCACTACCTTAGCTTCCTACTAAGGATTTCGCAATCAATCCACTAATTGATTCGTCCCCTTTTCTAGGATTAGGAGGAAACCCTTTACAACCCTCGAAGCTTTCTACCCAAAGCTTGAAGGAAAACCCTCTTTACAAAGAGAAACAATAAGCAAACTTGAAACCCTCTAAATAGGTGTTTGTTTGCACAATTACGCACTCACCCAAAACCTAAAACACTTGAGCAAATTTAACAATGTAAGCTCACTAGTGTTGTCTAAGCAAGAAATGAACGATTTAAGCTCTAGACACGTTTTTCACTCATAATGTTGTAACAATTGAAGCTCTACTTAATCTTGATGCTTGGAGGCCTTATTTATACTCCAAATTGAGTTCCTAGCCGTTTATGGCCGTTGGGGATGTTTCATAGCCGTTGGGGATACAAAATAGCCGTTTATTTCCCACAAAATGCATTTCATCAGCCTAGTGTATCGATACACTATACCCTGTATCGATACGGTCTTGAAAGTCTGATATAGCCGTTGAGCTTTCTGCTGATGCGTATCGATACGCATGCCTGGCGTATCGGTACGGTCCTGCAAATTCAAAAGACCGTTGGGAATTGACCGTTGGCGTATCGGTACGCGATACCACCGTATCGGTACGCGACTAGCCGTTGGGCTATTTGAAAACATACCGTATCGATACGTGTAAGCGTATCGGTACGGGTTTTAGACACCGTATCGATACGCTTGACGTATCGATACGGGTTTTAGCTACTGGAACTCTATTTGCCTGAAAACCTCAAGGCGTATCGATACACTCAGATACAGTATCGATACGGTCACTTGGAATGCATGGTTTTGACCGCTTTAAACGTATTTTAAGTCCATTCCAGAGCTTTAAAAACCCTTAAACATATTTTCAAGTTGTTTTTGACTAAAAACATATTTTAAATTCTTTTCAATTTAGTCCAAAACATTTTTCAAATATTATATCAAAACCTTAGTTCTACAATCTCCCCCTTTTTGATATAATAAAACCAACTTGAAAAATTGTTTGGGATTCTCCCCCTTTGATTTTAAAAATGTGAATAAGAGATTTAAAATATGAAACCAAAATAAAGCTCCCCCTTATTCTTTTGAAAATTCAATTTTTCAAACCATTTCTCCCCCTTTTTGTTATATCAAAAAGAATTTAAAATGACATTTAAGTTTACGATAACATAGGAGGCAAAAAAAATTTTGACACTTTAAAATTTTGGTTTAAAATTGGCTCCCCCTTACTCATAGCATCATCAGAATGTTAGTCCAACATTTATGAATATCTAGTTGAATAAAAAAATAAATCAAATAAAATTAAAAACAACTAGAAATTTTTACCAACACTTGAATCCAAGGGAGGATGTGAAGCCTTCCTCTTCAAGTGTTCTTCCTTGTGTGCATGGAGCTCCCCCTTAATGTTTGACTCGTTGAACACTCTCCATCACACCTAGCAAAAGACAATCAAGTGATTTTTGGTATCCAAATTGCTTTGGATCCATAGACGTTAGTAGCACAAAATTTAGTCCCCTTAGGAATCCATTTTTCAATTTCATCCTTTTTAGTTGAAGTGGTTAGTCCTTTTGGGACCCAAACACTTCTAAAACATTTTCCATTAAAAAATCTAGGGGCACTAGATTGTCTTACATAAAAATTTGATTTTCCAAAATTGTTTTTCTTTTGAAGTTCATTGGAAATCAAATCTTTTTCCTTTTTGAGATCATCGACTTCTTTTTGATGATCTCTTTCCATCGTTTGAAGCAAGTTTTGTAAATCTAAAACTTTAAGTTCAAAATCTTTGATTTTTGCTTCAAACTCTAAATTGGTTTTAGAAAGCAAATCATTTTCGGTTTTCAACTTTGAAATCAATTTTTTATTTTTCGAAAATGAAGCCTTGAATTCAAAAACCAATTCATCATAGGCTTCTTGTAACTCATCAAAAGAATATGAATTTGAACAAGATGAGTTAGAAGTTACCTCCCCCTCATTGAGGGCCATCATGCATAGGTGGGCTACTTCATTATCGGTGGAGTCTTCATCACTCCAAGTGGCCACATATGCTTGTTTTGAAGATGATCCCTTCTTTTTGGATTTGTGGGAATCCTTCATCTTCTTCATCGATTCATGCTTGGATTTTTCCATTTTGCTCTTCATGAATCGTGCGAGCTTGTTGAAGAGATAGTTCATCTCTTCATCTTCACTATCCTCCTCACTTGAATCTACGTGATGATTTGTGGAGGATTTGAGAGCCATGGCATTGAAGCCAAGCCTCTTGATTTTTTTCTCTCCCATAGCTCTAATTTCTTCCCTCCTTTTCTCATCTTCTTTGTTCTTCTTCATGATTTGATGAGTAAGAAGTGACCCCATGAGTTCATCAAGCTTCAAATTTTTTAAATTTTTGGCTTCGATGATGGCGGTCCTCTTTGAGTCCCAAGACTCGGGAAGTGAGTAGATGAGCTTTCGGACAAGTTTTTCTTCCGGGATGGCTTCTCCATAACCTTTGAGACCATTGGTGATGGTGGAGAATCTATCAAACATCTTCTCGATGTTCTCTTCCGGATTCATCTTGAAGTTTTCATACTCTAAGGTGAGGAGCCCAATCTTGGTCTCCTTGACTTCATTAGTCCCCTCGTATGTGACTTCAAGCTTGTCCCATACCTCCTTGGCATTTTCACAAGAAGACATCTTCTCGTAGATGGTTGGGCCAAATGCACAAAAAAGCATGTGCAAGGCTCTACAATTTAGCTCCATCTTCTTGCGATCGTCGGCACTCCATTCCGCTTTGCTTCCTTGAAGCACGAACGGACCATCTTCAACTATGTCCCATAGCTTGTAATCTCTTGATTTCAAGAAGAATTTCATCTTTGTCTTCCAATGGGCATAGTGATCTCCGTCGAAGAAGGGCGGTATGTTGATGGATTGCGACATTTTGAGCTGGTTGGTGAAATGTTGATCGAGCTTGCCGGATCTTCTCAATAGGATGTTAATCCCCTTCAATTGAGCCAAGCTCTGATACCAATTGTTGGGTTTTTCGGGGCTCGATTCGAACAACCGATTATGCTCGCCAAGTGGTGGAGAGGTGGATTTTTGGGTGGAAGGGTTTAGGAAGCTGAAAGAATAAATACACGATGATTTATAGTGGTTCAACCTTCTAACCAAGGTCTACATCCACTACCTTAGCTTCCTACTAAGGATTTCGCAATCAATCCACTAATTGATTCGTCCCCTTTTCTAGGATTAGGAGGAAACCCTTTACAACCCTCGAAGCTTTCTACCCAAAGCTTGAAGGAAAACCCTCTTTACAAAGAGAAACAATAAGCAAACTTGAAACCCTCTAAATAGGTGTTTGTTTGCACAATTACGCACTCACCCAAAACCTAAAACACTTGAGCAAATTTAACAATGTAAGCTCACTAGTGTTGTCTAAGCAAGAAATGAACGATTTAAGCTCTAGACACGTTTTTCACTCATAATGTTGTAACAATTGAAGCTCTACTTAATCTTGATGCTTGGAGGCCTTATTTATACTCCAAATTGAGTTCCTAGCCGTTTATGGCCGTTGGGGATGTTTCATAGCCGTTGGGGATACAAAATAGCCGTTTATTTCCCACAAAATGCATTTCATCAGCCTAGTGTATCGATACACTATACCCTGTATCGATACGGTCTTGAAAGTCTGATATAGCCGTTGAGCTTTCTGCTGATGCGTATCGATACGCATGCCTGGCGTATCGGTACGGTCCTGCAAATTCAAAAGACCGTTGGGAATTGACCGTTGGCGTATCGGTACGCGATACCACCGTATCGGTACGCGACTAGCCGTTGGGCTATTTGAAAACATACCGTATCGATACGTGTAAGCGTATCGGTACGGGTTTTAGACACCGTATCGATACGCTTGACGTATCGATACGGGTTTTAGCTACTGGAACTCTATTTGCCTGAAAACCTCAAGGCGTATCGATACACTCAGATACAGTATCGATACGGTCACTTGGAATGCATGGTTTTGACCGCTTTAAACGTATTTTAAGTCCATTCCAGAGCTTTAAAAACCCTTAAACATATTTTCAAGTTGTTTTTGACTAAAAACATATTTTAAATTCTTTTCAATTTAGTCCAAAACATTTTTCAAATATTATATCAAAACCTTAGTTCTACAGTAAAGATTATCATCTATGGGACCTTGTTGAAGATGGATCGTTTGTGCCAACAAGAAGAAAGGCGGAGTGGAATGCCAACGACAAGAAGATGATGGAGCTCAATTGCAAATCCTTGCACTTCATCTTTTGTGCTTTAGGCCCGGACGTATATGTCCAAGTCTCCTCTTGTGAGAGTGCCAAGGAAGTATGGGACAAGCTTGAAGTCCGATACGAGGGAACTAACGAAGTAAAGGAGACCAAGATCGGCCTCCTCAACTAGAGTATGAGAACTTCAAAATGGAACCGGATGAAGACATCACGAAGATGTTCGATAGATTCTCCACCATCACCAATGGTCTCAAAGGCTATGGAGAAATCATTCTGGAAGACAAACTTGTCCATAAACGCATCTACTCTCTTCCCGAGTCTTGGGACTCGAAGAAGACGGCCATCATCGAAGCTAAAAACCTCAAATCTTTGAAGCTCGATGAACTCATGGGGTCTCTCCTCACACACGAAATCATGAAGAAAGGGAAAGAAGAGGAGAAAAAGAAGGAAGAGATAAGGAATATGGGGGAGAAGCAGATCAAGAGGCAAGGCATCGATGTAAATGCCATTGCCCTTACATCCTCTACATGCCAACACGCTTATTTGAGCGAAGAGGATAGTGAAGATGAAGAGATGACCATTCTCTTCAATAAATTTGTTCGGTTCATGAAGAATGAGAAAGGAAAATCCAAGTATGAATCAAGGAAGAAAGAGAAGTGGTTTGAAATATTGGTTTTTCAAGAGAATAAGGGGGAGCTTTACTTCTTTTAATTTTTGAAATATCTTATTTAAATTTTAAAATATAAAAGGGGGAGAATCCCAAACAATTTTTCAAGTTGGTTTTATTATATCAAAAAGGGGGAGATTGTAGAACTAAAGTTTTGATATAATAATTGAAAAATAGTTTTGTACTAAATTGAAAAGATTTCAAAAATGCATTTAAATCCAAATAACTTGAAAATAAGTTTGTGGATGTTTTAAATGGTTTTGGCAAGGTTTGAAACGTTTTTAAGTAGCCAAACCAGGGTTTTCAAGGTACCTATTTCGATACAGGGTAACTTGTTTTGAAACAGTTTGAAACTGCCAAAACATATACCGAAATAGGGCTTGCTCGTTTCGATACGGAGGGTTTCGGTTTCAAAAACACCCCTTTGTTGTTTCGATACGCCCAACGGTCAAAACCTCCCCAACGGTCAAATTTCCCAACGGTATTTTAAATTGCAGCTCAACTGTCACTCGTACTAAAACGGGTTGTAATCGTTTTGATACGACGAGAGGCGTTTCGATACGGCTTGCTGCATTAGGCTTCAACGGCTAGTTCTAAAGAAGGTCGTTCCGATACGGGCTCGCCTGTTTCGAAATGGATAGCTCCAGAATTGCAATTAATGAGGGAAATAAAGTATCCAACGGCTCCAATTCAATCCTAACGGTCCTCAACGGCTACAAACTCATTTGGGAGTATAAAAGGGACCTCCAAGCATCAAGGATAGGTTAATGCTTCAATTGTAACAACACTATGATGAAATATTGTCTTTATAGCTTTATTGTATAATTCTTGTATAGACAACATTTGTGAGCTTAATTGTCAAATTTGCTCAAGTGTTTAGGTTTTTTGTGAGTGCTTAGAATTGCAAACATACATCTATTAGAGGGATTTCAAGTTTTCTTAGAATTTATCTTGTGAGAGAGTGTTTGATCAAGCTTTGGGTAGAAAGCTTGATCGTTGTAACGGTTTCCTCCTAATCCAAGAAAAAGGAACAAAATTCTTAGTGAATTTGGTTGAAATCCTTAGTATGAAGCTAAGGTAGTGGATGTAGGCTTTGGGTTAGAAAGTCGAACCACTCTAAATTATTGTGTTCAATTCTTTTACTTTTAGCTTCCACAAAAACACCCAAAATTCAATCTTCTCCACACTTGGCAAGCATCTCGGTTGTGACCATCGAGCCCAACACTTTTCCTCTTCTTTGCTCTTGTTCTTGAAGTCTCTCTTTCTTTGAAATTTCCTCCCTCTGTTAGACTTCATGAACCGTGAGAAGCGTTTGGCTCCTCGAAATCATCCTCCTCACTAGAAGAGCTCTCCTCTTGTAGAGAGGTCTTGAGAGCAACTCCTAGCTTCTTTTTCTTGTCCACCTTTTGCTTCTCTATTCTGCTTTCTTCTTTCTTCTTTTCCTCGTCTCTTACTTGTTTCATAATTTCATGAGTAAGGAGAGAACCAACTAGCTCACCAAGCTTCAAGGTCTTCAAATTCTTAGCTTCGATGTTGGTCGTTCTTTTACCATCCCAAGATTCCGAGAGAGAATATAGAAGCTTCCTAACTAGCTTGTCTTCGGGAATTACTTCACCGAATCCTTTTAGACCATTGACGATGATTGAAAATCGATCAAACATCTTGGAGACACTCTCATCGGGATCCATCTTGAAGTTCTCATAACTCAAATTTAGTAGCTCGATCTTCATCTCCTTAACATCGCTAGTTCCCTCATATGTTGTCTCAAGAGTGTCCCATACTTCTTTGGTGCTCTCGATTGAAGAAACCTTAGAATAGATGTTCAGACCAAGTGCACAAAAGATGATGTGCAATGCTTTATCGTTGACTTGCATCATTCTTCAATCTTCTTTGGTCATCTACAATTTCACCTTTGGGACAAGTCTTCCTTCATCATTTCTTTTTATTGGAATGTGAGGCCCTTCTTCAATTACATCCCAAACCATGTAGTCGGTGGATTTGATGAAGAGACGCATCCTATTCTTCCAATATGGGTAGTTGTCCCCATTGAAGAATGGTGGTTTAGTGGTGGATTGAGACTCATAGAGGTTGGAGATTGAGGTAGATGCCATGGCTTGACTAGAAATTTGATCACACTCTTCTAGGATCTCCTCTTGTGGTTGTTAATCCTTCAAAAGAGGTAGGCTCTGATATCAATTGTAGAGTGGATCGTTGAATCGATAAATGCCAAGAGAGGGGTGAATTGGATTTTTTTAATTTGATTGGTAGTGAAGTGGTAAAATAAAATTGAGGACAAAGGCAATTATAGTGGTTCAAGTTCCAAATGAACTCTACATCCACTACGTTAGCTCCCACTAAGGATTTTCCAAACAACTTCACTAGTTGATCTTCACCTTTTCTAGGCTTAGGAGGAAACATTTACACAAATGGTCAATTTTCTACCCAAAAATTGACCAAACCCTCTCACAAGTGTACAAAGAAGAATGTGGCAAATACAATGTATCTCTCAAGACTTATATTGCCCAAATTACAAGCACACAACCCAATTGAATCTGAAAAATAGGAAATTACAAGGATTAACAATTGGGGTTTTACAAGGATATTAAAATTTAAGCACTTGAGCTTGGATTTGATGTAGGATTGTTTCTCTTAGGATCAATAGTATTGCTGGTTGTTTTTAGACGTCCTTTTATACCTTCTCATTCAATTCTAGCCTTTGCGGTGGTTGTCATCATCAATATAGCCATTGTGATGCAATCTTCACACCATAAATGCACTTCTGCAACTACCCATTTTGAAACACATGTACCTATTTCGAAACAGACCAAAATAGAAATAGTTGTTGGTGTGTAATTAAGAGACCGTATCGAAACAGATACGAGCGTTTTGATACACTAAGAGCCCGTTCCGAAATGGCTTGATACCGTTTCGAAACAATTTGAAACTGTCAAAACCCGTATTGAAACGTGCTTAAATCGTTTCGATACGTCTTAACCGTTTTGTAAAAATCAGTTATAAAATTTCAACAGTCATAAATTTTAAATCCAAGTTCAAATCTCGTTTCGAAACGTTCGAGATCATTTCGATACAGCCGTATCGAAACGGATCTGCCCGTTTCGTTGTTCTTTATCCGTTTTGAAACATAGTGTCCTGTTTCGATACTATCGTATCGAAACGGGAAGACTTGTTTCGAAACCAATTTTAACAGTTTCAACATGTTTCGAAACACCTAAGGGCTGTTTCGAAACGGTGACTCGAAAATCACTGTTTTGACTTGGAAAAACACTTAGAAAATTTTTTATAACCATTTGGTTTTGACTTGACCACTTTGCATAAAAGTTTTGGGAAGTTTTGAGGACTTAAAAATTTATTTTCTATTTTCAATTTAGTCCTTAAATCCCTTGTTATATCAAAATCAATTCTTTGGTTTTACAATATAAACTCGGTCAGTTGGCGTCAGCACCGCTCACGAGTGCCCACAAGGACAAGTTAGCCATGTGCGAGCAGCGATGGACACAAGGGGTGCTGGGGGCCAGCCGCACCCCCAAAAATTTTAAGTTCCCTATATTTTATATATTTCCTTTGTATTTTGTATTGATAATCTAATTTTGTACCCCTAAAATCTTGTAATTTTGCACCCCCTACATTTTTAATATAGCTTCTTGATAGTTCGCACCCCCTTACATGAAATCTTGTGTCCCTCCCTGTGTGCGAGGTCAAGGTGACATCACCACCTGATGGCTCCATTTTCATGGGCATTTTACCCTGACCCGATCCTATAAGATCAAATTTTTTATTTTAAAATTTGAGTGTAGATCGAATCGAATCATCTTGCCTTTATGGAGAAAAAAAGTCTGACCGAGTAGGATTTATATTTATGGTGAAAATTCTTGATCTAACCTAAGATAATAATATATTTATATATATATAGTGATAATTGTTATAATGTCCATCATCTCTATATATTTGTTTCAGTTATCTCTCTATTTTTCTTAATAAAAAATAAAATTTTATTTGTGTCGGACCAGGTCAAAGTCTGGTTTTATGTAGTATTCGAGTTGGATGATACATTGTTGATTGATGAGTCAGGTCGGATTCAGATGGAGGCTTTCAGTTTACGGTTGGATTCGGATCGACCAAAAATCCAACCTTAATTAACTCGTGCTCATCCCTAATTGCCAACGCCAGCATCGAACTGACGAGTCAAAAGGTAGCCCTAGATAAATGAAGAGTAAATGATGGTACAGGTGACTATTCGACCAAGTCGTATAAAAAAATTTCAAGTAATTTAAATTTTGTTTAAGTTTAATTATAAATATGGCTTAATACGAAAATAAGTGCTCAAACGTTTTCCCCTTTTAGGTTCCTGAACTATTTTTTACCCCAAACTATCTCGTTTTTTTTCTTCTTTTAAGTGCCTAAACTTTTCTTGCCTCTTTTAGGTGCCCAAACTATCATTTTTTATCCCTCAAACTAAGGCACCTACTTTAACCCAAAAAATGATTGTTTGAGCACCTACTTTGACAAAAAAAATGATAGTTTTGGCACCTAAAAAGAGCAAAAAAAAAAAGTTTAGGCGCCTAAAGGGGGCAAAAAATAGTTTAGGAACTTAAAAGGGTAAACATGATAATTTGAGCATTTATTTTGATATTAAGCATATAAAAACCGACTACAATTCAAACAATTTTCTATAACTATATATGATATAAATATATCAGATAAAGTTGAAAAACTCGACTGAAATTAAAAATTTGATCCACCAACTATTAAAAATTTTGAACGCAAATTTCATTTTGAATATTTTTTAGTTGAATTTATGAAATTACCATTAGAGTTAAATCAAATGTGAGAGAAGCATTCCTGGGTTAAGCTAAGCATTTGATTGGCAAAGAACCTGGCTTTTCAGCCGAAGCTAAGCATTTAAAACACAAACAGAATTGAACAGTGGGTTGGAAGAATTAAGGAATGGGTGGGGATTTGTCTCAAAAAAACAAAGGACATTGCATACATCTTCATCGAGATATAAGTTATGTTTGGCAATTAGCGAATGGTTAATAGCGGATTATATTAGTTGATAATAGATAGTTAATTGCATTAGTTGATTTAATTCAGATTGTATAAGTTAATTGTACAAAAGTGTTTGGTAAAATTAATTGATAGTTGTTAGCTGTTTGATTATTTAAATAATCAAAATGGCATATAAGGACATGATTATATTCGATAGTTGTTTGAATAGATTATTAGTTATCAATATTTTTTGTCAAAAAAGTTTTTATTTTGTATCTATTAATATTAACTAGATTATGAAAAATAATTTTTTATATAACATTATTAAGCATATTTGAAGGATCTATATATTAATTTATTATTTATATAATTATTTTTAATACAAATTAATTAATTATTAAATTTAAATAAAAATATAAATGGGTGAGAATAAAAAGAAAAAACAAAAAAAATATTAATTTACAAATGTCACAATGTAAATATGTGAGGGTGAATAATTAAAATAAATTAAATTAAATTTAAGTTATTGGAAGATTTTTAATAATTGTTAGAGGATAAAATGGTTTTTATATGTTAATGTCAAAACATCTGATTCAAAATCAAAATGAGAGGTTTCACCTCAATCCACTGTTCTAAATTAGTGAATATGACTGGTCAAACCTCTAATTTTAGCTCAAACCTTTAATTTTGACTCAAACGCTATTTATCAAACATGACCACAAGAAAAATATTTGACCAAAATGACTAAAAATAATGATAATAATCTAAGACTAAAAATAGAAAATAAATATCTAAAAATATAAAGAAATTTAATAAATGAAAATATCTAACGGATGAATAATCAGAGTACGAGTTGAGGCATGTGAAAACATAGTTTTCTTAAGACAAATTCGGTCACTCTTGTAGTGCTTGAGAACATCGGTTGTCTGTCTTCAGGATACAACAACTAGATGATCGATTACACTAGTACAGTTGCAGAGATCACAAACTGGAAGCTTACCTTTTCTATCACAATGAAAATATAAAAAACAAATGCATGATGGTTTTTAAAGAAAAATTGGGAGAGTTGAGAGGAAATACTCTACACTTGCAATATTGGTTGTGATTTCTCTCTTTGCTGAAGCCTCCTTTTATAGGCGAGTAAAGATAAAGTTCTAATTACAATTGAACTCAAATTCAAAATTCAAAACTAAAAAAAAAAATTATTTGATAAATTTTATCTAAATATAGATTATTTAGATTCACAAAATCTATTTTGAGTTTCAAAATTTTTTGATAGATTCTTGGATGAGGAAATCGAATTTAGGCTAAAATTTCGACAGGTTCATACTAGGCCCAACCGGTTCGGACATTCGCGTCACTCACGTTGTGTCTGTGCGCAAGGCATAGTTTTTGGTAAACTTATTTAACAACCCCTTGGTTGGTTCCATTATATATACATGTTTGCAGGTAGTCTACTTTGAGCATCAATTTCTCACCCATGTCGTGCATGCGCGCAAGGCACAGTCTCCCACACTTGGTCTCTAACCAATACGAGATTCAACCTTACTATTTTCGCACCAATCTTTGCAAGTTGGCTACTTTAAGCATCAATTTCTCAACCAATTTGAACCAATTTGAGCATATGAGATATCATTATAAAAATTTTATGCAATAGAATATAAAAAATTAATTTCATGATCTGATTTCCCATTTTTACCCATTAAAGATATGCCTCAAAGTTTTCATATTATCACAATTTCCTAACAACAACTATGTTGGCAACGATGAATTCAGAAAAAGTTACAAAGAAAACCATAACAGGTAAACAAGAACATATGAATATTGTTAAAGTAGACCTTAAGGATTGCACTAGTTTATAGTTTCCTTTCCACATGAAATCCTGGATTAGCACCGAATAGATACGAAACAAACAGTTTTTGAGCTTTTGAAGGGTCCAGCAATAGAAAATGAAGATTTAGTTAAGTTGTTGAGTTGTAATGATCTTCGAAAACTCCTAAAGTACTTCCTTTGCCCGGGCTTTAAAACCATAAAAGTACTTCCTTGCATGTATATAACAAAAAGCAATTGGTTTCAAAAGCAATGGAAGCTTTCATTGATGAAATGTCTTTATGAAGGTTCTTAACATATGTTATGACAAATGATTATTATCTCATACACATGCAGTAAAAAAATTTGTTTCCACGAGCGTCTTAATTTTAAGGTTTAGGGCTTGAAGTTTAGGGGTTAGAATTTATGAAATATGGTTAGAATTTAGGGTTTAGGGTTGAGATTTAGATTTAGATTTTAGGGTAATATGGTTAGTGGTTTAGGTTTTAACCTATAAACCCTAAATTTTAATCTTAAACCTGAAATTCTATCGATGACCTCTAAATTCAAAAACTATTACACTCAAACCTTAAACCCTAATCGGAGTCCCTAAAGCCTAAAACTAAAGTGATTGTGTAAACAAAGTTTCCACACACGCTTGTGCATGGAATAATTACCCTATGACAAATCCGAGCTCATAATATGGTGAATATGAAAAGGAAATATGAATAAGGTCCAAACGTTGTAGCAGACAGTTATTTTAATGCAGGCTTCTGGAAATAGACCCCTTAGCTATTTTATTTTCTGGTTGAACCAAACTTGAGTTGAAATACACATCAGTTAGACAGTTATATAAAATTGGTTTCCAGTTACATAAAGCTCGGTATCGATTACCGAACAGACCAGAAGAGGCGTGCCGATATTATCGATATCACCAAAGCACAAGAAGAATTCTGAATTTATCACTTCATAGGAGTTCATAGCATCTACACAGGAAAAGCAACCCCAAGGCCACAACCTTATATGAACTAACTCTGTACATCGGTATAAAAGGATATAGTTACTATTTAGAACATTAAAAGCACAAGCATCATTGATTAAAAAGAAATGTACAGTACTGACTGAGAAACATCCAGTTGATGAGGCAAAGTTCTCACCAGATTTTTCTGGTGTGGATTCTGGTTTCGCACAGAGAGTTTCTGCAACATTCTGAATTTTTAAGGTTTTTCTTTTTTGTTTCTGGGTTTTTGTTTAGGGATGAGTGTCCAATCAATTTGAGTCCTTTGCCAACTTTAACTTTATTTGAAAGTTGTTCTATTCGAGTTAAATTTATGAAATTCGAATTAAGTTAAGTTTTCGAGTTCTTATATAAATTTAATTTAGGGTTAACTACATATTTAGTAACTCACCTATTTTTTTAATAAAATAGTAACTAACATTATCTTTCGTTTCTAAATTGATACTTCTACCGTTTAAAACTAACGGCAAAATAGACTTGGCATATATTTTTTTCTCTTTCCTCTCTATTAGTTACCAGTTACCACCCCATTAAATGAAAAAATAACAAAAATTGATCTATCTATCCTTGCGCCTAATGAGAATTGATACTACACCCTTCAAGTTCAAAAGCAAAGGCAAGCGCTAGGCCACAGGCTAACTAACTCCATTTGACACGTTTTCACTAATGTATATATTTAACTTATCTTTAAACCCACAACAAATAAAAAAAACAAAATTGCACATGTTGGGATTTGATCCACACCCTTTGGAGGCAAAAGTAAGCACTACACAACCAGGCTAACCAACTACACTTGTACATGCTGGTTAAACCACGGGCAACAAACACTACTTTATATATTTTCACAAATATCTATATTTAACTTATACAATATTCTCACTACAAATTAAAAAAGCTTTCACAAGAATTCATACCATGGACTTTCTACTAAAAATATACAAATATCTATATCAAATCATTGCAAAAATTAAATTTCTAATGATAAAATATCTTTTAAATTATTTATAAATTAAATAAATATTATAAAAATAGAAAATTTAAATTTTATAAATATATAATAAATATTTTATATAAAATTAATATTAAATCAATATCTACAAATTATGTTTTTATTTAATTTATAATTAATATCTATTTATTTTATAATATTTATTTATAATGATTTAATATTAATTTTATGAAAATATACAAATATTTATTTTAATATTTATACAATAAAATATTTGTGGAAATATATGAAGTATTGTTTGTTGGTTTGGTGGTTCAATCTTTTTGTTTGCTTCCAAAGGGCGTGGGATCGAATCTCAGCATGTGCAATTTTATTTTTTGATTTGTTGTGGGTTTAAGGCATAAGTTAAATATATTCATTTGTGGAAATGTGTCTGGTGGTGGTGTAGTGCTTGCCTTTACCTCCCAAGGGCGTGGGATTGAATCTTAGTAGGTGCAATGACAGACGAATTCTTGTTTTTTTTTTTCGTTTAATAAGTGGTGACGCGTACCATCACCTCATTGGATGAAAATATATTATAAAATACCACATGGACCGCTGATTAGGAGAGAGAAAAGAGAAAAACAAATAATAATAAATGTGATGTCTGCTTTGCGGGGTTAGTTTTAAACGGCATATGTATCAATTTGAAAACGCGTAACATTAGGTACTATTTTGTTAAAAAAAATAGGTGAGATTTTAAAACGGTAACGCAGGAATAGGTGAGGTACTAAATATGTAGTTAACCTTTAATTATAATTATTTATAAGTTGTAGTACGGTTTGATTCTAATTTAAACGACTTTCTTTAATCATATAAAATATGCATATATATTTCTTCATATTTTTCTATACCGGTATATATATCAGAAAATTTTCAACTTTTTTATTTCACTCGAAATTAAAAATAATCCATTAATTATTAAAATTTTAATGTTATTCGAATTTTCATTTTACAACTCAAACTTTATTTGAAATTTTTTCGAGTCAAGTCGAGTCTATAAAATTTCAAATCGAATCAATACGAGTCAAATTTTTCGCCTCGAATCGAATAGAAAATTTTAATTTTTTTTCAAGCCGACTCGAGAGGAACTGTAGTCTGGATTGAAGCAGTGGAAAAAGAATAGTGTAAATTACACTACAGGTCAGTCAATTATCAGTAAATTAGCATAAGGTTATTTAATTTCAAAAATATTACAATCATTAATCAATTAATTAGTTGTAACTCTCAAGTCATTGTGTCATTCAATTGCGAACGACAGTTTGATGTGTAATATTTTAATCATGAAAATCTATATATTTTAAAAAGTTACAATCAAGTCACTTAATTAATCTATTGTAACAATAAGGTCATGTGCAATATGAAATTTAGTTGCCTATAGTGGTCGATGAACTCTAAATTTCAATATAAAAAGCACCTTAATTTCTACATTCGATTCATCAAATTAGATACATCATAATTTCTCTCAAAAGCCATGAATCACCCCATAATATTCAAACTTCTTGAATAGGGATTTACGTCGTTCATCGTCAAATGACCTTTGTCTACAGATATGTTATACCTCTTGCCAACGGCAACCCCTCCTTCGTTCGGATCGTGAAATGGAGCCCTCAATTTGAGAAGCCCAAAACTCAAATCACCCATTTGTAACAGAATTGATCGAGTGACTCGATTGTAACTTATTGATATATAGTGACCCGTTTGAATATTTACTAATAATAGTGACCCATGGTATAATGTACCGACAACAGAAAGAAATAAAAATATTTTCTAACAATACTTTTATCGTTGGTTTAATATTTAACGGCACAATAACATGCATGTTGCAATCAATTAATTGGGTGATTTAATTGCGACTTTTTAAAATGTGATGACTTATCTGTAAACTTACTAGTAGTAGAGAGACATATGATGGAATTAAGCAGAAAGAATTTTTCACTTCTGTGTTATTCTCTCTTGAAAACTACGGAAATTTTGAGGTTATCATGTTTCGAAGTTACAGCCAAAATCAGAGTCACTTAATAAGGGATGAAGCCAAAATTTAAGGTTGATGAGCAAAGCATAACTATTTAGATATAGATGCAAATTAAAAAATAAATTAAATTTTAAAGAAATTTAATAGAGGAGGATAAAAATAAAAAAAATTACGAGAACCCCTCCCCACCCCACATACTTTCGTCACTGCATTTGATTCATCATAATAGATTTGCGATAATCTCTCTAAAAAACCACGAATCACCTTAAAATATTAAAATTTCTTGAATTTTGATATATTCCGTTCAAGATTCAATTGAATATTTTAATTAGGACGTTTTGAAATCTGGTGACCTATTTGTAAATCTTTTTATTTTTATGTGTTAATTTATCTCTATAAAAGGAGAGAAAATTCTGTTTACACCATGTAAAACTGAATTTTACTTTTCCACTCTAACATACCAAAATTAAATTTATGTTTAATTAAAAAAATCTTATTTTTATTCTTTCCTTTTAACAACTATCATCTTCCTCGACTACACTCTCTTTCATAGCAGTCTGTGGCTAGCAATTAGGCCTGCGTTTTAGTTACGTTTTCCTTTCATGATTTTGTTGTTATTTTCCTTTCTTGCACGTCACTCAACCACAACATCGAGGAGACCCTCCTTCCTCCAAACTCAACGCTCTCAGCAAGCTGCAACACCATCTTTACTCCCCGAGTCCATCGTATTCTGTCTCAAGAACATATCACTTCCAGAAACCATGAAACTACCAGAAACGAAACGGCATCTCAGCATCTACAATACTTCTCTATATTCACATTCCTTGCTGAGATCTTATTTGCAGATTAATAAATAAAAAAAGGTATCGACTCTCGAGGCTCAAAGCAGTAGCCAATAAATCACTAGAATAAGTCTTCTTATAAATGCCTTAAAAGGGTTATAATATTGTCTAGCCTTTTCATGTTGCTAAGAAAGGAGAAAAGAAGAAGATGATGCAACAATTTGAATCCAGAATCACAAATGAACCAAGGAAATATTACTTGAAACAAGTGTTTCTACATATAAAGTCCTTCTGGGACCCCTTCTTTCTTTTTGAACATCACCTTTTCCTTGGCCTTCTTAAAGTCTGCATGTGTCACCTGAAACATGGGGTTTTTTTTTAAATCAGACATTTGGACAAATAAATTACTTAATATAATATATAGAGTACGACTCGTAATATCAGTTATAACTTTTACAGAACAAAAAGAGGATAAGTAGATCTAATTCTTCAAGTGTAACAGAATATTTCTGTAATAAATCCTTTTCCCCCTCACCATCAATTAATAGTTAACATGATTTTTCCGTATCAGGAAAGCAAAATTAAATGCATGCATGTATGTATGGCCCTGCTTTTGATTCTAATACACGCATATCCAGAATGTAATCTTGTAGTATTGAACTAGAATGGTGGTGAATCTATCAATCTGGTTTCAGTTCTATTACCTATGGATCAAGGGTGTAATTCTGTACAATTAAGCTTATATTTTAGAAAACATATATGAGAAAATAGGATCAAAAACTTTCTTTATTATGAATTTAACAAATCTAACCTTCATGCGTCGCTCTCTTAAAGCAAGCAAACCAGCCTCGGTACATATTGCCTTTATATCAGCTCCGGAGAACTCATCTTTAGTCATCACAAATTCTTCCAAGTTGACATCATCAGCCAATGTCATCTTTGATGTGTGTATCTGTAGTCCAAATATTTGAAGAGCTAAACTTTATGAGTACACGAGAATGATGGAACATATTTGATACAGAAAATCAACATTATCATGAGATAATCACATACCTGGAAAATGCGCCTCCTTGTTTTGATGTCAGGTAAGGGGAATTCAATCTTCCTATCAATTCGACCAGGACGAAGCAAAGCCGGATCAAGACTTTCAATCCGATTTGTTGCAAGAATCACTTTGACGTCTCCTCTTGAATCGAAACCATCTAATTGGTTCAGCAACTCCAACATGGTCCTCTGAATTTCACGTTCGCCACCAGAATGGGCATCGTACCTGTACAGAAGATTAATGAGAAAGGTTCCAAGCATAAATCCATCAAGGCATAACTGTTTCACTGACTCACCTCTTCGTACCAACTGCATCGATTTCATCAATGAAGACAATTGAAGGGGAAAGGTCATCAGCAACTCTGAAGAGTTCTCTAACTAACTTGGGACCATCTCCCAGGTACTTCTGAATTAATTCACTTCCAACAACACGTAAGAAAGTTGCAGATGTAGAATTAGCCACCGCCTGAAACAACATAAATAGACATAAAAAATCAGATTCAACTTTATACAACAAAAGATCCATAAAAGTGCGGTAAGAGTCTAAACTTTAAACCCACAGATGTATTCAAGATAAATAGCATTTTCATAGTACATGCAAAATCATATATTTCAAGTTCATGTGTCCATGCTGCTCCTCTGCTCTGACTTTTAGAAGCTCATCATGCCCAGAACATCGGACTTATGTCTAGACTCTAGAGTCTAGACATGGCATGTTTTGTCTCTTAATCAAAAAAGAGAATAACTTAAAACAGAGGGGTGGGGATAGCACCCAGATTAAACCACTAATTACTAAAGGCAGATGTGCATTGAAAGAGAATAAAAATAAATTACGGCAGGAAATAAAAGAACGCACACCTTTGCAAGCAAGGTCTTGCCTGTCCCAGGCTCTCCATACAAGATAACTCCTTTTGGAGGCTTGATACCAATGTCCTCATATAGTTCAGGGTGAGTCAGAGGGAGCTCAACTGCCTCTTTAATCTCCTGTATCTGAGCATCCAAACCTCCTATATCAGCATAAGATTCCAATGGAGCCTTTTCAACCTTCATCACCGATACCATGGGATCAACTTCATCTTGCAGAAGCCCAACAACAGAAAGAACCTAAGAACATACAATAACCGAGCATAAATTTCTTTCTGAGAACAATGAAATTGCAAAAGATGCAAAACCCTCAACTAAAAGGAATTTCATACTAGTATTTTGGATCAGCACTCTGAGATGTTACATCCCACGCTTGAGCTCGTTGAACACAATTAAAAATTAAACACGTAATGAAAAGTTCACCTTTCTAAATCTCATCAATTTAACCTAAAGTAACAATGCATAACTAAAACCATGTTATCAATTTCACAAGAATTCTGTCACATAAGATATTAACCCCAAGCATCATTCCAAATTGCATCAGTCCTATCAGCTTGCAGCTGCAGATATAAAATCTCATAATTTCCCAGCACTGATTCTAAATTACAAAATTAAAAAATATACCACAACAGTTCAGTATCCTTTCAGATGAAATAATACTTCAATTCATTTTCCTTTAACAAACTCATATAAGAAACACTAAAGCTAAAAAACCCAGAAAAGTTAAGGCTTTAATTTACCTTATTGTGCATCAAAATAGCACATCCAGGCTCCAACTGATCCTTATCCACAAATGATAAAATCCCAACATAGTACTCCGGCCCAACCGACGAAGAAACAATCGCATGATTCTCATCGATAAGCTCTTCCAAATTACCCACACTCATGGGTGATCCTCTCAAATCGTCGACTTTAGATCTATCTTCCTCGGCTTTCTCTTCCTGCGGCTTGAGCCGTTCCTGATTAGCAACGAACTCTTCTTCCATAAGTAAATAGTCCTTGACCCGCTCCAGTTTCAACAGCCGGAGCTTACACTTAGTATGCGGCGTCACAGTCGGGAGCCGAGCCGCCGCTTCGGGTCCTTTTTGTTTTCGTTGCTTGCGACCCACCCTAGCTGGAGGTGCCGCCGGCTCAAATTTCTTATCCTTCTTATCAGAACCATCCTGTTTCCGGTCCCCAGGAAAGCCTTGCCGATTCAGACCGCCGGGAGTTCCCTGACCCATGATTTAGGGTTCTTTTGAACAATATTTCGAGGATGTTTTGAAATTATGGTGTTTTCTTTTAAAACGGAAAGACTTCTTACTTAATGATTCTTCGGTTGTGTCGAAAATGGAAAATTGGGTTTGAATCAATTTGTTTCTTGGGCCTATTAACCATTAAAGGATAAATATATTTTTTTTACTTAAATTTGGTTTTAAGGTTCAATTTGGTCACCTAATTTTTTTCTAATCATGTACTTAAACTTAGCTTTTTGGTCCAAATTGATACTTATATCAAATGATTTATTTGAACCAATTTGAATCATGATAACAAGTTCATGTACTAATTTGAAAAAAAAATATTAAAAATATTACAAAGTATTTAAGAGTAAGAAGTTGGCCTTCCCTCCAATCCTTTGCATTGGATCGATGAACCCCGTAGATATTATTATGGGTTGAAAGCGAATGAATGACTTAGGCTTTTGCAAAAAAAATTGGTCTAAATTTTCGAAGATTGCGACAATTAGTGCTTTAGTCCTACGGTAATTTAACAAATTATAAACTGTTACTAATTTTTATATTTATACTAGTTTTTAAATTTTTTAAATTTTAAATTTCTATGATTTCGAAACATTTTTTAGATTTTTTTTATAATTTTTAGATATATTTTTAGAATTTAGGGTGTTAGTTTAGGCTTTAGAGGTTTAGGTTGTTGGATTTAGATTTTAGGGTTTAAGACTTATGTTTAGGGTTTATGTTTTAGGGTTTTAGGCTTAGGAATTTAGATTTTAGATTTTAAATTTTAAAAATTTAGTATATTATACTTTCGAGTAGCTTGTGAGCTTTTCGAGTCGGGTATCGAGTAGCTCGACTCAACTCGTTAAAAATTCGAGTTCGAATTGAACTTTGACCAAGTCAAACTAGAATAGCTCGTGATCTGTCTCGTCTCATTTGAGCTTCTTCCTCTCTTAAATGAGATATAGGCACAACAATTATTGTAGTTGTTTCATGAATGCGGGGTGCTTAAATAGTTGTATTTTTTGTGTAGTGTGTGTATATGTATGTATATATAAGCTTTGTTGTTTCTTTGATTCTCTGGTTCTATTCTTTGACTGATTTCCGACAACAACCAAGAAGAAAGTAGCGATGTCTGTCATCCGCCAGCTGATGAAGTGGTCGAAAATCGAATATCCATTGCAGCCAAGTTCACTACAAATGTACAAATGAAGCTGTTTTTTTGTGCTGCAAATTTGCAATACAGTAGGGGTGATAACGAGCCGAGCCGAGCCTGGCCAAGTTCGGCTCGACTCGAAAATAGTATTACTGGGCTCAAAGCTCGTCGAGCTCTAACGTTTAGGCTCGAGCTCAAATTAAACAGTTTGAGCTTGGCTCGAATTCAGCTTATTATTTTTCTTAAATTGTTTTTATTTTTTTAAAGCTTTGAAAAATAACATGTGAAAACTTATTTGGGAAAATATAATATTTATTTTTGAAGTCTACAAGTAACCATAATACATTTTCTAAATTATACAAGTCCACAAGGAGAATGAGATTAAAAATATTTAACTGTGATAACAAGTTAACAACACTAAAACATATATACACTATATATATAATTATTTCGAGCATGTTCATAAATTTTTCAAATCGAACTTGGGTCGAGTCGGCTCAGCCTATTAAAATCTCAAGCCGAACTTTGACCGAGCATTAAAAGTCGTCCTAACGTACAAAGATCGTTTGAATCAGTCTGCAAAAGCAAAACCCTAAATTAAATGGAATCCTAACAGCTGTAAAGGCGTAAAGTCAAGGCTTGGCTATTCATTCGCTGGCTAGCTTTTCCATCACTGATAAACCTCTCCTGCATGCATGGCAACTGTTTCATGCAGGGCTTTGCTAAGTAACAATAATGAATGAGGGGAAATAAAAAGTTTTTATAAGTATTTTTGTTTAGAAGTTTAGAGATTTTAACTTTAGTTTATAAATTTTAATTAACTCATAAATTTTAAATTTTTAAATTATAAAATCTAAAACTAAATCTTTAAACCCTAAAACTAAGACACTTGTGAAAACCTTTTGTTTTTATGGTCAATACTTAAAATATTATTAGCTCATCTTTTTTTATATCTCCTTAGGTCATGAGCTCTGGGCTCACTAGGAGCATCCTCTTCGTTCCCCTAGGTCCATCTTCCCCTCTCCTCTAGGTAAGATTAGAATTAGTATTTGTCAAAAATATTATTATTTTATGATCATGGTGACGTTGGGTTATATGACAGAAATATTTTTTGAATAGTCTCAAGGTGATTACAAGATGTATATCTTTATATTCTTTCTTAACTATATGAGGTCGTACACACACCTTGCAGACAAAATTAATTGAATTATCTAATTCCTAAGTTAGAAGGTCGGTAACCAAAGAAACAAAAATAAAATTAATTGAATTCGGATCTTTTAAGATAATTATCATTCTCTTTTCTATTGAGACCACTTGTTGAGTACGGTTATAAGTATGTCCGAAACTAATAGAGAAACAGACTTGAAGAATCATTTCGGCTTTGTAGTGTCACATTTTTGTGTAATAATCAAGTAAAATTAAGCAGTTAGGTTAAATGGACATCCCAAAAAATCTACAATTTTAATGGGACAATAGTAATTGGGTGTGTTGATAGGCAAACGTGTAATAATGCGAAATTTTTCTGAGATTTAGGGTCACAAATAAAAAACTAGGAAAGTAATTAGAGAACAGAACAAATACTAAATTGAAATGGTTAAAACTTAAAACGGGTAAAAATCTTCTCCTCCTAACCATGCCTCCTTCTATGCCCCCTGCCTAAAAAATAGATAAAAATTAAATCTTTCCCTATAACCCTAATTTTCATATCTTAAACCACAAACCCTAAACCCTAAAAATACACCATAATCCTAATTCCCTACACCTTAAGCCTAAGCCCTAACCTTAAACCTAAATCCTAAACCTTAAACCCACTATTTTAAAGTGGGGGCACAAATAGAGGACATACTTTGGGGCAGAGGATTTCCATCCACTTAAAACACTCACACTAACAAACAAAACATAACAAAAACAAAGAAGACGATTAATACTAGCTCACACAGAATAAACTATTTAGAGTCGAGCCCCCCATAGCTCTTTCAGGGTAAAGGAGGTGCACCACTGCCACTGCCACTGCCAGCACCAGCTCCTGCTCCGCCTCCAGCTCCACCGCTAACAGCACCTCCTACTCCACCACCTGCACCACCACCCAAGCCACCAAATCCGCCAAGTCCACCCAGACCACCATCGCCGCCACCGCCGAGGGGAGTAAATACAGCGAGACCCCCAGCACCGGCGAATGGCAAGCCATTAGAGCCGATTCCTGAGAAGCCTCCAATGCCACCGTAAGTGAAGAAGCTCTTCTGGTCTTCAACAGGCGCATCACTAAGCGCGGTGCTAGCAGTCATTGTTGTGGTTGTGGGCACATTTCTTGCACTGGCGCCGTGAACCAAAGCTAATGCAAGAATGAGCAGCGAATACCACTTTGCCATGTCTCTTTCTCTATTACAGCACTCTCTTTGGTGTGTTTCTTGGCACCTCGAACACCTCCTTTTAAAGGCTAAAGAAACGAAAGATGTAGTATAAGGGGACAGTTGTGAGTAGTGAATATGTTTTAAATGCGCAGGCACACAACTTTTGATGTCTCAAATTCCCAATACTGTCTGTATAAATGGGAAAAATTATTAGTTCGACCTGACATATCAGGTCATCCGTGGTACTAGTCAATAAAGTTCATTCATCTCATTTTTTAAGGTGAATTTTTATTTCTTTCTTACATATAAATAAAAAGTGGTTAGTTATTTGGGAGTTAAAATGAGATGAATGAGTCTTATTGGTTAAGACCACATATGACATGGTGAGCCTAATTCATTAGTGAGGAAGATGGAAGCTTAATGCTTCATCCTCTTTGCACAAATCCTTTCACTCTGAAACATGCATCCATAACGCACATGAGATATTATGAAGGTTATGATGGTGGAAAAATGAATCTGATATGATGTACGGTTCTTGTTGATCACTAATGTGAGTAACCTTTTGGATGGTCATTTGGTCGTTTTGAGGATAGAGATGTAGGGTTCTCATTGTTTGTTCTTTTGGGATCTGGTATGAATCCTCTTCGATCTTACCTTATTTTTGGATTTATGGTTCCTTACAAGGGGTTAGACGGGGTGAGGGCACATGTCAATTAAGGAGGACAGATGTGTTAGTGAGTCGGGCTCGTTGGGACTCGGTCATGGACGCGAATCGTGTGATTACACACGTGATTCGGATAGTGTTCGCATGTCAAGTTCGCGACGGGATGACTTTGGCTCTGCTGATATGCTCTAGAGGGTTTTGACTGGGCACTCGCATAGGCGTAGTTCGCCAATATTAACAATTGTCTCCCAGGCGAGGAAATGTTATAAAGTGACATTGGCGCGCCTGGAAAATTTTGGAGGCTTTAGGAAGGTGGGAGTTTCTTATGAGAATTTTGAAATGCTGAGAGAATAGTTTATTGTATGTGAAGCATCGCGTAACATATTCTTTGGGTGATCCAGACAACTCCTTACGAGGATAAACAATGTCATATGAAGCGTCGCAAAATTCTATTTTATTAGGGAGAAGATGTGGTACGTTGAGATTGTGAAGAAAAAAAATCTTCTTGTTTTTATGGCAAATTCATATTTTGTGGTCACCGATGAATATGAGTGTAATATTGAGTTTGATGAGATGAGTAAAGCTCTGGAATATAGGGGTCTTCGTGTAGTAGATCATTTTCGCTATCGGTTTGGGTTGCTGCAAGGGACGTATCGCATGAGTAGGTGTTCCAATGAAGGCGAAACATACTTTTTTGTTTATCTGTTTACTTTTAAAGATGAGTTCCATTTGCCTCTTTATTCATTTTTTGTAAACTGGTTGAACTGGTTCGATGTAGCCCCAAGTCAACTAATTGGGACAAGTTGGTGGACTTTGATGATGTATTTTTTAAATTGTAAAGCTCTTGGTGGTGAACCTTCTATTTATGTTTTACAATGTGAGGGCTAGTGACGATAACAATGCGGAGGGCTTCGTATCGAGTAGTTTGTGTAACGGGAAGATGCCGGTCATGAGCAATTAGCATAATGATCTTTGTTTGGACAGAAGTAAATATATTAAGGTGGAGTGTAAAGTTGGGGGCTTTCATTTTCTCGTTGTTTGGCGTCGCCCGGCGAGTATAGAGCCGAACTGCTTGATCTAAAGGGGTTAACACCTAGTGAGTTATGTCTTCTTAAGAGGTTGGAATGAGGTCATCTGTTATATCAAAATCAAATATCTCAACAATTAATAAACTAAATTATAATAAAGTCCTTAGAATGATATGATTATTCTTAAAAATCCTTAGTCGAGTATTATTGTGGGCATGGACAACAATAATGCATTAAAACTAATATGTAGTTGATTGATGACAAAGTGTTGTCATTGACATGGAGATGTCAAAATCAATACATAAGTATGTGTTAGAGAACATTATACTAGACTGACCTACTATGAGCATGTTTCTTTGATTATTATGTGACAGTCACAACATTGTTTATAGTGATAACTACATGTATAATCCTTAGACTTGAGATCATCGTTATTTCAACATCGTGGGTGACATATTTTAATACAGTCAAACGTATGTCGTAACTAACTACACTATAAAGACTGATATTGGATATGTCACAATCTATGCAGTGAGATATGGTTAATCAAGATATAATTTGTCCCTCCTACATAATAGTAGTAATATCGTAGGCCACTTGATTGAGTGAGACTAGAAATGCATGTCCATGCTGGAATAAGTTGACATGAGATATCATAATTATTCGTTTATAATAGTCTACTCAAGATATCAAGAAATATTAGATGGACTATAAAGGTGTGATTGTTCTATGACTTGTGTCCAATCTAGATATAAAGGGAAAAAATGGTTTAATACGTGAAAAGAGTTAATCATGAAGAGGTTATGTCGAATCATGATTTCTTGTAACTTAGGTGACAATGACATATTGCTAGATATCACTCATTGTTTATAATATTAGAAATGTTCTAATATTTACTACTAACGTTACATGAACCTACAAGGTCACACCCACGGTTGGAATGAGCATATATTAAACGAATTATATATATACAAATTTGTTGTACACGAATTTAGTAAAATTAATATATATTTGATATATATATATAATTTAACTATTGAATAAATATTAAAGAAAATGGTTATTGTAATTATGACTATTTTAATATATATAAATAATATAATTCGATTTAAATCAATATATATATATTGAAATCCTAATTAAGTTGAATTGAAATTATATATATTAATAAAGATATGTATTGAAATCCTAATTAAGTTGAATTGTGATTATATATATTTAATATACATATACATACATACATATATATATGTATATATATTGAAATCCTAATTAAGTTGAATTGTGATTATATATATATATATTGAAATCTTAATTAAAGTTAAATTAGGATTATATATATATATGAGATAGGATCCAGTTACACAGTGTAAAACTCTTTAAGTTTTATACGTTTTTTGAATCGTTGGATGAGTGAAACGGATGGATGAGATTAACAGTAGAATATGTGAAGATTATCACTTGGGGAAAAAAGTAAGGAGTTAATCTCAGCCATTCGTTTCCTCCATCTAACGATCCAAAAAACGTGTAAAACTTAAAGAGTTGTACACTGTGTAAGTTGATCCTAACCCTATATATATATTGAAATCCTAATATGAGTTGAATTAAAATTACAAAGGCTATACAAAGGCATGAGAGATCTAGCAATCATTAATGCTTTTGGAAAAACCCTCTAAATAGTATAGAGAGTTTTATATGTCCGTTTCAACTGAGTGAACAAAGTAGAGGTTGGAGCGTTATTGTTGCGGCTTAAAAATCGACATCGTGAAATCGTGATTGGATATCTATCTTCTCCAAGTTTAGAATTCAAGATTTTAAACAAGTAATTCTTCACCCTTATTCACCCCGATTCGTTACTCATACATGGATCTCTGGTGGTGATCGCCGAATAATTTTTCCGTTGCGCCATGGGTGTACCGGCGTGATCCAACAGTTAAACAGTGATATGTTCAGAAACTGAGTGGTGGTCCCTTTTCGATTCGGCTTTCTGTACACAGGTGGGCCCTTTTTATTTCTTGGATTCGCCGTCTTTCTTTCCTGACTAGCGTCGCAATTACTTTCTTGTTTTTGAGGTTCTCCTCTATCCCTATAGGGTAATAGGCTTCTCGCTCTTCTTCAGGGCTTGAGGGCTTTGATTTCTGTGTGGCCTCGACTGAAGCTCTTAAGGGACTTGTTTTCGGGGTGTCTTGGTCAACCATTGCTGCATGCATGCACTTCCTTTCAGTCGTTTCGACTGCGATGGCATGTGGTTCCTCCATGATCTTCTCGCCGTGCTCTTTACTGAGTGTTGCATCTGATCTCTGATGCACTCTTGCTGTTGTTGAAGTTGTTTTAACGTGGTACGAGTGTATTCCTCCATAACTTCCAGTCTGCTTTTGCATGCTAGCTAGCTGGTTGTTTCTGTCTTGGGAGAAGGGAATTTCCTCTCCCCCTTCTTCCACGATTTCTCGCTGGGAGTCGCTCCTCGTCATTTTGTGAGATTCAGACTGAAAAGTGAAGAGCCCACGCTCACCGCACCAATTGTTGATCACTAATGTGAGCAATCCTTTTGTATGGTGGTCATTTGGTCGTTTTGAGGATAGAGATGTTGGGTTCTCGTTGTTCGTTCTTCTAGGATTTGGTCTGAACCCTCTTTAACCTTACCTTGTTTTTGGATGCATGGTTCCTTATAAGGGGTCGGACGAGGTGAGGACATGTGTCAATCGAGAAGGAGAAATGTGTTAGTGAATCGGGCTCGCTGTGAGTCGGTCATGGACGCAAATCACGTGATTATGCACGTGATTCGGATAGCGTTTGCATGTCGAGTCTGCGACGGGATGACTTTGGCTATGCTGATATGCTCGTAGAGGGTTGTGACTGGGCACTCGCATACGCGTAGTTCTCCGATATTAACACTTCTTATTGTTGGCTTTGATTGTTAGTTTAAAGATTTTAGTAAGGTTTAAATAAAATAAATAAATGCCCAAATTATACATCTTTTAAATTTTAAGTTCTTAAAGTATTTTTTGTTTAAAATAGATGTTTAAAGTTTACACCGTTATAATTTTAGGTGCATGGTAGTTAACTAAGATAAACTTTTAGATATAATGTAAGGATTAAAATATTTCTTTCTACGGTAGAAAGACTAAAATAAATTTTCATGAATAATAAAAGAGATGCATGCATCCGTTGGAAATTAAATGCTTCGGTGCTTCTTGTATTCGAAGATTGTTTGTCCTTACCTAAGTTTCAATTCTATAAAAATAGAAATACAACTGCTCCCTTAAAGAACTATATGCATCCGCCCTCAGGGAACTGCATGCATCTGACATTCTCGTGCTGCTGCTGCACCCAGTGAGTCAAGTGAATTAGCCACTAGTTGAGTGGCTCTCCGCCGCCTATCCTGTGCAAATTGCAGCATTTTATCCGCACTTACTTTTTGTATTTTTTCTAAAAGCTTAATACTAAAATAAGTGTTTAAATTATCTTATTTTTTAGGTATCTAAATTTTTTTTGTCCCTTTTAAATGCTCAAATTATCATTTTTTAGTTAAAATATGTGTCTAAACTTTGGTTAAAATAGTAGTCGCAGTTCGACCTTAAAAGGGGTATAAAATGATAGTTTGGGCACCTAAAAAGAAAAAAAACGGGATAGTTTGAGCACTTAAAATGGAGAAAAAAAATTTAGACACCTAAAAAGAAAAAAAATAGTTTACGCACTTATTTTGACGTTAAGCCTTTTCTAAACCAAATGTGGTGAAACCTAGGGGTGTTCATTCTCGGGTACTTAGTCTTACGGGTACTGGATTTTTTTGGCCCGGTCCCAGCCCGTAATTACCAGGTACCCGCTCAACCCGAGTACTCGATCTTTTGGGTATTAGATTTTTTAGCCCCGCCCGACCTGTAATTATTGGGTACCCGCTAAACTCGGGTACCCAATTCACTTATTTATTTATTTTTTTAAAATTTAAAAGTTTTAAAAAATCACTTAGTAAACATATAAAATTTAAAAGTTCATAATACATAATCCAAACACACAAAAAAACCCATACAGGGGGTGAACATTAGAACAAGCCTCGTTAAATTTTTTTTCTTAAACTTAAATAGAGGAAAAAGAATGCACCGTAACAATGTTATAAGTTCAAACAAAAGCCATAATAAACTACCCAGCAACTGAAAACATAAACAAAAACCATACCGTGGCTCATGAAACTAGCCAGGAATTTTGTATTAACAAATTAATATAAATATTTTTTAAAAATTAAAAATTTAAAAGTATATAATGCAATCATAGGATTTAGAGATTTAAATTTAATTTTATGGTAAACATATTAAAAATTTAAAATAAAAATATAATTTAAACTAAAAAATAAATATATTAAAAATAACAGGTCGGGCTCCCGATTACAAAAAAATGACCCAGACCCAGCCCAACTATGCAAAAAAATCCCGAGTCGAGTAATTTTCTTTTAAAAATTACCTGATTTTTAAAAGTTCGAGTCGACGGATTATGTCAACTGGATCGAGTAATTTTAAACACCCTAGCGAAACCCAACTCCTCTATAATTTGGTCCCATGTGTGTTTTGGTTGTATACTTGAAAGCAACGAGGAAATGCTATCACCAACAAAGGTTGGGTGCATTCAGGGGCGATTCAAAGATTTTGGGGACCCTGTGCAATTTATTAAAATGGGGCCCTTAATTTATAATCAATAAAAGATCGTATAAGTTTTTTTCTTCAAAAAAATATCTTAGTAGAAAACATATTATTATATTATCCTCTTGAGCAACAAAAAATCAACTTATAAACATCTGAAAATCAAACATTCTTACTTAAAAGGTGTCATTCTTTTTTTATGTTTTAAGTTTTAGATAATTGTTATATATATATATATACATAATTGTTTATAATTTTTTACAAATATTAATTTAAGTTCTCTAATTTTGGGGCCCCTCTCTCTCGGGGGCCCTGTGCGGTCGCTCCTATCGCGCCTGTCCAAAACCCCCACTGGGTGCATTGGTAAGACACATTGCACTCCCAAGGAGAGGACGTGAGTTCAAACTTTAGAGACGACATTGTTGGGAGGGGCAGCCACACACCCTGAACATGGACCGTAAGACGGACATGCATATAATAAAAAAACGAGGAAATGCTATCTTTGTAAAAGAAAAAAGAATCTTACTTTTATACTATTTTTTATTGGTAATATGAATTAAATTGAACTAGTCCTATTAATAAAGAAATTAATTTAAAGTAATCTTCAAGTAATTAAATTGATTTAATTAATAGTATGACTAAATTAATACAATCTCGGTAATTTAAGGATCCTTCAACGTTCTAAATTAATTAAAATTATTTTAGTTAAAGTATAATTAATTTTGTTGATATTAAAATCTTTTTTACTGACTACTAATAGTGATAAGATAAACTCTAGATCTTTTTAAATAAACTTGTATATTTAAATTTTGGAAACAAATTAAATCAAAGAAATTGTCTCCAACTTTTGCAATTGTCACGGGCCAAATTTTTGGGACCGAATTATTGGCGCAAGCATCGAGCAACGACGTTGTGCGCAGAGCCTCGGGCTCGTCAAGACCATCAGACTTGGCCTGGCACTTGGAGAAAACTAGCAAGCCCGCAAGCCCCCCAGACTTAGTAAAATCCATGAAGGATTTACTGGGGTAACTTGAGATGGTAAAATGTGATAAGCCATCCTACTTATCACTTATATTATTTGTAATTATCTTAGAGATAATGTTTGTGATAATTAGAGATTTAAACTAAGAGATTGGGTAGATCTCATCCGTCGATGTAATTTAAACTGTACCGTTGGATCTAGGGGAGTTCAACTGTAAATAGAGCCTCCCCAGCTCAGTTGTAATCACTTCACCTCATTCATTTTTCACTTGAGTAATAGAAGAAGCATTTACTCTAACTCTCTAAGTGTTCTTCATTGTTCTTAAGAGTTCTTCGTGTTCTTGTTGCCTATCGCTTCCAGTTGCTTCCAGTTGTTCTTTAAAGAGCTTCCGCTTAGAACGATCTTGTGTTTGTGAGACTTGGAAGTTCCGATCTTCCGGAGAAAATTTTTAGGCTTACTTAGTCGTTTGTCTAAGTACATCGACTAAGGTCGCACGTTCCGAGTTAGCGAAAGTCTACGGGCGTGACAGTTAGTATCAGAGCAAGTGTTCGAAAGAAAACATAAGTTCGAGATGGCAAAGAAAGGAGGGAATGCCGCAGCACCAAAGGGTACGGAGACCCATGCTGATGACGGAAAGGGAGACAGTCCGGTAAACAGTGTGGTTACGCTGGAAGAAAGGGTGGAAAAGCTTGAGGAGTCTATGAAGAATGCCCAAGATGAGTTTGACGTTGTGAAAGTGCGCCTTAAAGAGCTAGATTCTGCTAGAGAGGAGATCGAGGGAAGTGTGCGAGAACTTAAGAGCAACGTACGAGACCTTGACCGGTGTGCTGATAGTGCAAATAGACGGAGTGATGCACTTGAAGCCGAGCTGAAGGCTTTGAAGGCGGAAGTGATAGAGGAAATGAAGCAACTCATGGGAGAGCTTTAGATTTACAAGGCTGCTGTGAATGGTGTGTTAACCGCTGCAACAGTCAGACCTAAGTTGGACGTGCCAAAGCCGAAGGAGTTTAATGGGAATAGGTCGGCCCAGGACGTAGAGAACTTTGTGTGGAGCATGGAGCAGTACTTCCGTGTCGTTGGCAACTTGGCATAAAGGATGATGTGGATAAGGTAAACATTGCTTCAGTTTACTTGACTAATTACGCCCTTTTATGGTGGCGACGCATATGCTATGAGGAAAAGAGCAAGGATTGCCCCATTGGGAAATGGGGAGAGTTCCAGGCCGAGTTCAAAGAGCAGTTCTACCCAACGAATGCCCAACAGGAGGCTCAAGAGAAGCTGCACGAACTCAAGCATGAGGGTTCCATCACATAGTATGTTAGACAGTTCACCGAACTCAAACTTCAAATCAAGGACATGACTGAAGAAAAAGCCCTCTTTGTCTTCAAGAATGGACTGAAACGGTGGGCCAAAATGGAGTTGAAGAGGATGAGAGTCGAGGTACTTTCCAAGGCTATGACCGCAGCTGAGTCCATAGCCGAATTCGAGATATTATAGACCACCAAGCCCCAAGGCAAGGGCTATGGTGGGGGAGTCAAGAATGTTGAAGCACTCAAATGTTTCGCCTGCGGTGGGAATCACATGAAGACTGATTGTCCCATGAATGATCGCCTCAATGCTATCCAAGGTAATGAGACCAAGGATTCGGAAGAAGAGGTGATGAGACTTGGCACAATTGCAAGTGTCAATAAGCCAAGGGAGAGCCGTGGAACGACTACGTCTGCCAAAGTAGCTGAGCCAAGGCCGAGACCCGGTGTGATAGCGGATAATAAAGCCATCAAGCCGAGGGTTGAACAGACGCCAATGGAGTGCCACCGATGCAAGGGGTCTCATAGAGTGCGTGAATGCCCACGTCGAGTCAAGCCATCCAAGGTGGTGGACAAGCCCGAAGAGAACGAGGTTGCGAGACTTGGTTCGATGGTATTGAATTCTTCTAAGGCGAAGGGACGCAAGCAGAAAGGGTTGATGTTTGTCGACATCAACATTATGGGAAGACCGAGGAATGCTCTAGTGGACACCGGAGCAACCAATCTATTCATGTCCAAGAAGGCTACCGAGAAACTTGGTTTTAAAGTTGAGAGTCTGGCAAGATCAAGACTGTGAACACTAAGGAAGTTCCGATTGTCGGGGAGGCAAGGAAGGTAGAGCTACAGATTGGTCAATGGAAGGGCAAGGAAAACTTCAAGGTAATCCATTTGGGCGACTTTGATTTCATTTTGGGACTGAAATTCCTTGACCGCATAAAGGCTTATGTTGTTTCTTGTGTCGACGCCGTCTGTATTTTTATTCCAAACAACAATGTGTTGTGCCCACGTACCGAGATGGGGGACAAGGAAACAAGACGCTGACTACCATTCAGTTTATCAAGATGCTCCAAGTCAATGAGACATCGCTTCGAAGATTGCTGTTAAAGGGACTACTTTAGTGGGGCAAGAGTTGCCCAAACCAGCTAGCGACATAAGGCCCGTGGGAAAAACACCTTTAGGCAAGGTGGGAGAAGCATTGGACTTCAAGTGTGAAGAAGGGTCAATGCGGGAAAAGTTGCCATTGGGCAATGAGGTACCAAACTTCACTAGAGAAGGGAGGACGCCGTTTAGAGTAAATGCAACCAAGGGCAAGGTATATCTTGAACTCAATTCTTTTGATTATGAGTCTGATTCATCATCTTCGATGAGTGTAGGAGAGAGCTCATATGATGAAGATGTACCCGGAAGCATCTTAGCACGCGACATCACTTGGCGGGAAGCGTCGAAGCAAGCGGTCCTTGTGGAAGGACATTGTTGCCCGATTCCAAGTTGGGAGCAAGCAAAGACATTGAGTAGCCACCAAGTTGTTGTGAGAAATGGTGTAGAGGATCGAAGAGTTACATGGCGGAAAGAGACGAGGCAATCAGCTCGTATGGGAGAATTGCAGGAGGCCGAGGCATCGACGAGTTATCACGTTGACCCTGCCCAGGATCGTTCGAGTGGAGTGACGAGGGCGTCGCTAAGTTCAGTGGGGGAGAATGTCACGGGCCAAACTTTTGGGACCGAGTCATTGACACAAACATCGAGCAATGAGGTTGTGCGCAGAGCCTCGGGCTCGCCAAGACCATCAGACTTGGCCTGGCACTTGGAGAAAGTTAGCAAGCCCGCAAGCCCACCAGACTTAGTAAAACCATGAAGGGTTTACCGGGGTAACTTAAGATGGTAAAATGTGATAAGCCATCCTACTTATCACTTATATTATTTGTAATTATCTTAGAGATAATGTTTGTGATAATTAGAGATTTAAACTAAGAGATAGGGTAGATCTCATCCGTCGATGTAATTTAAACTGTATCGTTGGATCAAGGGAGTTCAACTATAAATAGAGCCTTCCCAGCTCAGTTGTAATCATCCATCATTTGAGTAATACACTTGGCATTTACTCTAAACACTTTATAGCATTCTTCGCGTTCTTGAGCATTCTTTCCACTGTTCTTGTTGCCTTTCTCTTTTGATCGCTTCCTCTTGAAACGATCTTGTGTTTGTGAGACTTGGAAGTTTCGATCTTCCGGAGTAGGTTTTTAGGCTTACTTAGTCGTTTGTCTAAGAACATCGACTAAGACTGCACGTTCCGAGTTAGCAAAAGTTTACGGGCGTGACACAATGCCACGACTTAAATATTTTCTGAGAAAAAATTATCCAAGGTTCGATCCGTCTAAAGTAAGAGAATTGTTGTGTTGTAATTTTCAGGCCTAATAAAAGCGACCCCCGAAGTGGAAATATGAGCAAGTGGGCATGGCCCAAGTCGTTATCATTTTTCTATTTTTTTTCTTTTTTAATTCGTATGTGATGGGAAGCAAGGACTTGAACAAGCAGATATGGTTGACAATATTCTCCAACACAATCCAATAGTCGGGTGTTTATGGTAAGTTAATCATATTGTTTAGTATAAATGGTCGATTAAACGTTATATCGATTATTGTATTTTATTAATCGTAATCTAACTGTTAAAAAATAGTTAATCGTTTTAATCGCTAACGGTTAATCGTTATTAACGGTTCGGTTACAAGTTAACATGTAACTTATTCACGGCTTCTTTTGAGAATAATAAAATTATCTTTTTCATAAATATTATATTATAAGCGAGCCTCGAGATTGATGTAGCTAATCTTGTGAACAAAATATATGTATAAATAATTTCATAACAGTTAACTTATAGGTTGACCATTAACTATAATTTTTAGCGGTTCGGTTAACCGAAATTGTTTAGCCTTAACAGTTCAGTTTATTAACCTGTAGAATGTAATGGTTAAATCAGTTAAAAATTACGGTTTAATATGTACACTTTTATGGGTCAGGGTTGAGTTTTTATTTCTAATTGGAGATCAGGGTGGAGCTGGACGGATTTTTTATTAAAACTTCCGGGTCGAATTTTTGGTGAAATATTTGTATTATCAATCCTAACAAAGTTAAGAATTAATAAATTTTCAAAATAAAAATTTAATTTAAAATAAAAATATAAAATGTCGATTTTTGAATACTTTTAACCCCACTACAAGCACTACCAAAAGTAAGGAACGTGACATTGTTGTGGGAAGAATTACTTAAATATTGTCCTCTAATTTTTTTTTCTAACAATGTGGTCCTCCCAAGTTTATTTCTATAAATATAGTTCTTTATTGTAGCAAGTTAAAAGTCAAATAGATTGCAGTCTGACTTCAAACATTGACTTTCATTTTAATATTAAAATAATGAACTCGAATAGAGCAAACAATGTTGTTCACACATGGCGTGCATGAAACAATGGAGGACGACTGTTGTGATAAGGTTTTTTGAAAAACGCTAACTAAGTCTTATAACTATTTTGAAAAAAGAAGAGATTTATCAAAAAAGGGGAAATTCGAATTTTGGAAAATAGTAAAATTTTGGAGTCTCCACCGGCCAGTGACGTAGGTCGGACACCACAAAACCAGAGATTCATTTTAAAACAAATGCGGGAGTTAGTTACGTGTGGGGAAGGGTTAGCACCCCCATCACGCCCGAAAATCGGTACCAAATAACTTGTTGCCTTTAAGCGGTAGAAATTATTTAAGATCCAAAGTGAATTTAATAAAGACGTTCTTAAATGAAAATGTGGCTTAAATGATACGGGCTTTATCAAATCGTGGCTTTGGAATTAATTGAGCATTTAATTAAAAAGGATGACGGTACACCGGACCATAGACTAAACCGACATCATATAAGACTGACTGTCGTGTTAGTTTAGGGTTCGAATCTTGTACGTCACCTTTTATGCATGATGCAAGCAAGTAAAGGATGATGCATGTCATTTTCATTTTTACACTTTCGCTTACCTAGAGAAGGTGAAAATTAACCCAAATATTCGATCGACATCCGTTAAGCTAGGACTGTCATATCGAAAATACCGGAGTTAATTAATACATCTTTTTGGGTATATTTTAAGTTAATTAATTATCGAGCAAAATTAAAGATTCACATGAATGACAATTAAAATGCATGTCCCAAATATACATATATTCGAACCATAAAGCAACTAAGCCACGAATATATTAGGAAACCACATATTAAACAAGGCTAAAGAAAAACATATGATCAAATATTATAACATAAAATGCACATGTCACATACTATAAAACCATACATTATGTACATTAAACAAACATGACAATATGCAAAACACATACACGATATCAACATAAATTAAAGGGGCAAAATGCATAGATAACAACATAAGGTTACAAAAAAGGCTAAGTAATTAAAATGCAAACTGGCAGGGACCACAATTATAAATAAACCATTTATAGAATTAATTAAAGTGCGAAAATAGGCCAAAATGAAAAAACACGGGAAGCCCCAGGGACCCAAATAGGAAATAACCCCCCAAAATCGATTAGAACGAAAATCAGGACGAAATTGAAAACATTGGAAAACATACAAGGACTGCGGGATGAATTTGAGGACGCGGAAGCCCCTTTCGCGTAATTAGTAAAACGCGGATGGACTTATAATGCCATTAGTCCAAATTTAAAACTTTAAGGCACTATAAAACCCGGTCTAAAAACAACCTTAAGCCTTTTATTTATTTTGCAAACCCTAGACCTAAAACCAGTGAGCCTTTTCCCCTTTCGTCCGAACCTTAACCGTCACCCACTCCGGTCGCCGTTGCCGGCGCCGGAGCCCTAAAAAAAGAAACTTTTTTCCTCATTTTTGAAACCCTAAAAACCTGAAAAGCCTTCGTTTTATGAAATTAAAACCCGAAAATGAATTTTTTGAGACATTTTTCTTTGTTCAAAACCCAAAATCGAAACTAAAAAATAAACCAGAAGAACGCCTACCCCTTTCGTGCTACTAGCCTCGACGGCTCACCACGCATGGCCCCAAAAAGGGTCACGAGGCTTATCGCCGGTAACGAAGGGCAAAACACGAAGAGGAGAAAGTTCGCAGCGAAGGTAAAACCACTTTCTGTTTTTTTATTTATTGCTTTACGATTCGAAACTGAAATGAAAAGAAAATACCTCTGAAACTCTGAGATTGCTTGTATTGATTGAAATTTTTGGTTACAATTTCTCTCTGAAACTCGCTCCCCGTAATTTCTGAAAAAATGTTCCCCCTTACATCGTTTGCATTTCAGCTTTATATAGCCCGATAATTACATATTTCTCGTTTTACATAAATCGAAGAAAAAACCCTATTGGTTCTGCTATTGTTTTGTTGGTATTCGTCTGCTGAATTTGTTGTTTGGCCTCTCTGTGATTTCGGTTTGGTGCATGTCCTTTTCTGACGTTTTTGGTTGTTTGTTGCATGTGAACGAACGTCCGTGAGGAGGGGATCGAAGGAGAGCCGAGTGACGTGGAGGAATCTCGGCTGCCGATGGAGATTTGGACGGCTGTGAGGAAGCTGGAGGGGCGAGCAGTGGATTGCACGGGCGCATCTGGAGAAAGGAAAGTCGCGCGTGGAGGGATCGATCATGGCCATCCGATCACGATCCTGATACAACGGTTGAGACGTTGCGGCGCCAGGACTTGGGGATGGGCTCTTAAGGTTTCCACTCGAGCTTCAATCTGGGCCGTCAGATCTAGATTAAATCTGACGGTGGAGAGCCAGCTGCGCAACAAAAGAAAACAATTAGGGTTAGGGTTTTTCTTATCAGATTAGGGCTAGGCAATTGGGCCAACGGGCCTTGTATTTTGTTTTGGTTTTTTTAATTGTAATGGACATTATTAAATAAACCGTTGGGCTTTATTTTATTCTATTGGGCATGTTATTATATATATATATATATCATTTTTTCTCTTTTCGATTTTCAAACTTATTTAAACAATAATAATAATATTAAAGATAATAATAATACTGTAATAATAATAACAGTAATAGATAATAATAAATATAATACTACTAATAATAATAGCGGTAGATAATGCTACTAATAATATATGATAGTATTATGATAATAATAATGGGTAACAATAACATAATAGTAATAATAATTAATATCGATGATAGATAATAGGGAATAATAGTATGAAATAATACTAATAGTATCAATGATAGATAATAACGGTAGCAATAATAGATAATAATATGAATAATAATAATAATAATAATATAGACGATAACATAGTAATAATGATATTAACTTAACAATAATAAATAGTAATAATAGTAAATAATAAAAATGATAACAATACTAATAATAGGTAATATTAATAATATATATAATAACACTGGTAATAATATAAATAGTCATAATAATAATATAATAGATAGTAATAATAGTAGATAATAAATAGTAGTGATAATATAATATATGTATATATATATATATATATACTATTTTTTTCTTTTATAGTTTTTAATTATTTAAAATTTATATATAAAAGAGTAATAAAGCCCATTATTATAAAATGATATAAAAAGAGATAACCCGGAAAAAAATAGTGATTACAACTGCAACATTTTTTTTTAATATTTTTTGATAAAATACTGTTAAAAAACGAAATGAAAGCAGTCCGACTTTTAATTGCTACAATAATAAACTATATATCTAAAAATAAATTTGAATGGACCATATTGTTGGATAAAAAATAGAGGACAATATTTGAGTAACTTAGCCCATTGTTTGTAGTTAATAAACATTATTCTAAATTAAAACTTGTGGAAAAAGTTGGTTTGTTTACTGACAGTTAAAATCTTCGCTGTAGCTATGTATATTTTCTTATGATTCTATAATAAATGTCATGTATTGTTATGTACTATTAATTAAATGTATTATTAATTATTTTTAGTTACTTTTAAAAATATGGGACTAAAAGCATTATTAAACTTTTTAGAATAAATTCTGAAAAAATAATTTTTATATTATTTTTTAGATATTTTTTTAGGTAAAGTACACAAATGGTAACTAAACTTTGGTAAATTATTTAATTTGGTAATCAAAATTTTCAATTGCTTCAATGTTACCATTAAATTTTTAGTTTTGTTTCAAATTAGTCATTGACACATTAACATCCATTAAAAGGGCGACGTGACAGTTAAAATATTTTGTATAATGTAATACATTTAGTTCTCCACGTTTGCACATTCAAACAATTTAGTCTTAATTAAAAAATAATAATAAATTTTAACCCTCGTCATTTACACATTATTTCAATTTGATCCTATTTTTTAATTAAAAATAATTTAACACTAAACTCAAAAACCTAAACACTTAAACTCTTAAATCCTAAACATTAAACACTAAACTCTAAACCTAAAATCTAAAACCCTAAACCTAAAAAAAGTTGAAGAAACATTTGAATTCAGCATCCAGAGAAGAAAAAATGAGTGACCTGATGAAGATTGAAGCTTGCCATACTTGTCCCATGTTGTTTTAATAAAGATCCTTTACGATTACCATGAATTCACAGGGAATCAAAGGACCTCCTTACAGTCTGCAGATTCATCCATGGAATGAAAAACGAGGCATGAAGCAAACCCATGAGCTTGACTCGACATGAAGTATTTCCCAGAGTGCACCCACATATTTACTCAAGCAAACCAGGACTGTGATTTCTAATTTCTAGCTCTAACCAAAGATCGACCAAAGTTTGGGGTTGGGAAATGTGATTAGGGAAGAATTATTTTATATTTGTATTTAAATTTAATAATTAATTATATTATATTAAAAACAATTATATAGATAATAAATTAATATATAAATCCTTCAAATATGCTTAGTAATGTTATATTACCCCATTAATATCATACTATTTGCCGAGTAAAAAAATATTATATTAAAAATTATTTTTCATAATCTAATTAATATTAATAGATATGAAATATTGATAAATAATAAACTATTCAAACAAGTATCGAATATAACTATATCCTTATATGTCATTTTGTTTGTTTAAATAATCAAACAGATATAAGCTATCAGTTAATTTTACCAAAAACTTTTATACAATCAGCTAATACAATTCGCTAGTCAAATCAGCTAATGCAATCAGCTATCTACTAATGTAATCTGCTATCAGCTATCCGCTAATTGCCAAACATGGCCAATAAATATAACAATAGAGGGGGTAAATATATTACATAATAATTACAATTATAACAATTAAAAAGTATATTAACTACCGAACAGTAATAGTGGTGTTTTATAATAATAAAATAAAAATCTAATAACAATAAATATACAATGTAATAAAATAATAAATAAATATGAAAATAAAAATAAAGAGACTAAGGGATCAAATTGAAATAAAATAAAACTTGAAAGAGCTAAAATAACCTATATGGAAATTGTATTATGTAAAATTATATTATAAATAAATTACAAACAAAAAGTGAAGGACCAATATGGAAATCACCCCAAAAGGGTAAATAGAACTTTTATTTTTTCATTTTTGATTGGGTCAGAAGCATGATTTCATGTTAGGGGTGAACCTATAAAATTTTAAAAGGTAAACTTATAAAATTTTAGAGGGCGATAATAGATTTTTAATAGAAAATACCTAAAAAAAATTAAAATTTTCTAAAGTCATATACGAAATTTAAATTTTTAGAAGGTTGGGTCACGTGCTACCAATGTAATGCGCCATTGGCTGCTGGGGAAGGGGATTATGTTGGTTGAGGGTGAAAAATGGGTGAAGCAGCGAAAGTTGGCCAATTACGTTTTTCATGGCGAAAGCTAAAGGTAAAGCCTTGAAAAACATCCCATTTGGTAATTTAATAATTTTTGCTTCTAAACATTTTTTAGGTTTAGGTTTTTGAATTTTATGTTTAGACTTTAAGATTTTAGGTTTTAATTTTAAATTATTTTTAATTAAAAATATGGCCAAATTAAAATAATGGAAAAAATAATAAGAGTTAAATTTATTATTTTTTCGAATTAGAACTAAATTTTTTGAATGTGTAAACCTGGAGCACTAAATGTGTTATTATACAAAATATTTTAACCACCACATCACACTTTTAACGGATGTTAGCGGGTTAGTGACCAATTTGAAACAAAACTAAAAGTTTAATGGTAACATTGAAGCAATTGAAAGTTTGGTTATCAAATTGAATAATTTACCAAAATTCAGTTACCATTTGTATATTTTATCTAAAAAGAAAAAAATCTAAAAAATAATATAAAAATTATTTTTTAGATTATATTTAAAAAGAGATAATAACGCTTTCAGTCCATATAATTTCAAAAGTAATTAAAATAGTTAATGAAACTTTATTATTAGAGTTTAATATTCATTGAAATTAGAATTTTCATCTTATGCCTATTAAGAATTTGGAGAAAACATTGTACACAACTAGGTGTGGGCAAAAAACTCGATTACTCGGTCCCGGACCCGGTGGATATCCAATGGGATCGAGACCTATACCCGGTACTAGTCTGATACCGAATGGCGTTGAAGAGGTTGAAAGCAACTGAAGGCGCTCCTTTATTTCTCTTTGTGTATGAATATTATGAGTATGACTCGTTTTAAGACTTCAACCTTCAAGCCTACAATATTCTGACTTTTTTATTTAATATTATTATTGATGGTTGGAATTTTTTCTCATGCTGCTCAAATTTTATTAATAATAGACTAATTGACCGGGTACCCGGTATTGGTACCGGTTCCCACTAGTACCGGGATTGGTTCTTGAAATCTTGGACCCGGTCTAACTGGGACTGGTTCTAATTTTCAAGAACCGGTGATTACCGGGACCGAGACCAATTCTAGACAAATTGGTCGGGTACCCGGTCTTGCCCACCCCTATACACAACCATACATTAAGAATATAGTACAAGTCTCCCTCTTTGTCTCTCATCTTTCTCTTGTTTATATTATTCTTTACTTTATTTACAACATATATATTCATATCAAACGACATATATTACAAAGTGACATTCAATATTTTTTTCTCCACTTCTTCATTTTCTCTGAGGCGGTTACAAAATTTTTTAAGTTTTTTTTCTTCTTCATCGTTTTTTTACCGGCGACAGCCTTTGGTCGTTCTCCTGATTCTGTACATAAATAAAATTTATCTTTTTCGATGAATGTTTCGTTTTTTCAAGTTTGTTTCTTGTTTTTCTTCTACTTTGTCGGATCTTTATTCAAATCTACTTTTATGACAGTTCTTTTGTCTGCTTGGTAACAGTTCTTTTGTTTGCTTTTTAGCAGTTCTTGTTTGTCTTCATGACAGTAGTATGTCTTTTGACAGTTACGCGTTCGAGTGACGAGTATCAACGAGTGCTTTTCAACGAAAGATGTCGTTCTATACATGTTATGATTCCCTTTGGTGGTTGTGCCGGCATGCCAAGATCAAGTAGCGGAAGAATTTTTGTTATATTCAAAGAGCACTCAAGGCAAAATATATTTTTTTTTTGAATTTTTATTTTAGAAGATTTTTTCTGACATTGTTAGGTTTGGTATGTTCAACGTCTTTCACACCTTTATATTTTTATTGTTTTATTCTACACTGTAATTCTATTGTAAAAGGTGTGAGTCCTTTGTATTCCTTTCACTGTTGAATATAATCCAGATTCAAAATAATTTAATTAATGCGTCATTCGTCTTATTAAATTTGTCACTTACTGATTTTTAATGGTCAAACTTTACTTTGATCATAATCATTTTAAATAACTAAAATTTATAAAATATGTATTTTAAAATTTTTAAAATATATTTTTTCAAATTATTATCAGTAATAAATATTAAATAATAAAAATTTGAAGTGTAAAAAATTAACAGGTTACAATTTTAATAGATAGAGAGTCTATAATCTATATTATACCAAAGTAATCAAACGGTCCAAACCTATCAAAAAAGCATGTTCTAAAGTGAATATTTAAAAATATAACTTTACGGAAGAAATTTCAAAAAATTTGGGAGGGCGAACAACTGAAAGGGAAAGGAAAGCAAACTTTCCCAAACCCGAATACCATAACTCCACGTAGGATATAAAAAATAATATAATAGTATATATTTTATTTTATTATAGAAAAAAACCGTTACAGTTACTTAAAACCGCAAAAGGTTAAAAAGAAAACAATATTTTAACCAATTAGAATTTGTTTTATAATAATTTTAACGCGAAGCTTAATTCTCGGCAATGTCACCTCTCGCAGGCTCGAGATTCTCACCAGCTGCCAGCCGTAAGCCTCGCTCGTTCTCTTCTCCACCATTTCCAATTTCTCGCCTTTATCAATTTCTGTTTCTTCATTTTCTCTTTTTTTTTTCTGCTTCGTTTTTCTTTCCTTTCCTTTTCGTTAATGTTTGCCTCTCTCGATCCAATCTAAAGAGATTGTCAGCTCACGGATTCAAACACATGGATTTTATAAAGCAGATCAATGTTCAGGTACTGTTTCCACCCTCAATTTTGTCTAATGTCGTTTTAGTTTTAAAATTTTGATCGATATGCCACTGAATTCCGGTTGAAACTTTGCTGATTATGTATTTTTTATATTTTTGTTTTTCTTTTAGGTTTCGGCATTCATAATCCCGAGCGACGATCATGAGAAATAAGATTTGATTCTTTTGGTTTTCTTTTTAGATTGGTTTGCATTTTCTTCGTTTGGATCTAAGGTGATCTGATTGATTCTGGAATCTGTAGAAGAGAGAGGCATTTGTATGCTTAGAATTGTAGCTAAATTTTGGCTTTGGATCGAGATATGCTAATATCTTGTGAATAGATTGTACCTAACTTTTGTAAAACTGGAAGTAGTGTTGCATAAATAAGTGTTGGATTTGATTGAGGTAGCCTTTGTATGCATAGGGGGATACTAGATTTTGACCAAGAGGTTGTGAACGTTAGTTGATATGAGAATAGATTGATTATGAATTATCAATTGGTGGGTTGAAGTGGAAAAGTGTGGCTCAAGGAACTAAGACATTGTTTATTCAAGTAAATAGACGCAGGAGCTAGTTTGTGGAACATGATCAGGGAGGCGCCTATGTCATCTGATCAATTGATTCGGCAAGATTATGCATCTGTTTTTCCCTGTGCAAGAAAGAATGTAAATAATAATAATATCTCTGTACAGACAGGTGAGGAATTTGCCATGGAGTTTCTTAAGGAGTGTGTTGGCACAAGAGGGATTCCTGCTATACCTGACACAGCTCAGATATATGAGAAGAGAGTTGGGATCAATCAGAACCAGAACCAACAGCTGGTGTATGAGGACCTAGCCCAAATTCTTGGGTTGAAAAGAATGGATTCTGAGTGCGTTTCTGATATTTCTGATGTTGCTTCTGTGCAAGGGTCTTGTCGAGGGAGTGAAAACAGGTCTTGTGTTGAAAAATTAAGTAAATACCAGAAGGAAGATGGTGATATGGGACAAGTGGAAAGGAAGGCTTTTGGTGAATTGAACAGCGATAGGAGCCATCTGAATGTTTTTGCACCAGCTACCACACCTGCATACGTATGTGACTTTCCTAGTTCCAGCAACTTAAGTGGGCAGGGAGCTTCTGATGGATCTCAATCTGGGAAAATGAAACTTCTCTGTAGCTTTGGTGGAAAAATATTGCCCAGGCCTAGTGATGGAAAACTCAGGTATGTTGGGGGAGAAACACGGATTATTACCTTTCAGAAATGTCTTTCTTGGGATGAGCTTGTGAGGAAAACGTTAGAGATTTTCAGCCAACCTCATGTAATCAAGTATCAACTTCCAGGTGAGGATCTTGATGCCCTTATATCTGTTTCTTCTGATGAAGACCTTCAGAATATGATAGAGGAATATAACGGGCTTGAAAAGCTTGTGGGTTCTCAAAGGCTGAGGATATTTTTGATTCCCTTGGGGGAGTCTGAAAGTGCTTCTTCCCTTGAGGCTAGCACCATTCAGCAGAGCAATCCTGATTACCATTACATGGTAGCTGTCAATGGGGTAGTAGATCATAATCCCAAGAAAAATTCTGGCGGGCAGTGTTCCGAAGGAAGTCAATTAGGACCTGGTTTGGATCATAACCCTAGTTTTCGAAAACGCTGTCCAACTTCAATGCTCCCTTTGGACACTATAGGTTGTCTTAATGCCTTGCATCCATCTCAAGTTCTCCACGATTCCCGATATACAACCAGATCCCCACTTGCATCTCCGCCTATTTCTCCACAACCTTTCCAGCATGGAGATTCCAAGAGTATTTGTGCACAAGCAGTTGGTGGTAACTCCAGCAACGGAAGCAACAGTTCCTTCATTACAGCTCACTTAAATCCTGAGAACTGTGGCATAAAAAATCCTAACTATAAGAAAGTTCAACAGGTTCTACCTGCTTTGATGAATTATAATCACCCTTATGTAAAGTTTGATGCCAGTCAAGCCTACCAAGCACATAAAGGGCAGTTACAAAACCCTGATCCCAGTAAACTTTCTGTGTGTCTTTCAGTTTTAACTAAAAATAATAGTGATTTTTATGGTGTGTCACATGACTGTGAGAGGCCTATCTCATTTGCTGCTGACCCATTGAGCCTGTTGTCAGCACCTGTTGATCACATGGACTCTCACCCAGGCATGACACATGCATTTTCAGATTCAAAGCTGCTGGAGCTTGTAGGAATGTCCGATTACTGTTCACAAGAAGGAACTAGCCCATCTCCCCCTTTAAATTTTGCAACTACTCGATCACCTTCAAATTTAGTGCAGGAAAGGTTGATACAACAACGAGATAATGTTGGTCTACAGAAGTCCAGGGCACAATATGATTTGTTAGATAGTGATCCTACATCTGAGTCAACAATGGATATGCTGGTATTTTCTCCAAATCCTGAAGCTTCATGCAGGAATAAAACTATTCATAAGGGTGCTGGTGATAGTAATGACAAGCTCGAAACATCTAAAATTAATTCGAGTAAATCCATTTTCATGACACCTAATAATTATGATGAATATGCTACAAGTTTGGATGCCAGTAACAGGTCTGGTAAAGTTGATCCAGTTTTGCATCAGGGTGGAAAGATTTATGAGTGGAGATCCCCTGACAGCAATATGGTATACGCCAACAAATGGTCTAATGCAGAGTCCAACCGAACTTTTGGTGTTGCTATTGATACTTGGAAAGAAGATTCACAAGTCTCCCGGCCTTCATCCTTGGATATAATGAACAACATAAAGCATCCACAGACCTTGAACAAAACCACATATGATGTAATGGAATGTTGTGATTTCAGTGGGGAAGTAACTGCCGGACAAGGGAGCATTACTTCATGCACCGACAACCCTGGAGCCACATGCGTAATTCCAAAGACCATGGAAAACTTAAGAGGTGAGAGTTCAGTGGGTGATCTTATCTCCGTGACATTGAATGTCCCAATGTTGCTTGAACCACAGCAATTGCAGTGCGTTGCTAGTCAAAAGGATATATCTGAAGAAGATATGCTGATGAGCTCAACCAATTTGCACCTATCTGCAGTTCTTGTTGACTCTGGTCTGTGCTCAAACTTGCACAAGAATGACCTACATTCTATGTTACAGAATCCAGCAAAGGATGCAGCTTCTAGGAGAGAGGCTTCTCTCATTGATGACGACCTTAATTATCCCAATCAGAATGCTGTGAAGATGGTCGCCACAGGATCTGTGCATGGAAATTCAATTGTGGAAGAGTTTACAGTTGCTCAGACAGAAACCTCAAGCATGAACCGATATCCAATCCAGCCAGATCCCTTAGTTATTTTGGATGATGGGATCACAACTGTGCCTTCTGGGATTGAAGTTTCATCTGCAATTGCCCCTCCTGTGGATGTGACTGGCAATGATACTGTATATCATATTGCTACAGATTTGGTGGATATCATTCCAGAACCTGAGTCTGAGGTAAGCGAGCTAAAGGTCATGTACAACTAACTTGTTTAGATGCTAGTTAACTTAGGTAGCTTAATGGTTTTGTCCATAGGATGCTGCAGCTGGTGATCAAGACAAGGACGATCTCTTCAGTGATGCCAAGATAGCTGAAATGGAAGCCAGCATCTATGGCTTGCAGGTTCCGTACTGAACTGTTTTATACCTGTTTTCAATTAAAAAAAATCTTGTATAAGATGATCAGTTCATGCAGTCTAGTTTGGTGAATTTTTTTTAACTGCAAATATTAAGTTCCCCTGTTTGTTAGTTGAGAAAACATTCTTTTTGTTTTATTTGAATAAGATTGTGTTTTGTTAATCTGCATTGAAATTCCAACTATGTATATGATTATAGTATCCTCACGATTTTCAACATGGACAAAATGGATACAAAATTCTTGTATAATAGATGACCAGTTCATGCAATCTAGTTTGGTGAACAAATTTCAGCTGCAAATATTAAGTTCCCTGTTTGTTAGTTGAGAAAACATTCTTTTTGTTTTATTTCAATAAGATTGCGTTTTGTTAATCTGCATTGAAATTCCAACTATGTATATAATTTTAGTATCCTCACGATTTTCAACATGGATAACATGCAAAGTAACTTATGCATAAGTTTGTAATTCGATCTTCTTTACAGATTTTGTCCTCTTTTTTTTTTTTTTTCTTTTCTCCATCTCCTTGCCATGATAGCTTTCCTCTCTGTTTTTCTTTTCATTTAAAGTCAACAACATTGCTATCAATCTACTTTTTGTATGGTAACCAGAATAGTGGTTTAGTTAGAAGATATAATTTTATGTCAACTTCTGCACATGTTTTCTCCTGTAACCAAAAACTTTTGGACAAATTATGTGCCCTTGTTAGTCCCTCCCCCGTTTGGCTTTACTCCTTGCTTGTAAAATTAGCTTCTGAAGGAAATTTAAACTTTTCTGATTCTGGTGGACAGATTATAAAAGATGCTGATCTAGAAGATCTGAGGGAGCTAGGATCTGGTACATATGGTACTGTTTACCATGGAAAATGGCGGGGAACAGATGTTGCTATAAAGAGAATAAAAAAGAGTTGCTTTTCTGGGAGATCATCAGAACAAGACCGACAGGTTGGTCTCCAGAGATATATTTCTTTCTTTTTTCCCCTTGTCTTTCCAGTGATATTAAAAGTAGGAGAGCTAATATTAAATCTCATAAGAAGCTTCGTAATGATTTAGGGTTCATATTTGAGGATATCAATTCATCTTGAAGCAATTTTGTTGTGTTTCAATTCTGTTCTACAAATTTTGGCTGTCGGAAATTCTATTAGAGGAAAGATGGAATATAGTTTGCTGGTTAGATAGTTTGGTAGTGAACTTGCATTCTGGGTTTCAGCCAAAAATCATAATAAAGGGGCTGGAAAATATTAGTAATTTTATTATGTCATGGAAGTCAAATTCATGAGGGCGTAACCTTGCTCTTCTTCCTATTGGTCCAGCCTTCTTTTCTTGAATTCTGTCGAAGTGTTCTGTTCTTTTTGCAATTGGAGATTCATAATATGCTTTTGTCATTTTCATAAGCTTATCAGTTCTTGAGTTAAAGTTGTTTTTAGCAGCTATGATATTTAAACTGTTTTGCTAATCACGCGTTTTTATCAAGAAAGATTGGCGGCCTGTATTTTTTCATCACTGCTTCAAATTTTAAATAGTCTTTGGAGGAAAGTAGAAGATGGCTTCTTCTTTTTATCCTTTAGGGTGGGATTTGGGGTTGATTGAGCAGTATTAGGGCAACTGACTTAAATGTGAAAGAAACAACTGAAAATATACAGAGAGATTTGATTCCTCTGGGCATTTTGTAGTTGTAAGATCCTTCAACCAATTTTGCAGTAATGTTCTTCATAGCAGTTTGAGTTATTTGCCTGCCCGAAGCTGATGAATGTTTGGCTGTACCAGATCCAAGACTTCTGGAGTGAAGCACAGATCCTCTCAAATCTGCATCATCCAAACGTGGTCGCATTTTATGGAGTAGTACCAGATGGAAGTGGAGGAACTTTAGCAACTGTAACTGAATATATGGTAAATGGGTCGCTAAGGAATGTCCTAATCAAGAAGGAAAGGTAATATAGGTTCAGTCTCTCAATTTTATAATCCTTCACTCATTAATAATGCACTTACTGACTTTTTTGGAATTCTCATGCAGATCACTTGATCTTCACAAAAGGCTCATAATTGCCATGGGTGCAGCTTTTGGCATGGAATACTTGCATTCCAAAAACATTGTTCATTTTGATCTGAAATGTGACAATTTGCTTGTCAATCTAAGGGACCCACAACGACCCATATGCAAGGTGATTGGTGATCAGAAATTATTTTGGTTAACTCCGAAATTACTTTTGGCCCAAGATGATTGGTGATCATATGTATAGAAAATAGAAATATAGAATAACCTTAAACCTTCATGGTCTCCTCATAACTAGTCTATATGTTGTAACTTATCATGTTAGGAACTAGGAAGGCTTATTTTGCTGAAAGGTTTTCATTGGCTCTTCAGTTGAAACACGGCTACCATGTGTTGTTTCTGCAGATTGGAGATTTTGGATTATCAAGAATCAAGCGCAATACTCTAGTTTCTGGAGGTGTGCGAGGAACCCTGCCATGGATGGCACCAGAACTGCTAAATGGTTGCAGCACCAAGGTTTCTGAAAAGGTCAGTAAAGCCATATTCTAGTATGTGTCCACTGTGAAGGGAAGAATGAGTAGACGTTAAAGCCAAAATTTATGATATTTAATTTGACAGGTTGATGTGTTCTCATTTGGAATTTCAATGTGGGAAATCTTGACCGGAGAGGAGCCATATGCCGATATGCATTGCGGTGCCATCATTGGTAAGATTTTGATTTACCAATATGCTAATAGCCCTGATTGTGGATGGAAAAGTGATTGAGATGTTATGGCATGATATTAGTTCCACTGTGGAGGGCAATAGGGCATAGGTTTTCAATATTTTCTTTGGAGTATGAGGATTTGCATGTGATTTTCCCTCTTCTTTTCTATATATGATTCTTTTTCTTTTATTTATGGGAATTAAACAATTTAGAAAGCTCCAAAAACCAAGACAAAGAGGCTACAAGAAACTAATATACTTGCTTTCAAAAGACTTCTCTGGAATTTTACTCACGAGTCAATAACGATGATATTGATGATCAATCAAATGTTGTTTTGTTGAAGATCACAAAGAGTTTATGCTGAGTTGTAGTGTACAAGACAACATTTTCTCATTTGTTTTTGCTCTGTAATAGTATAAAACAACTCATGTATAAATCAAAGCCACATCATAAAGTGCATACACTCAACCATCTCCTCTCTCCAGTTTTTCGCCATTTGTCTGTAAGCTAAACAAAAACCTTGTGCTTTTCATCGAAGTATGGATCCGTTTGATTACTGAATTATGATTGCAGGAGGGATCCTGAAGAACACTCTTCGACCACCTATTCCAGAATGTTGCCATCCTGATTGGAGGAAGCTAATGGAACAGTGCTGGTCTCCTGATCCTGACTCTAGGCCATCATTTACCGAGATAACAAACAGGCTGCGATCCATATCTATGTTGATTAAGCCAAAGGGAGCTAATAAACAGGTGAAACAGACAGGGCCCTATGGTTAGGGTACGACTCATCATTATACGGTAGCACCTATTTTGTTATTAGGTACACCTGTGTGCATAAGTAGAGTTTGATCATTGATAGCCAAAAATCCCCCAATTTTCAGCATTTGTTGATAAGTATATTTCATTTGTTTATTCTTTTGTAACAGAGTAAATTCGGGTCATCGTAGTAAACCAGGCTGAGAGACAGCATTTATTGATCTTTCCGACTGGTTTACCATTCCTGATTTTGTTGAAAATAGCGTGTGCATACAATATAGTATGAGATAAAGATTGCAGAATGGGTTTACCATTTTTGTTTCTTATTTTTCATTTCATTCATACTCTCGGCCTCTTATTTCATAAGAAGCTACGTTTAAAAGTGTTGGAAATTTTGACTTTTGTTAACTGTTAACGTTAGTATTATTTTTACCTTGTATCTATTCTATTCTATGTCTGAAGTTTTTGGATATAATGTGTTGAATGATGTCAACTCAATTAATAAAAGTACTGTGAAAAATAAAACAAGGGTAATTTTGAATCTTTTATTTCTAAAACACTTATTTACTTAAAAAAAGAATCCTCTAAAAAAATCATTTAAAATGGAAATATACCACGCCATTGCTTTTCAGAATATAAAATAAAATAAGGGGCTAAAATTATGATTACACTAAGTTTTTGTTTTAATTTTAATGATATAGTGATTTGTTTGTTACAAATTTTAATTGAGCGAGTTGTTTGTTTTTAAACTTATAATTGAGTTATTGAATTGTTATTGTTTGAATTGTTATTGTTAGAAGAAAATTGACTTATTTGTTCCTAAGTCGATAATTGAATGGCTGAATTGTTACTTTTAAAAGAGAAAAAAAATGACATGTTTATTATTAAACCTATAACTAATGAGGTCTAGTACTTGAAGAGTTGGATTGCAAGAATCTATTCTCTGTCTGCCTTGTAATGCCCAGAATTCATGGCAAATAGTTTATTTATTCTCCAATGTGTTGAAAACACCATAAATAAACTAATGCATTTTAAGAGCAGTTTTTAGAATCTACATGCTGAGATAGTCTAAAATATTGTAATATCCGCCCCATCTCCCGACCAAAAACATATTCCCATAACAACAAGAATATATACCCTGACATTATCTGTAATATGCCTCCTCCAGCCTCCAACCATTCCACTTTACAAACTAATTTCACTTCTTGTTGCCTTGTAATTTTACACTCTTTTTTTTTTTTGTAATTCTATAACAAGGAAACTCCAAGACCTTTCAGATCATCTTCTATTTTTATTTTTTGTTATGCAAGAACATCTTTAGTAGGCAACACTCACTAACAAAACCGATTTCCGGACGACGGTGTCTTCCCCGATAATACGGTTCCTCTAAAGCAGTGGTTTGCCGTCGAACTTGAACGGAAACGACCCGAAGTTAAATGCTAAAACGGTGCAGTCCGGACAGTAAGCCATGGATGTTTCTTGCTAGTTTCCAACACTTGGAGAAAATAGTTTTAATTTTGTTATGACTTTAAAACGAACGTGGCCAGACATTCCACCTCATAATCCCCATGCAAACATATTCTACATTATTCTAGTGGATTCCATGGCCACCTTTTACGCCATGGACAGTACGGTGACACGTCGAATCGCCTGATTTCTGAAAGTTTCCATCCAAATCTGTGAGAAGGAAAGGTGAGAAAGCTTGAGACACATCCTTAAACACCGCAAAGATTAGCCTCAAGAATTTGTTAGTACCACATTGTTATTATTATCATACTTAACACTGGCATTGTGTCTTTACTTTTTGTCATGTGAGACAAAACCAGTCATTGTCTTTGCCCCATTGCCATTAACGCTTCTCATACCGCTCCCGCATTTAAATTCCTAAAATATATAACAGCCTGTTGTACTTAGAATCATCATTCATCGACATTTTTAAATTTTGAATGAATTCATGTCGAATATATATATATATATATATATATATATATATTCGTATTTGACACTCACATCTTAATTTGAATCGAATAGTTTTTGACAGTCTCGTTGTTTTGCTGTCAAATGGCATTATTGGCGATGGATCTAAGTCGATCCCAAATGATCAATTTAGAGATTTTCAGCAATGATATACTAAGCCTCGATCAGTGCTTACTCTAAAGCATATATGCGGCAGTGCTATTTTGACTTTGGGACCACCCAAGATCGATGAACTCTGTTCGTACAACTGTATGGCAAAGACATTTGCCAACACTGCGCAAACCACATTCTGGTTCTTATTTAATAGTACTACTTTTCTTCGAGAACTGTCCAAAAAATACGGATGTAAATCCTTTACCTTTTTCGGTGCTCTATTTATGTCCCGTGCTCAAAATTAAGTTTAGTGTTTAGAGTTTTAGGTTAAGATTTATAGTTAGGGTTTAGAGAATTTGGAGTATGCTGTATTTTTTAGGGTATATGGTGTAGGGTTTAGGATTTAGAATTTAGGGTTAGGGCTTAAAATTTAATTTTGTAGTGTTTTTTAGTGTTGGGTCATAAATAAGGACACCGAAAAGGGACATAAAATTTTTATCCTAAAAATACCCCCATGACATTTAATTAGATAGATACTTTAATCTCTGCTACTTACTTTCCCCTAATAAATTGTCATTTTTGTGTTTTAAAATTGTGTCACTTAAATTGTTATTTTAAAAAACTCAATAACATTTTGAGGCGTATTTATTTTCTTGTTCTCTTTTTAGTTTCTTAAAAAAAGTTAATTTTTTGCTCATCCCCTTGTGTCCTGGTGGCAAAGGTAGATGTTCATCATCCTTTGGGACCCGGGTTCGAGCACCAGTAATGCATGCTGTGTGTGCCGTCTTTAAAAAAACTAAGAAAGTTGAACAGATGCCACCCTTGCATCGCACCAGCATATTAAAAAAAAGTTAATTTTTAAGGGTAAACTTGTCATTTAAATTATTTTATATCACCACCTTATATAATTTTTTTCTTCAAACTCTAAAAAAGTCAACATGCTACAAGAAAATTTTGACCGAGAGAGTATTGTTTTGAAGCATATTAACCATCAAGCCTCAACATTTCATTGAGTCAAAATAATTCATCCGTGGACAAAAATTATTAGTCAACTAATGGTATATTACTTAAAATGACGTGGCAAACTTACGTGGAAACGTACGGTGACATAACAATATCATATAGATAAATATGCTGACTTGACAAAATGACACATCAGTCAAAAAATAATTGTATATGACATGTTATTCTGTTAGATAATTTCAAGCCATTTATCATGAGTTGATTAACAACTTTTTTCCATGAAAAATTTATTTTGACCTAAAATAAAATATTGAGAGATAAAATATTTTTAAGATATAAAGACCAAAATGACCCTACAATCTAACGTGATGAGACAAATGCCCTTTTTAAAACCAAATCTCCCCAGCTCCAACATATGAACCAACTTGTATAAATAATCCCCCCATGTTACTCTGAAACCTTAACTTAAGTAGCCAACAGCCCAACACTTCCCCACTATCTGCTCGGTTGTCTGTCTCTCAGCACCTTCCTTACCTTAAATTTCTTTGTCTCCATCTCCGCAAGTGCCTCCTTTAACAAAGAATCTTTAACAACATACAGACACAGCCAGATAGATCTCTGAAAGCTGTCTGTTTTGACCAAGATCTTGCTGTCCTTCACTCGGTTCAAATACTATATAAAGTTACCAGTTTTCCACCCCAAGCAAATCCAAAAAAAAAATAATGCAGGTGAGATTTGAACTCAGAATCAGATAACACAATCGAGTTGCATTGTCCTCGAAAGCATATATATATATATATATATATATATATATATAACTCCCTCATCGTGAATTCATACCAGATTTTCCAGTGGCTCTTTAAGGCAGCTCAGCAAGGAGTTCAAAACTACACCAGCAGTGAAGGTAAGAAAAACCAGTTTTCCGAAAAGAACACGGCTGGATTTCTTGATAACATATAACGTTTCAATTGTTTGTTTGTTTTTTCAGATCAAGAAGATTTAGTTCCGTATAATAGAAGATCAAAGAGTAAGAAGTTTAAGCCAATTATATTTCTGTGCAGTAAAGATATTTCAAAGGTCCATTCCCAGGCCATAATGAAGGGATCCGTCGTTGTTAGTCACAAATCGGATTCGAGCAGAGTGTCGCCACTGAGTGAAGCTCAGGTTGCGGTATCATCGTCGACCAACGCCCATGACCGTCGTCATCAATGTAGCAGCAACGGGAAGAAAGACAGATGGCCCAAAACCATGTCTCGTATGAAGGACTTGTTCAGATGGGCTGCTGCTTCCACCAAATCGGAGAATGGAGGGGGAATGTTAAGCAAAAAGGTATAGATACAAACAAGACTTGGGGTCTTTGTTGTTTTACTCCTTTAAATTGCACTTGCTATCACGAATTTAAATTGCGGTTGCGGGCATAACAGATGTTATTACGTTATTGCAGAATGTTATTCTTTGCAAAAGCGGTTTCGAACGTTGCCGCTCTACCGTTATATAATAGACTGCTATTTAAATTCTTGGTTACGACCTCGTTTTCAGTCACAATGTTTTATCGCGGTTGCAGACATAATTAATCTTACTGCGGTCATTGCATATCGCTATTTTCTACTATAACAACTTTGGATGGTGCCGTTACCGCTATATAATGACTCTATTGCGGTAGCAGACCGTTATTTGAATCTCTAATTTTACGTGTATTGATGAGAAGATTGGAATTTGTTTTCCAGGTTGATGGTGGAAGACTCAGTATCAGCGAGTCTCCGAAGATTAGTTTTAGATGGGATGCGGAGGGCAGCTCCACTGTTTCTTCTGCCGTTTTTGGGATTTCGATGACTTCTTCTTCCTCAAGAAACGACGAAGCCTGTAACGAGGTTTCGTTGAATTCAACGGTTATACACGGCTTGAATCGTTGCTCCGGCAGAAGAGAAAATTGGATAACTACAGACTCTGAATGTAAGGCTCTTCCCACTTCTCATACATTTACATATATAATAAGCAGTGGCGGATGTATATATAATATAGGGTGGGCCCGTGCCCACCCTAAACTTTTTAAAGTTCACACATTTGCCTTCAATTTTTTTTTTTATTTTTTTGAACTAGTCCTTAATTTTTTGTAATATTTGTGATTTGTGCCCACCCTAAAATTTTGAAATTTTATATGTGTCCACCCTTAAATATATTTCTAGATCCGCCACTGATAATAAGTATGTATGTATGTGTGTATGTATGTATGTATAATGTTTATATTGTTTTGGACAGATGTGGTGCTGGAGCTATGAGGAAGAAGGTGAAGTTTGGTGGGTTGAATCTGTGAAAGAAAAACTCCATAGCCAGAGCTTTAATTTAGATGGATAAAGACATAACGTGTATGTTAATGATCTGAAATGTTCATGTGTAACACCAGAAGCTAATGAAGATCGGTCCACATTGTGACTTTTAATTCATTTTCCAGTTTACATTAAAATTAAATGATTTCTGGTGTTTATTGGCCAAAGTTTCTTAAAAAGAATGTATGTCTGTATGTTGATAACCATCAATATCTGATATTTAAGGCACCAACCTAACTCATGAAAACCTGAGTATATGTTCATTTTTTTACAACTAAAATGCTGGAACAATATTAATACAACATGAATTAAGTTTTGGAACAATATTAATACTACCTGAATCAACCATATGAAATTTTAAATTTGGAGGAATTCCAACCATATTGTTTTGGAATTTTTTAATTCCAAAAATATGGTTGAAACTAAATTATTTTCCACAGTATTGTATTTTACTGTTGAAATCAGTACACGAAGAGAGAGCAGCCCGTTTTTAAACAGTATTATTAAAAAAATAATAAAAAATACCCCTTAAGATTTCAATCAGCCTTTAAGTAGTGAAAAATAAAATTAAAATAAAAGGCTGATTTCAATCCGCCTTTGAATAATATTTTAGGAAAAAATAATAAAAAAATGGCCCCAAGCCCTAGGATTTCACTCCGGCTTTCAATAGGCTTTTTTTTTTTCTTTTTAATTTTTGGTTTATTTTTAATATTTTAATTATTATTGTAATATAGTTAGCAAAAATAATATTTAATTTAAAATATGGTTCGAATTAATTAATTATGTTTATTTTAAGAAGTATACTAACTATCTATACTATAAAACATAAAATATAATAAAAATATATTTTTTATAATATCATATAATTTAGGTTATATAATCAATACATTACTATTATTTTTCTGTCACACCCCAAAAATCGGTCTAGCCGAAATTAATTTCGGTGATCGAATATTTTGTACCGTTGTGTTCGAACAGCTAATTGTTCAATCTTGTACCCAATTTGAAACTATAAAGGGTATTATTATTATTATTATTATTATTATTATTATTATTATTATTATTGTTATTGTTATTGTTATTGTTATTGTTAAAAAAAGGACGTTGAGTGGGGGACCCATGTTGATTCCTTCAAATTGAAGGAATTCGACGTGAATTCCCTACATTAGGGACATGCGACGAGATCAAATTTGGGTGGCAAATTGCCACTCACGTGGCAAGTAAGGAGAGTAAATAAGTGGCCATGTATGCCACGGTTCCAAGTGTGAAGCAATAAGAAGACCGGACCTTGTATTATATATATAGGGGAAGGGGGAAATTGGTACGAGTGTGGAAAATGGAAATAAAAAAAATGATGATGAAAGTGAGACGAGAATTAAAGAAACGGTTCATTATAGGGTTGGTAAGCTCGAATTAAGATTGGTAAGCCCGAATTTTTGGGTTAGCGATATCGAATCTCTGTTATCGTTGGGGTAAGCTCAAATTTTTGATTAATCAAAGTTTTGATATCGATTTTGATATTTTTGTATTGATTCGATATTATTTTGTCGATTCTAATCAATTTTTATTCGCATAAAATAGCCCAATGGGTTGCTAAAGAATAACCGTCATATCTTTCGAAAAATTAAAAATAAAGACGTCATTATCCAAGAACCTTAAAAGCGTCGAATTGTTGAGGTGAGTGTAGTTGTGTCAACGAATAGGCTCGGTGCCGTCCCGTTGCATTATTTATGATTATGTTTGCATTTGTTAAGAGTTCACGTAGAGCAACTATGTTCGAATGGTAAATCTGGTAAGTGCCTTGCCTTACTTTTAATATGTTCGAATATGACTATGATATGCTACATGTATGTGAAAAATGTGGAAATAATATGAAACGATGCATGATATGATATGAAAATTATGGACTATGTGAATTTGAGTGTTTATGGACATTGGATACAATTAGCATGCTATAGGGTTATTTGAGCTAAACCATGTAAGGGAGGACTACGGTTCAAGGCTACGACCTATATGTGGGAGAAATAAGGGTGGATGTGTAAGGGATATATGTCCCGGAGCTGCGACTCAAGGGTTCATTATCCGGTTATGTGATTTGGTGTACAGAGAATTCGCGTATCCAATGATACTAATATGATATGTGCCTATGAATTTTGTTATGACAATATGATTATGTGAAATGTATATGTGAATATAAAAGCATGTGAATTGTGGAATAAGCATGATGATATGTCTATTGTATTATAACTATGTTATGTATTTGTTCTTCATGCCATTCATAATTATGGACACTCATTACATTTGTTATAACTACCTCACTAGGCTATGTAAGCCTAATATTCGTGAGTCTCATGCATTTCAAGACCATAATAAATTTCGACCTTCGATCGTGTTGTTGCGGTTGCAAGTCACTTCCACATTTCACACGTATGTTAACCTTCTGCCCTAAACTCCTAGTATGGTGGCATATGGTCTAAATATATGTGTGCTTTTTTTTTATGTGTAGAATAGCCTAATGATGTGCAAGGGTTAAATATGATTTTTGGTATGTTGGTGATTGGTTAAAACTGGTCAAACTAGCTTATAAGTGCGAAAAGGTGTAAACTAGGTAAATTGACTCGAAATTCCTTAAAACATGATTTTTTATTAGAAATATGGATTTAAGACTTGCTGATAAAATTTAGTAAGGTTTGAAAATCGTTTGATAGGCTAATCCGAATAAAAATAGTTTTGAATAGTTTACAAAATGGTCACTAAATATTGTACTGCCTAATTGAATAAGTAAATGATCTCCGTTCGTAATAAAATTTCACAGGTTAGTAATTAGTAAGCTTAATTTCAGAATAATGACACCAATTTCAGACAAGGACCCCTAATTTGTAAAATTTACAATTTAGTCTTTAAATTCAAAAAAGTTTAAAATTGACCCCAGATTGAGTAAGCTGTTAACAAGTTAATGTGCTAAGTCTTAAAAGATATTAATAAAATACTTTGAAATTATTTTGAACTCCGAAATAAGGTATGATCTCTGAATATATTTTCCAGTAACATTGTCCGACCCGGTTCTCTACTAGGTCGGAAAGGGGGTGTTACAATTGTGGTATCACAGTTTAGGTTTAGTCGATTCTAGGACTGAACTAGAGCTTATCATGAGTCTGCATGTGCATATGCCACCTAGAAGTTTCATTGTGTATGTTATCTATTACTTGCAACCAATACGATTTAACCTTTTCTATTTATTAGATTTAAGAATGTTTACGCCCAACGATAGACATATCGCAATAGAACCACATCTCCGTTCTACGCAATTCTTTATTAGTGAACCATTGATTGGGAAGTATGCCTTAGAATCTGAACCTGTCACTTCTGAGATAGTTGTCTCTAACCCACTACGAGATAGTATGGTTATTCGAATGATATGAAAAGCTTGTCCTCTGAGGATCCAAGGGATCTCAATTTCAGCCAATTTGATAGCCCTACCTTTTCGTGAGTTCGATCTATCTTAGGTCTTGATTGGTTAGCTGAACATTAAGCCTGGGTAGACTGTTCGAAAAAGAAGCTATACCTTCGTGGACTTGATAAGAGCATAACCCTGATGAAAACCAAACTCGAGCCTAATAAAGCTATCATGTATGGAATCTAAATAAGACCCAGAACTCACAAATGTGCCGGTGGTGAAAGAGTTTTCTAATGTGTTTCCGATGAACTACCACGACTCCCTCTCACCCGTGAAATAGAATTTGGGATAGAAGTACAACATGGAATTACTCCGGTTTCCATTATTCCATAGCTCCGGTAGAGTTAAAGGAATTAAAAGCTCAAATTCAAAACCTTCAAGATAAGGGATTCATCCGACCGAGTTCCTCACCCTGGGGAGCACCAGTTTTGTTTGTCAGAAAGAGAGATGAATCTGTGCGTCTATTCATTGACTATCGTTAATTGAATAAAGTAACGAATAACAATAACTGTCCATTACCAAGGATTGAAGATCTCTACGATCAATTGAAAGATGCTAATGTCTTTTCTAAGATAGACCTGCGATCTGGGTACTATCAAATGTTATTAAAGGAATCTGACGTTCTAAAGATTGTCTTTCGAACTAGGTATGGTCACTACAAATTCCTAGTGATGCCTTTTGGGCTTACAAATTGTAAAACCTATGTTTGATTTTGATATAACAAAGTGTTTTAAGGGCCAATTTGTAAAACTTGAAATAAATTTTTAAGTCCTCTAAAAAGTTTCAAATCATCAAGGCTTGCTCTAGTTTGAAAAACTCAAACTCCAAAATATTTTCTAAGTGTTCCAAGGACAAACTACTCAAAAACGTCTATGAGTATCGATACACCCCTTACCGTATCGATACCTTTTTTACAAACTTGGCTACTGAAGACAAATGTTTCAATACGCTCCTTACGGTACCGAAACAGATTCCATCTGTATCGATACACTCTCTCTATAAAATCTTAAGGAGTTTGAATCGAGTACCGATACGGTCTCACTCGTATCGATACGATTTAAAAGTAATTTTAAAATCAGAGCTTTAAATATTTCGACCGTTGCCTTGTTAGTTGGTAGGTAACCAAATTTTAAAGTGGTAGTTAATGTGTATTGATACGCCATAACTCGTATCGATATGCCTCTCTTATATTTGTGCAACGGCTCTTTCTTTTTTGAGACATGTATTGATACGCTTCCTCGAGTACCGATACAGTAGGCTGCAGAAGTGCATTTATGGTGGAAAAGAGGGTTTCAACGGCTATAATCAATTCCCTAACCACCCAAACGGCTAGAATTAATGTAGAAGGTATAAAAACAAGCCTATTGAAGACCATCAACAACTATTGAATCCTAGAGAAACATCCATACACAAAATCCAAGCTCAAGAGCCTAAATTCTCATTCTTGTAAAATCCCAAATTGTATTGAGTGAAATTCTTATCTTGTACTTCAATTTGGGTTGAGTGCTTGTATTCAAAGGGGAAATTTTGTATTGAGAGATATTCTTATTGCCTTCAATTTCTTCTTTGTAACCAAGTGAGGGTTTGGTCAATTTTGGGTAGAAAATTGACCGGTTTTGTAAAGGTTCCCTCTTAAGCCTAAAAAAGGGGAAGATCAATTAGTGGAATTGTTGAAAAATCCTTAGTGGGAGCTAAGGTAGTGGATGTAGAGTTCATTTGGAACTTGAACCACTATAATTGCCTTGTTCTTCATTTGTATTCATTCCACTTCACTTCCAAAATTTTAAAAACCCAATTCACCCCCTCATTGCTTTGATCAATCCTTTGATCCACTCAACAATTGGTATTAGAGCCTACCTCTTTGAAGGATTAACAACCGAAAGAGGAGATTCTAGGAAGAGTGTGATCATCAACAAAGCAAGCCATGACATCTACCTCCGGCTCTAGCATGTACGAGTCTCAATAGATCACAAAACCGCCTTTCTTCAACAGTGACAACTATCCTTTTTGGAAGAACCAGACGCGTCTATTCATAAAGTCAAGTGATTACCTTGTTTGGTATGCTATAGAGGATGGTCCCATTATTCCGATGAAGAGAGACGATGAAGGAAGACTTGTGCCAAAAAGAAAAGGAAAAATGAGTGAAGATGATCGAAAGAAGCTTCAAATCAACGACAAGGCTCTTCACATGCTATTTTGTGCTTTTGAACCGAATATCTACTCCAAAGTTTCTTCCATCGAAAGTACTAAAGAAGTGTGGGATACACTTGAGACAACCTATGAAGGGACAAGCGATGTGAAGGAAACAAAGATTGTAATTCTTAATCTTAGCTATGAGAATTTCAAGATGGAGCCCGACGAAACCGTATCAAAGATGTTTGATCGCTTTTCAACCATCGTCAATGGGATAAAAGGTTTTGAGAGATCATCCCGGATGACAAGCTAGTCCGGAAGCTACTCTACTCTCTTCCTGAGTCTTGGGATGGGAAAAGAACCACTATCATCGAGGCAAAGAACTTGAAGACACTAAAGCTTGATTAGCTAGTTGGTTCTCTCCTAACTTATGAAATCATGAAGCAAGGAAGGGAAGATGAAAAAAGAAAGAAGATTTGAGAAGCTTGAGGTAGACAAGAAGAAGAAACTAGGAGTGGCTCTCAAAGCTTCTCTACATGAGGAGAGCACTTCTAGTAAGGAGGAAGATCTTGAAGAATTGGCTATGATAGCCAAGAGATTCTCACGGTTTATGAGGTCCAACCGAGGTATAAAGTTTCAAAGAAAGTTGGACTTCAAGACCAAGAACAAAGAAGAAGAAAAAGATCCGATCATATGCTATGAGTGCAAGAAACCGGGTCATATCCGTTCCGAGTGTCCTCAACTCAAGAAGAAGGGTTTTGAGAAGAAGAAGAAGCACAAAGCCAAGCTTGCTACTTGGAGTGATGAGGAATCATCCGAGGATGAGGAACAAGAAGTGGCCAACCTTTTCCTCATGGCTATTGAGGAGGATTCTAAGGTAACCTCCAACTCATCTACTTTTGATTTTACATATGATGAATTGCATGAAGCATACGATGAGTTACAAGAGGTGTATGATGAGTTAGTTGATAAGTATAAAGAGTCTGTTTTGAAAAATAAAAGAGTCATTTCGGATTTGAATGCTAAAACTGATTTAATTTCTCAAGCTAACTTGGAATTTGAGAAAAAGATTTTAGGTCTACAAGATGAACTTGAATACTTTCAAAAAGAAAATGTAGAATTATATAATCTTATTTCTCAATGTAACATTGAACACCAAAAGGTGTTAGATGAGCTCAAAGAGCTCAAAAAGTCTTTCAAGAGTTTTGGTACTTTGAAAAATGAAATAGGTGAATCATCTAGAACAAACCAACCTAAGAGAAAGAACTTTAACTACAAACAAAGTGGCTCCTATATGCATACTAAAACTAAAAGAATTACAAGTGTATGGGTTCCTAAGGAACTTGTTAAATCTAATAAAGTTATGTCACCTTGGATTCCTAAGGAAACCAAGCTATTGGGAGCTAACACTCGTGGACCCAAAATGATTTGGGTACCAAAAGTCAAAGCCTAAATTCTTTGTTTGTAGGGGGAGCATTACTACAAGGCCAAAGCACAAAGCCAAAACTCATGGTATCTTGATAGTGGATGCTCGAGGCACATGACCAGATACAAGAGTCGATTCATGGATTTAAAGCCAAAAAGAGGAGGAGTAGTGACATTTGGTGACAACTCCAAAGGCCACATTGAAGGTATTGGCTCCATAGGTAATCACTCAACCTTACTCATTGAAAATGTGTTGTATGTCAATGGTCTAAAACACAATTTATTGAGCATTAGTCAATTGTGTGATAAAGGGTTTAATGTCCTATTTGATTAAAATGGGTGCAAAATTGTTGACATTAACTCTAATAAAACAATGCTCATTGGTCATCGCATAGGAAACATATATATGGTGCATCCAGATGACATTCATACATCCCATGCATGTTTTGTTGCTCAAAATGAAAATGATGCATGACTATGACATAGGAAACTAGGACATGCTAGCATTAGTGTTTTAGAAAAATTAGTTTCCTTAAATCTAGTAAGAGGTTTACCCAATATTAAGTTCTCAAATGATAAAATATGTGATGCATGCTCTAAGGGTAAACAACATATATCATCCTTTAAATCCATTAATAATGTCTCTACCAGTAGATGTTTACAATTGATTTATATGGATCTTTTTGGGCTTATTAGAACTATGAGCTTGGGTGGCAAATCATATGCTTTTGTTCTTGTTAATGACTATTCTAGGTTTACTTGAGTTCTATTCTTAAGTACAAAAGATGATGCTTTAGAAAAATTCATCACATTTTCTAAATTAACTCAAAATGATCTTGAGCTTAAGATTTCTCACATTAGAAGTGATCACGGAACCGAGTTTCAAAATCTAGGTTTTGAAGAGTTTTTAAATGAAAATGGTATTAGCCACAATTTTTCGGCACCTCGAACTCCTCAACAAAATGGGGTAGTTTAGAGGAAAAATAGGACTTTGCAAGAAATGGCTAGAACCATGCTCTGTGAAAACAATTTACCTAAATACTTTTGGGCAGAAGCCACAAATACCGATTGCTACATTGTAAATCGAGTAATGATTTGGCCTATTTTAAAGAAAACTTCATATGAGATTTTAAAATCTAAGAAGCCTAACATTAGCTATTTTCATCCATTTGGTTGCAAGTGTTTTGTTTTAAACAATGGAAAAGACAACTTAGGTAAATTTGATGCTAAAAGTGATGAAGCTATTTTCTTAGGGTATTCTTTAAACTCTAAAGCCTATCGTGTATTTAATAAAAGAACTTTAGTAGTAGAAGAGTCTATACATGTTTTTGATGATAACCTCCTTCAGAGGAAGAATTCTTGTGATGATGGTGATGTATGGATCATTGAAGCTAATGATGGTGGAGAATCATCAAAGGTGGATGAGATTCCAACTAAAGAAGAAGATGCACAAGATTTACCTCTTGAAGCCTTGAAGGACTTGGCTCTTGAGGAAAAGAAGGTATCTTACCCAAGGGAGTTCAACTATGTCAAAGGTGGTGAAATCTTGGGTGATCCATCCAAGGGGGTAACTACTAGATCCCCTCTCAAATTAATGAATCACGTTGTATTTCTTTCATGCATAGAACCTAAAAATATCAAAGAAGCATTAAAAGGTGGATTTTGGATTTTGGCTATGCAAGAAGAATTAAACCTATTTGAGAGGACTAATGTATGGACATTAGTTAAAGGCCTAGTAATCAATCTACTATAGGAACTAAATGGGTATTTAAGAATAAACTAGATGAGAGTGGTAACATAGTGAGAAACAAAGCTAGGCTAGTTGCTCAAAGTTACACTCAAGAAGAGGGAATAGATTTTGATGAAACCTATGCACCCGTAACTAGAATGGAAGCTATTAGAATGTTGCTTGCATATGTATGTTATCAGGACTTCAAGCCTTTTCAAATGGATTTAAAAAGTGCATTTTTAAATGGTTTTATAAATGAAGAAGTGTATGTGAAACAACCACCGGGTTTTGAGGATTCAAAATTTCCAAATCATGTTTTTAAGCTAACCAAAGCCCTTTATGCTTTAAAACAAGCTCCTAGAGCTTGGTATGAAAGGCTTTCAAACTTTTTAATTGAAAAAGGTTTTGAAAAAGGTAAGGTGGACACTACACTTTTCATAAAAAGATATAAAAATGACATCTTAGTAGTGCAAATATATGTTGATGATATTATCTTTGGCTCTACTAATGAATGTTATTGCAAAGAGTTTGCTAAGTTAATGCAAGGTGAATTTGAGATGAGCATGATTGGGGAGCTCTCATTCTTTTTGGGACTCCAAATCAAACAAAGGAAGTATGACACCTTCATAAATCAAGCAAACTACGTGAAAGATATGCTCAAGAAGTTTGGCTTGGAGCAAGCAAAGCCTCAAGCTACACCAATGAGCTCATCTACAAAGCTTGACAAAGATGAAGGAGGTAAGTGTGTTGACTCTAAGCTTTATCGTTCTATGATTGGATCATTGCTTTACCTTACCACAAGTAGACCGGATATATTGTTTAGTGTTTGCTTGTGTGCTAGGTTTCAATCTAGTCCTAGAGAGTCTCACCTTATAGCTGTTAAAAGGATCTTTAGGTACCTTAGAGATACTCCTTGTTTAGGTCTTTGGTACCCTTGAGACTCAACCTTTAACCTTCATGCTTATTCGGATGCGGATTATGGGGGTTGTAAAATAGATAAGAAAAGTACTTTCGGCACTTGCCAATTCTTAGGTAGTATGCTCATATCTTGGTTCTCTAAGAAACAAAATAGTGTAGCTTTATCTACCACCGAAGCCGAGTACATATCCTTAGGGATTTGTTGTGCTCAAGTCCTTTGGATGAAGCAACAACTCTTAGATTATGGAATTAAAGTTGAAACCATACCCCTTAAGTGTGATAACACTAGTGCAATTTGTCTCATAAAAAATCCCATCCAACACTCTAGAACTAAACACATAGAGATAAGGCATCATTTCATTAGAGATCATGTCCTTAAACAAGATGTTGTTATAGAGTATGTTGATACCTTAAATCAATTAGCGGACATCTTTACCAAGCCTCTAGACAAAGAGCGTTTTTGGTCCCTTAGGAGAGAGTTAGGCTTAACTAGTCTATCTTGACCCTTTTGAACTCTTCTTGAGGTTAAATTTGCTTGATCTTGTGAAAGTTCATGTTTATGTGTTGTTGATCTTGATGGTAACAATGCTTGTAGCTAGGGGGAGTATGCTTCTATTAGAACATGCTTAGATCTATTCATACATCATATGCATACATATAGAAGATGTTAAAGTCGAGCCTTTGGTTGTTCTAAAGACAAAAAATGCATTTCTGGGCATAGGGTATCGATACGGCCTTATGCGTATCGATACGAGTACTTCATCAGCTTTCCAGATTGCATTTTCTCTCATGCGGGTATCGATACAGTTAAATCCGTTTCGATACGAGTTGTGAGTGTTTCGATATGGATGTCTTCCGTTTCGATACGATTCCTTGATACGTGGTTCTAGGGAATTACCATTGTACCCCCATATTGATACACCCTTTAGGCGTATCGATACTCGATTGGCAGAAGCTTTAAATTGGGCATTAAAAGACTTTCACTATTACCAAAACTCCTTTTTCAAAACCCTAGCCATTTTTCATCTATAAAAGGGCCCTCAACCCTTCATATTTTCATCACAAAACTTAAAGTTTCTTGAGGGTTTTTCAAAATCAAACCAAGTCTTAAGGCTCTCCATCAATTTGGTGTAAAATCTTCATACATTCCTCCCTCTCTCAATATTAAGGTATAAAAACTTCTTTTCTTTCTATTTTCTTTATTATTTTCGTTTTAAATTTTTTGTTGTTTTGTTTGTTCTTTCAAAAGATTTTATTAAAAGTTTTCTTTTGTTTTATTTTTCAAAATTTTTTTTACCTTGATTATTGATTTATCCATGGGGTTGAATGTGAACATTAATGCATACACACATTGTTTTAATCAAATTTTTTCTAGACTATGGCACCTAAAAAGAGAGCACACACTACAAGCGAAGTTGGTGAAGGATCAAATCCCGGCGATGACACTCGTCTGAATTTGACTATAATCTATCAAAGGTGCTTTAGAACTCCCGGTGAACTCAACTATTTTCGCTCTTTTCAAAACTACAAGATTCGACCGGAGAGGGTAATTTCCATTCCTTTTCTCAATTCGGAGCGTTTCAAGTTTGCCTATTTCCCTTTTCTCCAAGAATGGAAGTTCATGGATTTTCTACAAATTTAAGGGTTTTTCTTTTGAAATTTGGTTTTGATCTTTTATGCTAATGCCAAGTGTGTTGCCAATGCCGAGGGTAATGTCATTGCCGTTAACTCTTATCTTATGGGCAAGAAGATTACCGTCGATGTCCAAGCTCTTTGTGATGTTTTTGGATTTGAGGATGAGGGTATTGATGATGAAGGTTCTCTTGGACATGTTTTGAGGGGATCCGTCACCGTTCTCAATGCTCATGACCGCATCTTACACTTGATGATCACTTGGTGGTTTAGGCCTTCCGAAGGAAAATACTCAACAATCCGCCAAGTTGATGACTTTTGGATTAGATGTTTTCGCGAGAGGAAACAACCTAACCTTGCTCGCATTATGTTTGCGGAGATTGTCTTTCTCGTTCAACATCGTCACACCTCTCTTGTTACTTCATTCACCTATGGCACCGCTTTGAGCTACTTCTTCACTAAGAAGGAGATCGATTGCTTTCATGACTATCCAACAAGTCTCACCGATCCTATTGATGAGAGGTCTCTATCTCGGGGCAAGTTTCATTATTTCAATGGTAATTGGCTTCGCCTTTCCGAGCTTCCTAGTGATTCTATACCCTAAGAGATTGCAAATCCTACAGTAGCTCCTTAAGCTCCTCCTCCTCCATCCATGGATTCTCTCATGACCTATTTTAATGAACAATTCTCAAGCTTACGCACGAGAATTGGTTCTATTGATCAAGTCATGAATTCCGGGTTTGCCTCCATTGATACACACTTCACAAGCTTAGAAGATCGCGTGAAGAATGTGGAGAAGCGTATCTCTTCTATTGAGGCCGAGCACAATCAGATAAATATCTCTCTTACGGCCTTCCATGATGAGTGGCGTCAATCAAGGAGGAACGATGATGCCAATGAAGATGAAGATGAAGACGGTGGTGATGGAGACGAGTCTTAGATTAGTCTTTGCATATCATTCATGTCAACTTAGGATTTAATTTCATGCACTTTGATTTGTGTTTTTGGGATTAAGTTTATCATTTAAAACCTATACTTTGATTTTTGTTGTTTGGATTTTATTTTGATGTTTCTTTAATCTATGAAATTTATGATTATCTATTAAATGTTGCTTGGTTTATTGTTATGCCTTTATAGTCTATGTCTCTTATTTTGATCTAACAAAAAGGGGGAGAGGGAAGTTTACAAGCTCACTTAAACTTAAACTTAAAATTTACCTAGCTAACATTAAGGGGGGTTGTTTTCCAAAGTTTTTCAAAAGACTTAAAAATTTTAAGCTTTGGTTTTGTTATATCAAAAAGGGGGAGATTTTAAAACCTATGTTTGATTTTGATATAACAAAGTGTTTTAAGGACTAATTTGTAAAACTAGAAATAAATTTTTAAGTCCCCAAAAAGGTTTCAAATTATCAAGGCTTTTCTCTAGTTTGAAAAACTCAAACTCCAAAATATTTTCTAAGCGTTCCAAGGCCAAACTACTCAAAAATGTCTATGAGTATCGATACGTCCCTTACAATATCGATACCTTTTTTACAAACTTGGCTACTGGAGACAAATGTTTCGATACGCTCCTTACCATATTGAAATAGGGTATCGAAACAGATTCCATCTGTATCGATACGCTCTTTGTATAAAATCCCAAGGAGTTTGAATCGAGTACCGATACGGTCTCACCCGTATCAATACGATTTAAAAGTAATTTTAAAATTAGAGCCTTAAATATTTCGACCGTTGCCTTGTCAGTTGGTAGGTAACCAAATTTTAAAGTGGTAGTTAATGTGTATCGATACGCCATAACTCGCATCGATACGATTTCCTCTTGTGAGCTATGTTGGAAAAATTGCATCGGTAATGTCTTACCCGTATCGAAACGGTTTTCTAACCCGTATCGATACGCCTCTCTTATATTTGTGCAATTACTCTTTCTTTTTTAAGACATGTATCGACACACTTCCTCGAGTACCGATACGGTAGGCTGCAGAAGTGCATTTATGGTAGAAAGAGAGGGTTCCAACAGCTATAATCAATTCCCTAACCACCCAAACGGCTATAATTAATGAAGAAGGTATAAAAACAAGCCTATTTAAGAATAGCAACAACTATTGATTCCTAGTGAAACATCCATACACAAAATCCAAGCTCAAGTGCCTAAATTCTCATTCTTGTAAAATTCCAAAATGTATTGAGTGAAATTCTTATCATGTACTTCAATTTGGGTTGAGTGCTTGTATTCAAAGGGGAAAATTTGTATTGAGAGATATTCTTGTTGCGTGTAAAAGAGTCTTATCGCAAATAGTGCAAGTGTACACGACGCAAGTAGTAAAGTGATACTCAGAGTATCGTATATCGTCTCCAAAGAGACTGGAAATAACCCTATCCTTGAATTCCTGCACAAGAGAGAGAGAAATAGTTGAATTGAATGGGTGAAGTAATCTTGAGGAAACAAGTAAAGTAAAAGATAGAGAAATCATATTTTAAGAATATGCCGGTATTGAATTGCTCTGTAGTGCAGGTGTTACACTGTAAGAGGAACTTCTGTTTTCTGTCACCGTTCCTGTCGCGGCAGAGGTCCGTTGATGTCGCGACATCGATCACACAACTCTGTACTTAAAGCTTGGCAAGAATCCCTGCTATGACTTGTCCTATCCCTAGGCCCAAGTTTTGTTGATGGACACCTTTTGGATGATACCTCCTGGCGTGAATCGAAGGGTGAACACCAATGTTGTTGAATTCTTCCTTAGCCACTTAACCTCGTACTTATCCCTAAGCCAAGATGGTTTAACCATAAACTGGAAAACATGTATTTATTCCGTTCGTATGCTTGACTCTCCCGATATCAAACAAATAGATAACCTCACAATGCTCTCCCGATACTCTTGTGAGATATGAAAAACCAGAATAAATAAACTTGAAGTTTTTATTACTTGAAAGAAAATTCCTAAAACAATACAATCCTTGCAACTACTTTACAGAATCAACCCTTAGCCCTAGGGGGAGTTTAGAACATGATGAAGAGGGGAAAACGACAAGGGTTTAGGGGAAGACGACTAGGAATGAGATATCCTTCCCTAGGTCGAATTACATGCCTTTATATAGGCCTTGGGTCCAAGTTTTCTAATATAGCAAGAATACAAGTTTAAACTAAAGTACAACTTTATTAAAGATTAAATCTTCTGAGTAGATGCCTTTAATTCGTCCTCTTTTCTTGCCTTGAGTTTCTTCCTTGGACTTTGGGCTTGGCCTTCATTCTGCCTCAGGGCTCAGAAAAATATGGGAGTGGTCCACGACAGATCGGCTTGAAATCCTCTATCTGTCGAGCTCCACTTCACTTTTCCACCTCACCATTCTGTCATCATGGCTGCCACGACAGTAGCCACGACAGCGTTTGCTTCTCGACTCCATTTCTGCGATCCACCTCTGCTCCTTTGCTGCCCTGAGTCTGCCGCAGTAGATACCTGCAAAAGTGACCAAAATCAGTAGCAACTGTGTCATTTTATCTAGTTGTGATGTATATACAAAAATCTATCCTAAATACAATGAAATATGCTTGAATGCAACAGAAATATGGGTAAATGAGGGGTAAAATATAGAAATTTTATACACTCAACACACCCCTAAACTCAAGTTCTTGCTTGTCCTCAAACAAATACGACCTAACTAAAAATAAAACCTTTTTGGTTTGGCTTAATTCAGTGAACTTTTCACTACCTACCACACATTCCCTATCAAGAGCAATACCTTGTCGGGCGTTTCTGGATTTATCCGGAACAATGCTATAGTTCTTGTGCAGTGTGTGCAGGTTTTGTGAACAAATATGTGCCTAGACTCCTTTTGCTTACCAGAATAGTCATGCTTACAAACTTGAGTTTTATGCCAATTCATTTTTTTCTGGAGGCAATTATTAGGCTCCTTTAGTTTTTTCTGACCTTAGACTTCATTTTTTTTCTGGAGGCAATTCTTAGGCTCATTTAGTTTTTTCTAACTTAAGCTAAAAAAAATCTCCCTAAAATCATTGTAAGGAAGTTTTGCAAGCAAGTGAGTCTGAAATGTTTCTTTCTTTTATTCCTTTCCTAGAGCCAATGATAGGCACCTCTAGGGGCAACTCAAGTGGGTAAACATTCCTATTCCAGTGCACTACCGAAGTCTAGACAGCATAAGAGTCACAAAGGGTGTTCTAAAGTTCAGAACTATAGCAAGGCTCTAAATAGTTCCTAGAAACATCCTAAAGGCACTGTCACGACATAGTATGTCGCGACAGGTAAGTTCAGTTCAAAGACTTAAGCCAAATTTTTGTTTTTATTTTTATTTTTTTGACACAAAAATAACTAACAATTAGACACAAATTAAGACACAACTGACAAGTTCATTAATGGAGGGATGCCCACCCCCAAACTCGAGGGTTGCATTGCCCTCAATGCATGACAATGATAAAAATAAAAACCGAAAATACATCACAGAATAGATAAGACAACACAAGGACAATAAATATATAAGTAAAAGCACTTAAGTGGAGGAGTTGTCGTCGCTAGTGCTGCTGACTTGGAGCTGCCGACGGGTGTTTTTGCTGGCCATTGCAAGGAACTGTAGCAAAAATGAAAAAGAAATTTTCCGAGATCTAAAATAGAGGAAGCAAGTTGGGAGAATGAAAATGAGATGAAAAATGAAAAGGGAGTGGGGGTTTATATAGAACGAGGTTTTTCTACCCGTTGGGCTGTAACGGCAGGCGCGAATAACGAGGCCAGCTGTTACGCGGTTTCTGACGCGTCTGTCACACGTTTCCGTGTCTGCTGCGCGTCTGTTACGCGTTTGCGTGTTTGTCGCGATAGCTTCGTGACATGCTGTCTTTTTTGCGTCTATTGCGACAGCTGGTGACAAGCTGTGACGACAGGCTTGTCCGTTGGGCTTTTTGGGCTATTGTGAATGCGGTGGGCTGGTTCATTCCTTCTCTTTTCTTTGCTTCCTGTATTTCCTAAAAATAATTAAATAAATAAACTGAATTAAAAACTTTGTTCCTAAAATAAATAATAAATAAAATTCTTAATTCCCAATAAATAAATTAAATACAATAAAAACTAAGTTAAATTAGGGATGTCTTGAGGGGCATCTCCTAAAGTAACTACTTCCTGCATCCTTGGGGCTTCAGTCCCCTGATAATGCTTGAGCCTCTGTCCATTGACCTTGAATTGGTGCCCATCCTTCATTGATTTGATTGTAATGGCACCATGAGGGAAAACTTGGACAACCTGGAAAGGACCATACCATCTAGATTTAAGTTTTCCTGGGAAAAGCTTCAACCTAGAGTTGAATAACAACACCTGCTGCCCTGGGCAGAACTGTCGTGGTAGCAGCTTCATGTCGTGCCACTTCTTGGTTTTGTCCTTATAGATCTTAGCATTGTCGTAAGCCATTGCTCAAATTTCCTCAATCTCATTCAAGTCTAGTAGCCTTTTCTGTCCTGCCTTATCCCAGTCCATATTTACTGCCTTGATAGCCCAGTAAGCTCTATGTTCTATCTCAACAGGTAAATGACATGTTTTCCCATAGATGAGTCGATAGGGTGACATCCCCAATGGTGTCTTGAATGCTGTTCTGTAGGCCCAGAGTGCATCATTGAGATGTAGAGACCAATCCTTTTGAGTGGGTTTAACCATCTTCTCTAGTATGTTCTTTACTTCTCTGTTGGATATCTCGGCCTGCCCATAGGTTTGAGGGTGGTATGCTGTTGAATTCGGTGCTTCACTTCGTATTTCCTTAATGCAGCAGCAATTACCCTATTATCGAAGTGTCTCCCCTCACCGCTAATTATCGCCCTTGGGATGCCAAATCTGGAGAAGATGTTCTTGTGAAGAAATCTTTGCACAGTCTTGGCATCATTCTTCTGAGTGGCGATCGCTTCTACCCACTTTGACACATAGTCCACTGCCAGTAGGATGTACAAATTCCCATAAGATGCTGAGAATGGTCCCATGAAGTCGATTCCCCATACATCGAAGATTTCGACCTCCAGTATGTTCCGCATTGGCATCTCATGCCTTCTTGATATGTTCCCAGTCCTTTGGCACTTGTCACAGCTCTTGTAAAAAGCTTGTGCATCCTTGAACAATGTGGGCCAATAGAGACCGGATTGCAGAACCTTGGCAGCAGTTTTGTTTCCCCCTAAGTGTCCTCCATAAGGGGAAGCATGACAGTGGTGAAGCACAGTTTTCTGCTCGTCCTGTGGTACGCATCTCCTGATAATCTGATCTGCACAGTGTTTGAAAAGAAGAGGTTCGTCCCAATAATAATGTTTTGCATCATTTTGGAACCTCTTCTTTGCTTGGTAATTAAGCTCAGGAGGTAATAACCCACTTACAATGTAATTAAGAATGTCAGTATACCAAAGGGTTTCAGAAAGCTTACCTGCCGCCATGGCTGTCGCGGCAGTGCTGGTGGCAGCAAACAACTGCTCATCTGGGAAGGTCTCCAATATGTTGGTCTTGTCTGTTGATTGACTCCTTCCCGTCTCCAGCCTTGACAAGTGGTATGCTACTTGGTTCTATGTTCCCTTTTTATCCTTGATATCAATGTCAAATTCTTGCAGCAGTAGAATCCAACGTATCAATCTAGGTTTTGCATCCTTTTTCGTGAATAGATACTTCAGTGCTGAATGGTCTGTATGGACCACCACCTTTGTTCCAAGTATATATGGACGAAACTTGTCGATTGAGAACATCACTGCTAATAGCTCCTTGTCTGTCGTGGTGTAGTTGATTTGGGCATCATTCAGTGTTTTGCCGGTATAGTAAATCACATGGAAGAGATTATCCTTCCTCTGCCCTAATGATGCCCTGACAGCGTAGTCACTGCATCACACATTATTTCAAATGGCAAACTCCAGTCTGGTGGTTGTACGATCGGGGCTATTATCAGCTTCTCCTTCAGTATTCTGAATGCCTCAGTACATTCAGTATTGAAATCAAAGGGGCGATTATACTCCAATAGGTGGCATATGGGCTTGGTAATCTTTGAAAAATTGGCTATAAATCGTCGATAAAACCCGGCATGCCCTAAGAAACTTCGAATCCCTTTGACTGTGGTGGGTGGCAGCAGCTTTTCGATGACCTCTATTTTGGCTCTGTCCACCTCTATGCCGCGACATCTTACCTTGTGGCCCAAGACTATTCCTTCATCCACCATAAAGTGGCATTTTTCCCAGTTCAAAACCAAGTTTGCCTCTTCGCATCTCTCAAGAACCCTCTGTAAGTTGCCTAAACAACCTTCAAAGCTGTCTCTAAAGACGAAAAAGTCATCCATGAAAATTTCTAGGAAATCCTCCACCATGTCGGAGAATATTGCCATCATGCACCATTGGAAGGTTGCTGGTGCATTGCAGAGCCCAAATGGCATTCTCCGAAAGGCATAGGTGCTATACTAGCATGTGAAAGTGGTTTTCTATTGGTCCTCCGGTGCAATTGCTATTTGGTTATAACCCGAGTAACCATCAAGAAAACAGTAGTAAGGTTTCCCCGCTAATCTATCAAGCATTTGATCAATAAAAGGTAAGGGGAAATGGTCCTTCCGGGTAGCTTTGTTAAGCTTCCGGTAATCCATACAAACCCTCCAACCAGTCACAGTCCTGGTTGTGATTAGTTCGTTTTCTTCGTTGGTTACTACGGTTATGCCTTCCTTTTTGGGCACACACTGCACCGAGCTCACCCACTTACTATCCGAGATGGCGTATATGATTCCGGCGTCGAGCCATTTGATAATCTCTTTCCTTACCACCTCTCTCATAGCCTCATTCAATCGTCTTTGGGCATCAATGGTTGGCTTATGATCATCCTCCAAGAGTATCTTGTGCATGCATAACGCCGGACTGATGCCTTGGATATCGACTATAGTCCATCCAATGGCCTTTTTATGCTGCTGTAGCATTTTGATTAGCCTCTGCTCCTGCATTAACTTGGAAGAGATGATTACGGGAAACATATCATTTAAACCAAGAAAGACATATTTAAGCTGTCCTGGTAGGGGTTTAAGATCTAGAACATGTGACTTTTCAATGAAAGGCTTTTAGATTACATGTTCATTCGAGGTATAATTCAGGGGCTCGAAGAACTTACCTGGACGTATGCCTATCCAATTTACCGCCTCAGGACCTTTAGTGTCGGATGTTTCTATGTCTGAGGAGTCACTGTCGTCGTTGCTGCCATGACAGTCTTCCGGGTAACTGCGGTGGTAGTGACCAAACTATTTGTCGTGGCAGCTTGACCTGATGCAGGGTTGGTCAAGGACTACTTCAGAGATTGCTTTGCACTCTTCTTCTGCATCAGCCTGTTTTATTGCTTGGAGAACATTGAGTTTGATTTGCTGATCATTCACTCCCATGGTCAGTTCTCTTTTCTCAACATCGATCACAGTTCTGCCCGTGGCTAGGAAGAGTCACCCCAAGATGATCGGTGCGTTTTCACCTACTTCACAGTCTAAAACAAGAAAGTCAGCAGGGAAAATTAATTTATCCACTCTTACCAGAATATCTTCGATCTTCCTTTCTGGTTGTACGTAAGAGCGGTCTACCAGCTGCAACATGACTGTCTTGGGTCTTGCTTGTCCAATACCTAATTTCTGAAACACAGATTTGGGTATTAGATTTATGCTAGCACCAAGATCACAAAGTGCCTTACCCACGAACTTATCGCCAATTATGCACAGTATGATAAAGCTCCCAGGATCCTTCTTCTTTTGGGGTGGATGCTTGTGCAAAATTGTCATACATCCTTCTATCATCTTTACTGTCTCGAATTCCCCAAGTCTAGACCTTTTGGACATTGCGTCCTTGAGAAACTTAGCATATCTAGGCATCTTCTTGATGGCCTATAACATCGGTATGTTAATGTGTACCTGCTTAAAAATATCATAAATCTTCTTAAGCTGGTACTCCTATTTCTATTTCTGTAATCGCTGTGGAAAAGGAGGTGGAGGAAGGTAATCTTCAAGACGTCCCTCACATGGAATTCGGATCTGAGGAGGCTTGAGTTCTTCAGCATCTTCTGTCTGCTTCTTTGTCCCTTCTGCTGTCGTGGCAGGTGTGTTGACAACAGGTTGTTCTTCCTCTACCGGGGCATTGTTCACGGCAGGTGTTTCTGCGGTCGGATCCTCACTTGGTATGTTCATCTTCGGCCCTTGTAACTGTTTCCCACTCCTAGTTGTGATTGCTTTACACTGCTCATGTGTGGGTTTTCTAGTGACCTCAGTATCACTAGGGAATCCTCCGTTCTACCTTGGCTTGATATACTGGGAAACTTGACCCATTTGTGTCTCCAGAGATTTTAGGGTAGCCTCATGATTTGTCATCCTCATCTCTGTCTTGTCCATGAATGACTCAGTTTTCTTGACAAAGTGATCCATGTTCGCCATGTATGCTCCCGTCTGTGACATAAAAGTTGCCAAGGTCTGTTCCAGTATACTAGGTGCTGCTGCCGGCTGCTGTTGTGGCTGCTGTCGCGACAGGATTCTGGGTACCCCTTGGTTTTGGTTGTTCTACATTGGAGGATTCAATGCATTTTTCGGATTGCTCCAGGAAAATTTTGGATCCTTCCTCCAGTTGGGATTGTAATTATTGGAATCATAATTTCTTGGTTTGTTATAGTTCCCAACATACATCCCTTCTTCCAGCTATAAATGACAGTCTTCTGAACTGTGGTTCCCACTACAGGTTTCACATACTTCTTCTGCAGAATATGCGGCTTTAGAATCTTTCCGTTGCATATTTTCGACTATCTTTGTGAGGTATGCAACATGTGATTTCATTGAATTATCAGCTTCATAATCCTTTACAGATATTCCTCGTTTGCCCCCTCTCCTAGCTGTAGGAAATTGCTCATCGTTCTTGCTAATTTCTTCAACACTATCATTGCCTCGTCTGGTTCCTTATCCAGTAATAGCCCATTCGCTGCTGAATCTATTCTCAGTCGAGTGTGTGCATTGGAAGCGTTGTAGAATTTGACAACATGATTCCACACAGGGAATCCATGCATCGGGCAGTTCCGTAAAAGAGTTGTAAATCTGTCCCACGCCTTGTGCATTGGTTCTTCATCTTCCTGTTGAAAAGTAGCAATCTCGTTACGCAATCTTTTAGATAAATGAGAAGGATTAAAACGAGAAAGGAATTCACGAGAGAGATCTACACAAGTTCTTATTGAACCCGACATTAATTTATTCCACCAAGTTTTAGCTCTATCTCTCAATGAATGAGGAAATAACCGAAGCCTCGGTACTTCCAGATTTATTCCTGGCAGTCTGAACGATCCACAAATTTCTTGGAACGTTTTCAGATGTTCTCGGGCATCCTCAATTGCAGAACCACTAAACTGGCCAGCGGAATTTATCATGCTGAACATGACAGGTTTTAGCTCGAAGTTTTCAGCTTCCACGTCTGGCAAGGTGGTTTCCAGTTCAAAATGGTCATTGTCCAAGTAGTCTCGACAGGACTGTCTTGCGGCAGCGACAGCGGGCCGTTCATTCTGGGCATCTTGGGGAGGATCAACAATAACTCTCTGGTTATTGTTGTTGGGGTCATCTACCCTGTCATTTTGCCTTCCGTTCACCATTGCTTCTAGTATATCCTCAAGATAGTTGTTTCTTGCTATCAAGAGTCGGGCTTGGTTCCTGAGTTGGTACGTGCGTTCGATTTCTGGGTCTAGTTCGTACTCAGGTTCTTTACCTCGTCTAGATCTGCGCATAAGCAAACAACAAACCTTGTGAAAAGCGCAGGGTAAATAACACCACTAAAAACAGAAAAATAAAAAGAAAAGTGCAGTAATAAAAGGGTAAAGATATGTTGCCAGTCCCCGGCAACGGTGCCAAAAACTTGTTGCGTGTAAAAGAGTCCTATCGCAAATAGTGCAAGTGTACACGATGCAAGTAGTAAAGTGATACTCGGAGTTAGGGGTGAGCGTTCGAGCGAGTCGAGTCGAGTCGAGTCAAAAAAATTCGAGTTATTCGAGTTCAATCGTCATATTTTACAACTTGAACTTAAATTGAAATTTTTTCGATTCGAGTCGATTTTAGCGAGTTCGAGTCGAGTTCGAGTCGATTCGATTTTTCGAGTTTGGTTTTAATTTAAACATTTTTCTATTTATATCTACATATATATTTCTTCATATTATTTTTTCACATGTGTAAAAAAAGATTTTAAATTATATCTACACACATATAATTTGACTTATGACTAAACAATACAATGATTCTAAAAGCACAAAAATAAGAACACATTTTTCATCAAACAAGGTAAACCTGTCCAAATTTCAATTGTAACAATCAAGCCAACAAAAAGAAAACTCAACCTTCCATTATAAACTACGAGCCTCGTTAAAAACCTCCTTCTTATCTAGGTAATGCCAAGACGAGACCAAAAATAGCGGAAGGAGGAAAAGAGTACCCTAAAATATATTAATAACTAAAGCAAATAACACAGTAGAGTTTAGAAAATCCAACATCACATGTCAAAAGATACAAACCAATAAAAACAAAAACATAATAGTTCAAAAAAGAGAATTGCAACAAACTTTTTTCGAGTTCCGAATTATATTGTCGAGTTTTCGAGTTTCTATACAAATTTAATTGTAATTATTTACCATGTTATAGTACGATTTGATTCTAATTTAAACGACTTTCTCTATTCATATAAGATATGCACATATATATAAATTCATATTATTTTTCACATGCATAAGTAAAATTTGTAATGTTATTTAATAAAAAAATATCATCTAAACTTCTAAAATATATTTATAATATTATTTTTAAATAAGGAACTTTTAAGGATAAAGTACTGATGGGGGTATAAATGAGTCAATGAATTGATGTAAAGAAAAAAATTACAAAAAAATCGGTTGAATGATCAAATTGAATAAAATATAAAGTTAAAGGGCTAAATTAAAAAAAGAATAAATTTGTTAAAAATATGAATTGAAGTTATATAGATATTATATAGTGTTAGTGAATCATGTGGTTTAATTTTGGTAAAAAAATAGACTTAAAACGAAAGAGAAATTAAAGAAATGGGAAACATTCAAAGTTGAGGGGCTAAATTACAAAAGTAGAAAATTTAATTTAAAAAATATAAATTGAAGATAAATAGGTATTCTAGTTTCTACATTGATTTAGGAGCATGTGGTTCAATTTTGGTCAAAATTGACTTAAAACGAAGGAGATATTGAAGAAATGAGGAAATCATACAAAGTTAAGGGGCTGAATTGAAAAAATATGAAATTTATTTTAAAAATATAAATTGAAGATAAATATGTATTCTACTCTGGTTTAGGAATATGTGGCTCAAATTTGGTCAAAAATGGACTTAAAATGAAGGATGAATTGAAGAAAAATGAAATCAGTGACTAAATTGCAAAACTGTAAAATTCGATTTTTCGATTTTTCAATTTTTCGAGTTGGGCAAATTCCAAACCGACTCGAAATCGAAATTTTTTCGAGTTAATCGAGTTGACTCGAATAACTCGAACAACTCGAATAACTCGACTCGAATAACTCGAAATTGAAAAAAAATATCGATTTTTTCGAGTCGAGTCGAGTTTTGCTCACCCCTACTCGGAGTATCGGATATCGTCTCCGCAGGTACTGGAAATAACTCTATCCTTGAATTTCTGCACAAGAGAGTGAGAAATAGTTGAATTGAATGGGTGAAGTAATCTTGAGGAAACAAGTAAAGTAAAAGATAGAGAAATCAGATTTAAAGAATAGGTCGATATTGAATTGCTCAGTAGTGCAGGTGTTGCACTATAAGAGGAACTTCTATTTTCTGTCGTCGTTCCTGTCGCGGCAGCACCTGTCGCGGCAGAGGTCCTTTGATGTCGCGGCAGCGATCACACAACTATGTACTTCAAGCTTGGCAAGAATCCCTGCTATGACTTGTCCTATCCCTAGGCCCAAGTTCTGTTGATGGACACTTCTTGGATGATACCTCCCGGCGTGAATCGAAAGGTGAACACCAATGTTGTTGAATTCTTCCTTAGCCACTTAACCTCGTACTTATCCCTAAGCCAAGATGGTTTAACCATAAACTAGAAAACTCGTATTTATTCCGTTCATATGCTTGACTCTCCCGATATCAAACAAATAGATAACCTCACAATGCTCTCCCGATACTCTTGTGAGATATGAAAAACCAGAATAAATAAACTTGAAGTTTTTATTACTTGACAGAAAATTTCTAAAACAATACAATCATTGCAACTACTTTACAGAATCAACCCTTAGCCCTAGGGGGAGTTTAGAACATGATGAAGAGGGGAAAACGAAAAGGGTTTAGGGGAAGACGGCTAGGAATGTGATATCTTTCCCTAGGTCGAAATACATGCCTTTATATAGGCCTTGGGTCCAAGTTTTCTAATATGGCAAGAATACAAGTTTAAACTAAAGTACAACTCTATTAAAGATTAAATCTTCTGAGTAGATGCCTTTAATTCGTCCTCTTTTCTTGCCTTGAGTTTCTTCCTTGGACTTTGGGTTTGGCCTTCATTCTGCCTCAGGGCTCAAAAAAATATGGGAGTGGTCCACGACAGACCGGCTTGAAGTCCTCTATCTGTCGAGCTTCACTTCATTTTTCCACCTCACCATTCTGTCGTCATGGCTGCCACGGCAGTAGCCACGTCAGCGTTTGCTTCTCAACTCCAGTTCTGTGATCCACCTCTGCTCCTTTGCTGCCCTGAGTCTACCGCAGCAAATACCTGCAAAAGTGACCAAAATCAGTAGCAACTGTGCCATTTTATCTAGTTGTGATGTATATGCAGAAATCTATCCTAAATGCAATGAAATATGCTTGAATGCAGCAGAAATATGGGTAAATGAGGGGTAAAATATAGAACTTTTATACACTCAACAATTCTTATTGCCTTCAATTTCTTCTTTGTAACCAAGTGAGGGTTTCGTCAATTTTGGGTAGAAAATTGACCGATTTTGTAAAGGTTTCCTCCTAAGCCTAGAAAAGGGGAAGATCAATTAGTGGAATTGTTAGAAAATCCTTAGTGGAAGCCAAGGTAGTGGATGTAGAGTTCATTTGGAACTTGAACCACTATAATTGCATTGTTCTTCATTTTTATTCATTCCACTTCACTTCCAAAATTTTAAAAACCTAATCCAGCCCCTCTTGGCTTTGATCAATCCTTTGATACAATCAACACAAATGCACCTACAACCTTCATGGGTTTGATGAACCGCATGTTCTGGCCCTATCTAGACAAAATTCGTGGTCGTGTTCATAGACGACATTTTGAACTATTCTAAATATTCTACTGCTCATGAAAAACATCTCAGAATCGCACTTCAAACTTTTCGGGAGAAGCAGTTATATGCCAAGTTCAACAAATGTGAATTTTGTTTATCCGAGGTACCCTTTATTGGCCATGCGATTTCTTCTGCGTGAATCTAGGTAGACCCAAAGAAGATTCAAGCAATCCTTGATTGGACTTCTTCGAAGAATATGAGAGAAGTTCGTAGCTTTCTTGGCCTTGCAGGCTACTACTAAAGATTCGTTAAGAGGTTCTCTTTGATTGTTGCACCCTTAACGAAGCTTCTCCGTAAGGGTGCTCCTTTTGTGTGGGTTGTTGAGCAGTAAAAAGATTTCGATCAGCTGAAGCAAGTCCTTACTCATGCCCCTGTGTTAGTGCAACTCGAGTCGGGCAAAGACTTCACTGTGTACAGTGATACATCTCATTTGGGGATTGGGCTGTGTACCGATGCAAAAGAGAAAATTCATACCCTATGCCTCGCGTCAGCTTAAGCCGCACGAGCTGAACTACCCGACGCATGATATGGCGTTAATTACTGTTGTATTTACCTTGAAGAATTTAAAGACCCTATCTGTACGTTGAGAAGTGTTACTTGTACACTGATCACAAAAGTCTAAAATACCTCTTAACTCAGGAAGAGTTGAACCTCCGTCAATGTCGTTGGATGGAGTTTTTGAAAGACTATGAGTTGGTTATTAATTACCATCTCGATAAGGCAAATGTTATAGCCGATGCCCTTAATAAAAAACGTACCCCTCCTCCGAGATGTTTGAATGCTCATTCCCGACTCAAGGAGCATGGAAAGTTGTTAGCAGAACTAAAGAGTTTAGTTAACCATTGTATCCCAAATCAAGGCACTCCAAAAATCTGACAAGGAGTTGCGAACCCTTATTGCTAAGATTAAGGACAAATCAAATCCTGACTTTGCTATGAATTCTGAAGGGTTGTTGTACTTTTGAAACCGTATTTTTGTCCTCGATGATGATGGTATTTGGAAGCAAATTCTAAGTAAAACTCATTCGAGCTCTTTCTCTGTTCATCTTGGAATTATCAAGACATTCCAAAGGAGTTATTCTGGTGGTTTGGTATGAAAGGTGAAATCACAGACTTTGTAGTTAAGTGTTTGAGCTGCCAACGAGTCTACTGGTCTCTCTTAACCCATTGAGCTTTCACAATAGAAGTGGGAGCGTATTGCGATGGATTTCGTAAGCGGCCTATCAGTGACACTAGAGAAGAATGATGATATTTGGGTCAGTGTGGACCAATTCACCAAACTTGCTCATTTCCTTCCAGTAAGAATGGACTTTAGCTTACCTAACTCGTTGAGTTGTACATTCGTGAAGTTGTTGTTTACACGGAGTCCTGTTGTCCATTATTTTCGAACGCAAGCCACGTTTCGCGTCTCTGTTTTGGAGGACCTGGTATGAGGCTTTGGGAACCCAAGTGCACCTAAGCACTGCTATCCATCCTCAAACCGATGGCTAATCTAAATGGGTTATTCAGGCAACCCTATAATTTCCTTCAATTCGTATGTATAAGTATTCCGTACCAATTCCAATCCTTCTTTGAAGATTCTGGAAGATAAGAGCATGTGTTATCAATTTTAGAAATACATGAGAGAAATCCCTACCTTAGTGGAGCTTGCGTAATATGATAGTTACTAAGCTTCAATTAAAATGACCCCTTATGAATCTCTTTATGGAAGAAAACATAGAACCCCTTTTTGTTGGACCAAGTTTGGTAAAGGCAAGGTGTTAAGGCCTGACTTACTTTAGGAAACCGAAGAAAGGGTAACCATCATTCATAACCGACTCAGAGCTGCAATTGATTGATAAAAAGTCTGCACAGATTTGAAAAGGAGGGACATTCAGTATGGCGTTGGTGAGGAAGCTTTCCTTAAAGTGTCTCCGTGGAAGAAGATCCTTCGTTTTGATAAAAAGGGGAAACTAATTCCTCGTTTCATAGGCCCATTTGAAGTGATTGAAAAAGTTGGAGATGATGCCTACCGACTAGCTCTCCCCGAGAAGTTAAGTCGAATCCATAATATTTTTCACGTGCCTATGCTACAGAAGTATCGATAAGAACCTTCCCATGTGATCGAGTCAGAGTCTGTAAAAATTCAGTCTGATCTGACTTACGAGTAAGAACCTGTTAGAATCCTTGTACGAGAGACCAAGAGGCTTTGAAATAAATTTTTACCCTTAGCGAAAGCTTTGTGGCGAAGTCATTCGGTTGAAGAGGCAACATGAGAACCCGAGGAGACTATGCAGAAACAATATCCTCATCTATTCACCTGAAGTAAAAATTTGGGGACGAATTTTCCTAAGGAGGAGAGAGTTGTCACACCCCGAAAATCGATCTAGTCGAAATTAAATTTCGGTGATCGAATATTTTGTACTGTTGTGTTCGAACGGCGTAATTGTTCAATCTTGTACCCAATTTGAAACAATGAAGGGTATTATTATTATTATTATTATTATTATTATTATTATTAAAATGGACGTTGAGTGGGGGACCCACGTTGATTCCACCTTAGGGACATGCGGCAAGACCAAATTTGGGTGGCAAATTGCCACTCACGTGGCAAGTAAGGAGAGTAAATAAGTGGCCATGTATGCCACGGCTCCAAGTGTGAAGCAATAAGAAGACTGGACCTTGTATTATATATACAGGGGAAGGGGGAAATTGGTACGAGTGTGGAAAATGGAAATAAAAAAAATGATGATGATAATGATGATGAAAGTGAGATGAGAAGTAAAGAAATGGTTCATTATAGGGTTGGTAAGCTTGAATTAAGATTGGTAACCCCGAATTTTTGGGTTAGCGATATCGAATTTCTGCTATCGTTGGGGTAAGCTCAAATTTTTGATTAATCAAAGTTTTAATATCGATTTTGATATTTTCATATTGATTCGATATATTTTGTCGATTCTAATCAATTTTTATTTGATTAAAATAGCTCAATGGGTTGATAAAAAATAACCGTCATATCCTTCGAAAATAAAAAATAAAGACGTCGTTATCCGAGAACCTTAAAAGCGTCGAATTGTTGAGGTGAGTGTAGTTGTGTCAACGGATAGACTTGGTGTTTTCCAGTTGCATTATTTATGGTTATGTTTGCATTTGTTAAGGGCTCACGTAGAGCAACTATGTTTGAATGGTAAATTTGGTAAGTGCATTGCCTTACTTTTGATATGTTCGAATATGACTATGATATGTTACATGTATGTGAAAAATGTGAAAATAATATGAAACGCTGCATGATATGATATGAAAATTATGGACTATGTGAGTTTGAGTGTTTATAGACATTGAATACAATTGGCATGCCATAAGATTATTTGAGCTCACCATGTAAGGAGGACTACGGTCCAAGGCTACGATCTATTTATGGGAGAAATAAGGGTGGATGTGTGAGGGATATATGTCCCGGAACTACGGCTCAAGAGCTACTGCTCATTTTCTGATTATGTGATTTGGTGTACAGAGAATTTGTGTATCCAATGGTACCTAAAATGATATGTGCTTATGAATTTTACTATGGCAATATGATTATGTGAAATGTATATGTGAATATGAAAGCATATGAATTGTGGAATAAGCATGATGATATGTCTATTGTATTATAATTATGTTATGTATTTGTTCATCATGCCATTCATAATTGTGGACATTCATTACATTTATTATAACTACCTCACTAGGCTACGTAAACCTAATATTTGTGTCTCATGCATTTCAAAACCATTATAAATTTCGACCTTCGATCGTATCGTTGTAGTTGCAAGTCACTTCCACGAATCACACGTATGTTAACTTTCTGCCCTAAACTCCTAGTATGGTGGCATATGGTCTAAACATATATGTGCTTTTTGTTATGTGTAGAATAACCCGTGCAAGGGTTAAATATGATTTTTGATATGTTGGTGATTGGTTAAAACTGGTCAAACTAGCTTATAAGTGCGAAAAGGTGTAAACTAGGTAAACTGACTCGAAATTCCCTAAAACATGATATGTTATTAGAAATATGAATTTTAGACTTGCTGATAAAATTTGGTAAGGTTTGAAAATCGTTTGATAGGCTAATCTGAATAAAAATAGTTTTGAATAGTTTACAAAATGGTCACTAAATATTGTACTGTCTAATCGAATAAGTAAATAACCTCCGTTCGTAATAAAATTTTACAGCTTAGTAATTAGTAAGTTTAGTTTTAGAATAATGACACGAATTTCAGACAAGGACCCCTAATTTATAAAATTTATAATTTAGTCTTTAAATTCAAAAAAATTTAAAATTGACCCAAAATAGAGTAAGCTGTTAACAAGTTAATGTGCTAAGTCTTAAAAGAGATTAATAAAATACTCTGAAAAGATTTGAACTTCGAAATAAGTTCTAATCTCTAAATATGTTTTCCGGTAATATTGTCCGACCTGGTTCTCTACCAGGCCGGGAAGAGGTGTTACGTTTTCCTTGTAAGATTAATAAACATATGTTAATAATTTTTTTATTAAATAGAGATATTACATTCTCTTATCTAGATTCGAATCCATATAAGCAGAAATTAAAAAAAATATTGTATTTAATTTTTTAAGATGGATTATATTATTAAATATATATTAACTTTTTAATAAGTATTATATTTTATAATGATTTCTTCTTATTATTTTTCATAAACAACATTCATTCAAGTCCAATACATTTATGAATTTTAAATAATATTTTTCATAAACAACCTTGTGTGCCTCAAAGGAAAAATGTTCTAATAAAGAGAAAACAACTTGTGCTTACTTATATTGTTCATTCCATTTTATGCAATACGATAAAATTATTGCAATATTTATTTATTTATTTAATAAAACAATGTTTATGTTAATAAATATTTAATTAATATGTATTATTAAATTAAATATATATTAAATTTTTAATAATTATTATATTTTATAATGATATGTTCTTATTATATTTCATAACAATAATTATTTTCAATACATTTATAAATTTCAAATAATATTTTTCATAAACAACCTTCTGTGCCTCGATGGAAAATTTTCTAATAAGGAGAAAACAATCTTTGCTTACTTAAAGTGTTAATTCATTTTATGCAATATAAAAATATTATAGCAAAATTTTTTAATTGAAAACAACACAATAATTTCTTCATTAATTAACCGAAAATATTCTACACAACAATCCATAGAAATAAAAATCTGCATATTAAGCTACTCCACACAAAATAATCCATGTCATACAACATCATTTCGAAAAAATCATACAATAAAATTTTATAGAAATAAATCCTACCCAATTAATTACTTCATAACTCATACCATTGCCATGGAGAAAATTAGCAAGCATAACCAACAGATTCGCTCAATCCTTTTTACTTTTTTCATTTTCTCCACTTTCCTTAACAACTCAAAAATAATCACTCTTGCACGTGGTGTCAAAGGAGCATCATACAAAGCAAAGAATCCAGTAACCATTTTTCATGTTCTACTACTGGCCAGTACTTTGAATTTGCGATTGCTGGGAACTCAATTCTTTAAATTTGGACCATCTATTTGAGATCGAAGTATTCGTCAACATAGTTATACGGATCAACCCTCACATACATACATGCTGCAACTACATGAGTGCATGTATATCGCCACTCTTGGAACTCTCCACAATCACACCACCTTCTTCTGAAATCGACTCGAAATACATTTGAGTGGGTTGCATTGTTGTTGCGTCTCGAACCAACAACATCGAAAGTCTGCCATTGTCGGTCGAATGCGTGAATGTTCAGTGACGTTGCCTTTTGCACATTTTTCTGCATTTTGGTCACAATATCCTGAGCCCAACGTTGTCCCTTATTAATTAAGGACTCAGTTTGCATCCCTTTAATAGATCAAACCTTAGGCAACCGGTAGTACGTCTCTTTCACCAAACTTGTTATTGGGAGATGACGTGATCCTTTTAATATTCTATTTATGCACTCGACAAGGTTGGTTGTCATTCGGTCGTACCGTCTACCACCTTCGTCATACGATTGGGCACATTTTTCCCTCTCGATATTGTTGGCCCAACTCCAAACACGCTCGACGTATTTATGCAAATTCATCATCTTCCTCTCAAATTCTGGCCGTACTAGTAGATATCTTGTACTAGAATATATGTTGTTAGCATAAAAAAACTAAAATCACATAATTAGATGTTCGCACGCATCCAACGACTTCTCATTCGATTAATTGCTTCTTTGATACATTCTCCTCGATCAGATATGATGCAGTCCCTATCTTCTAGGACAACATGCTCACGTGAATCGTTGTGGCCTCGAAGTAAAGGTTGCAGTTTCTTGGACTGATGACAATCATGGTAGGAGATTTTTTGGCTGTAAAAATTATGGGAGGGAATCTCATTGCGTATTTTTTGCTTGGTATGATGCTCCTTTGACACCACGTGCGAGAGTGATCTTTGTTGGGTTGTTAAGGAAAGTGAAGAAAATGGAGAAAGCAAAAAGGATTGAGCGAATTTGTTGGTTATGCTTGTTGATTTTCTCCTTGGCAATGGTGTGGGTTATGAAGTGATTGATTGAGTAGGATTTATTTCTATAGAATTTTATTGTATGATTTTTTCGGAATGATGTTGTTATACCATGGATTATTTTGTGTGGAGTAATTTAATATGTAGATTTTTATTTCCATAAATTGTTGTGTAAAATATTTTCAGTTAATTAATGAAGAAATTATTGTGTTGTTTTCAACTGAAAATTTTTGTTATAATATTTTCATTTTGCATAAAATGAAATTAACACTTTAAGTAAGCAAAGATTGTTTTCTTCTTATTGGAAAATTTTTCATTCGAGGCATAGGAGGTTGTTTATGAAAAATATTATTTGAAATTTATAAATTTATTGAAAATAATTATTTTTTATGAAATATAATAAGAAAATATCATTATAAAATACAATAATTATTAAAAATTAAATATATATTTAATTTAATAATACATATTAATTGAATATTTATTAACATAAACAACTTTTATTGTAATTTCAAACATTTTCTCGTTTAATAAAATTAATAGATTTTTTAATTCAGGCAACAAAACATTAGTTATCATTTTTTACCATAAAATATTTAAAATCTTAAACTATGTAATTATTTAAAATTCAGGGAGCACAATTGGTAGAATGGTTGGCTGAAAAAAAATCAGAAAGCGTGACCAATAAAATAAGACCTAATGCATATTTTAGCCCTGATTTTTTTTTTAATTTTAGCCCTAATTTATACCCAAAAATGTTTAAAATTTTAAACTATGTAATATTTTTTTTGAAATTATATATAAATTCAATTTTTCCTTTTTTTAAAAATAAAAATTCTAGACTTTATTTTTTTGATTTTATATAGTTTTAAAAGTTTAGATTTTTCAATTTTTATGTTTTGTTTTTAAATATATTTATTTATTTTACACTTTTATAAAAATATTTGTAATTTCTTAAAAAAGGTTTATTTTTATTTTTATTCATTTAAATGGTATATTATTTAAAAAAAAGTTATGTGTCACATTTTGAAGATGTCATGTGTCAAAGTTCTTTTTAACGACGTTGACTAAAATAGGTATCAATGAATAGCTTAAGTACTAAACTGAGATGATTTTTTTTAGTTATCAAAAATAAGAAAAGTAGTGAACCCAACAAGTGTTTCAGTGGAAAAGTAAATAATATTCATCTTAGGAGACACGAGTTCAATCCGCTTTGTCTACACTTTTAGACCATTCAAAAAGAAAAATAAAAAAAACAGTATAATACATGGCTCTAATATATTATATTGATGCTTAAAGTTTCATTTTCAAAACTCAAAAGAATGAACATAAAATGGAAAATCTTCAAGAAGTAGAAAATGAATTAGATATTTGAAAATTCCAAAACATAGTTTTTATCGGTATGACGAAGCCCAATTCAGTTTGGGGCACTTTTCCAACAGCTTCCCGAGGAACAAGATCTGGAATACTGCACAACACAACATAGTACGAACACAACTAAATTAAAATAAATATGCTGAGAGATCCGAGTGACTAATGGTGAAAGGGGCTCGACCTTGGAATCACTCTTATGCACATATTATAACATGGCCAATTTGGTGTATTCTATGTATGTTGTATGATATATGAGGTTCAAAACTTTTTCGCCCTCTCTGTAACTTGGCAAACAATGTTGAGCCATGCTAAATGTTTCAGACTTTATCTGATTCTGAATGCTAAATCTTCCCTTGATTTCTCGGACACTGGCATGCCTATTTCTAGATCTACTTTCAACAAAGTCAGCAATGCCATTCCATTCTTTCTAGTTTGCTTGATTTGGAGGTGTTCTGTTCATCTAGCTCAAGGCATACACACTTTCGCTTAATTCGCTACAGTCCTAATTCGCATTTATAGGCTCGAAAGATCAAGACTTCATGTAGTGTGGGGAAATCCTATGCTTGTAAGGACTTGAGGTTAGACAAAATGGTTTGCATAAAAGGGAATTGAAGATAAAAACAAATAGTGGATGAGCTATCATCGTTGCAGAATCATCAAATATATTAGCTATTATTGTCTGTGTATTCTGTTGTTTTCTTTGGACCACACTGGTCTTGGCCGCTCTCTGTTTGTTGAAAGGAACTTTTCATGAATTTTAGTTAGGCAGCTGTAACTTTTCTGATTATCCAAGTGCTTTCATTGAAGCAAAACACAAAGAAAGGACAACATTGCCTTCATCTTCCCATCTTCCGTTCTCCTCTCTCTTCGATTCTGATCATACCGAGTGATTGCATGAGCCAATTAAGTACGAGTTCATGTTTGGTCTGAAATGGATTACTCGTATTTCGTTTTGCTTATGAACTAACAAGCTTCTGCAGTACTGAATCAGAAGTTTTTAGTGTTTAAAGGGGCAAAAAGATAAAAAGAGTGGAAGCTACTGCTACCTGATTCTCTTATAAATATTTCTCATGCTGATTTTGAAGGATCAAATTGTTTGAATTATTGTGAATGATTTTAGTACTAAAGTAGAAAGGTTCTCTCGGTCCTTGGTTAAAATTATTTGTCTTGTTATTTGTCATCCTCTGGAAATTGCATAAGCTATACTTTTCAGGCTTGCATGTCTTGTCTATGTCAATGTTCTTGTCTAGAAATGGTACATACATACACACACACACACACATACATACATACATACTGTCAAGAAAAATCCAAACAAGCTTTGTTGAAAACCTTGCCCCAACGTAAACAGATTACATTGCTTTTCAACATTTCACAGCACAATCAATCTTGAAAAAGTATAGAAAGTTAAAGTGCTTAGAGATCACATCTAATCTCAATGTAGTCTAATAAAACCTGCCGAAGCACGGTCCTGTTGTCGAACAAAATATGCAAAACCCTCTGTTATACCACTAGTATTCGCCTCATCCGGAAGCACAGCTTTGGATTTAAGGCCTCCCCTGGAATATGCAAGCCTTTGAAATATGCAAACTTCCGATGCAGCTCTTTTGGAACTCCCATTCTTCGGACCGCTCTCCATACTCAGCTGCCGTGCCTTGACATAACAGTTGTCAAGTCCATTTAGTCTAGCAGCTCAGCCTATTACTCAACAGTCGACCGGTCTGATATTTCTCCCCAGGACGTGAAGGGATGCTTTAGATGGATGTAATTGCTATCAATCAGAGAAACAGTCAAGGACCAGCATCTACCATCAATAATACATCAAACACGGGAAAATCACAAAAGTTTGTAAATGTTAAAATTCGAACTTCAAATTTAACCGAAGAGAGTCAAGATTGGATCGACCTTCCTTCCCCCATTTCTTTTCCTTGCTAGTCATGATTCACATGAATTTCAATTTTTTTTTTTTAAGTTTGGTCTCTAAAGTATGGTGTACGAAAAAGAAGGCAACTGTAAAAAATGGGGATTCAGAGTCTCAATTAAAAGCTCTGTGTTTCAAATTTAATTTACTTTCAATAAAGTGCATGATATACAATTGTTTTCAAATTAAATTCATTGTGCAGAAAGCTGCAATTATATATACACACACTTTAGAAGGAAAGGCTACCAAAGATAAGGTTGATGAGCAAGGAGATTTAATTCCAGACTACTTTTGAGTTAGGGTTTTGGTCTTCTACTCAATTATGATTTCGATCGATCCTTAAAGAATACAACTACTAATGGATTTTCTGGCATAACGACAAGCATCCGATCCATTAGTTGATTAATCTGGATGGATATTGTAAAGGTCTTTTATGGGCAACCTTTTTAACTCAATTTATTATATTCACAATATAAAAATTCGAATCCCTAACCAGAATTTAGTGTTTTATCCGATTAGACTAACCGATAATTAGTAAATACTAATAAATCCTTTAACCTATATGCTTGACCATATATATGCATAGGATTCTAACTTTTTCCACATGATCTTTACTCTTTACATATATATTGAATTTGCATGAGAAACCAAGAACAAAAATTCTTTGTTCCTTTTCGGTAGGGGTGTTCATTCCCTAATCCTAAACCTTAACCTTTAACTCTAAACCTAATTTTTTAGTGTGGGAGCATAAATAAGGGAACCAAAAGAGGCGGATTATTTCTATTCAGAAACCAACGGAAAGAAACTTGTCCAAAGTTAAGGTCGCCATGCCATACATATTGCTTTTTCTTTCTGCTGCAATTTTGAGCAAGCCATATGGAAGTAAAGGAAAGAAAAGAACAAACAAAACCTTTGTACGTTAGAATAAAAGTAAATGATTAAATATAGGAAGCTAATTACATGAAATGATTGAGATAATGGAGCATCAGTTAGTGTCTTAAAAGAGGGGGAATCGAACCATGTTCCTTTTAGTCATACCCTATATTTGTTCTACGTACGAAAGAGCATATTGGGGTTGCCGAAAGTAATGTGTTTTTAGCACATGGCATCTGTGCCTTGAAAGATGCATTGACCAAAATTTATACTTATTTCATAATGCTAAGATATATAGTTAACCTAATGAAATGCAAATGATCTTTGATTCAACTTATTTCTCGAGTTCCACCGGTTCAAGCTCATGAAAGGCGGAGCTGAGAACCTGCGGTTGGTCACAGACCACCTTGGTCCCAGCGTCATGTCCTGGTCCGATGAATCTCATGTCGATTACATATCAGAGTTGATCTTGTGATTCGAGTGATTATATCATTTTCAACTTACAATAATATTTTTTGTAGATAAAATTATGAGACTCGATATCTTGTAGGTTGAATCACGGAGTTTAGAGAGAAAAAACAAATATTTAATTTTCCGTTGAGGGATCAGGTTTAAAATATATATGGTTCACTATAGCAGAACAGGTTTTCGCGGCGTTTTTTAGGCCTATAGCGGCGTTTTTTTTGCGCCGCTAGAAAAAGCGCCGCCATAAGCAGCGCCGCAATAGTTAGCGGCGTTTTTGTTTCAAAAACGACGCGATAGATTTTTATCTTTCGCGGCGTTTGAGATTTCAAACGCCGGGAATGACTGTTCTCTAGCGGCGTTTGATTTGCCAAATGCCGCAATAGATTTTGATCTTTGGCGGCGTTTGTAACCAGGAGAGACTACTCTCTAGTGGCGTTTTATTTTCCAAACGCCGCAAAAGGTTGCAATTTATTGTGGCGTTTTTCTTCTAAAACGCAGCTAATTATCTTGTAATAGTGACGCTTTTTGAACAAACGCCGCGATATGTTACTAATTTTTAGCGGCGTTTTTTTACAGACAAACACCGCTAAGCCTTATGTTTCTCCATTCTACATTTCATAAACTGTAAACTACCCAAATCTGTATCAACAAATCCTAAAAATCAATTACAAGCATTAAGTAAAATAAAAAAAAACAAATTCAAGTCTAACATTAAAGTGAAATATATAGTTCAAGGATAAATTAAAATGTAATTTAACATTGTTCACTTGAATTCACACATGAACGAACCTAAAATCAACTAAGACGACAGATTCTTTGCTTGGTTCTGTTTTAACATCGCCATCATTTCTTGAAATTCTCTTTGGAGATTCTGATATGCCGCTTCTCTCTCAGCTTCTCTCGTTGCTATCTCAGTCTCTCTCGTTGTTTCTCTTCTTTCTCTCTCGGCTTCTCTCCTTTCTCTCTCAGCTTCTCTCGCTTCTACCTCGGCTTGAAATTGAGTTAACTGTTGTTTCAAACGATTAATTTCTGCCTGAGAAGACTGGCTCTGTGATGACATGTACTGAGACGAGTTAGGTCCAAAATATTTTGTCGGGATAACGAATGATCCTTGACAGAGAACTCGACCATATCTTTTAGGACCCAAAACATCAGCAATAACTTGATTTTCAATCTCATCCATATTAACAGAACCATTAGTTGAAGCCGTAGCTTCATACTCCGTTCTTTTTTCCCTCAACTTCGCCTGGTAATCAATTAAAATTATATAACGAATTCAAACGTTATACTATTGATATAAATATAATATAATCTAAATTTTTTGTCCAATGAATATACCATAATTTCTGTAGTTTCGGAAATCATAGGAGAGCCATCCTTTTTTGTGTGTGTGATGTTGAAGAGCTTTATCTGTCCAACGCTAGTGCCAGTTGCAAGTTGCTACAACCTATAATAGAAATAATACTTACGAAAAGTCACACATTAAAAACTAATCAGTAATTAAAATATAATACCTCATCATTAGCTATACGAGCAAAACTCTTCGACCCAGCAGTGTGAGTAAACTTTTGTTGCTTTCTGCTAGTAACTCCAACGCGCTCTCGATCCTCCAATTTAAAATTTGCATTACGTATAAAGCCAATATCATAATAACATAGTATTATTTTTTAAATGCATCGATTATACCTCTCCTTTTGTTGAACTCCAAAACCTGACTGCATCTTCCCATTGATATTCTCCGAATTCCTGGTGGGACATTTTGCAGCTTCTCTTGAAGGCTGAGATTATTCTTGAAATATGTCTTTTTTCAAAAAGCTCTTATTGTCGCTTCATTTTCCCCAATGCATGCTTCACATAATCGTCTGAGACCCCCAAAGAAAATTTATCCTACAACACAATCAAAGTAAGTATCAATATTACTATTGTGTAAAGGATTATCTATTAAAATGTTATTATTACCTTAACAATATCCAGATCCTGATTTTTGTTACTATTCGGCATCTGACGCCATGACTCCCAATTAATCGGCAAAATTGAAGAATTGTGTGCAATAATGCCTAAGTAACTACCCAGAACACCTGCTTCTGCCCCAATGGGTTGGCCGACATCATTTCTTTAAACTTTCACGCGATCCCCAGCAGGAAGATTGTATAATTCATTTAATGTCGTGCACCCTCTAGTCTTGCGTCTTCGACCATTTTCAGTTATATAAGAAATAATTCAGTAATATTTTTAAAATAAAGTCGATAATAACAAACAATTGGATTTCAAATAAATTGTTGAACATTACCTTCAATTTCTACATTCTCAACTGTTTCCGGAACTTGTGAAGATCTAACATCAGACAAATCTTCATTATTTGTTACTTCCTCTGCTCGCGGAACTTGAACAACCCGCATATCACTTAATTTCCTCCTAGGCATAATATCTGCAGTAAACAAAAAACAATTTTAGTAATTAGAGATAACAATACTATTAATGAATGTATCTGACAACAAGTTAGAAGTAATAACATTACAAATTAATAAATTAACATATAAATCTTATTACATTGTAATAAAGCCAGTCTTCATTTAAATCTCCATCCATATCCGCACGAACCCATTGGAATTGTGAACTAGAACTAGTTGTTGTTCCATGTAAGTTTTGTGCTGCAAAAGGTAAAGTTTCTGATCTTGTTTCAATGTCATCTCTGCTTCCATCCCTGATGTCTATCAATTCTCTAGGGGTGTTACGGAGTACAACATACCAACCATTTTTCATTGGATCATGGCAACAAAAAACATGTTTGACTTGAGAAGGAATACATATGATTCCTCCATCAACTGTCGACTTGTGTGAATTAATTGAGAGAATTTCACCGTTGTAAAATCAAATTGATCTTTTTAATGCCTAGGGTAGTATTTACATCAGCCCAGTCACAACGAAATAACACAACCTTTTGTTTTCCATAATAATCCAACTCAACGATGTCTGTAAGAATTCCATAATATTCTATATCTCCCTCCATGGGATGATTGTCCCTAGCACTAGCATAACTTGTAGTTGAAGAAGTAACAACTACTCCGCAATTTTGTGTCCTCCTCAATATTTCCCAAAACTTCGCATGGAACCTAAACTCGTTAATGAGGAAGGCATTATATCTTTTAACAATTCTATTCGGACCTTAAGAAAGCCATTTAACCTCTTCACTAACTTCTCTCCCACCTCAAACCTATTATAGGTAAAAGGTAAATTAGTTTAAAATTTATATTGATATAGTAAAACAATAAAAGTTATTAGCTACATCGTAGGTTCTTACCGTCTTTCCTAACCAGTCATGAAACGTTTCTATGAATAACTTATGAATCTCTCGTTGATGTAATCTTCGGGAGCGTGCACGAGATTGCAACTCTTATTTAAACTCGCTATAAAGTAAGTTACGTGTTTAAAGAATGAAAAGTATAAAAGATAAAGTGAATACAATATAATTTATATAAACTTACGTGCATAAGGGCTCTATTGAGTCTTGATGGAAAAGAACTGTAACGCCCGGATTTAGGGCCCGGGAGATAACCGAGTCTGGTTAAACCGGTTCGGGTTAAATTAATTGAAAGAAAACATTAGGTTTAATGAACAAAAAGGGGATTTAAGGAATAAAGGCAAAAAGGGGTTTTGAGCTTTTTCTAAAGAAAGGGTTTTATCTCATCTCTTCTCAAAATAAAAAAGAAAAGCTATCATCTTTTTTTTGAAAGGCAAAAACTCATAACTTTTTTCAAGAGCAAGCATTTCTTCATCAAATCTTCAGTTGTGGTGATTTCTTCAAGGTAAACATCTTAATCTATTGACCATCACTAGATTAAGTTAGATTTCAACTTAGTTTTTCATTTACCCAATAATTTCTAAGTTCACCCTAAAACCTATTATTTCGAAAATGGTGAGTTCTTGATGATTTTCGAGTGGGCTTTGATATTTGTGTTTTTGGGTGGTTAAAAATCACATTTTGGTGTTAATAAAGTGTTGAAATGAAGCTCTAAATCAATAAACCCGAAACTAGGGCGGTGGGTGATTTTTGAAGGTGAAAAAGTGGTGTTTTTGGCTTAGTTTTGTGGTAAAGCGAGGGCTGGAGGTATACGGACCTAGGATGGGTGTTTTTAGATGATTTTGGTGTGTTTTGGATGTTTAATTTGATGAGTTATTGCTGGGCTTTGCTTAATAACGGATTTGATGATATTTTGATGGATTTCGACTTTGAATCGTTGAGAGAATGTTGTAGATTTGTGAACTGATGTTTGACAGTGAATTTATGGAAGAGTATGGGAGTAATATTTTGTTTTTGGTTGATTAGAAACAGGGGAAACGAGTTTGGGTCCTTTGGACGCGAGGCCGGGTAGTTTGGAGGCTTGAATCGGGGATTCAGCTATCGTTTAGGCTCTATCGGTGAGTGGAAATGTTTTAAAACTTTAAAACGGTTCAAAGAGGTATTCTCAGGGGTTTGGGTGGAGACTTAAGGGCTAACCTAAACCCAAGTGTAACTTCGTCTAATTTGCCTTATTTCGTTAAGTGTTGGTGTGTGCGGATATTCATGTTGTTGTATGAAATGTGGATTGCTTTTACCGCCCGTTTTAATGTTGTTGTGTAGTCATATTTGATGTCAAGCCTCACGTGATGGTTAGTCGTTGTATACGGTGATGTGTAGTCCCACCGGTAGTGACTAGTAGATGAGTACGGTGATGTGTAGTCCCATCGAAAAAATGCTAGTTGTTGTGTACGGTGTTGTGTAGTCCCACCGGGATGGTTGTGCATGTGCAAACCATGTTTCGTCTATGCTTGCGTTTATTACATCTCTTCTTTAAATGGTTTTGTTTCCAAAACTAAGATATATGTTTTAAACTGCATTGTTGTTGTGGTTTAGAGCTCCTCTCACTAAGCTTTTAAGCTTACGCTCTCTTTTTCCAACAATGCAGATCGTTAGAGGCTCCAAGAGGCAAGTAGGCAAGGGAGGAGTTCTTGGAGTTCTTGCTAGCTCACGTATGGTTTTACTAGTTGTAATAACACTTAGGCAATGGGATTGCTAGGCTTGTTGTTAGGGAGTTGGTGTTCAAACTCCTATGATTGGCTTTTGTTAAGGTTGCTAGCGTGTTAAAAATGTTGATACCATGTTATGTTGAGGTTTGTTGTGGCCTTGGATGAATTGCTATGCGTTTTGACTTGTTAGTGTTTTGGAAACTAAGTGTTCTTGTGAGCTTTGGGATTTAGATCTATTTTGTTGCGTGTATGCATGTTTGGAGTCGTGTTTAGGGTGTTTGCCTCTAGATTGTTTGTATAATAAGTAGCCATGTGGTTTGTGTTGTTTCAGGGTAAGTTTGAGAGCGTTTGGAGATGCCAAAATGTGTTTTCGAGCCAAACTGTGTCCAGGTGTTTCGGAATGCCTGATATGGTTTCGAAACGGTCGAGCTCCAGGGGTACCCGTATCAGAACGGGGGTGGTGCTGTTTCGGTACATTTGCCACTGGAGGTTCCTGTTTCGGAACCTTGTAGGGCCGTTCCGGTACGTTTGGCCACTGGAGGCTTCCGTTTCAGAACCAGGTGGGACCGTTTCAGAATGACCTGATGTTACTTTTTGAATGAAGCCCGCGTTTCGGAACGGGCAGACCTGTTTCAAAACGCAGATAGTTAAAATGGTTAAAAGGCATCTTCGAGGGTTTCCAAATGTTACGTTTTAGTCCCTAATGCTTGTATGCTTCCTAGTTGAGTTTAGATGTGTCCTTTGTGATGGTTTTGCCTCGTGAGCATGAAATTTGACAAATAAGCTATTTGGTAAGTTTAAATTATTGTATGCCCTATGATTGGTTCATATTCCGCTTTCGCTTTTCCGATGTTGTCTTCACACATAAGATTAAAAGTGATATTTAGACAAGATAAATAAAATGAAAAAAATATGGCTGCTAATCGGAGTGAGGCCTTAACGGGTTTCGCTTCGGTTTTCCCCGTGTAACCGTTCGGTTCGGTCTGTTGGCTAGGCCGAGACGAGGGGTTACAAGAACATATCAATGTGCTTGTATCCAAGACTTGTCATCCAACCGTGCAATTTCAACTTTGCCGAGATGTTCACCAAAACTTCCAAACAAATAAGTCTCAGTAAAGTTATTAGTACTGTACACTTCATTTCTATTTGGTCTATTAAATCTCGATTCAACATCTTCCAAATATCTAGAACAAAAAGTCAGACACTGCACCGCTAAATACCCTTCAGCAATTGATCCTTCTGGATAACGTTTATTACGACAGTAAGACTTCAACTTGCACAAGAACCTAGACACGTAATAAACACAACATTATATAATTAATTGTAATTAAAAGAAATATTCACCAGTGATTAAATATATATTAAACAATTTGTACCTCTCTATAAGATACATCCACCGATAAAAAACTGGTCCACCAACTTTAGCTTCGTGAGGAAGATGAACTAATAAGTGCACCATAATTGTGAAGAATGAAGGTGGAAATATCTTCTCCAAGTTGCATAAAGTCAAGGCGACTCGGCCTTGCAGTTTCTCAATTTCTTCAACCATCAAAACTTTCCCACAAATAGCTTTCATTATATTAGAAAGCTCAATTATACAAGACGTCACCTCATGTGACATACAACTGCGTAATGCAACAGGCAGTAAATCTTGCATCAAAATGTGATAATCATGTGACTTTAGAGAATAAAGTCTTCGATCTTTAACACTGACACATCGAGATGTATTGGATGCATACCCATCTGGGACCTTTATATCCTTCAACACCGTGCAGAACACTTCCTTCTCTTTCTTCGACATCGCAAAAATAGAAGGCGATAACGAAGATTTTCCACTAGGAAGTACATGAGGATGAAGATCATGCTGAATTCCCATGTCAACTAAGTCCAGTCGACTCTTTGGATTGTCTTTAGATTTTCCATCGACATTGAGAATGGTCCCGATAATATTCTCACAAACATTCTTCTCAATATGCATGACATCAAGATTATGTCTCAAAATGTTATGGTTCCAATAAGGCAACTCGAAGAAAACACTTCTTTTTTCCACAACTCTACCTCATTTGGATCATCCTCTTCATCAGACTCATCATCACTAAGCTGCTCAACCTCACGGTCAGATACCTCTTTTGTCTTTTTCTTTGATCATGGGTTCGGTGGTTGGCTCGTCTTTCCATAAGTGAACTTGTTACATTTCAACATAGACAAGATATCACACCCGATTGTTTGCTCAGGAGCTTTTCTGAACTCTTCAGTACCATCAAACATATTCTTTTGATATCTAAATCTATGACTTTCATCTAACCACCGACGATGTCCAATATAAGAGAATTTCTTTCCATGATACAACCATTCAAACATGTATGTGCAGCACAACAATGACAAGCATAACGACCTTTAGTACTCCACCTATATAAATTTGCATAAGCAGGGAAATCATTAATAGTCCACAATAAAGATGCACGCAAATTAAAGTTCTCCTTCTTCAACACATCATATGTTTTGACACCCATCCATAATTGTTTCAGCTCCTCAATAAGAGGTTGCATATAGATGTCAATATCATTCTTGGGACCTTTCTCACCTGGGATTATCATGGATAAGATAAATGATGATTGTTTCATACAAATCCATAAGGGCAAATTGTAGGGAACAAGCACAACAGGCCAAGTACTGTACGAAGTACTCATGATTTTAAAAGGATTAAACTCATCAGATGCAAGAGCGAGCTTGACATTTCGAGGATCTCCTGCAAAACTTGGCAATTTTTGGTCAAATGACTTCCAAGCTAAACAATCCATAGGATGCCTTAATAGTCCATCATCAGTTCGTCCATCATGATGCCACCTCATAGACTTAGCAGTCTTTGAAGACATAAAAAGTCTTTGAAGTCTGGGTATTAGAGTAAAATATCACATAATCTTTATTGGCTTCTTTTTTGATCTTGCTTCAACTTCATCCTCACTCGCATTTTCTGTGTCCCTATTCATCCACCGAGATTTACCGCATACATGACAAGACTCATGGTTTTTTTGATCACCCCAATACAACATGCAATCATTCGAACAAATATGGATTTTCTCGTAACCAAGGCCTAAATCCTTTATCATGTTCTTCATATCTTGGGCAGATTGAGGAATTTTTGCAGAAGGAAACATTTCTCTCAAAAACTCTAATAACTGTGTAAAAGAGTTACCGGTCCACCCTCCCAAGCATTTTAAGTGGAAAAGGCGAATGCAAAATGAGAGTTTTGAATATTTCGATCCCTCATAAAGTGGTTCATTCATTTCATTAAGCAAAGTGTAAAACTTTGCCGCTTCTCCGTTTGGCTCTTCATCACATCCACTTCTTCCTATCTCGGTGAAATCTTCAGTACCAATATCACAATCATCTTCTCTAATAGGTTGATGATAATTGTGCATATTAAATGCATCACGTAACATCCCCTCTATGCCATCTTATCTAAGAGATCCACGATGAGAATTAGGAGCATAAGTCGGGTTACTAGTGGAAAAAGCTCTACGAGGTGTCAACTCTCCACGAAATACCCATTTTCTATAACCCAGAACAAAGCCAGAAATAACTAGATGTTTGTGTACAACTTCACGAATGTGCCAATTCATGTTAACACATTTCTTACAAGAGCAAAGAATCATATTCTCTTGGCTTACATTCGCAAAAGCTAAATTTAGAAAAGTTTCTACTCCATTTCGATAGTCGGCGCTTACCCTTGGCAAATCCATCCAACTCCTATCCATTTTATATTTCTATAATATCCATTTTACATGTTAATTGCTAAAACTATAGATTCGAATTTATTCTTTTAAAATGATAATTGTGGATAAAAAAATTAAAGTTCTATAAAGTTAAATGATGAAGAGAGATGTAACTATTACATTACCAATTAAGTAAAAGTCAAGTTAAACATAATAAACTACCTACTAGTCATACTTAATCCACTTGACCTATTGGAAGCATACTTATTGGAAGCATAATGAAAATACATTGAGTTTAAATTGTGAAAGCATACCTATCGGGAGCAACTTGGATATCACTTTCGTTTGCCAAACTATTAAAAGAGGTAAATGAGCTGCCAAGAAAAAAAATAACGATAAGCATTAACAAAGTAGAAATACCAATAATTGATTTGACATTTTTGACAAATTATAAGTATCATAATAATATACAGGTTGAGAATTCAGTATCATAACTGCCTTATTTCTTTACACTTATCAATGGCTTACAAGATTTTTTATATGGTCCATACAAGTCCCTAAGCATATTTAGGGCACCAAATGTAACCTAAAGTTAGGTTCAAGCCAAGGCAAACAAACAATTTGCTCGTATAAACCAAAGTTATAACCTAGTCAAATTGAGATAGAAAAATACAAATAATCCAACAATATCCCTTGGAGAGTATAGAAGATTTAGAGGCTTGATTCGCTCGCTATCACCGATTCATTTCCGCAATCCGCACAACAAAAGAAGAAGAAGAAAACATGACAAGTCTAAATAATGAAGTAGTTTATATATGTAAAGTGATTATGGATGTATAAGCTTAAAATAGGAACATGAAGCTCATATGCCTAGAACAATCCATTAGCATGCATCTTACAAGTCAACCTATCAAGCTTACCAGATCAAAAGTATATGCCTTCAACTCCAGAAGCCAACACTAATAAGAACTCAGTAACCAAGCAAATAATAAACAATTTCTTAAGGCCTAAAAATGGGTTTAAGGATATTAAAAACATATAAATAATATTGCAAGGTAGACAAGGCATCAAATCTAAAATGCTAAAAACTATCATTTTGGACAGCAAAGAAATGGGAAAATTCCTATTGCCAAGTGTTTTAGCAGCATCCATATTCAAGACGGAATCCCCAATTTTCATTTAAAGCTTGTTGGTTCCCTTTTTCTACTGGGTGCAGACTACAGATAAAAGACATTGCAGGAATTCGATTTAGATTGAACCGTACATTTATTTATCAAATTTGATGGATCGGCTTGAATTTGAATTTCTTTATTGTTTTTGCAACTGCTCAAAGATGGTCAAACAAACAACTAAAACACACAAGCTATAACCAAATTATGCCAAATTCAACGAAATTAGCTCTAAAATTCTGGAACTTCAAAACACTAATCTTCTTTATCTAATTCAAGGGATCAGTTTAAATTCGATTTCCTCACAGATTTTTCTAATGTTGACTGCTCAAAGATGGTAAAACAAAAAACCAAAACACACGATTTAGAATCAAATTCAGAGAAATTAGCTCTAAAATTTTGGAACTTTGAAGCAGTTTATTAAAGAAATGACACTTACCAAAGAAACGACGGTCGACGGAGAGCCGAACGGCAAGGAACACGAAGATGAAAACGGCCAGTAACGACAGTGAGTTTTGCAGCAAGGCGGAGAGGCAGGGAGAAGTTAGGGCACGATAGATTTGGGAATATGAAAGTCTGAGTTTGAGAGAAATGTCAAAACGGTGAGTTTTGAAAACCTACCTATTGCGGCATTTCTCATACCAAACGTCACGAAAAAGAGACCTTTTGCGGCGTTTGTCAAAGAAAACGCCACGAAAAAGAGATCTTTTGCGGCGTTTTTAGTATAAACGCCCCTAAATGTTTTTTTCTACATCAGCGCTTTTAGAAAAACACCACGAACACGACACTTGTTGCGGCGTTTAGGAAACCAAACGCCGCAAATAACAGACTTATTGCAGTGTTTTTTGTATAAACGCCATTAATTATTTTTCTATTGTGGTGTTTGTTGTCAAAATACCGCTAAATTTGACATTTTGTGGCGTTTGTCATTTAAACGCCGACATAAGCGAAATATTAGCGGCGTTTGTCGTTTAAACGCCGCTATAGAACAACTCTGGTGTAGTGGTTGAAAGACTAAATTTACAAAATTTAATGTTAAAAAGATTAGATTGAATTAATAAATTTTTTTAGAGAGGTTTAGGAAACATCTTTGAATAACATCTTAATTACCATGTCTTAGAATAAGAGATGAATATGGTCATGTATTTGATATATGTATATTCTACGATAAATTTGAAAAATTATACTCTTGTACCAATTTTAAAATATCAAATACAGATATCTTTTTTTTTTTAGTTTATTATCAAATACAGATATCGAAAACACAATTACTTAATAAAAATCATTTGTAACGTAAGGAGAATAGATTGAGAATTTTTGTCATGGAAGATGTTGGGTTTTTAGGTGCTCGATTTCTTCAACTGTTCTTGCTCGCCAAGTGGTGGAGAAGTGGAATTTTGGGTGGATGTGGTGTGGAAGCTAAAAAGATAAGTGACACAATGATTTATAGTGGTTCAACCTTCTAAACATGGTCTACATCTACTACTTTAGCTTCCCACTAAGGATTTCCAATCAATCCACTATTGATTCATCCCCTTTTCTAGGCTTAGGAGAAAACTCTTATACACCGATCAAGCTTTCTACCCAAAGCCTTGATCAAACCCTCTTTACAAGAGAAAAGATTAGCAAACACAAATCCCTCTAATAAGTGTTTGTTTGCACAATTAAGCTCTCACCCAAAACCTAAAACACTTGAGAAAATTTAACAATTTTAGCTCACTAGTGTTTGTCTATACAAAGAAATGACAATTTAAGTACTAATACAATTCTTGATCATTTGTTGATTGACAATTGAAGCATTAAACATTACTTGATGCTTGGAGGTCCCTTTTATACTCCTTAATGAGTTTGTAGCCGTTACTAGCCGTTGGGTTGAATTGGAGCTGTTGGAGACTTTATTTCCCACCATAAATGCAGTTCTGTAGCTTGGCGTATCGATACCCTTCAAACCGTATCGGTACGGTCCCGATAAGGAAGTAGTCGTTGTGTACTTCAACTGATGCGTATCGATACGCTTACCTAGCGTATCGGTACGATCCTGCAGTTTAAAAGACCGTTGGGAAATATGACCGTTGGGGTTGTTAAAATGGGATCGGTACGCTTACTAGGTGTATTGAAACGATCCCTCTCCGTATCTAAACGGTCAAGCCTGTTTCGATACGGGTTTTGGCAGTGACCAAACTGGGCAAAAGGTATCGATACGGTTTTGACCGTATCGGTACGAGCAACTTGAAAACATAAGTTTTGCTGTTTTAAATCATGAAAAACTTTGCCAAAAACCTTTTGAGACCCCTCAAACATAAATTCAAGTTGTTTGGACTTAAAGACAAGTTTTGAATTCTTTTCAAATTAGTCCAAAACATTTTTCAATTATTATATCAAAACATTATTTCTACAATCTCCCCCTTTTTTATATAATAAAACCAACTTGAAAAATTGTTTGGGATTCTCCCCCTTTAAGTTTAAAAAATGTGAATAAGAGATGTAAAATTTGAAACCAATTTGAGCTCCCCCTTATTCATTTGAAAATTCAATTTTTCAAACCATTTCTCCCCCTTTTTGTTATATAAAAAAGAATTCAAAATACTTTTAAGTTCAAAATAACAATAGAGGTAAAGAAAATTGACAAAATTAAGAATTTTGGTTTTAAAAATGGCTCTCCCTTACTCAAAGCATCATAAAAATGTTAGTCCAACATATATGATCATCTAGTTGATTTAACTGAAAAATAAAACAAATAAAAACAATAACAACTAGATTTTACCACACTTGAATCCAAGGGAGGATGTGAAGCCTTCCTTCTTCAATTGTTCTTCCTTGTGTGCATGGAGCTCCCCCTCAAAGTTTGACTTGTTGATCACTCTTCATCACACCTAGCAAAAAACAATCAAGTAATTTTTGGTATCCAAATTGCTTTGGATCCATAGACGTTAGTAACACAAAACTTAGTCCCCTTAGGAATCCATTTTTCAATTTCATCCTTTTTAGTTGAAGTGGTTAGTCCTTTTGGGACCCAAACACTTCTAAAACATTTACCATTTATAAATCTAGGGGCACTAGATTGTCTTATATAAAAATTTGATTTTCCAAAACTATTTTTCTTTTCAAGCTCTTTGGAAATCAAATCTTTTTCTTCTTGGACTTTTTGAAGCAAATTTTGTAAATCAAAACATTTTTGTTCAAACTCTTCGAGTTTTGCTTCAAGTTCAAGTTTGGTTTTAGAAATCAAATCATTTTGAATTTTCAACTTTGAAATCATTTTATTGTTTTTCAAAATGTGATTTTTAAACTCTAAAACCAAATCGTCATAGGCATCTTGTAATTCATCAAAAGAGTAAGAACATGAAGTAGATGAATTAGAAGTTACCCTCGAATCTTCTTCGATGGCCATAAGGCAAAGGTTGGCTTGTTCATCGTCGGTGGAGTCTTCATCACTACAAGTGGCCACATGTGCCTTCTTCTTATGGCTTGAAGTGCTTGCCCTCTTCTTATTTATGGATTCTCGTTCACGCTCTCTCAAAGCTTTCTTCATGAATGGGGCACACTTCTTGAAGAGATGAACTATCTCTTCTTCTTCATCCTCCTCTTCACTTGAATCAACATGATGGCATGTGGAGGATTTTAGAGCAATGGCATTAATGTTGATGCCAAGCCCCCTGAGCTTCTTCTCCCCATAGCTCTAATTTCTTCCCTCTTCTTCTCCTCTTCTTTGTTCTTCTTCATGATTTGATGAGTGAGAAGTGACCTCATGAGTTCATCAAGCTTCAAGGTCTTTAAATTCTTGACTTCGATGATGGCGGTCCTCTTTGAGTCCCAAGACTCGGCAAGTGAGTAAATGAGCTTTCGGACAAGCTTTTCCTCCAGGATGGCTTCTCCATAGCCTTTGAGACCATTGGTGATAGTGGAGAACCTATCAAACATCTTATCGATGTCTTCTTCCGGATCCATCTTGAAGTTCTCATACTCTAAGGTGAGGAGCCCAATCTTGGTCTCCTTAGCTTCGTTGGTTCTCTCGTATGTGACTTCAAGCTTGTCTCATACCTCATTGGCACTCTCACAAGAGGACATCTTCTCATAGATGGTTGGGCTAAAAGTACAAAAGAAGATGTGCAAGGCTTTGTAATTAAGCTCCATCTTCTTGCGATCTTCGGCACTCCATTCCGCTTTGCTTCGTTGAGGCACGAACGGACCATCTTCTACTATGTCCCATAGTTTGTAGTCCCTTGACTTTATGAAGAACTTCATCTTTGTCTTCCAATGGGCATAGTGAGTTATGTCGAAGAAGGGCGGTTTGTCGATAGATTGCGCCATTGAGCCGGTTGTGTGAAATGATGATCGAGCTTGCTGGATCTTCTCAATAGGATGTTAATCCTCTTCGATTGAGCCAAGCTCTGATACTAATTGTTGGGTTTTTAGGTGCTCGATTTCTTCAACCGTTCTTGCTCGCCAAGTGGTGGAGAAGTGGAATTTTGGGTGGATGTGATGTGGAAGCTAAAAAGATAAGTGACACAATGATTTATAGTGGTTCAACCTTCTAACCAAGGTCTACATCCACTACCTTAGTTTCCCACTAAGGATTTCCGATCAATCCACTATTGATTTATCCCTTTTTCTAGGCTTAGAAGGAAACTCTTATACACCGATAAAGATTTCTACCCAAAGCCTTGATCAAACCCTCTTTACAAGAAAAAAGATTAGCAAACACAAATCTCTCTAATATGTGTTTGTTTGCACAATTAAGCTCTCACCCAAAACCTAAAACACTTGAGCAAATTTAACAATTTTGGCTCACTAGTGTTTGTCTATACAAAGAAATGACAATTTAAGTACTAAGACAATTCTTGATCATTTGTTTATTGACAATTGAAGCATTAACCATTACTTGATGCTTGGAGGTCCCTTTTATACTCCTTAATGAGTTTGTAGCCGTTACTAGCCGTTGGGGTTGAATTGGAGCCGTTGGAGACTTTATTTCCCACCATAAATGCAGTTCTACAGCTTGGCGTATCGATACCCTTCAAACCGTATCGATACGGTCCCGATAAGAAAGTAGGCGTTGTGCACTTCAGCTGATGCGTATCGATACGCTTACCTAGCGTATTGGTACGGTCTTGCAGTTTAAAAGACCGTTGGGAAATATGACCGTTGGGGTTGTTAAAATGGGATCGGTACGCTTACTAGGCATATCGAAACGATCTCTCTCCGTATCGAAACGGCCAAGCCTGTTTCGATACGAGTTTTGGCAGTGACCAAACTAGGAAAAAAGATATCGATACGGTTTTGACCGTATCGGTATGGGCAACTTGAAAACATAAGTTTGGCTGTTTTAAATCATGAAAAACTTTGCGTAAAACCTTTTAAGATCCCTCAAACATAAATTCAAGTTGTTTGGACTTAAAGACAAGTTTTGAATTTTTTTCAAATTAGTCCAAAACATTTTTCAATTATTATATCAAAACATTATTTCTACAGAAGAAGCTATAGTGGAAGAGGCAGCTAAGGTTCACGAGCAAGTGGCAACCCCGAGCTAAGGAGATGAAGCAGTTGGTGAGACCATGGTTCAGGGACAAGTGTTGAGTTGATCACACAACTGCAAATGGCCAAGAGGGGGTGAATTGGTAATTAAAAATTTGGTAGGAGGTATGAGTGAAAAATAAAAGGTGACACAAGTGGTTTGAGTGGTTCAAGTTCTCCAAATGAACTCTACATCCACTACCTTAGTTCCCACTAAGGATTTTCAACCAATTCACTACTTGAATTATTCCCCTTTTCTTGGATGAGGAGGTAACATTACAAATTGATTAAGCTTTCTACCCAAAGCTTAATCCACTCACTTTTACAAAGAGATGGATTTGGTAAACTCAAACAATTCCTCTCAAAGGATAAATGTTTACCCAAATACAATTTCAAACACCCCAAACTCATAATACAAGATAACAATAAAATCACTAGAGTTGGGTACAAGAATTTGACTATGAAGAGCACTAGGGTTTGGATTTTTGCTTTGATGTTGCTTGTAGGTTCAATAGTTGTTGCTTGGTCAATTGAAGCTTGTTTTTATACCCTTGCATTGATTTCTAGCCGTTTGGGTAGTTGGGATCATCAATAGAGCCGTTGGGAGCATTTTTCCCGCATTGAATGCAGCTCTGCAGCATACCGTATCAGTACTCGGGAAGAGCGTATCGATACTTGCATCAAAGAGGAAAGAGTCGTTGTGCCTGAAAACAGAGCGTATCGATACGCATGGAAGGCATACCGGTACGGTTTTAAGGGGCGTATCGGTACGGATGGCCGTATCGATACGGTGTTTACTCACTGGAATCCCAAGTTTGGTTTTCATAAAAATCGTATCGATACGCATACCAAGCGTATCGGTACGGTATAACGATCTTTTAAAAATTAGGAAACCAACAAACTGACAAGTAACGGTCGAAAAATTAAATGCAAAGATTTTTTAAAGATATGCTTATCGTATCGATACGGTTGTAAAGCGTATCGGTACGGTAAGTCCATTAAAATTCCAGTGGCAAAAGCCCGTATCGATACACATAAGGGTATCGATACGCCTGGGCGTTCTTGTATACTTTGGCTTGAAAATCAAAATTCCAGTAGCAAAAGAGGGTATTGATACACCTAAGGGTATCGATACGCCTGAGCGTTTTTGCATAGTTAGACTTGAAAAACATTGGAAAAGACTTAGAGAATTTTTCATATATTTAGGAGCTTGTCTTGAAATGTTATTTTGTTTAAAATACTTGTCAATTGTGAGACTTTAAAGAGTACTTAAAATTTTATTGTTTTGCAAATTGGTCCTTAAGTTTATATGTTATATCAAAATCAATTTTGGGTTCACAATCTCCCCCTTTTTGATATAACAAAACCACAAATAAATTTTTAAGTTTTCGAAACTTTGAAAAGCTTTCTCCCCCTTAATTTAAGATAGATTTTCAAAAATAAAAAATTGACTCTATGATCCTTCTCCCCCTTTTTGTTAGATCAAATATAAATACAAGGATAATAGCAACAATAATTCATTAAACTTAAAGCAATCATAAGAGTTCAAATGCATAAACCTCAAAGTAAACATAATAGTTCAAATGCATAAACTTCAAAGCAAACATCATAATCCAAACTTTAAAATCCTAAAACATAGATAATAGGCCTAAACTTAGATCCTAAAAATAAGAGTTCAATAACAAAATATAAAAACTAAATGCCATAAGATGATATGCATAAACTACTCGTCCCCTTCATCATCATCATCGTCTTGTTCCTCTTCTTCTTCATCATCTTGAGAGGGTTGATTCCTTCGGTTTTGGTTGAGCCAAGCACCATGGAAGGCGGTAAGAGAGATATCCATGGAATTTTGGCGAGAAGCCATGGTTTCCATTTTCTTCTCCATATCTTTGACGCGATCTTCCAAGGATGTGAATCTAGTATCCATCGTGGTAAACCCGACTTCCATGAAAGTGAACTTCTCATTGAGGAAAGTCATAAGAGTGCCCATGGAAGAGGAATCGATCGGAGCAGGGTAAGAGCTCGAACAAGCACGAGAAGCATCGACCGGAGCATCTTGTGGAGGATCTTGAGTGATACGAACCCATTCATTATCAAGATAAGAGAAACCGGAACGAGCTAGAGAACGCTCATCTATGGGTAGGCCAAGGGTTTCGGGATAATCATGGGAGCAATCAACGTCAAGGGAATGAAAGAGATAACTCAAAGCCGTAGAGTAGTAAAATGATGAGACTTGTTTGGTGTGACGGTGTTGGACTAAAAAGACAAGGTCGACAAACATAATTTGACAAAGATTTGGACGTTGACCTTTTCTAAAACTCCTAAGCCAAAAATCATCTGTTTGACGAATAGTTGAAAATTTCCCTCCCGATGGACGAAAAAACCAAGAGACAAGAAGATGAAGGATACGATCATGAGCATTTAAAACTTTTGTTGAGCCTAAAGGACCCGTACCTAAGGATTTATCATCATCAATACCAATATTTTCAAAACCAAAAACATTACATAAAAGGTTTTGATCAATTGTAAAGGTTTTACCCATAACAGAGGATTCAATAGCAATGACATTCTCCCTAGCTTCATCATGAACACATACGGCATTGGAAAAGAATACGGTGACTAGATTCCTATAGAGAACAGGAGGAATGCTTAAAAAATTCAGAAATTTCCATTGCTTAAGTAAAGGGAGGTATTGAAATTTGAACCGAGCAGAATTTAAAAACGGGACAGACACAACAAGTTCTTCCCTAAGGTTCATACCTTGAAAAAGTTTATATCGTTCTATATCGCCATCATCGGGAAAACTTAATTGGATAATGTAAGGAAGATTAGGTGTAGGATTACCCTCAACATCCTCACTAGGATCGGAAGTAGAACGATGACGCTTAGTTCTCTTTTTCGATGGTGACATAACCCTGAAAACACATCAAAAATGATTCGAATATGTATGCAATTAACATCCTATTCAATCCAATAAATTCTAATGATTCAAGGTAATTATAAGAAGAAATTTAATTTTAAAAAAGGTATTTACAAGTTTGAGAAAGAAAAATTAAAATAAAAAAAGATTAAAAAAATACGAATAGAAAATATATTCGAATGAAAAAATTTTGATTTTTGAAAAAAATTATGAAAAAGTTGAAACCCATAACAATCAAACATGTTTTGTACAAAAATTCAATTGAAACAATTATAAAAATCAAACGAAAATCAAAGAAAATAAAAAAGAAGAGTTTTATACCTTGAATCTTAGATTGGATGAATGAGGTGATGTGAATGCACAAGATTTGTTGACAAAGCTTAGCCTTGATGTGGAGATTAAAAACCCTCAAAGAATTTTTAAGTTTGATGGTAAAAATTGAAGGATTGAGGGGGTTTTTATAGGGTATTGCGGCTAGGGTTTTGGAGAGAAAAGGGGGTTTTGTTTTTTAAAGCTTTTTAACAATTTCAGCCCTAAATAGCCTCTCCGTCGAGACCGTATCGATACGCTATACACGCGTATCGATACCCTTTAACCCTAATTTTTTATTCGTCGTTACTACCGTATCAATACGCGGGACCGTATTGGTACGACTTGGGTTTGACTATTTCCCTTGACTTGACCGTATCGATACGCGGGGTCGTATCGATACTCGTTTGACTTCAATGTTTTCCCAGTTATGAACCCGTATTGATACGCTTCAGCCGTATCGATACGCCTTTAACAGTTTAGGCATTTTTGACAGGTTTAAGTGCAAAAATTCAACTTGAAACGTCCCTAAATGCATGTACATGTCCTATGAACAAGTTTTAATAGCTAAACTTAATGCATACTCCCCCCAGCAACATGCGTAGAAGCAAAAAGAACAAAATTAATACAAGCATGAATCATAATCAATTTCAAGCAAATTTTTGACATTTTGGGACCTAGAAGGGGTCAAGGAAGTCTAGTTAAACCTAACTCTCTCCTAAGGGTCCAAAGCGCTCTTTATCTAAAGGCTTTGTGAATATATCTGTTAATTGGTTCAAGGTGTCAACATACTCTATAACAATATCATTTTTCAACACATGATCTCTAATGAAATGATGTCTAATTTCTATGTGTTTAGTTCTAGAGTGTTGGATGGGATTCTTAGTGAGAAAAATGGCACTAGTGTTGTCACACCTAAGGGGTATGGTTTCTATTTCAACACCATAATCTAAGAGTTGTTGCTTCATCCAAAGGACTTGAGCACAACAACTCCCTAAGGATATGTACTCCGCTTCGGTGGTAGATAAGGCTACGCTATTTTGTTTCTTAGAGAACCAAGATACGAGCATACTACCTAAGAATTGGCATGTCCCGGAAGTACTTTTCCTATCTATCTTGCAACCCCCATAATCCACATCCGAATAAGCATGAAGGCTAAAGGAGGAATCTTTAGGATACCAAAGGCCTAAGGTAGGTGTGTCTCTAAGGTATCTAAAAATTCTCTTAATGGCAACTAAGTGTGATTCTCTAGGACTAGCTTGAAACCTAGCACACAAGCAAACACTAAACATAATATCCGGTCTACTTGCGGTAAGGTAAAGCAAAGAACCTATCATGGATCTATAAAGCTTAGAATCAACACACTTACCTCCTTCATATTTGTCAAGCTTTATGGAAGAGCTCATAGGTGTGGCTTGAGGTTTTGCATTCTCCAAGCCGAACTTTTTGAGCATGTCATTCACATACTTAGCTTGATTTATGAAGCTGCCATCTTTCCTTTGTTTGATTTGGAGTCCCAAAAAGAATGAGAGCTCCCCCATCATGCTTATCTCAAACTCACCTTGCATTAGCTTAGAAAATTCTTTACAATAACACTCATTAGTAGAACCAAAAAATGATATCATCAACACAGTTTTGTACTACTAAGATGTCATTGTTATATCTTTTTATGAAGAGTGTAGTGTCCACCTTTCCTTTTTCAAAACCATTTTCAATTAAGAAATTTGAAAGTCTCTCATACCAAGCTCTAAGAGCTTGTTTTAAACCATAAAGAGCTTTTGGTAGTTTAAACACATGGTTTGGAAATTTTGAATCCTCAAAATCCGGTGGTTGTTCAACATACACTTCTTTATTTATAAAACCGTTTAAAAAGGCACTTTTTACATCCATTTGAAAAAGCTTGAAATTATTATAACATGCAAATGCTAAAAGCATCCTAATGGCTTCCATCCTAGCTACGGGTGCATATGTCTCATCAAAATCAATTCCCTCTTCTTGGGTATAGCCTTGAGCAACAAGTCTAGCATTGTTTCTCACTATATTACCACTTTCATCTAATTTATTCCTAAATACCCATTTAGTTCCTATAGTAGATTGATTACTAGGCCTTTCAACTAATGTCCAAACTTTACTTCTCTCAAATTGATTTAATTCCTCTTGCATGGCCAAAATCCAAAAATCATCTTTTAAAGCTTCTTTAATATTTTTAGGCTCAATGCATGAAAGAAATGCAACATGGTTCATTAATTTGAGAGAGGATCTAGTAGTTACACCCTTGGATGGATCACCCAAGATTTCACCACCTTTGACATAGTTAAACTCCCTTGGGTAAGATACCTCCTTTTCCTCAAGAGCCAAGTCCTTCAAGGCTTCAAGAGGTGGATCTTGTGTATCCTCATCTTTAGTTGGAACCTCATCCACCTTTGACGTTTGTCCTCCATCAATGGCATCAAGGATTCCTACATCATCATTTTCACAAGATTCCTTCCTCGGAAAGAGGTTATCATCGAAAACAACATGTATAGACTCTTCAACTACTAGAGTTCTTTTATTAAATACACGATAGGCTTTAGAGTTTAAAGAGTACCCTAAGAAAATAGCTTCATCACTTTTAGCATCAAATTTACCTAAGTTTTCTTTACCATTATTCAAAACAAAACACTTGCAACCAAAAGGATGAAAATAGTTAATGTTAGGCTTCTTAGATTTTAAAATCTCATAAGGTGTTTTCTTCAAAATTGGCCTAATCATTACTCGATTTATTATATAGCAAGCAGTATTTGTGGCTTCCGCCAAAAAATATTTAGGTAAATTATTTTCGCAAAGCATGGTTCTAGCCATTTCTTCTAAGGTTCGATTTTTCCTCTCAACTACCCCATTTTGTTGAGGAGTGCGAGGTGCGGAAAAATTGTGGCTAATCCCATTTTCATTTAAAAACTCATCAAAACCTAGATTTTGAAATTCGATTCCATGATCACTTCTAACGTGAGAGATTTTAAGTTCAAGATCATTTTGAGTTATTTTAGAAAATGTGATGAATTTTTCTAAAGCCTCATCTTTTGTACTTAAGAATAGAACCCAAGTAAACCTAGAATAGTCATCTACAAGCACAAAAGCATATGATTTACCACCCAAGCTCATTGTTCTAATAGGCCCAAAAAGATCCATATGAATCAATTGTAAACATCTACTAGTAGAGACATCATTAATGGATTTAAATGAAGTTCTATGTTGTTTACCCTTTGAACATGCATCACAAATTTTATCATTAGAAAATTTAAGTTTGGGTAAACCTCTAACTAAATTAAGGGAAATTAATTTCTCTAAGACACTCATGCTAGCATGTCCTAATTTTCTATGCCAAAGCCATGAGTCATGTTCATCATATGCAACTAAGCATGTATGGGATGAATGGATGTCATCTAAATGCACCATGTAAATATTGCCTATTCTATGTCTTATTGCATTAGTTGATTTGTTTTAATGTTCACAATTTTGCAACCACTTTTATCAAATAAAACATTAAAACCCTTATCACATAATTGACTAATGCTCAATAAATTATGTTTAAGACCGTTGACATACAAAACATTTTCAATGAAAATAGAGGAGTGATTACCAATGGAGCCTATTCCTTCAATGTGGCTTTTGGAGTTGTCACCGAAAGTTACCACTCCACCACTCTTTGGCTTTAGTTCCACGAATCTACTCTTGTCACCGGTCATATGTCTTGAGCATCCACTATCAAGGTACCATGAGTTTTGGCTTGAAGCTTTGGCCTTGTAGCAATGCTCCCCCTACAAACAAAGAAATTAGGCCTTGATTTTTGGTACCCAAATCATTTTGGGTCCATGTGTGTTAGCCTTCAAAATTTTGGTTCCCTTAGGAATCCAAGAAGCAATAGCATTCATATTATTAGAAATAATGAGTTCCTTACGAACCCAAACACTCCTAACCTTTTGACCTCTAGATTGCTTGGAAAATTTCTTTGTTTAGGAATAAAAGGTTTTCTTTTTACATATTGGGATTTAGAAGAATTTCCTTTTTCAAAATGATTTTTCCCAATAGCAATTGATGTTTTAAGATTATCCACTTCCTTTGTGTGATAATCTTGAAAATCGGAAAGAAGTTTTTCAAGTTCAAGATTTTTCATTTTAAGATCATTTGAAAGATTCACTAAAAACAAAACTTTCTTTTCCAATTCGAAGTTAGTTTTTGAAAATGTTTCATTTTGATTTTTCAAATCGGAAATGGTTTTCTTATTTCTCAAAATGGATTCTTTATATTTTCCTACTAACTCATCGTAAACCTCTTGCAATTCATCATAAGCATCTTGAAGCTCATCAAAAGTAAAACCAAAATTAGATAAGTTAGAATTTACCTTTGGTTCATCATCAATGGCCATGAGACAAAGATTGGCCACTTCCCCCTCTTCCTCGGATGACTCATCGTCACTCCAAGTTGCTACTTGAGCTTTGAGCTTGTTCTTCTTCCCAAAGCTCTTCCTCTTCAATTGAGGACATTTAGAACGGATGTGGCCGGGCTTCTTGCATTCATAGCAAGTGATTTGGTCCTTCTCCTCTTTCTTACTCTTGCTTTTGAAGTCTCCTTTTCTTATGAACTTTCTCCCACGATTGGACTTCATGAAGCGAGTGAACCGTTTGGCCAACATGGCCATCTCCTCATCTTCATCTTCACTTGAATCACTTTCATGATATGAAGCTTTAAGAGCGATTCCAACCTTCTTCTTCTCAACATCCTTCTTCTCAACCATTTTCTTTTCTTCATCTCTTCCCTTCCTCATGATCTCATGGGTGAGTAAAGATCCAACAAGAGCATCAAGCTTGAGAGTCTTCAAATCTCGAGCTTCAATAATAGTTGTTCTCTTGCTATCCCATGACTTCGGAAGAGAGTACAACAATTTCCTCACTAGTTTGTCTTCGGGGAAGATCTCACCGAAACCCTTCAATCCGTTGACAATGACCGAGAATCGATCAAACATCTTGGAAACACTCTCATCGGGATCCATCTTGAAATTTTCGTAGCTTAGATTGAGTAGCCCAATTTTTGTTTCCTTGACATCACTAGTTCTCTCATATGTTGTCTCGAGGGTGTCCCAAACCTCCTTGGCATTTTCAATCGAAGACATCTTGGAGTAGATATCCGGACCAGGTGCACAAAATATGATATGGAGAGCTTTATCATTCACTTGCATCCTTCTTCGTTCATCTTCCGTCATTTTGGCTTTTACTTTTGGGACAAGTCTTGACTCACTATCTCTCTTCATGGGAATGTATGGACCTTCTTCAACCAAATCCCACACCATGTAGTTGGTGGACTTGATGAAGAGCCTCATCCTATTCTTCCAATATGGGTAGTTATCCCCATTGAAGAATGGTGGCTTGGTGGTAGATTGGGACTCATAGAGGTTGGAGTTGGAGGTGGATGCCATTGATTGACTAGTTGTTGATCAAACTCTCCTAGAATCGACTCAAGAGGGTTGTAATCCTTCCAATGAGTGTAGCTCTGATACAAATTGTTGAGTTGATCACACAATTGCAAATGGCCAAGAAGGGGGTGAATTGGCAATTAAAAATTTGGTAGGAGGTATGAGTGAAAAATAAAAGGTGACACAAGTGGTTAGAGTGGTTCAAGTTCTCCAAATGAACTCTACATCCACTACCTTAGTTCCCACTAAGGATTTTCAACCAACTCACTACTTGAATTCTTCCCCTTTTCTTGGATGAGGAGGTAACCTTACAAATTGATTAAGCTTTCTACCCAAAGCTTAATCCACTCACTTTTACAAAGAGATGGATTTGGTAAACACAAACAATTCCTCTCAAAGGATAAATGTTTACCCAAATACAATTTCAAACACCTCAATCTCACAATACAAGATAACAATAAAATCACTAGAGTTGGGTACAAGAATTTGACTATGAAGAGCACTAGGGTTTGGATTTTTGCTTTGATGTTGCTTGTAGGTTCAATAGTTGTTGCTTGGTCAATTGAAGCTTGTTTTTATACCCTTGCATTGATTTCTAGCCGTTTGGGTAATTGGGATCATCAATAGGGCCGTTGGGAGCATTTTTCCCGCATTAAATGTAGCTCTGCAGCATACCGTATTGGTACTCAGGAAGAGCGTATCGATACCTGCATCAAAGAGGAAAGAGCCGTTGTGCCTGAAAACAGAGCGTATCGATACGCATGGAAGGCATACCAGTACGGTTTTAAGGGGCGTATCGGTACGGATGGCCGTATCGATACGGTGTTTACTCACTGGAATCCCAAGTTTGGTTTTCATAAAAATCGTATCGGTACGCATATCAAGCGTATCAGTACGGTATAACGATCTTTTAAAAATTAGGAAACCAACAAACTGACAAGTAACGGTCGAAAAATTAAATGCAAAGATTTTTTAAAGATATGATTATCGTATCGATACGGTTGCAAAGCGTATCAATACGGTTTCATTGAAAGAGTTGCCCAGATGATTATCGTATCGATACGGTTGCAAAGCGTATCGGTACGGTAAGTCCATTAAAATTCCAGTGGCAAAAGCTCATATCGATACGCATAAGGGTATCGATACGCCTGGGCGTTCTTGTATACTTTGGCTTGAAAATCAAAATTCCAGTAGCAAAAGAGGGTATCGATACACCTAAGGGTATCAATACGCCTGGGCGTTTTTGCATAGTTAGGCTTGAAAAACATAGGAAAAGACTTAGAGAATTTTTCATATATTTAGGAGCTTGTCTTGAAATGTTATTTTGTTTAAAATACTTGTCAATTGTTAGACTTTAAAGAGTACTTAAAAATTTATTGTTTTGCAAATTGGTCCTTAAGTTTATATGTTATATCAAAATCAATTTTGGTTTCACAACAAGCAACAGATAGACCACAAGAAAGGCGTAAAGAAAATCGTGTGAGAAGGCCCCCTCCTGGGTTAACCGATTTTGTCTGTTCCTAGGCTAGGTTATAAATGATGGAAAATTTGTTTTACAAAGGACAAGCTAAAACTTTGGGATTATTCCTTTCTCCTTAATCTATTTTTCTGCAATTCTCCTTTCTTTCCTCATTCTTATTTTCCAGTAGCAAAAGAGCGTGACAGTTTGGTGTTTTCATTGAGAGAGATGGTGAATCATTCCGACTCCATTAAAGCTTTGCAAGATACTATCACTCGCCATGAACAGGTACTGAGCTCCCTTCAGACACATGTGCAGAAACAAAAACAGGCGAACACTACAAACAAACGAAACTTTCAAGAAGTGATAAGTCGGCTAACGGCGATATCCCTCCAGTTGGGACAGACGACACAACCATAACCTGATGTTGTGGAGGGTGAAAAGGTGACAAACTGTGGTAAGGCTAAGGTCAAAGAGGAGGCCGAGGATGCTTTTTTCGTTTCCTCCAAAACCGGTGTTCGTGGAGCCACCTCTCTTCACCGAACAGGATCTTGAGGAATGGGTAACTTCATCCCAAGATTTCTTCGACTTCTATGGAACATAGGACCACTATAGAGTGATAATGGCTTCTTTTCGGATGGATGGCGTCACAAAATGATGGTTCTGATGGATGCAGCGATGATGTCAGCTGGTTGGGTTAGATCACCTAGTTGATGTGATCTGAAAGCGATTCATGGTGATAGAGATTGAGTCGTCGGAGGGTCGACTGACCAAGTTAATGCAAACGATAATGGTGGAAGAGTATCAAAACCGTTTTGAAAAAATAGTTCTGCAAACAACAAATTTGCTTGAGGGTTTCTTGACTTAATTTTTTGTTTTTGGGCTCAGAACGAACATAAAAAATGAAGTCTTAGCCCAACGAACCGTATCCATGAGAGATGTAATGGCCCTTGCACGTTTCCATGAGGCTCAGCTAAATGAGGCTAGGAGGAACTATGGCCGGAGAATGGGCTCCAAAAACTCACCAATATTGACAACACGCTCAATACCTCTAAATGGACCAAAACTCATGCCTGGCAGACCACCACCATTGGAATCTCCTGCAAAATACCATAACCTAAAATTTTCTCAACCACAAAAACTCTCCACCGCTAAATTTCAGGCTCGTCGTGAGAAGGAACTATGTTAATACTGCGATGCCAAGTTTGTTCCGGGGCATAAGTGTAAGTATCCCCAGTTGTTCTTGTTAAATGATGAAGCTGGCGAAGGCTAGTCCGATGGAAAAGAGGAAGAACGGGGAGATGAGAAAGAGATTTCGGAAGCACGAGAACAGTCTTTGGTGTCCTTCAATGTTCTCGTGGGATGTTACACATCGAATACCTGGAGAGTTAAGGGAGAAGTTCTGTGGCGTATCGTACAGATTTTAATCGACGGGGGAAGTACCCATAATTTCATTCAATCAAGAGTGGCTAAACATCTTGGGTTGGCAATTTCGGCGGCTCCAAACTTTCGAGTGTTGGTGGGTAATGGGGAAAAGCTACACAATGAAAGGTGCATTCGTGATTTGAAGGTGCGGATTCAAGACACCAACTTGGTGACAGATTTCTATGTACTACCCCTTGGAGGTGCAGAGATGGTGTTGGGAGTAGATTGGATGGCTACATTGGGACCAGTCACGATGGACTTCTCCAATTCGACATTGGAGTTTCAGTTAAAAGGTATAAGACACCGTTGGCAAGGGGAAATTGACGAAGGGCCACAACCAGTGCAAATACAGACCCTTCGGCGCATGTATGAGACCAATGTAGTGGCTGAGTTTTATCAATTGCAGTTACTAGATTCCTTGAGATTGCAAGTGGAAGTTGAGCAAGAAGGTATGCAACAACTATTGGATGAATTCAAAGAAGTGTTTGTGGCTCCGAATGGGTTGCCTTCAGCAAGGAAATCAGATCGTCCGATACATTTTGTACCGTGCGTTAAACATGTAAACGTGTGACCTTATCATTATCTACACTTTCAAAAGGGGTAAATTGAACGCCAAGTCCAACAAATGCTGGAGAATCAGTTGATACAGAGAAGTAGCAGCCCATTCTCGTCTCTGATATTGCTAGTTAAGAAAAAGGATGGAACATGGAGGTTTTGCGTAGATTATCGTGCTTTGAATGCCCTGACAATCAAAAATAAGTTTCTGATACCTACTACTGATGAGTTATTTGACGAGTTGCGAGCTTCGTATTTTTTTCTAAGTTGGATTTTCTTGCAGGTTATCATCAAATATGAGTTAGGGCAGAAGATGTACACAAAACAACGTTTCGAATGCATGAAGGACATTATGAATTTCTCGCCATACCGTTCGAGCTAACCAGTGCCCCGTCTACATTCCAATCTACCATGAATGATATATTTCGGCCATATCTCCGTAAGTTCGTGCTGATTTTCTTGGATGATATTTTAGTTTTCAGTTGGGATTGTTCTGACCATTTGGAACATGTAAGAAGAGTCTTGGAAGTGTTGCGCGAACATGGGCTGGTGGCTAAACGAACTACATGCACATTTGGGCAGTCGACTGTGGAGTATTTGGGGCATATTGTGTCATGAGATGGGTTATCTGTTGATCCGAGCAAAGTCGAGGCAATTAAGTCCTGGCCAAAACCAACAAATGTAGAGGATATACGGGGATTTTTGGGCATCGCATGCTACTACCGGAAGTTCATTCAAGGTTTTGCTAATTTGGCCTCACCCCTCACTGATTTACTAAAAGAATGGGTGACAGTCCAGTGGACTAACCAGGCTCAAGATGCCTTCGAGTTGTTAAAAGCAAGGTCGTGTTTAGCACCAGTCCTGGGGTTGCCGAATTTCTGTAAGGAATTTATCGTGGAAACGGATGCTTCGGGGGTAGGAATCAGGGAAATTTTGACTCAGGATAACATGCCACTCGCCTATTATAGCAAAAAATTTAGTCCATAGATGCAAGCAGCCTCCACTTACCATCGCAAAATGTATGCGATTACTCAGGCTGTCGGGAAATAGTGACAATATTTGTTGGGGAGGAAGTTCATTATCGTGACTGATCAGAAATCATTGAGGGAGTTAACTCAACAGACCATTCAGACACCGGAGCAATAGACATGGTTATCCAAGTTGATTGGATATAACTTTGAAATACGCTACCAACCCGGAAAACTCAATGTCGTAGCGGATTCTCTCTCGAGGAAAACTAATGCCATTTTTATGGCAATTTCTTGACCCTTGTTGAGTGTTATAGACGAAATTCGTGCTGCCACCGAGAGTAATTTAGAGTTGAGAAAAATTAAAGAAAATATGAACCAAGGGGACACCGATTATCAAGGGTACAATGTGCAAAAGGGGCTTATAGTGAAGCAAGGCCGGATAATGGTTCCCAATGAAACAGCTTTGCGATCGATGTTGCTTAAGGAGTTTCATAGTTCTACAGTGGGGGGACATACATGTATTACTCGAACTTTCAATAGGCTCGCCACAAATTTTTATTGGATGAATATGAAAATGGATGTTAAGCAGTTTGTTAATAGCTGTCAAACTTGCCAAAGAATGAAGAGCGAAAGTTTGGCACCAACAGGACTGTTCCAGCCCCTCCCGGTTCCAAATCAAGTGTTCGAGGATATTTCAATGGACTTTATCATCGGGTTGCCGAAATCCAATGGCAATGAGGCAATAATGGCGGTGGTTGATCAACTCACCAAATATAGACACCTCTTCGCCTTGCCCAAACAGTTTGACAGTAAGTATGTGGCTAAGATAATGGTCCAATGGGTTGTGAAACTGCATGGATTATCATGTTCTATCGTTAGTGATCGAAACCGTATTTTTTTGAGTGAGTTGTGGACTGAAATGGCACGTTTACATAGGGATAGAATTATGTATGAGCTCAACCTATCATCCTCAAACGGATGGGCAAACCGAGGCTTTGAATCGATGCTTGGAGATGTATTTACGATGTATCACAGGGGGACGTTCCGAGTAGATGGGAAGGATATTTGGCTTGGGTGGAGTATTGGTATAATACGGCCTATCAAGCATCGGCAGAGATGACGCCATTCAAAGCTTTGTACGAGCGTGAACCCCCGACCATAATCATTTACATGGAAGGCAGTTCGACGAATGCTCAATTAGATCAAGAGCTACAGTAACGAGAATTATTTCTGCGAGAACTGAAACAAAATTTGATGAAGGCTCAAGTCAGGATGAAAAACTAGGCAAATAAGTACCGAAGGGAGATGGAATTGAAGGAAGGGGATTGGGCGTTTGTTCGGTTGCAGCCGTATTGTCAACTGTCATTGAGGTTAAAGAAGCAGCAGAAACTCAGTCCTCGTTTCTTTGGACCGTATCAAATTTTGAAGTGAATAGAACCAGTGACGTATAAGTTGAAGTTGTCGGATTCAATGCGCATACATCATGTTTTTCAATTGAAACCGTTTCGAGGGCAACCCCTCCAACAGATAACCCAGTACCATTACTGTTCGATTGAGGAGAGCTGAACGAGACCACCATTCCATCCAGCCTTGAGGACAAGGCTCCCAAATTTGGGGGGTAATGTCATGGAAGAAACTACTGTGGAAGAGGTAGTTAAGGTTCACGAGCAAGTGGCAACTCCGAGCCAAGGAGATGAAGTAGCTGGTGAGACCGTGGTTCAAGGACAAGCAGCAAATGGACCACAAGAAAGGTGTAAAGGAAACCATGTGAGAAGGCCCCCTCGTGGGTGAACTGATTTTGTCTGTTCCTAGGCTAGGTTATAAATGATGGACAATCTTTTTTGTAAAGGACAAGCTAAAACTTTGAGATTATTCCTTTCTTCTTAATCTATTCTTCTGCAATTCTCCTTTCTTTCCTCATTCTTATTTTTCAGTAGCAAAAGAGCGTGACAATTTTCATGAATTAAATTATAAGACAAATAAATTAAAAATCAACGAAGTTGTTTTATTAACCTTTTCCATTGCCACCAACTAGTTGACGTTGATACAAAAAAATTGTCCCTTATTGACATTTTAAAAGTATTTTTTAAAACTTTAACTATACTATATTAAATATTTTAAATAATTAAATTTTATAAAAAAATATATTTAAAAATACTTGATTGGAGAAATTTTTTTTTATATTTTTATGAATAATAAATTTTAAATAATAATGAGTATAGTTAAACTCTACATTTTTGCACGTCTCTCTCTCTGCATTTTTGCACGTCTTCTTCCTGCTTTCTGCATCTTTGCACGTTGTCTTGCTGAAAGATCTGTCCCTCTGCTTCTATCTTCCATGGCGGATATGGCTGATGAACTGGCTGGCTTGTCCCTGGAATCTGGTGAGGATGACCTCCTTGAAGTAGATCTGCCTGAAACGGAGCAAAAGGTCGACTATAATTTCTGTTTGGTGGGTATTTTTCTTACTACAAGTATTATTAATTTTCCCTCAATGAGATCTACTTTGGCAAACCTCTGGCGCCCAGTTGGGGGTATTTCCATTATGGAGTTGGGAGATGGTCGTTTCCTGTTTCGCTTTTATAATGAGGTGGACGTTGATCGGGTGGATTCGGGGGGTCCTTGGAATTTCAACAATCACTTGCTTGTCCATTATCGTTTAAAACCAGGGGAGGATCCAATGCTTGTCTCTCTAACCCACCTCTGTTTTTGGGTTTTTGTTTATGATATTCCTCACGGTTTCATGCTTGAAAAGGTTGCGCGATCACTGGGAGATTTCATTGGCAAATTCATCGAATATGACTGCAGGGATGCTTCTCTCAGCTATAAGGGAATCATGCACATCCGTGTGCTTATGGACGTTCGACTGCCATTGAAACGCCGGAAAAAACTCTTGTTGAGCAACGGTAAACACCACTTTGTATGATTTTCTTATGAAAAACTCACCCTCTTCTGCTTTGTTTGTGGCCGCTTGGGGCATGGGGAATTATTCTGCCTGGTTCGGGTTATCAAAGGACTTGAAAATGTTGAACGCGGCTGGGATCTATCGCTGAAAGCACCTAATCGGAGAGCTGTAGTTCCGGTGAGTATCTGGCTCCGGGAGCCCCTCGAATTTGGCAAGCAAGGTTTGGGGAATGTTACTGGCGGAAGTTTAGGAAAGGAGAATTGTGCTCCTTTATTTTCGCCCGCACATAATTATCCATCTGGGGGAATAAATCTGGCCCCGAAAACAGCTGAGCATTTAAAGCACTTTGCTGGTGCCACTATCCCTATGGGCGGCAATAATGTGAATGTAATGGGTGGCCTGTCGGTTAATATGGATATATCGATGGACCCTGTTGGGGAAGACAATGCTCTTGACCCTGTTGAGAGTTCTAAGCGTCAGCGTGTGGTGCCCTCTACTTCATCAGTTTCTAACCCTATGGATTCTGCTGGAGCATCTACTACTATATCGGCAGACCTGATTGGACAGGTCAGCCGGTCGCAATGAAGATCATCAGCTGGAACGTCCGTGGTTTGGGGAAACTACGGGCTGTTACACGTCTTAGAAATAAACTAAGAGAAATTAATCCCCAAATAGTTTTCTTAATGGAAACAAAATTAGATTCTAAGCGTATGGAAAATGTTCGGAGGAAGTGTGGTTTTGTTAATGGAATTGATATCTCTGCTACTGGATCCCGAGGGGGTTTGTCCCTTGGGTGGAAATCGGATATTCAAATAAACTTGCGTTCGTTTTTAGATTCGTATATTGATGTTGAGGTTATTGATTCTGATATCTCGTCTAATTGGAGACTTACGGGCTTCTACGGTAGTCCAGTTACTAGTCTTCGACATAATTCTTGGGACACATTGTGCTCTCTGGGTGCTGACCAATCGTTACCGTGGTTATCTATTGGTGACTATAATGAGATTTTGATGGCTGAGGATAAAAGGGAGGCCTGGTCCGTTCTGCTAGACAAATGAATGATTTCCGTTCCGCTGTACAGGATTGTGATTTATCTGACTTGGGATACACAGGGCGTTGGTACACCTGGGAAAAGGGGAAGTTTGCGGCTACAAATGTACGTGAAAGACTCGACAGAGGGTTAGCTAATCCGGCATGGTGGGACCTCTATCCTAATTTTCGGGTTTCTCACCTCCCCCACTCGATTTCTGACCATTGCCCAGTTTTAGTGGATACTGTTGGTTGCATCCCTCATAATCCAACACCCAATTCGAATTACTTCAGTTTCGATGCAAATTGGGTTTTAGAGGAGGATTTTGAACAACTGGTGTCTACTTCTTGGATTGGTGACCACAGTCTCGTTCCGGTTAAATTGGAACGTCTAGCATTGTCCATTAAAAATTGGTGCCATGGGCTTCGGTCTAGACGCTTTCAACTAAACAAATCATTGAAGGAGCGTCTGGAGAACTTGTCTTTAGCTGACCCCGATGACGATGTACTTGAAGAGCTAACTGAAATTAAATTGGCTCTAAACTTAGAGGCAGACAAGGAAGAGATTTATTGGGAGCAACGAGCACATGTTAACTGGTTGCAACATGGAGATCGTAATACTACTTTCTTCCATAAATGGGCAACCTTTCGGAAGAAGAAAAATAGAGTCAGAATGTTGAGACGAGATGATGGTAGTTGGGAGGATGATGAAACTGCTATGGCCAATATGGCGAAAGATTATTTTAGCAACCTTTTCACTAGTGAAACCGTGGAAAACCCAAACAGTGTCCTTGAGCTCATCCCTCGGTCTATTACTAGTGCAAACAATAATTGCCTTTTGGCCCCATTTTCAAAAGAGGAGTTTTATCAGGCCGTGAAGCAGATGGCTCCCCTTAAGGCATCCGGTTTAGATGGTTTCCCTGCACTTTTCTACCAACAATATTGGCATATTGTTGGAGAAGATGTTTCGACATATTGTAATCTGGTTCTTCGTGGGGATATGGCACTTGGTGATGTTAACTTAACAAGCATTGTTATGGTTCCTAAAGTTGACCAACCAGTCACTATCGATCAGTTTCGCCCAATCAGCCTTTGTTCGGTTCTCTACAAAATCATGGTGAAGGCTTTAGCTAACCGGATTCGACCTCTTCTAGATAAGTGTATCGACCCTACACAAAGTGCTTTTGTTCCGGGGAGGGCGATCACTAACAATATTCTGATCGCTTATGAGTTAATGCACTCTTAGAAGATTAAGAAGCATGGCAAGGTTGGCTCTTTTGCTCTAAAGCTTGATATGGCCAAGGCCTATGACAGAGTGAGTTGGTGTTTTTTGGAGAAAGTTATGTTGGCGATGGGCTTTGATAGGATTTGGGTTGACATGATAATTCGTTGCATTAGCTCGGTAACCTATAAAGTCAATTTTAATGGCACTTTCAGTGATTCTTTTATTTCTTCAAGAGGTATCCGGCAAGGAGACCCGTTGAGCCCCTACCTCTTCTTAATGTGTGCTGAAGCTTTCTCGGCAATTATTAATCGTGCAAGAAGTACGGGAGATATCCGTGGGGCAAAAGCTAGAAGGTATGGCTACCCTATCTCTCATCTTTTTTTCGCTGACGATTGCATCCTCTTTGGTGCTAGTAATTTTGAGGAGGCTGCTGTGATCAAGGGTTTAATCTCGAAGTATGAGTCTATCTCGGGCCAATTGGTTAATTTTAATAAATCCTCGATCTTCTTCAGTGGTAATGTCCCTCATTCGGTGAAAGTGTCTATTGGTCGCTTCTTTGGGGTTCGAATTTCGAGTAGCCCGGAGAAGTACTTGGGTTTGCCGAATATGGTTGGTAGGAATAAAAAGGAGGCCTTCGCCTCGTTATGTGACAAACTGATCAAACGTATTGAAGGATGGAGTGTGCGGTTCTTGTTGATGTGGGGAAGGAGGTCTTTGTTAAGGCAGTGCTACAATTGATTCCTATATTCCCTATACAATGCTTTCTTTTTCCCAAGGCATTATGTTCTAGACTGGAAGGTATTATGAACAAGTTCTGGTGGCGCAACAGTGGCTCTGGGAAAGGTATTCACTGGTCTAAATGGGAGGATATTGCTATCCCGAAACTTTATGGAGGCATGGGCTTTCGTAATTTGGGACAATTCAACATCGCGATGCTAGCAAAACAAGGCAGGAGACTCCAAACAAATGCTGATAATCTTCTGACTAAAGTTCTTAGTGCAAAATACTTCCGTAATAGGGATTTTTTGTCGGCTGAATTAGGCTCGTCGCCCTCTTATACATGGAAAAGTATATGGTGTTCTCGGGGGTTGCTAGAGAAAGGTATGGGGTGGACTGTTGGTAATGAAAAATCCATTGATATATGGCGGGACGCATAGATTGAAGGTTCGTCTAATGGTCGGCTTAATAATCAGACACCTAACCTTAATTTTACTAAGGTTGCCGATCTTATTGATCACTCCTCCCACTCTTGGAAAACTGACATTATCAACTCTGTTTTTGATCCCTCTACGGCTATTAAAATTTTAAGTATTCTTATATCTAGCAGTGGTGATCCCGATTTCAGAATTTGGAGGGGGGATAGTTCGGGGGTGTACAGTGTAAAGAGTGGCTACAATTGGCTTGTAAACGCGAATCTTGGTGCTCCAGGTGCTCCTCCGATTGTTGCAATGGACTGGTATACTGGTTTTTGCAGCTCCATTTGGGCTTTGAAGTTACAAGAAAAAATCAGGATTTTTTTTCTGGCGTCTAGTGCATAATTATCTACCAGTACAATCAAATCTAATTGCTAGAAAGCTCAGTATCCAACCCCTATGTGTCTTATGTGGTACGGGTTGTGAATCGATACAGCATATGGTAATTGAGTGTAGTTTTATAAAGCAAGCATTGAATGAAGTTGAAATCAGTATAGGAGTTTTTCCCACTGGGGAGGGAATTACCAGATGGTTTGCTTATCTATTTGAAACACTACAACGTGAGCAGAAAGAACTAATTATCATAACTTTTTGGGCATGCTGGTTTGTGCGAAATAAAGTAATCCATGAGAACACTTCTTACCAATTTTCCTAGATTGCTAGCCTATGTCGCAACACCCATCTAGAGGCGTCCCGGCTTACATCGCGGTTGAGTTATCCTCCCATTTCCCGTTCTGCAAAATGGTTACCCCCTGAGTTAGATACAGTAAAAGTCAACTATGATGCAAGTTTCTCCGAGTCAGATAGTAAATCAAAATCAGGGATTGTAATCCGTAACGACAAGGGAGAAATTATGGCTCCGGCTACTTATCTCAAATTCCCAGTCGCAAACCCAGAACATGTAGAGACCCTAGCTTGCGAACAGGCTGTTATTTTGGCTCAGGAATTAGGTTTGCGGCGAGTCGGGGTTGAAGGCGATGCCCTTGGGGTAGTCACGAAACTGAAAAATTGGGAAACACATAAGGGTTTTCTCAGTACCCTCTACAGAAATATTCAGCGAAGGGGGGAAAATTTTGATTACCTCCGATTCTCGTATGCTTGCCGGGAAAAGAACGGTGTCGCACACGCCCTCACTCGAGTTGTACTGGCGTCGGATGAACCCATGATTTGGATCGAAGAGGTGCCCCGATCGGTGCTTCATCTGGTCCGGCGAGATCAGTCTGGGCTCAATCAACTCTCTTGACGCCGCGTTGGTTTTCACTTTGAATCTCCGGAGTATCCTTTCTCTTCTCCGGCATGGTTATTCGCCATGGTTACCCCTCAAATCTCCCAAATCGATTCATATTCCCAAGCTAAAGCTTGGCGGTGGGGTTTGTTTCTGAAGCTGCTTTATTTTTTTACCACTTTCTCTTTCTTTACCTTTACTTTATTTAATTTAAGCAGATGTAATAATGGGACGTTTTTTATCTTTTCGATAAACCATTAATAAAAGCACCTTTCTTGTTAAAAAAAATAATAATAATGAGTCAAAGTCAAAAAAATTGACCAAAGATAGTCAACAATAAACAAACTTCATGGGACAGAGATAGTATTAATTTTCCTATTTACAACAAGTTCAATTTTCTAAGTATAACAACTTGAAAAAAAAAACAAATAGTGAAAAAGGAATAAAGAATTATAAATACATAACATGTGAAATTGAATGACATTATTAGTATATATGCTTTATAAAGGTCATTCCTTAATCCCTATACTAAATTCGACTGTATTATTATTCTCTCATAAGATTTTTGTGATCTTTTTTTTTTTCTGGATAGTTTTAAAGTGTTTAGTATTATTTATTTATTTATTTATATTTCTAATCCTTTGACAACGCACATTTTATAGATAAAATAATTTGAACTCGAATCTCATAAAATAAATATCATCATCTTTTCTACTGCGATCACTTTATGATCTTCTTTTATACCGAGCTTTCGATGAATTATTATATAATTGATGCATGCATAAAGAATGTATCCACGCGCTGGAAAAAGAGGTAAACCATAGTCGTTTGCGGAAGAAAAGCAATGGAAGGGTAACAAAATCATTAGCATGTTATTTTGCCATACAAAAGGGGTTGAGCAGCTCAAATAAGAGATTTCTTGGGAAGCGGCCATCCCACCACTTCCATTTCTTTATATTTTGTTGCCTTCATATCTTTTTAAGATCCTTTAATTTGTTTGATATGCACAATTAGTGTTTGAATTGAAGAATAGTCTTCATTCAATCCAACTTATGTTTTCAAGCAAAAATATTTCAAGCATTGCGGTAGAAAATTTATTTTTTATAAGTTGGTTCATTTAAAGTTTAAGAGTTTAGTCTTCATTTAGAGTTTAAATTGTAAGGTTCAAATTTTGAGGTTTAGAGTTAAAATTTAGAGATTAGGGTTTTACTTTTAGAGTTTTTGGTTAGAAATTTATATTTTATTTTTTAGATTTGAATTAAACATGCTTGTCAAAAAAAAAAAGTTTCCCGCTGCCCATTCATCAAATATTAACCTTGTTTTCAAACCCAATTTAACTTTTTTTTCCTTTTGAATAAACATGTGAGTATGCATGGAAACCCCTACCTGCTTTCATTTTCATGGAGGTAAAAGAAATTCACCTTGGAAAAGGCAATAGCTTACTGCAAAACTTATTTTGGTTGATTGTAATCATTAGTCATTGGATGGTTCATCAAAAGAAAATTAAAGTTTGATTATATATCCAAGCCCTTGCGAGGGCATTATAGTCATGTTGATGATGAAAAAACATGCACATTCAAAAACTATATAAAAACTATATCTTATGTAATATTCTCACTAGTGTGCATCAACTTAACCATTATAATTGAACCTAACAAGTAGTCCGAATTAAAAAGTGAATGATGTTCATTTTAGGAGATCTAGGTCTAAATCGCTTTATCTGTAAAATGTATGTGTTTTGTCAAATGATTAAAAATACGTAAGAACATATATTATTTTGTAATCACTGACTATTCAAAAGAAAACTAACCATTATAATCACATAAGTATTAACGTAAGGTAAAGCTTAATTATTATACGAGTTCTAAAATAGTATGTTATAATATAGAGAAGAATTAACGTAAATCTAATTTGAAATTAAAAAGATGGTTGAAAACTTTAACCTTTTCGGTGCTTCTACTTATGTTTCAACACTAAAAAACATTATAAAATTAAATTTCAAGCTATAACTTTAAATTTTAAATTTTAAATTCTAAACTCTACACTCTATATTCTAAAAAATACACCCTACACTAAATTCCTTAAACCCTAACCATGAACCCTAACCCAAAATCATAAACCATAAATCCTCAACCTAATTTTGAGCGTGAAGGCATAAGTAGGCACACCGAAAAAGGTAGAGGATTTCCATCCGATGAGCAGCTAGACCAACCGACCAAATTTACTTGCTCATTTTGATAACTCAATTTTTTTTAAAAAAATATTAATGTGAGGGCTAATTGGTGAATTCACCAACCAAATACCAACACTTTAGGATATAAAAATCTTCCATGCCAAGTTGGGTTACCCTTTTTCATTAATTTTGGTACCTCAACAAATGTGTATCCAATTCCAAAACTTACTTTGCATTCACCTTTGCTAAAAACTTTCCTTTCCTTCCCTTCCTTTGATTTCATAACTCTCTCATTTTTCTTTTCAAATTTACCTTCCCCCGTCTCTAGCCTTGGTGCTGGTTCATGGATATTGAACCCTTGTGGGATCTTGGGGGGTGGCTTTTTCTTTTTACCAATTGCATGGCAGCACCTAAAACACCATCCACAGTCATCGCCACCGCCGCCGAGTCCTTCGCCAAATCTCACTCTTTCCTCCTCTTCCTCCTCCTCACCTTTTTCTTCTTCATTTTCCTCCTACACTTCAACCCTACTTCCAGAACCCACCCCATGAACTCACCCAATGTCACCCCATCAATCCCTCTCAAAAGGCTCCTCTTACATGCTTCCTCAAAACCATCAACATCAACCCATCCTTCCATGAACTTTCATCCCAAGCAAACACGAAACCCGCGTGCCTCGTCGTCGAAAAAATCGTCACCTAGTGAGTTCGGAGCCGAAGCTCACGAAGTTCCGAGTGGAGCAAACCCTATTTCCAACAGGTGATTAAACGGGTTGAAACCAAGTTTGAAGTTGATGGAGCACTCTGTGGAGGGAGATAATTAAAGTTATTGTTAATTTATTTTGGCATATCTTTATGAGTACTGGTTTTAGTTTCGCCATTAATACACTGCTTGCCCTTTGAGTTTGTGTTAGCCTTGGTTTTTTTAATTAGAAATGTATAGGAAAAAAGATACTCTATATTTTTCTACATGTTTTTGTTTCATATATAGATAATGATGGTATGGTTTATATGTTTTTTTGCTTTTGATTCTTAGTATATAATTTCTTTATATTTCACCTACTCGTTTTATGGTCTATATTTGAATTTCGTAATTGTCCTTTTGAATTACCTTGAAAATTTATATGGTTTTGGATTTGAGAGCATTTGATTTGATTTGGTTCCATGGATCTTCTATGGTGATGAAAGAAAATTGGGGTGGACCAAGATGGCAGCTAGGAGTGAGTCGACTGTGTCAGATCTGTGTGACAGTGAAGAAGAACAAGTTTTGTTTTTTTTTTCTTCTTTTTTTTGGGAGTTCTAGGGAACAACCTTTAAATACAGGCTAAAGAACGGCTGACCTGTTTACCGGGTAAAAAGCGGTACACAAATTGTTACATGAAGCGGTACACAAATTGGTACAATATTGTAATAAAAGACTGTATATACAGTTTTATTACACGATGCACTGTTTACCGGTACACAAATTGTTACATGATGCTGTACACAAATTAATACACTTTTGTAATAGAAGAATGTATATACCCTTTTATAACACATGCACGAATTTTTGGAATGGATTATGGACGTGTAGGAAATGTGTACATACAGAATTTCTTACCCAAAAAGCATATTTTGTTACAATAGAGGTATGGAACTGTGTATATACATAAATTACTACAAAATATACAGAAATTTGTACAAATTTGTAAGAGGAAAAGGTATATACATTTTCTTGTACACGGTTTGACGAAGGTTGAAAATGGACTTGTACTTGTAAGGAACTGTGTACATACAGAAATTCTTACCCGATAAACATAATATTTTACAAGTTTTGTTAAGATTTGTGTATATACTCTTAATAGGACGAATTGTACATGAATTGGAACAAATTTGTAAGACGAAACGGTATATACCTTATATATTATAAATGTGTAAGATGGAACAAATGGGTCATTAGTTGTAGGAAATGTGTACATACACAATTTGTTACCCGTAAAGCATATTTTCTTACAAGTTATGTAAGGAGTTGTGAATATACACGTAATAGTACCCAATGTACACAAAATAGTAGAAATTGGTTTGAGGAAATGTTATATACCTTATTTATTACAAACTGGGTAGAACTATGTACGTATACTTATTTTATTACACAAAATTTCCCAGGGTCGTCGAAATGTCCAATTTGTTTGTAAGGAAATGAGTACATACACGTATTCATACACAAAAAATACTTTCGTAGAATTAATGATAATGGCATCGAAACCAGGTCAAGGTGGGTTCGGTTCTGGTTTTGCATCGAAACCTCGTATATAGGGTTTCGGTGCTGGTTAAGCGCGAAAATATTTGAAGGTCTTTAACCTTGTGAATGCAAATGACTTGGTTTGGTATGAAAGATGAAGAAATTTTATGACAGAAATAAAATGCATTCCAATCCAAACAACGTTACAACGTTCAAATACATTAGATATTAAAAAAAAACATAATAAATCCTCCCCTCTTCATTCCTGCCCCGAGAAACGACCTGCATGCCCGCTGCCACCCATGGCACTGGAACCAGCCTCTGGTTGGTGTTGACCAACCATCTCTGAATAAGATCGGATATCATATCTGACCCTATTGTTGCCTAATGATCAAAACATGTATGCATTAGTATGAGAAGAAGTGAATCTTGTAGAAAAGAAGAAACTTATGATAGAGACAACCTTGAGAGTGGTGGCGGTTGAAGTAGTCTATGTCCTCTTTCGTAGGCATGAAACCATAAAGTTGGCGCTTTGTGCCTGGAGCATAGAAGATGCCTTGACATTGTTCCCAAGCTTTTCTATCGAAACCTTGGGCAGCAAACTTGTTATGCAGATCCTGGGCGTCGAGATAACCTCTTGCTGTGCTCTGAAAAATCAAAAGGCTCATCCCACGATGGCCGTCGGGTCCATATGAATGGCGAGGCTTGGCAATAGTATTATAGGAAGGGAAAGAGTCCCGCAGCTCTTGGTTTCCCATGCCAATCCACTGAAGCATAAAATGCAAGAGATTAAAAGTGAAGCAATTGTAATAATATTGAAAACATAATTCAAATTTGTTAAATAACTACCTTCCCAGTAGCATCCCTTTCCAGCAGTGTGTTCATTATCATGACCATGGGCGGCCAGAGTATTTGGTGATCATGAACCTCGTTGTTTGCAGGCAGGGGGCAGGCAGTATTAGCAGCAGTGGGATCATCTCTCAAAGCAGTCCATTGACCAAAAGCTTGACCCTGAGGAATAGAAGAAGTGCCCCTTGCAAGCAATTCCTCATCCAAGAGTTTAGCAAAATGGCGATGGAGCTTCAGCTTTGGTCCACCTTTGGTTGTGGCATGTGACCGTAGGGACTGAATGCCAGTAAACTTCTGAGAGGCACCAGGACCTCCTTGGCAAGCTGGACATAACCATTTTGTAGCAGGTTCAGTGATGGTCACCATTGTAGCAATGGCCTGGAAAAAGCTCCTGAACCATTTGCTTTGTCGGAGAGTTTCATTGCTCGGTTGTTCATCGTCGTCAGAATCCAAATATAACTCATCATCAGAATTTGAGTCAGAGTCAAATTCTAATTTTCTCTTCGAGAAATGGTGAGGAATGTTTTTTGAAGATCTGCTTGAACTCATCTTAAATGAAAGAAGTTTAAAGTATTTGGTTAGGAAGAGAATATAAAGAAAGAAGGGTTCAGATGACTATAGGGAATTGTTGATGTTGTAAAGAGTATGGAGAAGAGTTGTATATTTATAGGGAAATTCAGTTGGGAGGGAAAGTGAAAAAGTGAAAAGACTGAATCGTTTTTGCTTGGTTTCGAAAAAGTAATTGGAAGGCATGCTGTGTGTCTGTTCATTGCACTAGGTACATGAACATGAACCCCTTCATTAATTAGAAGACAGAAATCTGAAAAGGCTGAATCGTTATGCTTGGTTTCGAAACCAGCTGTAAACACGATGAGGAAGAAGAAACGGTTCATGTGATTATAGTGAAAAGACAGAACAATGAAAAGGCAAGATTCCTTTTAACAGATTCGAAACCATCGTAAGGGGTTTCGGAACTATATACAGTTATTAGTAGCAAAATGTACACAGATCGGTACAAGATTCCAAAAGAAATCGGTATATACATGACTTTATTACACACTTTCACGAATTTTCAAGTTGGGTCATTTAATTGTTAGGAAATGTGTACATACATAAATTGTTAACCAAATGCAAAGTACATAATTTTGAGGGGCATCGAAACCACCGCAATGGGGTTTCGGTGCCTGTTTGAAGTGCAGAAAAAGTTACTAACTTGTTCGTAGAAGCCAGCTATAAAGTTCTACGATTATACATAAAATATTAGCCCTTTCATGTAATTGTTTAGGTTTAAAAATGCCTCACGAGATGTCTGCTCATTGAAGTGGGTGAAAGCAACTGAAAAAGCCTGACTCGTTCTGGGGGTATCGAAACCAGCATTATTTTTGGGTAACACGTAAGGGTGCAGGTGATGACAGTGAAAAGACAGAACACTGAAAAGGCAGATTCCTTTTAATGGTTTCGAAACCAGGATATGGGGTTTCGGTACTATATACACATAGTACTTGTAAGAATTGTACAGAAATGTGTAGTCGCTGTACATGATGTGTACGACGTATCAAATCTACAGATAAGGGGTTTCGGTGCTATGATTTCATTGGGGCATCGAACCCCGGTTTGCGGGGTTTCGATGCCTTTCGGTTTCGATACCCCTTAAGGGGTTTCGGTGCTGTATACACATATCTTCACATACCCTGTGTAGACCTTTTTTACAATAAGAGTTGTACATAAATACGTTGTCTTTGTACATGATGTTGGTTTTGGTAGAAAACTGTAAATGTATCATGTTACAAGTACAAAATTTCTTGCCAATAATATTTCTGAATATATAAGATTGTATGTTATAATTACAGAGATACAAAAGACGTTTCAAAACATATAATACATAGGGGATTAGAAGAGAAAACTTGGTTAATCCAATTGCCATCCACGGTTTCAGCTGCATTTAATCCAAAAACGGATGATGCTTCACGTACTCCTGTACATTGTCTGCTGCGGCCATGTTTTCTATATATACCCTAATGGAACCACCTAATTCTATGATCAAGTGCAAGTACATAATTAGGTTTCAAGTACATTGATTCATTTTTATAATGAATAAGTGTCATTTTAGGGTGTTGTACCTAGTGCGTTATGAGTTCTCTCATCTTCTGGGTTGTAGGATTTAGGACAAATGTAGTTGTTCTCCTGAAAAATGAACATAATCAACAACATAATTATTTGATACAGATTCATTGACTATATTGCAGATAGTAATGAGCAAAATTGAAAATAGTTGCGTTCTTCACTGACCGGATTATTAAGCATTTTTGCTTCGGAGTCGTCAACCAACAGCGTGTTTCCTTCGTTATACTGAGGCATCTTATCCCACACGCGCCTCAGATTTTTTGTATATACATTTGGATAGGATGGATGTTTTTCGCAGTGTCTTTGATCCTGCAATATTCAAATATAGTCCATCAGATTTGTCAAATTCTATTTATATGCTTTAACGAAGATGAACTTTGAAGTTACCCAAATGAAGGCAAGTCTTGGTTTAAGATCACTAATTCTCCAAAGTGCCCATTGTAGGTTTTCTCTGCATTGATGAACAGTTCAGGCACAAATAAAGTGAATCCACAAATTATCTTAAAGGATCGTGTAATTATATACATTTAGGGTGGTGGCATAAGTCCGCATTACCTTGTCCTTGAGGACCAAATAGCAACCTCATACGCAGTAAAACAATAACACAGAAACTCAAATGCACCAGGTCTGAGTTCCACAGCTGCAATTGAAAACACATAAATTCCCTTATCTAATTTATGAGCAGTTGTATTAAAAGTGAGTCACAAAATTAATACCGTCTTCAGTAACAGTGGCTAGCACGCCATTGTAATCAAGAATAAGAAGCTTCTTCGTCGTGGTAGGTGCTACGTTCCTGTACAATTCGCCATACCTTTGCGGAGGACGCCTGGGTCTCTGAATTTCAGAGTCTATTTCATTACTTGGCGTTATGCCATGGCAATGAAGCTTCTTTCGCCTGTAAGTGAGAGTCACTTGAGGTGTAGAAGCACGCGCAAGAGCATGGCCTTCTGCCGGAGCAGATGCCTGATCATGAACAGCAGCTGCAACATATGCATCGTCGTTATCTTTTGCAGAAGTACATGGGACATTTTCTGTTGGGCCAGAGGCCTGATAATGGCATCCTGGTGCAGAATATGCATCAAAATGCTCCTCAGCAGGTCTACCTGTGACATTCTCAGTATAGAACAATCCAATGTTAGGTCGAGGAACACACCCTAAAGTTATCAATGAAACTAAACAGAATGCAACACGATATGGAAGGGAGGTGTAAATGGATTGATTTATAACAAATGGCAGTCAATGTTCATGAAGCAGTCTAACAAATTCAACAAATGTTTATTCATGTAATACAAGAAATCCATATACTATGCATACTAGCCTAACCATCATCATAATAATTTGCATCCTGAGGCGATGTCGGTGGAAATACATGCTGATTCCGTTCACGTTCCAATGAATAAACACGAGCTTGTAGTTGCTCAAATCGGGAATTAGCCTCTGCCACATGACTGCGGATAAACGCATCCAAGTTCTTTAGTGTGTCGTACATGGCGTCAATTTTATCTGGGGGTGGAGCATCTGGTACATCTTCAATTCGTCTTGCAATTCTTGCTTCATCTTCATCTCTTTTATGGACCCATTCACCCTGAATGAACGTCCACCCCGTCTTCTTAGTTGTTGTTTCATCAATTTTACTTGGTAGCGGGATTTCAGGGTCCATGGAGGTGTCGATCCCTAAACATTCAAATATGTGACTAAGCACACATCCATAAATGAGGGAGCCTCTTGAAGGGTTGCTAACGATTTCCGCAATAGATCTGAAGATGATTGTAGCTATATCGGGTTTATTTTCCGACCGAAATTGGTGCAACCACCAATAATCAATATGACGCATGCGAGTGCATCGTCCACCTGATGGCCGGAAGAACCAAGTTGTCATTAGATGCAGAAGCCTTTCATGTATATGAAGATGAGTTGGGCTGTCATCATCGAACTTCAAGGGGACACGGTCGTTTTCTTGCTCTTCACCAGTAACTTCCACACCAATGTGTTGGGCAATAATTGCCGGAGTGATTGTAAATTCAACTCTCATCAGATAGGACTCGATAGCTACACAGTGTTGGCTTATGGCATCATGCTGAAGGGTAGCATTTGAATAGAAGATCTTCACCAGGTTCTGATAAACACGGGGTTTAATATCGAGATATCTGATCCAACCCCATTCCACAAATAAAGGCCAGAAGTTGAATTGATAATCATTGGACATCAAAAAATCCAAGTCAATCGTTCGCTCCTTCCTAATCTTCTTCGCCTCGTACACTTTGTGGAATCGCTGAAGACAAGCGGGATCACGGAAACAATGGCTCAAAATATTTGGAGGTTGTGGCGCGTCATCTACAATCGAACGGATAGAACCACCTGTTTGATTCGGACCTCCTTTACCTTTACTGGGTTTAGGGTTTTTTGGAGCCATGTAAGAGTTTTTGGTTGGAATATCTGAAACTAAACCCTAAACAATCGAAGAAGAAGAAAACGAACGGTCTCAGGTTTCGAATATGGCTGGTAATCGAAGAACAAACAATAAAAAGCGTTAAAATTGCAGGGTTAGGGTTACAAAATTGTGTCTTCCGAGATGGAGGAGCTGGAACGTTTTCATTTACAGTCTATATTTCCCGCTTTTTATAATTTGAAACAGGTTTCGAATCCCCACATGTAGTTTTGATGCTCTTTTGGTTTCGATACATGACATTTGGTTTCGATGCCGGCTTGGTATCGAAACCTCCCTATTAAAGGTATCGAAACCTTTTGACGATATATCATTTATTGTTTTACCTACCAGCCCATCTGTCAACTTATTGCAATTTAAAGTGGCAGCTGATATTAAAGGTTCTCCACAACTACTTCTCCTTATTTCATCATCAACGTCAGAAGTAATAAAGGAAGGATTAAACAACATGTCGTTGTAGACCACTTTTTCCATCTTCTAATTTGAAACATGGATGGTGTAAGAGTTGAGGAAGCTCAAATTGGTGAACCAGATGAGTGCAACACAAATGAAGTTGGTGCTTCCGATAATTTGGTTGGTATGGTGTTTAACGCTCGTGATGAGGCGTGGAACTATTATCGACTATATGCGAAGAATAAGGGGTTCAGTGTCAGTCGTGCAACAACAAGGACTGGTGGTATGGGAAATGTACATACGCAAGAGTTTTGTTGTTCAAGGGGAGGACAGCGCAGAAGGAAAGTTAATGACTCCGACCGGAAACGTGCGCCTCGTGATATAACACGAATTGGTTGCAAGGCAAAGGTGATTGTCAAGTGCAAAGAAGAATCAAGGTGGGAGATAGTAGTATGTCACAGTGAGCATAATCACCCGTTGTGCCCACCTATAATGCAACCGTATCTTCGGTCGGCTAGAGAAGTTCATGAAGATGATGTAATTGAGGCACAGGCTTTGAAAAGTGTTGGCCTGCGGACGTCGGAGGTAATGAATTATTTCACGCAACAGTCGGGAGGTTTCCACAATGTTGGTTTCATTCGAAAAGACTTGTACAACTCCCTTCAAAAAGCTTACGATTCAGGCAATGGCGTATTCCATATATAGTCACAAGTATCTTTTGTTGACTTCCCTACACCTTCCGGTACTTAGACGTATGTCAATATCTGCAATGCTTACACATTTGTTGTTCAATACTTAATCTACTTAATAAGACAAATAAGTACTTCACGTTCAAATATATAAGTTTTATTAGAATACCTCATTACTTATTCAAGCAGTAAACAATTAGTTCGAATAACATTAGAATTTCATCCTTATTTGTCTGTAATAAATGTACTCATACACACATAACATTTATTGTGGACACAAATCCAACTTAAACCAAACATTGTCACACAGCATTCTTCATTCAATGGGTGACTTTATTCATGTTCCGAGTTCGAATTCCTATTCTTATTCCTTTGCCACTAACCTTTGCAGTAGCTATAGCTGTTGTCTTGCCCTACAAGTTAACACAAACAATATCAACAACAATACTCTCAATCCTTAACATCTACAAAAATTTGATCAAATGAACTTATTATACCTTTTTTATTGTTTTCGGTACAGCACCGGCTTCTTCATTCAACCACTCGACTTCGTCCTCCATCATTGGGTCCTCCTCAATATGAACTCCTTCGTTCGAATCAGAAACTTTGACTTGCCCTTTGTCAACCACTTCTTCTCCTTCTTTACCATGAACAACAATTTCTCCATCAGATTTCCTCAACGACTTCTGCAATTCTATCATGTTAGAATTTAAACTCTTGCATTCCTCCTTCAATTCCCTTATACTTTCTTCGATTTCTTTTTCCTTCTCCAGACGGGCTTGCAGACTATCTTTTATTCCACCCAACTCTACCAATACAGTCTGCAGCATATCCATAACAACATGATTTGTTCCATTCTTTTGATCCCTTTCTTCCCCTTCCACTTTCTCATCATCATACCCAAGTACCTGGAAACATCATCATTAAATCATTTCATATAACCACAACATCCTATATAATCCCAAGTTGGTTTAACCCACTTACCTTGGGTCTTTTTGGATGGCTTTCTTCCTTCAGGCTATTTACAATCTTCTTTACTGCCTTCTTGTTGCCCCATGCATGTATGCGACCGCGACCTTCAGAGGCAGCAACTATTCTGCTCGCGACTCCACTCCAAAAATCAAATAACCTCACCTACATTTATTATTCATCTAAACATTATAATCTACCTCAATAAACTCAATCCCATGAAACAAATACTACGTTCGAACAAAACATAATTTTAAACATATATTACCTCTAATATCGCGATGCATCCGGTCATGTATGCCAAACCACCACGAACTTTCCAGTTCTCTACTCCATCAAGTAACTTGTATGCATATTTGCACCAATTGAGATTTCCCTTCAACCCCTCTGGGCACAACAACCGTAAATGTTCCGAGGAAGGCATATTGTTCGCATTAGGACTTATAAAAACACCAACAATGAAAAGCAGAACGCGAGCTTTCAACTCGTCTCCCTCAAATTTACCGCTAACTATGTCCTCCTCAAGTTCATTCACCTTGGCATCCCTCTTTATTCCGTACTTCGATGCCATTTCTTTTGCATTAACATTTCTCGTTCCAATTTCAACTTCGACTCCTTCATTCTTCAAACCCAAAACAGCCTCCACATCTTCCACCAAAACTGGAATTTTATGTCCATCAAATTCCATGATCGACCTCTGGACATCAAAATTCTCTACTAAAGTGCGACATAGGTCGCGATGAATAGCTCTCGGTTTTATTTCCAGTAAAGGACCAAACCCTAACTCATGTACCACACCCTCAATATTCATCTTCCTCATCTCTTCAAACACCTCTGGCAGCTTAATGAGGCTACATCTTGAAGACTTCTCCTACAACATTTCATAAATACATTATTTACTTCACTATTGCACAAATATACCTAATGTTAGAACAATTTCATCTCTTTCTCCATAAATAATTTCAAAAATTCACTTACTTTTTTCTCTTTCTCTTCCTCAGGTACTACAATATCCTTCACATTCGAGGCTTTCCATTCAGCTACAGCCTGCTTCTGCTCCTCGAACATTTTTTTATAAGGCTCCTTTTCATCTTCACTCATCTGTCTCCACCTCAAACCCAATGTTTTTCTTTCTTGTATCACTCTCACAATTAGTCCAATACAAATATCATGTACAATTAACAAACCATTACACAACATACTTACATTGTTGTTCATTGTCTTCTCCCCCTCCAAACGTTTACATTCTGCTTTACTGTAAAACATAAATTCTCTGTTACCTTATGCAACTCATATTTAATAAATTTGTAAGTTCTATATACATTTAACTTCAACTTACTAGAATTGGAAATATGTTGTACATAGCTTAGGTGCCTCTGCATCCCCTTTATGAGACTTCTTATGTTTCATTGTCTGCAACCAAATACAAGAACAGTTTTTAAACCATCTCAGCCAACATTCATAACCAATACATGCATTTCAACTAAATAATTCTTACAACTCCAATCTCCTCGACAATATTTCTTTCTTAAAGAATTCAAAACTTCTTCTTTAGTTATCTTTTTTAACTACTGTTAAACACTTCTTCAAACTACTGTTATCTTTTTTTTCCCAAAAACCCTTAACAGAACACTAACCAAAAACACCGAAAATTCCTTCCAATCCAATCTCCTATACAAAATTGATAATATTTTACAAAGAAATTCACATTCGCACGATTTATACAAAAACCTTCACCGTTCGCTGAAATAGAAAAAAAAACCCGAAAAAAACCCGAAATAGAAAAAAAAACGAAGCAAGAAGCAAAAAGCAAGAACTTACCTAAAAATCGTGCTCAAACCCAACCTCCTCGACAAATTTCCTTCAGATTTTCTTCTTTGGTTGATGCAAAAACCAGCTCGTCGTTTTGTTTTTCTTTTGGGTTGATGCCCTAAAATTTTGTTTTTCTTTTCCCGCTCGTCGTATTTTACTCAACTTATACAATCGTTATAAGGGTTACCGGTTCACCGGGTAACCTTATCCCACGTTTTTTTTAATCCAACGGCCTATATTAAACCAGCTCCATCTAATGAGGTTTTTTCCTTGGTTGGTATTTAGTTGGTATTTAAGCCGCCTATTTTTAGAATTTGTCTCTTTTTTTTGGTCGGAAGAAAAGAAATAATTTGGTGAGTAATTTTGGGACGTAGCTTTTGTCTTGTGGAACACATAGTCCGAGAAAGTGGAGATGCTAAAGTCATGATTTGATAATTATTTATAATCCTGTCATTTTCCTGTTGTTGAATACAATGTTAGCCAATCAATGTCCTTTCTCATTCATTTAATTATTGTTTCTTGCCCCCAAAAAAAACATCTAAAAACACGGATGAAAATCCTCTACCCTTTTCGGTGTCCTTACTTATGCCCACACTCAAAATTAAGTTTAGGGTTTAGGGTTTTAAGTTAAGGGTTGTGATTAAGGTTTAGAGAATTTAAGGTAGGTGTGTATTTTTTAGGATATAGAGTGTAGGGTTTAGGATTTAGAATTTAGGGTTAAGGCTTGAAATTTAATTTTATAATATTTTTTAGTGTTGGGGCATAAATAGGAGCGCCGAGAAGGGAAGATGATTTTTATCTTAAAACACCAAAAAAAAAATTAAGGAATACACTATCAGCATACAATACAATATCAACTTAGTATGTATCATTTTTTTTCTATTTTCACACTGCATTATATATATATAAGTGTTTTATTCATCCAAATAAATAATATTTCTATAATTTGACATTACAATTCAACGAATAAATAAATTTCCTATAAAACTCTAGAACCATGTTTTCACTATCAACTAATTATCCCTATATCTATTCAAAAAGTAAAGAAGAATTAGAATAACCAAACTTATTACAATTCAAAATTCTATCTCTAACATCATGCTTAATCTGCAAAAAAAAAAACATCTATCTTGAAGCTTTACCAGTTTTTTTTTTTGTTTTTCTCTTGTCAAATATAGTAACTGGGCGGTCTCAGAGATTTTCAGAGCCCTAAGTGAATACTAAAAATAGACTCTTATATAACGAAAGCATATTTCATTACGAATAGAAATATTTTGCCGCTATTTATGCCCCAACAACAAAAGTTAGGTTTGAAGTTTAGGGTTATGGTTAAGATTGTGATTTAAGATTAGGGTTTAAGGTATTGGGTGCAGAGTTTAGGATTTAGTATTTGAAAGTTAGGGTTATGACTTAGAATTTAATTTTTTTAGTCTTGGGCATAGAAATGGGCACCAAAAAGAGCGGATAATTTTTATTCATTTCATTTCTTTAAACAATTAATTTAATATTTCAAACACATTATTTTCATTGTTAGATTAATTAATTTATTTATTTAGGAAAGACAATTATTTTACCATTAAATTAATTCATTTATTTGATAAACTAAAAAATAAAAATTGAAAAATATGAATAACTAAATTTTAGGAGTCATAGACTGATTGAGAGCCATAGACTGATTGAGAGCCATAGGCTGATTGGGGGCCTGAGCGGTCGCTCATGGCGCTCTTCCATATAGCCCGCCCTGTATAGTAGTTAAAACCATACCAAACCAGTCCAATTATAGTAGTCTGAAAGAATTTTCTTTTATCATATTTGAGAACCCAAAAAAAATAACTCTATCAAACTATTATGAGAAGCCTGAAAACTGACGTGCTGCAATATTTTCTCTCAAACATGTATTGAAAAGGTACAACTAGCAAGCAAATTATCCTTTGTTTCTCCCACAAAAATGCACAAAGGGGTCTACATGGCATTGGCAATCCCTAGTAAAAACCCTATTCTTCATCAAGAAATAAACGCATGTCGAAGTATTAAGAGGCCTCCCCAAATTACCTTGAACCAAGACACTTTTTCTTGTTTATGTCTAAGTATTTCCCAAATTTTCTTGCTTTATAATCACTATGCAAATCACCAACTTGTAACATCGCATCTCTAAGCCTAAGAAATTTTCTCCAAACTCAACTATCACCATTCTTCACGAACTTATCAAATAATACATTCAAAATATACTTCTCAATCCAAACCACCCAAAGTAAATCTGATCATTAAAAAAAACAGCCACAAACACTTTATTATACAAATTTTATTTCACACAAATATATCTTTAATCTGAACACTCCTTCACACTTTGGGTGATAAAGTTGTGAACCAGAAACATAGTTAAATGGAACCAAATACAATTAAATAGTAATCGAACCTAAATTAAAACGAATTAAATAAAATCAAACCCAACACTATGATTTCAAAAATAGTTTTTAATTTTTCGAATTTTTCCCTTAACCCAACCATATTTTGATAAAAATTTAATTACTTTATCATCCCATGAATAAGAAAAAGACAACCCACAATTAGTAATTAAAAATCAAAAAATTATCAAGGCTAAATTACACTAGAGGTCATTTAGTTATAGATTTAATAATAAACAGGTCACTCTTCTTCTAAAAGTAACAATAAGTCATTCAATTATAGGTTTAGGACAATTTTAGTTCTCAAAACTTGTGCATTATGTTAATTTGTTCATAATTTGAAATAATTCAATAAACTTAATCCTTCATATTTGAAATTTCCATTAGTGGAGTTATTGTGTATACTAGCAGACGACGTTAAGGTCTTAATGTGTCTATTACATTAGTTTGTCAGTTGTCTCGTAGTGAAGTGAATGTGTATGTCGAGCTATCACATCTATTGATTATCGGACTGATGGACAATATCATAGAGTGTAGTAAATGGTCGAAAGGTATGTCGGGATGGTGCAGTGTCGAAATTTTTAAAAATGAAAGGTTAAGTTTATTGATATATCTTGAATTAGGAACAAATTAATAGAATGCATAAGTTTGGGGCTAAATTTTTTATTATACCATGCCATGCTCTTGTTTCAATTTTAATAACAGAGTGTCTTGTTTGTCACAAAATATTAATTGAGCGATCTATTTGTTCTTAAATCTATGTGGTTGAATTGTTACTTTAAAAGAAGAGTGACATGTTTTAGAAGAAGAGTGACTTGTTTGTTCCTAAAACTATAATTGAGTAGCTCAATTTTATTTTTATTAGAAGAGTGACACATTTGTAACTAAACCTATAACTAAGTCACGTCTAGTGTATTTTACCCAATTATCAATGACTTCCGGACTAAAAGATCCCCGATATGTGCTAAAACGTATGTATTGGAATTAATATTCTTTTTGATAAGATATTAGAATTAATATTTGATACATCATCAACGATATATAATTGTGTGTATCGCCAATGGGTTAAAGTGTAGTAGAAGTTCTTCTACTATACTTAAAAGTTCATTTTAGTCCCTCTACTATAAAAATGAATATTTTAATCTTTGTAGTTTACTTAAAAGTTCATTTTAGTCCTTGCACTATACCCAAAAGTTCATTTCAGTCATTCTACTACAAAAAGGAACATTTTAGTCCTCATACGTTTGAAAAGTTAACATTTCCTCTACTATAAAAATGAACATTTTAGTCATGTATGTTTGAAAAGTTAACATTTTGGTCAAAAACACTAAAGTTATTGGTAGCTGTCTTAAATATTTTGGTTTAAACACCCTTTAAGTCCTTATCAATTTTGAAATTGAGCAAATTGATCCCTCTGAAAAAAAGAAGCGTAATTTATTCAATTTATATTTTAACAATAATAAATAATATTTTTTAAAGTGGATAATTTATTAATAAATGACAACGCGGTGTACAATTTTCCTTTTCATTGAAGTTAAATAAATAAATACATAAATTATTTATTCTATTAATAAATTAATAGAGTACGTAACTAACTGTAATATATAATATTTCCTTTATATCGATATTAAATAGTGTATTAAATAAATTGAATAATTTATAATTATATTAATATAGTAACATTTATTAATAATAGAATGTATATTTTGAAAGTGAATAAATAATAACAATCTACGATGCTGTTGATCTTTTTCCTCAGTACATGACTAGTGGCGGATCCAGAAATATTTTTCAGGGTAGGCACAAGCTAAATTTTTTTTGAGGGTGGACACTAATAAAAATTTCAGAGTGGGCACAAGTCATAAACGTTAAGAACTAAATCATAAAATTTTAAAAATTAAAGGCAAATGTGTGAACTTTAAAAAGTTCAGGGTGGCCCCGTGCCCACCCAAGCGAACTTTTGCATCCGCCATTGTACATGACACATGTCTAACTATGATTGAATAAATTTTTTAAATAAAATAAACCAAAATGTTATATAAATTTATAATTTTTTATCAAACTATAATTTTATAATATATTTTTAAAATTTTTAATGAAATGTTAAATATTTTTTTATGACTTTTGTATCATCTTTTTCAATTAAACCCTTACTCTCACTTGAAATCTAAAAATTTTAAGAAAAAACTATGTAGACTTTCTAATTAAACATTTAAAATATTTTTTTATATATTTTCACTTGTATTGTAATATTATTGTAAGTGAATACAACGGAGTTCGAAGTTAGAATATAAATTAATTTTGCATTTAGATTTCGTAAGTGTTTAAAAATTTCATGTAAAAATTCACACAAAAAAATGTTTTGAGGGATTAATTTGCTCTAGTTTAAAATTGAGAGATACCTAAAGATTGTTTGAACTAAAATATTTAAGTCAATTATTAACTTTAGTGTTGTGGATCAAAATGTTAACTTTTCAAGCGTAAGCACTAAAATGTTTCTTTTTGAGATAGAGAACTAAAATGAATTTTTAAATATAGTACAAAAATATTTATTTTTATAGTAGATGACTAAAATAACCTTTTTAGGTACAATAGAGGGATTTTTACTTTACTTTAACAATAGCCAATAAATCATATAATAATATATTACCATTCACTTATCGTGTACTAATCTTATTAATATATAGGTAAAATGACAAAAGATGCTTCTAATGTTTGCATATTTTGTCATTTGGCCCATTATTCTTTTTTTGAGCAAACACCCCAATGTTTCAATTTGGTCTAAATATGCCTCTATTGGATGAAAACTACCAGTCAAGTAACGGTTGATGTTGACTTGACTTGCCACGCTTTAAGATCGGCTGACGTCGCATATGCCACGTCAGATTTAAAAAAAAATTATTTTGTTATACCCTTCTTTATGGTGACATGTAGCTGACTATTATGCTAATGCGTGGCCGAACCAGATGGTGACACATGGCGAATATAATGTTGACACGTGGTGAATATGATGCTGATACGTCAGTAGATCTTAACACGTGACAAGTTCAGTCAACGTTAGCCGTTGACCGTCAGTTGAATGGTAATTTTCATCCAACATGAGCATATTTGAACCAAATTAAAACGTTAACGTTTGTTTACTCCGAGAAAAATAATCAAATGACAAAACATGTAAACGTTGAGAGCATCTTTTATTATTTTGCTTAATATATTATCATTCATGAAAATACCGACACAGCCCGAAATTACAATAACTCGACCCTATTACTTTTCCCATGAACCCGGGCTGCGAACAGATGAACGTGATATCGGGCCCATACTATACAGAAGAGAGACACTCGCAAAACTGGGTGGAAAAATTAAATAAAAAAAGGGGTTAAAATCAATTATATCCCTTCTATTATTAAAAAAATATATTTTAGTCTTTATAAGTTTGAAATTGTAAATATTTTAATTCAAGATGTTAAATATATCATTAATTGAACTTAAATGTTATATTTAAATATCCCACGTATCCTTATCAAAATATAAAGAGTAAACCAACGGCGGAGTTGGTTCAAGCGATAAGCAGCTTTGTATTACTTAAGAAGCTCTTGAGTTCGAGACTTTGTGTATGCAAAAATCCTCGTTGGAGATTCACCCACTAAAAACGAGAATCGGGAGGGCAAGCAAAAAAAATAAATTGAGTATATTTAATCTCAAAAAAGGAGTAATTTAGTCTCTCTATTTTTTTTATTTAACCACCGATATCCTACTCATTAGTCGACTAATCCAAATCGGGTTTGCAGAGGTCCAATATGAGCTACACTCTCAACTCAATTTTCTTCATTCACAACGACATAATTTGAACCTCTGGCATTACTTAAGGGACCTAGTATCTCATTCCGCTAGTCTAATTCATTGATTAATTTAGTCTCTCTATTAAAAGTGAATGATAAATTTGATTTATGATTATATTAATTTTTTTATTAATACATGGCATGGCATGTGTACGGTGTACCATTGTGGCTATTTCTTTTAGAAAAGAGTAATTTTTTTTGAATAATAGTAACTGAATTTTATTAAAAATAATAAAAGAAAAATTTAGGGACTAAGTCCACAAAAAATTCATACAAAACGAAATATGAAGCTCAAAACTACAAAGAAAAGCTACTCTTCCCTTAAGATTGCTGCACATCATCAAGAATTCAAAACCTTCATGAACCTCCTTGTCTCTATTCAAACGAGACACTTTACGAAGTGAAAAAAGAGTGATGAGCGAACCAAGCGATCAGGCAGATTACTCCGCTACACAGTTTTGATTATATCGACAAACAACCATCAAACGGAATCAAACTTTCTATGACCACCGAAAAATTCAAATAAAAAAAGCGTCGCGAGGATCTCTAAGCGAGCACCAAACAATCGCTACAAGATGCGAAAATCATGTCAAATGACAGAGAAAACATACCACTAAAGTAAAAAAACGTGTCACAAAGGCAGAAAAAAAGTGTGTCACAAGAGCAGAGATTCTTATTAAAAATTTAAAACTCAAGAAAAATAAAAATAAAAACTAGATAATAAAAAAACAAGTGGGGATGGCAAAAAAACCCGAACCCAATGGGCACCGACCCTATATGATCTGGTATGGTCAGATTTTTAAGAAGTTTGAGTCGGGTTCGAGTTTAGAGTAGAAATTTCCTGACTTAGTTTATTTATAAATATATATTTATATTTATTATATTTTTATATATTTATTAATTTTTTTCGGGGCTGGTCAGGTTTAATCGGGTTTTTATTGAAATTTTGGGGTCGGGTCGAAGTCGGGTTATACTTTTATTATATCGGGTCGGGTCGTGGATAAAAATATATTAACCTCGGGTCGGGTCGAAACCATGGCGTAGCTCCCTTGGGGCCCAAGAGGGCCCCGACCCCTGTTATAAAATTTAATTAATATTAGATAATTTTGGTTTAATAACAATTTGGCCCCTATAAAAATTATTCAAATTAAAAATATAAGAGTTCATTAAATATATAATCAAGTAGGGGTTGAACTAGGGGTGTAAATGAATCGAGCTTGAACGAATATTGTTTTGTTCGTGTTCATTTATTTATATTTCAAGATGTCCATGTTCAGCTCGTTAAATGTAACACCCAATTTTGGGCTTAGAAGTTTAGGGTCTGGTCAGACCGGTCTGATATTCGGTTCGAATATAAAAGGAGGTTTCAGGGAAAGCCTAGTTCAGGATGTTTTAAAAATATAGAAAAATATCTAAAAATCCTCATTTAATATATATAAGAGAATGGTGAAATCAATTTTACAAAATTAGGTTTGAAAATACTACATTTCGGTGTAGTGACCAAAATGCGATTTTTGCAAAGTTTAGTAGTGACTGTTTTGTAAAGGATTGAAACTTTGAATCTTTAAGGAGCTAATTTACCCAAAATGTTTTTCTCCAGATTTTTCCTTAATTTGGGTGATTTAATTAATGTTTTAATTAAATAAAAAGAAAAGGGAAACTACTTTTTGGATTTTCATAACTACCTTTTCCTAATTTTCTCTCATTCCTTTTTCTCTCAAAATCCCATCATCCAAACACATTTTCTCCAGCAAATTTCACATTGATCTTCACTTCAATTGATGAGATTTCTATCATCTATTGGTTCCTAATCAATCTTGCATCAAATCCTTTTGTTTTCCACATTGGATTTTCAAGGAATTTGGCCCAAATCAAGGAGAAATCATCATTTAGAGGTAAGGATGTTCTTCTCCTCTAAATACTCAGTTCTTTACTGAAATTCCCAAGTTGTCAATCCTTTATTAAAATTTTATAAATGGATTTAATGTTAGAAACTTGATTTTGGCTTAAAACTCAAGATTTGGAAGAGATCTTGAAGATTTTCGTTCTAATGGATTGGGCTCTGTTTTAAGATGATTATTTAATGTATTTTGGATGTTTAATGATGTTAGAAATGAGGTTTTATCAATCCAATCCCGAATAGGTTGTATTTCCTAAGTTTTTGCTTATGAAAATGGTAGTTTTTGAGGTGTTTTTGGTGTTCTGTTATAGCTGGAGGTATAAGGACAAGTTGAGGGTTGTTTTTGATGTTAATTGATGTTTAGAAATGTTTAGAAGTGATGGATCTTGGCTGGGTTAAGTTTTGGAAGAGTTTGGAGGTGATTTCGGTTGTGTTTGGTAGCCGAAATGTTGGTTTTGGGTAGAGAAGCGAGTTTAGGAGTGTTGGCTGAAGATTTCAATGCATGATGATGCATTAATCCTCTATTTTGATGTGTCTAAAACAAGGGAGATATCTTCAGACACTTTTGGAGTTGATCCGGAGGCTTAATCGACGTTTCGGCAAGCAAGCGAAACGTAATTGGTGAGTGGAGTTGGTTTTCCAGCTTTGAAACGATTATTTGGAGGTTTAGGAGCTTAGTTTAAGTCTAAACAACTTAGCTAAGCTCAAGAGTAAGTTTTCGGAAAAACTCCCTCGGATGTGCTAAGATGTGGTTTGATGCATTAGTTATGAAATGCATGTTTAATTTCTGTTTTGAAAGCATGTTTTAGCATGATTAATGCTGGTTTTGAAAGCCATGTACTTAAGGATGCTCAAGGTAAGAGATCCTTGGTTTTGACATGTTATTAATATGGTTTTGATGCATAGTGATGCATGATGATAAGTGGCTTTGATTAATGCTTTAAAAGAGTGAATTGATGATGGTATTTGATGTATATTGGCAAGTGATGAAATGGTTTTAAAGTACTTGAATCGGATATAGTTAGCTGGCTATAGGATTGTGTGCACCGTAAGTAAGTCGCCTTGGATGTCGAGGGGTTGTGATTGTACCGTAAACTCCATCCAAGTACCCTAACGATTGAGGTAAGATCACAACGATGGTCGAAATTCCGTGTGTGGATCTTGTGTTATGTGTCCCTTACTTTCGTTAGAGGAATTATACAACTACCGATGAGTGATGTTGAGGGGTTGTGATTGTACCATTAAACTCCATCAAGGGTGTTGAGGGGTTGTGATTGTACCGATAAACTCCACCTTGTAACGCCGGTAGTGTGTATGAAGCGTGTGGGACAACGTTTGTAATCCGCGTATCCGATTGTGTTTTGTGTAAATGGTTATGAATTATCACTTGAAAGCCAATATAATGTATTTAAATGTAAAGAAGCATGAGATGCTTGAAAATGATGCGTGGTAGCATGAGAAAAGAGATGAGCATGTGGTTTAAAAGCTTTGTTGAAAGTGTTTTCTAAAAATGCATTGTTGTGTTGTTTTTGGTTAGAGCTTGCCTCACTAAGCAATTGTGCTTACGCTCTCTTTTACCAATAATGCAGATAATTGAGGTGTTAAAGGGCATCAAGGGAGCTAAGTACATCCAAGGGAAGCTAAGCTCATGTATGGTGAAGTTTTCGTACACTATTAGTTTTGATAATTTAGCAATGGGAACCTAAGTTTTGTTTTGGGAGATGTGTTGAACTCCCTAAGGTTGTGGCATGTTTGCCTTTATTGGTTTGGATTGCAAATGGCCTTTAAATGCTTGTCTTGAAGTTTGTTTGCCCTTTTGGTTTGATAATAGGAAGCATGCCTCTAGTCTTGTGGAATTTCATGTTTGGTGATATGAAAGTGTTAGGGTGTCCTAAATATGTACCATTTATGTATGTTGACTTGTTGACATGATTAGGGAGTCATTAGATGGTGTTTGAATGGGTTTTTGCTTGAAAAACCAGCAAAATCTGCTGTTTCTGGGCAAACTGTATCAGAACACTCCCTAGTATTTCGAAACGGGAGCTTGAAATGGCCTTCGTGTTTCGAAACGCCAAGGAATGTTTCGAAACGAATTTGCCACTAGAAGGCCTCGTTTCAGAACCAGTCTCGGAACCAACCCGCGTATCGAAACGGTCAACGCCGTTCCGATCCTGCGTTTCGATACGGCTGGTGAGTGTTTCGAAACAGGTGACCTTTGGGCACTAATTTGAATGGTGCTGAAGTTTGCAAGCTTTACATTTTAGTCCCGGAAGTTGTGTTTGCAATTGTATGAGTTTGAGATGTCCAATTATGGTGAATTTTGGCAGAGAAGCATATAACATGACTAATTTAATATTGGTAACTTAAAAATCAGTAAAGACCTTATAATTTGCAGAAATTACGTTTTGTTCCCTAAACTTGTATATTGTGCAATTGAGTTCCTTTTTGAAGTCCGATTGCTGTGCCTTTCTCTATCGTATCTCGTGAGTACTCGCTCATGATTAATATGTATCTAGACAAGATTAAAATGAAAAAAAGGGTCGTGAATCAAGGTTGACTTTCAGGTTGACTTTGGTTCTCCCCGTGTAATCTTCATAGTTCGGGTCAACTGTCTAGGCCGGGCTAAGGGGGTTACATTAAATTTTTTAATATCATGTTTTTATTCGTCTATTTAGTTTTTATGGTGTTTGTGTTCGTTTTTTTAACGTTCACGAACATGTTCGTTTAATGTTCAGGAACATATCCATGTAATTTTCGCTAACATGTTCATTTATATGTTCGCTAAAATGGTAGAATTACACCACTAGTCTTTAAGCTTATTAGGCTTCACAGTTTGAACTCAAAAGTTCACCACTTGTTCACGTTAGTCCATACATTCACCAATATTTAAAATGTAAAAAATAAAATGAAAAGAGAAACCAAGTAAACGAGGTTATAAACAAGCCAATAAACGAGCTGTTCATGAACATCAATGAACTAAATACACATATGTTCGTGTTTGTTCGTTTATTGACCCAAAAGTTCGTTCATATTGTCACAACCCTTTCGAGCCCGACATAAAAAACGGAATTGCCACCAATCTTTTAAAAGGTGTGATTGGATCACCTAAAAATGGGTCATTTTAATAAAACATTTTATTTTAGTAAAACAACGGTTTTGGTCTGCAAAAAAAAAACGGGTTCAAGAGTCGGTTACACGTGGGGAAGGGTTAGCACCCCACGACGCTAAAAAATCGACACCTAGCTGATTAAAAAAATGTTTTGTTGAGTTGATCAAACAATTGCAAATGGCCAGGAGGGGGTGAATTGACGATAAAAATTTTAAGGGTGGAAATTGGAAGAATAAAAATTGAGACACAAGGCATTTAGAGTGGTTCAAGTTCTCCAATGAACTCTACATCCACTACCTTAGCTCCCACTAAGGATTTTCAACCAATCCACTATTGATTCTTCCCCTTTTCTTGGATGAGGAGGAAACCTTACAAAGAAATTAAGCTTTCTACCCAAAGCTTAATTTGAAACACTCTTTACAATAGAGAAAAATGGCAAACCTTACAAATTCCTCTCAAAGGATGATTTGTTTACCCAATTATAATTTTTCACTCCCCAAACTCACAATACAAATAATAATGAAATACTCAATTGAGTTGGGTATAAGAATTTGACAATAAAAGACACTAGGGTTTGTATTTAATGCTTGGATGATTCTTGTAGGTTCAATTGTTGTTGCTGGTGCTCAAAATGCTTGCTTTTATACCTTCTCATTGATTTCTAGTCGTTTGGGTGGTTGACATCATAAATATAGCCGTTGGGACTTCATCTTCCCACCATTAATGCTATTTTGCACCTACTTGTACCGAAACGGCATCACCTGTATCAAAACGGAGCAAAAACAGAAATAGTCGTTAGAAGCATTTAAGAGACCGTATCAAAACGATCGTGGTCATTCCGAAACTGAAAGAGCCCGTTTCAAAATGGGACAAGGCCGTATCGAAACATTTTGCAACTGTGAAAACCCGTATCGAAACACACCTAAAGCGTATAGATACGCTTAACTAACTTTCAAGAAATCGGTTATGACAAGAAACAGTCATATTTTTAAACCAACTTTCAAAACTCATATTGAAACAAGTGAGACTGTTTCGATACTACCGTATCGATACGAGTTCTCTCGTTTTGAGCCCACATTTGATAGTTTCAAAACGTTTCGAAACACTTGAGGGGTGTATCGAAACGGCTAGTCAAAATTCACTTTACAGTTTCAAATCTTTTCGAAACACCTAAAGGGTGTATCAAAACGGTTAGTCGAAAATCACTGTTTTAGCTTGGAAAACACTTAGAAGAATTTATGAGACCTTGAGTTTTTGACTTAAACATTTTTCTTGTCAATTTTGGGAAGTTTGAGGACTTAAAAAATTTATCTTCTTTTCAAATTAGTCCTTGACATATTTGTTATATCAAAATTAAAGTTTTGGTTTTACAGTCTCCCCCTTTTTGATATAACAAAACTAAATATAAATTTATAAGTTTTGAAAACTATGTAAAACTTACCCCCCCTCAATTTAAGATAGGTTTTTAAAATCAAGTTGCAAAGTTTCAAAATTGGCTCTACCATCTCCCCCTTTTTATTAGATCAAAATAGGCATAATTCAATGAGAAATAAAAGGCAATTAAATCAAAGCAAACAACATAATATATTAAGTTTATTAATCCAAAGCATAAAAGAAAATCCAAACTCAATTCCTAAAAACATGACATAGGAAATAAAAATAGTTCAAATAACTAAAAAGAGGTGCATAACAAGATAAACTAGATAATATGATATGCCATGAAATGCAAACTGATCTAGGGGTCCATATCACCACTATCCTCATCATCCTCATCATCTCCATGATCATCATCTTCGTCTTTATCTTCCTCTTGACTTCTCTGGAAGTGTTTCCATTCAACATATAAACCGGTGAAGGAGAGATCCATCGAGGCATGTTGATTTTCAAGAGAAGTGAGACGATTTTCCATATTAAGAACACGTTCCTCCAAAGCGGTGAAACGTGTATCGTTGACAGCAAATCCGAAAGAGATGTCGGTTCGCAAGCCGGTGAATTGCGTGTTGAGATAAGCCATAAGCGCATCATTGTTTTGAGGAGCTATGAGAGCTTGAGAAGCTTGAGATGGAGGATCAATCGGAGGATCTCTTGCCCCTCTTTCCACACGAACCCATTCACCAAGAACATAGCGAAACTCAGACCTAAGAAGGGTGCTTTCATCGAGCTTTTGCTTGAGAGACTCCGGGTAGTCACAAGAACAATCAATCACAGACCAAAAGAAAATGTAGCTCAAAGCAGTCCCATAGGTGAAGGATTGGATGGAGTCGGAACCATGATGCCTAACCAAATGCACCATCTCGGCAAACATAATCTTTACGAGGTTCAGTCACTTTTCTTGACGAAAGCACTCAAGCCAAAAGTTGTCAACTTGGCGGATGTGAGCAAACTTAGTTTCTGAGGGACAGAACCACCCAGAGATCATAGGATGCAAGAACCGATCATGAACATCTAAGGAGAGAACCGAGCCGGTTCGAGAGCCCAATGAAGCCTCATCTTCAATACCGTCATCGACAAGGCCTAAGAAATTTTCTAAGGTTGATGGCTCAATTCAGACCCTTTCCCCTATAAGATAGGATTCTATGGATATGACTTCGGAATGGTCTTGGTTACTCACTAACCGAGCATTAGCATAAAATAACAAAACAAGGTTACGATAAAGAATGCCGGGTATAGTCATGAAAAATAAGAACCCCCAACGCTGTAAAAGAGGTAGATATTTGAAGTAAAAGCGTCCAGAGTCAAGAAAGGTTACATCAACCATATTGTTGCATGTAAAAGAGTCTATCGCAATATAGTGCAAGTGTACACGACACAAGTAGTAAAGTGATACACGAAGTATCAGATGTCGAATCCACAGGGACTGGAAATAGCTTTAACCGTGGATTGCTGCACAAGAGAGAAAAAGAGAATTTAAATGTTTGTAGAAAAATATAGAAGAATACTGAAGATAAAAGAGTAAAAGATTCAGGGTAAAGAAATAGGCTGGTATTGATTTGCTCAGTAGTGCAAGTGTTACACTGTATAAGACTTCCTATTTTGTCGTCGCTCTTGTCGCGGCAGTACCTGCGGCGGCAGCAGTCTGTTGTTGCCGCGGCAGCGATCACACAACTCTGTACTTCAAGCTTGGCAAGAATCCATGATGTGACTCGTCCTGTCCCTAGGTCCAAGTCTGTCGATGAACACGTCTTAGATGATACCTCCCGGCGTGAATCGAAGGATGAACACCGATGTGACTCGTCCTATCCCTAGGTCCGAGATAGTTCAACCATAAACTGGAGAACCCGTACTTATTCCTTTCGTATACTTAACTCTCCCGATATTAAGTAAATGTATAATCTCACAATGCTCTCCCGATACTCTTGCAAGATGTTGAAAACCAGAATAAGAAAACTTGAAGTCTATTTTATTGAACATGAAAAATCCTAAAACAATACAATCCTTGCAACTACTGATCAGTGTATAAAAGTTCTATATTTTACCCATCATTTATCCTTATTTTTGCTGCACTCAAGCATGTTTAACTGCATTTTAGGTTAAGTTTTGCATAAACATCACATTTAGATAAAACTGCGCAGATACTGCTAAATTTGGTTATTTTTACAGGTATCCGCCATAGCTGATGGAGAAGGCAGGCGCTGGGCAGAGAAGCAGAAGAGCTGAACTGGACAAGCAGACAAAGAGGACGATGCTGCCATGGTGCCGACGTGACAGCATGGTGACAGCAGTTTTGTGGAGAGAAGAAGCAAAGTGGACCTCGACAGATAGAGAAAATTCAGCCCGTCTGTCGTATGAAAACCTCATATTTTCCCGAGCCCCAGATCAAAAGATATGTCAAGCCCAAAGTTCAAGGAGAGAAAATCCCAAGAAACAAGGAGGACGGCTGGAAAGTAGATTCCTTGAAGATTTAGTCTTTATTAGAATCATACTTTTAATTAAAGTTGTAATCCTTGTTAAATTACAAAACTTGAGCCCAAAGCTTATATAAGGGCATGTATTTTAACCTAGAGATCTCAACCTCCATATCCCATATCCCATACCCCATAATCGATAACCAAAAACCCCTCCGCCGTTTACCCGCCGTCGATATGTTCTAAAACCCCCTAGGGCCACGGATTGATTTGTAAAGTAGTTGCAAGGGTTGCTTTTGTTTTAGGAATTTTCAGTTCAATAAAATAAACTTCAAGTTCTCTTATTTTGGTTACTAATATCTTGCAAGAGCATCGGGAGAGCATTGTGAGGTTATCTATTTACTTAGCATCGGGAGAGTTAAGTATACGAAAGAAATAAGAGCAAGTTCTCTAGTTTATAGTTGAACTATCTCGTGCCTAGGGATAGGGCGAGGTTAAGTGGCTAAAGAAGAATTCATACACATCGGTGTTCATCCTTCGATTCACGCCGGGAGGTATCATCAAGGCGTGATCATCGACAGACTTGGACCTAGGGATAGGCCAAGGCATATCTGGGATTCTTGCCAAACTTGAAGTACTGAGTTGGTGTGTTTGCTGCCGCAACGATCAACGGACTGCTGCCGCGACAGGAGCTGCCGTGACGGGCGCGACGACAGAACTGGATTTCCTAAACTCTGCAATACCTGCACTACTGAGCAATTCAATACCAGCCCATTCTCTCTATCTTGATTTCTCTACTATTTTATTTAAGTTCTCTTTATATTTCTCGTGACAAAATCTTAAATCATTCTTTTTCCCCTTGTGCAGATAGCAAAGGAAAGGGTTAGCCCAGTCCCTGTGGAGACGATATCCGATACTCTAGTATCACTTTATTACTTGCAACGTGTACACTTGCACTACCATTGCGATAGACTATTTTACACGCAACAAGTTTTTGGCGCCGTTCCCGGGTACTGGCAACACACTCTTACCCTAGCTTCTGCACTTTTCTTTTCTTTTTCTTTTTCTTTTTTATTTCTTTTTCTTTTTCTTTTTCTTTTTCTATCAAAAAAAAGTCAGGTGAAATACAGGTTTAAGGAGCATCAACATGCCAGGAAAAACCATTCGAGAGCTGATGTGGGAAAGTTCTTGCAATTACCGTAATGGTAATCATGCATTCGAAAGTCGTCCCTATTTTTTCGATGAATATATGGACAACCAACGAGGGAACCAACAAGAACAAGATATGCCGCCACAATAGCAACAGGGGCAGCAACTGCCGATGCCGCACCAGCAAAATTTTTTACGGTACGATCAAAACCCGCAAATTTTTTTTATACCATAACAGTTTTGCTGCAGAACCCGACATGCCCTGGCAATGTCATCATCCTCAAAAGGAGTCAAAATCCTTAGAAGACACACTGCAAGCCTTCTTGGCACTCACTCAAAAAGTGTCGGCTTCTACGAACGCAAGTATCGCCAAGATGGATGAACTCTTGAGTAGACTAGTCCTTATTCATGCCACGAATGAACCTGAAATCTTGAGACAAGATGACGAGGATGCCCATGTGAAGGAATACCCAACACATAATAAGTCTGAGCAACAACTTGCCATGGCAATGATCGAGGAGCCGGAATGGAGCAACACCGCGACAACGCTGAGTGAAATTCAAGAGAATGTCACGACAGCAACCACTTCCGAGGCAGAAACCCCAGTCAAAGCAGAAACTACCGCCTCGGCAGAAATTGCCGCCTCGGCAGAAACTGCCGCCTCGGCAGCAACTGATGCTGAAGCAGCAACCACATCAGAGGAAAATTCTCAACCCACTACCTCGATTATGCCTGACCAAGATTGCACACATCCATCCCTGTCATGGCACTCGCACGACCACCTAGAAGAGTTACCCAATGACAATGCCTCGCCGATGGAATATGAGCAGGTAACAAACGAACCTTTTGAATTCTTTGAAAACTCACAAATTCCATTGCAGGTATTAGAGGTGTAAAACTAAAATTGATTTTGATATAACATAAAAAGTTAAGGACCAATTTGCAAAACAAATAAATTTTTAAGAACTCTTTCAAGTTTCAAAAATTAACAAAATGTTTTTACAAAATAATGTTTGAAGATTGGATCTCAAAACATTAAGTTTCTCAAACCTCTTTCATGTTTTTCAAAGCCAAATTATGCAAAAATGGCCCTGCGTATCGATACACACAGCGTATCGATACACTTGAAACTCACTGTAATTCTGAATGAACATAGCGTATCGATACGCCTTCCATACGTATCGATACAGTGTTCATCTGGGAAACCGTACCGATACGCTTAATAAACGTATCGATACGCCTAGCATAATTATTTGAAAATTTGTTTTGACCGTTATGACGTATCGATACTCTTGGTCACAGTATCGATACTCTTTGATGCAACAAATTAATGTTTTTTAACAGAGAGTTTGGACCGTATCGATACGACCCCTGTATCGATACGCTTTGATGCAACAAATCTTGGCAGAGACTTTGGACCGTATCGATACGCCTTGTGTATCGATACACTCTGTTTTTATGCACAACGGCTAGTTGAATTTAAACTAGCGTATCGATACACCCTTGTCGTGTATCGATACGCGGTGCTGGGGAGCTGCCTTAGTAGATGGAAAAATGTTCCCAACGGCTCCTTCAACAAGTCAAATGATCCAAACGGCTAGAAACTGATTCAAGGGTATAAATACAAGCTTCATTTCACCAGGAAGATCAACAATACACATTCAAGCATCATCAAAGCAAAAATCCAAATCCTAGAGCTATTCAAAGCTATATTCTTGTGCCCAACTCTTTGTATTTCATTTTGTCATATTATTGAGAGTTTTTGGGTTGCTGTAATTGTAAGTGGGTAGACAATCATCCTTTGAGAGGAAATACTTGAGTTTACCAAAAATCTTCTTTGTATTTGAGTGGATTAAGCTTGGGGTTGAAAAGCTTAATCTAGATTGTAAGGTTTCCTCCTCATCCAAGAAAAGGGGACGAATTCAAGTAGTGAATTGTTTTGGAAAATCCTTAGTGGGAGCTAAGGTAGTGGATGTAGAGTTCGGTTGTTGAACTTGAACCACTATAACCCCTTGTGTCATTTTATTTTCCAATATTCTCTTCACAAAAATTTTAATTGCCAATTCACCCCCCTCTTGGCCATTTGCAATTGTTCGATCAACTCAACAATTGGTATCAGAGCTACACTCATTGGAAGGATTACAACCCTCTTGAGTCGATCCTTGGAAAGTTGAAAGTTTGATCAACAACAAGTCAAGCAATGGCATCCACCTCCAACTATGAATCTCAATCCACCACCAAGCCACCATTCTTCAATGGGGATAACTATCTTTATTGGAAGAATAGGATGAGGCTCTTCATTAAATCTACCGACTTTATGGTGTGGGATGTAGTTGAAGAAGGTCCATACATTCCCATGAGGAGAGATGGAGAAAGGCTTGTTCCAAAAATCAAAGCCGAAATGACCGATGATGAAAGAAGAAGGATGCAAGTGAACGACAAAGCTCTTCATGTAATATTTTGTGCACTTGGTCCGGATATCTACTCTAAGGTGTCTTCAATCGAAAATGCCAAGGAGGTTTGGGACACTCTCGAGACAACATATGAAGGGACTAGCGATGTAAAGGAGACAAAGATTGGACTACTCAATCTAAACTATGAGAACTTCAAGATGGATCCCGATGAAAGTGTTTCCCAAATGTTTGATCGATTCTCGGTCATTGTCAACGGTTTAAAGGGTTTCGGAGAAATCATTCCCGAAGACAAGCTAGTAAGAAAGTTGTTATACTCTCTTCCGGAATCATGGGATAGCAAGAGAACGGCCATAATTGAAGCCAAAGATTTGAAGACTCTTAAATTAGATGCTCTTGTTGGATCTCTACTCACACATGAGATTATGAGAAAGGGAAGAGAACAAGAGAAGAAGATAGCAGAAAAGAAGGAAGCTGAGAAAAAGAAAGTTGGAATCGCATTAAAGGCTTCACAATTAGAAAACGATTCTAGTGAGGATGAAGAAGAAGAAATGGCTATGTTGGCCAAACGTTTTACTCAGTTTATGAAGTCAAATCGTGGAAGAAAATTCATGAGAAGAAGGGACTTCAAGAGTAAAAACAAAGATGAGGAAATAGACCCAATTACTTGCTATGAATGCAACAAACCGGGTCACATTCGTTCCGAATGTCCTCAATTGAAAAAGAAAAGCTTTGGGAGGAAGAACAAGCTCAAAGCACAAATTGCAACTTGGAGTGATGATGAGTCTTCCGAGGAAGAGGAAGAAGTGGCCAACCTATGTCTCATGGCCTTCGATGATGAATCAAAGGTAACCTCTAATTCATACAATTTAGATTTTTCTATTGAAGAACTTCAAGATGCTTATGATGAACTTCAAGAAGTGTATGATGAGTTAGTAGAAAAATACAAGGAGTCCATTTTGAAAAACAAGAAAATAATTTCTGATTTAAAAATTCAAAATGAGACAATTTTAAAAAATAACTCCGAATTGGAAAAGAAAGTTTTATCTTTAGTCAATTTTTCAAATGATCTTAAAACTAAAAATCTAGAACTTGAAAAACGTCTTTCCGATTTTCAAGATTATCACACAAAGGAAGTAGATAATCTTAAAACATCTTTTGATATTGGGAAAAAGAATTTTGAGAAGGAAAATCATTTTAAACCCCAATATACAAAAAGAAAATATTTTATACCTAAACAAAGAAATTTTTATAAGCAAACTAAAAGTCATAAAATTAGAAATGTTTGGGTTCCTAAAGAACTTATCATTTCTAATAACTTAAATGCTATTGCTTCTTGGATTCCCAAGGGAACCAAATTGTTAAAGGCTAACACTCATGGACCCAAGATGATTTGGGTACCAAAAACCAAGGCCTAAATTCTTTGTTTGTAGGGGGAGCATTGCTTCAAGGCTAAAGCTTCAAGCAAAAATTCTTGGTACCTTGATAGTGGATGCTCAAGACATATGACCGGTGACAAAAATAGATTTGTGGAAATAAAGCCTAAGAGTGGTGGAGTAGTAACCTTCGGCGATAACTCAAAAGGACTCATTGAAGGAATAGGCTCTATTGGTAATCACTCTTCTATCTACATTAAAGATGTTTTGTATGTCAACGGTCTTAAACATAATTTGTTGAGCATTAGTCAGTTATGTGATAAAGGTTTTAATGTTTTATTTGATAAAAGTGGTTGTAAAATTGTAAACATTAAAACAAATCAAACAATGCTCATAGGACATAGAATAGGCAATATTTACATGGTGCATTTAGATGACATCCATTCATCCCATGCATGTTTAGTTGCACATGATGAACATGACTCATGGCTATGGCATAGAAAGTTAGGACATGCAAGCATGAGTGTTCTAGAAAAATTAAATTCCCTTAATCTAGTTAGAGGTTTACCCAAACTTAATTTTTCAAATGATAAAATTTGTGATGCATGTTCAAAAGGTAAACAACATAGGAGTTCTTTTAAATCCATAAATGATGTCTCTACTAGTAGATGTTTACAATTGATTCATATGGATCTTTTTGGGCCAATTAGAACAATGAGCTTGGGTGGAAAATCATATGCATTTGTGCTTGTAGATGACTATTCTAGATATACTTGGGTTCTATTCTTAAGTACAAAAGATGAGGCTTTAGAAAAATTCATCACATTTTCTAAAATAACTCAAAATGATCTTGAACTTAAAATTTCTCATATTAGAAGTGATCATGGAAGTGAATTTCAAAATTTGGGTTTTGATGAATTTTTAAATGAAAATGGGATTAGCCATAATTTTTCTGCACCTCGCACTCCTCAACAAAATGGGGTAGTTGAGAGGAAAAATCGAACTTTAGAAGAAATGGCTAGAACCATGCTTTGCGAAAATAATTTACCTAAATATTTTTGGGCAGAAGCTACAAATACCGCTTGCTATATAATAAATCGAGTAATGATTAGGCCAATCTTAAAGAAGACATCTTATGAGATTTTAAAGTCCAAAAAGCCTAACATTAGCTATTTTCATCCTTTTGGATGTAAGTGTTTTGTTTTAAATAATGGTAAAGAAAACTTAGGTAAATTTGATGCTAAAAGTGATGAAGCCATTTTCTTAGGATATTCTTCAAACTCTAAAGCCTACCGTGTATTTAATAAAAGAACTCTAGTTGTTGAAGAGTCAATACATGTTGTTTTCGATGATAACCTCCTTTCGAGAAAGGAATCGTGTGATGATGATGATGTAGGAATCATTGATACTATTGATGGAGGACAAACATCAAAAGAGGATAAGATTCCAACTAAAGAAGAAGACTCACAAGAACCTCCTCTTGAAGGCTTAAAAGACTTAGCTCATGAAGAAAAAGAGGTATCTTACCCAAGGGAGTTAAACTATGTCAAAGATGGTGAAATCTTGGGTGATCCATCCAAAGGGGTAACCACTAGATCCTCTCTCAAATTAATGAATCATGTTGCGTTTCTTTCATGCATTGAGCCTAAAAACATTAAAGAAGCTTTAAAAGATGATTTTTGGATTTTGGCCATGCAAGAGGAATTAAACCAATTTGAGAGAAGTAAAGTTTGGACATTAGTAGAAAGGCCTAATAATCAATCTACTATAGGTACAAAATGGGTTTTTAGGAATAAATTAGATGAAAACGGTAATATAGTGAGAAACAAGGCTAGGCTTGTTGCTCAAGGCTATACTCAAGAAGAGGGAATTGATTTTGATGAGACTTATGCACCCGTAGCAAGAATGGAAGCTATTAGAATGTTACTTGCATTTGCATGTTATCATGATTTCAAGCTTTTTCAAATGGATGTAAAAAGTGCCTTTTTAAATGGTTTTATAAATGAAGAGGTATATGTTGAACAACCACCAGGTTTTGAGGATTCAAAATTTCCAAACCATGTGTTTAAACTTACAAAAGCTCTCTATGGTTTAAAACAAGCTCCAAGAGCTTGGTATGAGAGACTTTCAACTTTCTTAATTGAAAAGGGTTTTGAAAAAGGAAAGGTGGATACAACACTCTTCATAAAAAGATATAACAATGACATCTTAGTAGTTCAAATTTATGTTGATGATATTATTTTTGGTTCTACTAATGAGTGTTATTGTAAAGATTTTTCTAAGCTAATGCAAGGTGAGTTCGAGATGAGCATGATGGGGGAGCTCTCATTCTTTTTGGGACTCCAAATCAAACAAATGAGTGATGGCACCTTCATAAATCAAGCTAAATACGTAAGTGATATGCTCAAGAAGTTTGGCTTAGAGAATGCAAAACCTCAAGCCACACCTATGAGTTCTTCCATAAAGCTTGACAAAGATGAAGGCGGTAAATGTGTTGATTCTAAGCTTTATAGATCCATGATAGGTTCTTTGCTTTATCTTACCGCAAGTAGACCGGATATTATGTTTAGTGTTTGCTTGTGTGCTAGGTTTCAAGCTAGTCCTAAAGAATCACACCTAGTTGCCATTAAAAGAATTTTTAGATACCTAATAGACACACCGACCTTAGGTCTTTGGTATCCTAAGGATTCAACTTTTAGTCTTCATGCTTTTTCGGATGCGGATTATGGGGGATGTAAGATAGATAGGAAAAGTACTTCCGGTACATGTCAATTCTTAGGTAGTATGCTCGTATCTTGGTTCTCTAAGAAACAAAATAGCGTAGCCCTATCTACCACCGAAGCGGAGTATATATCCTTAGGGAGTTGTTGTGCTCAAGTCCTTTGGATGAAGCAACAACTCTTAGACTATGGTGTTAAAATGGAAACCATACCCCTTAGGTGTGACAACACTAGTGCCATTTGTCTCACTAAGAATCCCATTCAACACTCTCGAACTAAACACATAGAAATTAGACATCATTTTATTAGAGATCATGTTTCGAAAAATGATGTTGTTATAGAATTTGTTGACACCTTGAACCAATTAGCAGACATATTTACTAAACCTTTAGATAAAGAGCGCTTTTGGACACTTAGAAGAGAGTTAGGTCTAACTTGTCTCTCTTAATTTTTTTTTGGTCCCAAAATGACAAAAATTTGCTTGAGATTGTTTGTGATTCATGTTTATGTTAATTTTGTTCTTTTCGCTTCTACACATATTGCTAAGGGAAGTATGTATCATATTAAGTCATTAAAACTTGTTCATATAACACATACATGCATTTAGGGGCGTCTCAAATTGGATTTTTGCACATAAAAATACCAAAATTGCAGAAACAGGTAAGCGTGTATCGATACTGCATATCAGCGTATCGATACGGTGTTCAATTCTGGGATTTTTGCAGATGAATGCGTATCGATACAGAAGAGTGTATCGATACGGTAAGAGTCAAGGGAAAAAGTCAACACCTGTGCGTATCGATACGTCAACGGTATCGATACACATAAAACGACAAAGATAATATTAGGTTATAGCGTATCGATACGCATGCATAGCGTATCGATACTCGGCGGACGGAGAGCCTATTTAGGCTGTTTTAATCAAAATTCCACACCTTTTAAAATCCTCTTCTCCTCTTCAAAAACCCTAAACCGAAAACCTCTATAAAAACCCTCTAAATTCTTCAAAATTTTACACAAATCTTCAAAACTTCTTGAGGGATTTTACTTCATACATCAAGGCTATCCTTGGGCATCAATCTTGTGCACAAACACACCCTCTTTCATCCACTCTAAGAAATCAAGGTAAATTTTTTTTATTTTTCAAATTTCTTTAAATTTCGTTAATTTTCAATTATTATTTCAACTGATTTTTATATACATTATGATTAACTTACTATGGGTTTCATATTGTTCATAAAATTTTTCAAAAATAAATTTTTTTTGGTTCGAATATATTTTATATTCGATAAATTTTTTTCGAAAACTAAATTTTTTTTTGTAAATATTCTTTAAAACAATTTTGTTTAAACAAATTACCTTGAATTATTAGAATCTATTGGATTAAATTGGATGTTAATTGCATACATATTCGAATCCTTTTTGATGTATTTTCAGGATTATGGCACCGAAAAAAGGGAATAAGAGACATCGCACCGCTTCCGTTTCTAATGAGGATGAGGGTAATCCTACTCCTAACCTTCCTCATATTATCCAAACTAGTTTTCCCACACCCCTAGCTAGAGAAACCTATAAGCTTTGTATGGGAATCAATCTTAGGGAAGAACGAATCGTGTCTATTCCGTTTTTAAACTCTGCAAAATTCAAATTTAAATATCTTCCTTTAATTAGGCAATGGAAATTTTTAACCTTTTTGAATATTCCTCCTATTTTATATAGGAATCTTGTCATTGTCTTCTTTTCAAATGCTTGTTGTGTCAATGATGAAGCCAATGAGCATGTTATTGCCATTGAATCCTCGGTTATGGGAACTCCTATTCTAATTGATCAAAAAGTCTTGTGCAATGTTTTTGGTTTTGAGGATGTTGGGATAGATGATGAACACTCTTTAGGTTCGGGTTACATAGGTCCGGCAAAAGTTTTAGATGCTCATGATCGTATACTTCATCTTATTATCTCTTGGTTTATTCGTCCCTCGGGTGGTAGATACTCTACCATTCGTCAAATTGATGATTTTTGGCTTTCATGCTTTAGGGAGGGTAAACGACCAAATCTTTGTCAAATTATGTTTGCCGATCTTGTGTTTTTGGTTCAAAATCGTCACACCAAACTTGTTCAATCTTTTTACTACACTACGGCATTGAGTTGTCTATTTCATTCCCTTGGTGTTGATTGCACACATGACCTTCCCGAAAACCTTGGTCAACCCATAGATGAGCATTCCCTTTCTCGCTCCGGTTTCTCTTTTGTCGGTAATGAATGGGTTCGCAACCCTCAAGCTGATCCTCCCGCTGCCCCGGTCAATGCCTCTCGCGCATCCTCTAGCCGTGCTTCTCATGACTCCTCCTCTTCCTCCATGGCAAATCTCATGACTTTCCTCAATGAAAAGTTCAATGCTATGGACGGTCGCTTCAACGCTATAGATAATCGGTTTACATCGATGGAAGAAAGACTTCAAGGCATGGACAAGAAGATAGATACCTTGAGTGCTCGCCAAGACTCAATGGATCTTTCTCTTACCGCTTTCCATGGTGCTTGGATCAACCAAAATCGAAGGAACCAACCACCTCAAGAAGATGAAGACGAGGAAGAAGATGATGAGGATGATCATGATGATGATGGTGGAGACGCATAGATTATGCATCTCATATTAGGATATTTTAGGATTTCATTGCATTTTTATTAGAACATGAATTATGCCTATTTTCTATGTTTTAGGATTTTTAAGGTTTGGATTATTATGCTTGCTATGCTTGCTTGGTTTATGAATTTGGAGCTTTATGTTTTATGATTGATATTCCTATGCTTGATTATTCTAATCCTTGTGTTTCTTTTTGATCTAACAAAAAGGGGGAGAAGGACTCATTGTGTAAAGGTCAAAAATTTTTTCGAAAGAGGTCAAAATTTTTCAAAAATTCTCTATCTTTAAGTAAGGGGGAGAAACAAATTTGTTTTGAAACATTTATCTTAAAGCAAGGGGGAGAAAAGCCTTTTTCAAAGTTTTCAAAAAAAAAAAAAACTTAAAAATTTATTATGGTTTTGTTATATCAAAAAGGGGGAGATTGTAAAACTAAAATTGATTTTGATATAACATAAAAAGTTAAGGACCAATTTGCAAAACAAATAAATTTTTAAGAACTCTTTCAAGTTTCAAAAATTAACAAAATGTTTTTACAAAATAATGTTTGAAGATTGGATCTCAAAACATTAAGTTTCTCAAACCTCTTTCATGTTTTTCAAAGCCAAATTATGCAAAAATGGCCCTGCGTATCGATACACACAGCGTATCGATACACTTGAAACTCACTGTAATTCTGAATGAACATAGCGTATCGATACGCCTTCCATACGTATCGATACAGTGTTCATCTGGGCAACCGTACCGATACGCTTAATAAACGTATCGATACGCCTAGCATAATTATTTGAAAATTTGTTTTGACCGTTATGACGTATCGATACTCTTGGTCACAGTATCGATACTCTTTGATGCAACAAATTAATGTTTTTTAACAGAGAGTTTGGACCGTATCGATACGACCCCTGTATCGATACGCTTTGATGCAACAAATCTTGGCAGAGACTTTGGACCGTATCGATACGCCTTGTGTATCGATACACTCTGTTTTTATGCACAACGGCTAGTTGAATTTAAACTAGCGTATCGATACACCCTTGTCGTGTATCGATACGCGGTGCTGGGGAGCTGCCTTAGTAGATGGAAAAATGTTCCCAACGGCTCCTTCAACAAGTCAAATGATCCAAACGGCTAGAAACTGATTCAAGGGTATAAATACAAGCTTCATTTCACCAGGAAGATCAACAATACACATTCAAGCATCATCAAAGCAAAAATCCAAATCCTAGAGCTATTCAAAGCTATATTCTTGTGCCCAACTCTTTGTATTTCATTTTGTCATATTATTGAGAGTTTTTGGGTTGCTGTAATTGTAAGTGGGTAGACAATCATCCTTTGAGAGGAAATACTTGAGTTTACCAAAAATCTTCTTTGTATTTGAGTGGATTAAGCTTGGGGTTGAAAAGCTTAATCTAGATTGTAAGGTTTCCTCCTCATCCAAGAAAAGGGGACGAATTCAAGTAGTGAATTGTTTTGGAAAATCCTTAGTGGGAGCTAAGGTAGTGGATGTAGAGTTCGGTTGTTGAACTTGAACCACTATAACCCCTTGTGTCATTTTATTTTCCAATATTCTCTTCACAAAAATTTTAATTGCCAATTCACCCCCCTCTTGGCCATTTGCAATTGTTCGATCAACTCAACAAGAGGAACCAAAGCCGGTGGACATAAAATCATCAAAGTCTCTACTGATGGAGATCTACGAGTGGTCAACAGAATTTGGTATAGAGAGTGATGGCACTTACCAATGTCCCATTGACCTGCAAAGTAACCTGACAACGGACTGTCAAAATAACTGGCTGCTGCAGCAGCAGACACGACAGCAAGGGCTACATTCAACCACAACAACATTCAACGAAAACAAGGTAAGTTTGTGGCCGAATGTCAATTTGATTTTTTCTAATCATATATTCATGCCCTCAGAAACATTACCAAGAAGGGAGGACTTCATGGACTACAAAGGGAAGAGAAAGAAAGGAGCCGCCACCATGAGAATAATCACCAGATGGAGGGTACGGATGGACTTCAAGAAGTACCGGAAACGACCCATCAAGCATCAATAGAACAGGGAGTAGTTACTTTAGGAGATGCCCCTCAAGGCACTCCTAATTTAACTTATTTTATTTTATTTTTATCTTATTTTATCTTTATTATTTTAGGAATTAGAAATTTGATATTGGTTTTAGTTTGTTTTTGTTATTAGGTAAACAAAGAAAAACCCTTGCAATGACGATACAAGCAACCCGAGGAAGCTCTGCCTCCACCCCTGCCGCGGCAGCACTCATACTCTCAGGGCAGCACCCATAGCTCCTCCGACAAAGTCCAAAGAGACTGCCCGCCGACAGCTCCTCATCCAAAGCTCCAACAGCAGCGACGACAGCCGCACAACTTAAGTTTTCTTTTTCTTTTTCTCTGTCGCCTGCTATATATATTATCTTTTTGTGATGTTTAACTTTTCTGTCATTTTTTTCCATCTTTTGTGTCATGCATTGAGGACAATGCAACCCTTGAGTTTGGGGGTAGGCAGTCCTCCTAATTATTAATATAATATTGCATTTAGTTTTAATTGTGTCGCATTTATTTTATGCAAAAAAAAGATGAAAATATTGGAAATTTTGGCTGAAAACTGTGAACTGAACTTACCTGTCGTGACAGCTCTGTCATGGCAGCAACTTTAGGATAGTTTTAGGAGAAGTTTAGAGCCTTTCTATAGTTCTGAAAACTTAAACACCATTGTGACTATTATACTGCTTAGATTTCTTTTAGCCAAACTAGAATAGGAAGCTTAGCACTTGAATAGCCCCTAGAGGTGCCTAACACTGGCTCTAGGAAAGAAGTTTAGCAAAATAGACTCAACATCCCTAGAGGTGCCCGAAACCGGCTCTAGGAAGTTAGCTAGAGGTGCCTAAAACTGGCTCTAGTAAAACTTTAGCTTGAAAAATAGAAAAATCAAGTCGAAACAAAAAAATCAAAGGAGCATAAGAAGTGCCTTCAAAAAGATAAACTTGGCATAAAAATTCGAGTTAAGAGTTGAATATTCTAGTGAAACTAAGAGAGTCTTGGCATATAACTGTTCACAAGCATGCACACACTGCACGAGAACTATAGTGAGATTCCGGACAGATCCTAAATTATCCGACAGGTTGCTGCCGCCACAGGGAACGAACGACGGGTAAGGGAAAGTTCATTGTTTGAAAGCCAAAACAAAAATATTTCATTTTTTCTTTTAGGTCTGAATTGCTTGAGGACAAGCAAAGATTCGAGTTTGGGGGTGTGATCAGTGTATAAAAGTTCTATATTTTACCCATCATTTATCCTTATTTTTGCTGCACTCAAGCATGTTTAACTGCATTTTAGGTTAAGTTTTGCATAAACATCACATTTAGATAAAACTGCGCAGATACTGCTAAATTTGGTTATTTTTGCAGGTATCCGCCATAGCTGACGGAGAAGGCAGGCGCTGGGCAGAGAAGTAGAAGAGCTGAACTGGACAAGCAGACAAAGAGGACGATGCTGCCATGGTGCCGCCGTGACAGCATGGTGACAGCAGTTTTGTGGAGAGAAGAAGCAAAGTGGACCTCGACAGATAGATAAAATTCAGCCCGTATGTCGTATGAAAACCTCATATTTTTCCGAGCCCCAGATCAAAAGATATGTCAAGCCCAAAGTTCAAGGAGAGAAAATCCCAAGAAACAAGGAGGACGGCTGGAAAGTAGATTCCTTGAAGATTTAGTCTTTATTAGAATCATACTTTTAATTAAAGTTGTAATCCTTGTTAAATTAGAAAACTTGAGCCCAAAGCTTATATAAGGGCATGTATTTTAACCTAGAGATCTCAACCTCCATATCCTATATCCCATACCCCATAACCGATAACCAAAAACCCCTCCGCCGTCGATATGTTCTAAAACCCCCTAGGGCCACAGATTGATTTGTAAAGTAGTTTCAAGGGTTGCTTTTGTTTTAGGAATTTTCAGTTCAGTAAAATAAACTTCAAGTTCTCTTATTTTGGTTATTAATATCTTGCAAGAGCATCGGGAGAGCATTGTGAGGTTATCTATTTACTTAGCATCGGGAGAGTTAAGTATACGAAAGAAATAAGAGCAAGTTCTCTAGTTTATAGTTGAACTATCTCGTGCCTAGGGATAGGGCGAGGTTAAATGGCTAAAGAAGAATTCATACACATCGGTGTTCTTCCTTCGATTCACGCCGGGAGGTATCATCAAGGCGTGATCATCGACAGACTTGGACCTAGGGATAGGCCAAGGCATATCTGGGATTCTTGCCAAACTTGAAGTACTGAGTTGGTGTGTTTGCTGCCGCAACAATCAACGGACTGCTGCCGCGACGGGCGCGATGACAGAACTGGATTTCCTAAACTCTGCAATACCTGCACTACTGAGCAATTCAATACCAGCCCATTCTCTCTATCTTGATTTCTCTACTCTTTTATTTAAGTTCTCTTTATATTTCTCGTGACAAAATCTTAAATCATTCTTTTTCCCCTTGTGCAGATAGCAAAGGAAAGGGTTAGCCCAGTCCCTGTGGAGACGATATCCGATACTCTAGTATCACTTTATTACTTGCGACGTGTACACTTGCACTACCATTGCGATAGACTATTTTACACGCAACAACTACTTTACAGAATCAACCCTTAGCCCTAGGGGAAGTTTAGAACATGATGAGAAGGGGGAAAACGACTAGGGTTTAGGGGAAGATGGCTGGAGAATAAGATGTTCTTTCTTAGGTCGAATTACATGCCTTTATATAGGCCTTGGGTTTAAGTTTTCTAATATGGCAAGAATACAAGTTTAAATTAAAGTACAACTTTATTAAAGACTAAATCTTCAGAGTAGATGCCTTTAATTCGTCCTCTTTTCTTGCTTTGGGTTTCTTCCTTGAACTTTGGGCTTAGCCTTTATTCTGATCTAGGGCTCAGAAAAATATAGGAGTGACCCACGACAGACCGGCTTAATTTCCTCTTTCTGTCGAGCTCCACTTCACTTTTTCCCTTCATTATTGCTGTCGTCATTGGCTGCCATGGCAGCGGCCAAGACAGCGTTGTCCTTCTCGACTTCAGTCCTGTGTTCCAGCTCTGCTTCTCCACTGCCCTGAGTCTGCTACAACAGCTACCTGCAAAAGTAACCAAAATCAGGAGCAACTGTGCCATTTTATATAATTGTGATATATATATATATATATATATATATATATATATATGAAATCTATCCTAAATGCAATGAATTATGCTTGAATGCAGCAAGAATATGGGTTAAATAAGGGGTAAAAAGTAGAACTTTTGCACACTCAACACACCCCTAAACTCAAGTTCTTGCTTGTCCTCAAGCAATTAAGACCTAAAAATAAATAAAAAGAATTAAAAAAAATTTTGTTTGGCTTAAAACAATGAACTTTTCCTTACCTACCATTCATGCCCTATTGTGAACAACACCCTGTTGGATAATTCAGGATTCATTCGGAACCTTGCTATAATCCTCGTGTAGTGTGTGCATGTTTTGTGAACAATTATATGCCTAGAATTCCTTAGTTTACCAGAATAGCTAAGCCTCTTACTTGAATTTTTATGCCAACTTTCATTTTTTTGGAGGCAATTCTTAGGCTCCTTTAGTTTTTTCTTAGACTCGATTTTCTTTTCTTCATTTAAGTTTGACTAGAGCCTGTTTCGGGCACCTCTAGCTAACTTCCTAGAGCCGGTTTCGGGCACCTCTAGGTGTATTGAGTCTATTTTTTTTCTTAACTTCTTTTCATAGAGCCAGTGTTAGGCACCTCTAGGGGCAACTCAAGTGTTTAAGCTTTTTCCTATTCTAGTTTACTAGTAGAGTTCTAGACAGTATAAGAGTCACAAAGGGTGTTTAAGGATCAGAACTATAGTAAGGCTCTAAACTGCTCCTAAAACTATCCTAAAGGCACTGCCACGACAGAGGCTGTCACGGCAGGTAAGTTCAGTTCAAAGACTTAAGCCAAATTTTCATTTTTAAGCAAAAAATAAACTAAACACTTAGACACAATTTTGAACCTAAAAACATTTCATATTACTGGAGGGATGCCACCCCCAAACTCAAGGGTTGCATTGCCCTCAATGCATGATGACAGAAAATAAAAAAACAGAAAGAAAAACAAAAGTACATCACAATTATAATAATACAACAGAACAACAAAAATAAGATAGAAACTTAAATTTAGGTGCTGACATCGCTGCTGCTGCTGCTGATCTCTAGCTGCCGGCGGGCAGTGACCTTCATTGTTGGTGCTGGCAGAATGCTCGGAGAGGCGGAGGCGGTCTTCTTCTTAGCTTCTCTTGGGGGCTGGATACGAGTAGGTGAGATCTGGGGTGGCCTTTCCAGCACTTGTACCTCCTCTGATGAGCTGCTGCTACTGCTGCCAGACTTGCCCTGGCTGGATGGTCCTTCACCGGGTGTGGGCTTCTGCCGTTTCATCGGAGTGAACTCCTTTGAAAGGTTTCTCTTGACAGAGGGCTCTCCATCAGATTCCTCCCAGATGGAGGAGGAAGAGAACCCAACAATAAAATCATCAAGGTCAGCCAGCGGCTCCTTTTGTTTCTGTCCTCTGGCAGAGACAGTGGCGGTGTGGCTGCCGCCTTCAGCTGTTGTGGCCAGGGTTGGGGTGGGTGCAGCAGAGGGTGTTTTTGGTGTGGCAGCAGGTGTAGGGGTATGGGCAGGTGTAGGGGTAGCAAAATAATGCTCTAGGAAAACAGGAAACTGTACATTTGCAAAATTTAAATTGTTTTGAATAAAATGTACCGTTGCTGCTGTGAAGTCTCTGACAAAACTCATCAGACCCAGCTGACGTTCCTCCATCTTTAGCAGTGTAGCTAGGATCTGAGTGGAGGAGTCTACTGGAGGAGCTGCTGCTGTTGGCTGCTGATGCTCTGCGGCGACAGGTTCTATCTGAGTGGGCTCTGCTGGCTCCTCTTCCGCGGCAGACTGGTTGAAGCAGGAGATGGGTGTGGCTGCTTTCAGCTCCATCAAACTGAATATGTTGCGTTCCGTCCATCCTTTCCCTTGGACCTTGTAATCTTCAGGGATTTCGAGAACGTTGTGGCCGCGACAGATCTCGATGATGAGGTACGAGAAGTAAAGGGGTCCTGATGGCTTAAGGGCACACTCCAAAATTTCTTCTCGTATATATCATCCGACATGAATAGGTCTCTCATTTAAAATGGAGTGAACGAGAGCTAACCTGGGTCTGTTGACCATGCTGTTGTAGGAAGAAGGCATTATTCTTTTCTTGATGAAGTGGTTCCGTAGTTTTGCCTCTAGAGTGAGTTGAATGCGTTTGACCGTCCAACGATGCTTGGGATCAGTATTCCACTCTGTCCCCTCTTCAGTTACTTCTGCCATGACAGCATCGTAGTCTGCCGGCGACAGACTTTCCACGAACCTCTTGTGCTCGTCTTCCTTGTTGCCGACATAGATGCCGTAGAGTGTATTGATGTATTCTGGCTCGAAGGTGATTTCTTTACCTCGCACTGTCATGGTCTGCGTGTCCTTGCTATCGATGGCAGCGTAGAATTCTCGGACCAAAGTGACATTCATCTCTTCGGGCTGGGCAGCAACATCTGCCATTTGAGGGCTTTAATCTTCCGAGCTATGAACGGTTCGAGCCCGAAATTTTCCGTGCGTTTGGCGTAGAGGAACCCTCTATCTTCCCACATCTCCCTTTTTTGGAAAGAGGTGTAGTAGCGGTCGACGGAGTCGGAGGTGGCAAAGCAGTTAAGGAGTCTTTCGTGGCTAGGTGTTCCTACTGCTGCGGCAGAGCTGGAGGCAGCACTTCGTCTTATTTGTCTGGTACTCATAGTTGCAAGGCTGTAGAAAAATGAAAGAAAAATATGAGATCTAGAGAGAAAGCAAGTTGAGAGAGTAAAAGTGAGGTGAAAAATGAATAGTAAAATGGGGTTTATATAGATGAAGGGTTGCTGCCCGTTGGAGCTATAACGACAGGCGCGAATAACGGGGCCAACTGTTACGCGATTTCTGACGCGTCTGTCACGCGTTTCCGTGTCTGCTGCGCGTCTGTTATGCATTTGCGTGTCTGTCGTGACAGCATGGTGACAAGCTGTATTTTCTGCGTCTAACGCGACAGCTGTTGGCAGGCTGTGACGGCAGACTCTTCCTTTGGGCTTTTTGGGCTGATGGTGAGATGGTGGGTTTGTTCACTTCTTCTCCTCTCCATGTTTCCCTTATTTCCTAAAAATAATAAAAACTTAATTAATAAAAATCAAATCATTCTAAATTCCTAATAATATATATATATATATAAAAATAATAGTACTAAGAATAAGAATAAAATTAAGTTAAATTAGGGATGCCTAGAGGGGCATCTCCTAAAGTAACCACTTCCTGCATCCTTGGGGCTTCAGTCCCCTGATAATGCTTTAGTCTCTGTCCGTTGACTTTAAATTGGTGCCCGTCTTTTAAGGATTTGATCGTGATGGCACCATGGGGAAAAACTTGCACAACTTGGAATGGGCCGGACCATCTAGATTTCAGCTTTCCTGGGAAGAGTTTCAACCTAGAGTTAAATAACAACACAAGCTGCCCTGGGAGAACTGTTGTGGTAGCAACTTCTTGTCATGCCACCTCTTTGTCTTGTCCTTGTAAATCCTTGCGTTGTCATAGGCCATTGCTCGAATTTCCTCAATTTCATTCAAGTCAAGTAACCTCTTCTGTCCTGCCTTGTCTAAGTCCATGTTCATTGCCTTGATAACCCATTAAGCTCTGTGCTCTATCTCAACATGTAAATGGCATGTTTTTCCATATATCAGCCGGTAAGGTGACATTCCCAATGGTGTCTTGAATGTTGTTCTATAGGCCCACAGTGCATCATTGAGGTGTAAGGACCAGTCCTTTCGAGTGGGTTTAACCATCTTCTCAAGAATGTTCTTTACCTCCTTGTTGGATATTTCGGCCTGTCCATTGGTCTGAGGGTGATATGTTGTTGCGATCTGATGCTTTACGCCATATTTTCTTAAGGCAGCAGCTATTACCTTATTGTCGAAATGTCTCCCTTCATCACTGATGATCGCCTTAGGTATGCCAAATCTGGAAAAAATGTTTTTGTGCAGAAATCTCTGAACAGTCTTGGCATCATCTTTCTATGTAGCGATCGCTTCAACCCATTTAGACACGTATTCCACTGCCAGGAGGATATATAGATTCCCACATGATGCTGAGAATGGTCCCATGAAATCAATCCCACGTACATCGAAAATCTTGACTTCTAGGATGTTTTGCAGCGGCATCTCATGTCTCCTTGAGATGTTTCCAGTTCGTTGGCATTTGTCATAGCTTTTGTAGAATGCTTGGGCATCCTTAAACAATGAGGGCCAATAAAAACCAGACTGCAAAACCTTGGCAGCGGTTTTGTTACCACCTAAGTTTCCTCCATATGGTGAAGCATGACAGTGATGTAGCACAACTTCCTGCTCATCCTGTGGTACACATCTCCTAATTATCTGATCTGCAGAATGTTTGAAAAGAAGAGGTTTGTCCCAATAATAATGCTTAACATCATTTTGAAACCTCTTCCTGGCTTGATAATTAAGTTCAGGAGGAAATATTTCGCTAACTATATAATTAACGAAATCAGCATACCAGGGGAGTTCAAAAAACTTACCTGCCGCTATGGCTGTCGCGGCACTGCTCGTGGCAGCAAACAACTGCTCGTCAGGGAAGGTCTCCAGTATGTGTGTCTTGTCTGTTGGCAGACTCTTTCCCCTCTCTAATCTTGATAAGTGATCTGCAACTTGGTTCTCTGTTCCCTTTTTATCCTTGATTTCAATGTCGAATTCTTGCAGCAGCATAATCCAACGTATTAGTCTAGGTTTTGCATCTTTTTTAGCAAACAGATACTTCAGTGCAGAGTGGTCTGTGTGGACCACCACCTTCGTTCCAAGTATGTATGAACGGAACTTATCAATTGAAAACACCACTGCTAACAGTTCCTTTTCTGTTGTGGTGTAATTCACTTGGGCATCGTTTAATGTTTTGCTGGTGTAATAAATTACGTGGAATAACTTATCCTTCCCCTGCCCAAGTGCTGCCCCTACAGCGTAATCACTGGCATCACACATAATTTCAAATGGCAAACTCCAGTATGGTGGCTGTACAATTGGGGCTGTTACCAGCTTCTCTTTCAGGATTCTGAATGCCTCAGTACATTCAGTATTGAAGTCAAAGGGACGATTCTGCTCTAGTAGGTGGCATAAAGGCTTGGTGATCTTCGAAAAATTTGCAATAAACCTTCGATAAAACCCAGCATACCCTAAGAAACTCCTAATTCCCTTGACTATGGTGGGTGGCGGCAGCTTTTCAATCAGTTCTATTTTGGCTCTGTCGACTTCTATGTCGCGGCAGCTTACCTTGTGGCCTAGGACTATCCCTTCATCCACCATGAAGTGACATTTTCCCCAGTTTAACACCAAGTTCGCTTTCTCACATCTTTCGAGCACCTTCTGTAGGTTGCCTAAGCACCTTTCAAAACTGTCTCCAAAGACGGAAAAATCGTCCATGAATATTTCCAGGAAATCCTCCACCATGTCAGAGAATATCGCCATCATACACCTCTGGAATGTTGCTGGTGCATTGCAGAGTCCAAATGGCATTCTCCGGAAAGCGTAAGTGCCATATGGGCAAGTGAAAGTCGTTTTCTCTTGATCCTCCGGTGCAATAGCTATCTGATTATAACCTGAGTAACCATCAAGAAAACAATAATAAGGCTTTCCCGCTAATCTATCAAGCATTTGATCAATAAAAGGCAGGGGAAAATGGTTTTTCCGGGTAGCTTTATTAAGCTTCCGGTAATCCATACAAACCCTCAAACTGGTCACAGCCCTGGTTGGAATTAATTCGTTCTCTTCATTGGTCACCACAGTTATTCCTCCCTTTTTAGGAACGCACTGCACCGGGCTCACCCACTTACTATCCGAGATGGCATAAATTATCTCGACGTCTAGCCATTTGATAATTTCTTTTCGAACCACTTCTCGCATAGTGTCATTCAAGCGTCTCTGGGCATCAATGGTCGGCTTATGATCATCCTCTAAGAGAATTTTGTGCATACATAATGCCAGACTGATGCCATGGATATCAGCTATCGTCCATCCAATAGCCTTTTTGTACTGCTGCAGCATCTCTATCAGCTGATGTTCCTGTTCCTGCATTAACTTGGAAGAGATAATTACGGGCAACATATCATTTAATCCAAGGAAAACATATTTGAGCTGCCCTGGCAAGGGCTTAAGGTCTAAAACAGGTGGTTCAACAGTTAAGGGCTTTTGGATGATGTGTTCATTCGAGGTATAGTTTAAGGGCTCGAATAACTTACCTGGACGATTGCCTATCCAGTTTACCTCCTCTTGACCTTCAGTGTCAGATAAGTCAGAGTCTGAGGAGCTGCCGTCATCGTTGCTGCCGTGACAGTCTTCCAGATGGCTGCTGTGGCAGTGACCAAATTTAATGTCATGGCAGCACAACCTGATGCAGGGTTGACCAAGGGTTACTTCAGTGATAGCCTTGCATTCTTCTTCTGCATCAGCATGTTTTATTGCTTGGAGAACATTTAGCTTTATCTTTTGATCATTCACTCTCATTGTAAGTTCTCCCTTTTCTACATCAATCAGTGATCTGCCTGTGGCTAAGAAGGGTCACCCCAGGATGATTGGTGCATTCTCATCTGCTTCACAATCTAAAACAAGAAAGTCAGCAGGAAAAATAAACTTATCCACCCTTACCAGGATATCTTCAATCTTCCCTTCTGGTTGCACGTAAGAGCGGTTTGCCAGCTGCAGCATAACTGTCGTGGGCCGTGCTCGTCCAATACTAATTTCTGAAATACAAATTTTGGCATTAAATTAATACTAGCACCTAGATCACAAAGTGCCTTACCCACAAATTTATCACCAATTATGCACAGTATGATGAAGCTCCCATGATCCTTCTTTTTCTGGGGTGGATGCCTGTGTAGAATAGTCATTCATCCTTCTGTCATTTTAACCGTCTCAAATTCCCCAAGTCTGGATCTTTTCGACATAGCGTCCTTGAGAAATTTGGCATAACCTGGCATCTCCTTGATGGCGTCTAACAACGGAATATTGATGTGAACCTGCTTAAAAATATCATAGATCTTTTTGAGCTGGTACTCCTGTTTCTGCTTCTGTAACCGATGTGGAAAAGGAGGTGGAGGACGATAATCTTCAAATCGTCCTTCCATTGGTATTCGGATCTGAGAAGGCTTAGGTTCTTCATCCTTCTCCTCTGTCTCTTCTGCTATCGTGACAGGTGTGGCGGCAGCAGGCTGTTTATCGTCTGCCGGGGCAGTGTTCGCGGCAGTCGATTATAGGGCTGGTTGTTTAACCGGTTCGGCTTTCTTCTCCGGCCCTGCCAGTTGTTTCCCACTCCTTGTTGTAATGACTTTGCACTGTTCATGTGTGGGTTGTCTAGCAACCTCAGTAATGCTAGGGAATCCTCCATTCTGCCTTGGCTTAATATGCTGGGAAACCTGACCCATTTGTGTCTCCAATGATTTCAATGTAGCTTCATGGTTAGTCATTCTCATCTCTATTTTATCCATGAATGACTCAGTCTTTTTAACGAAGTGATCCATGTTTGCCATGTAAGCTCCTGTCTGTGACATAAACGTGGCCAAAGTCTGCTCTAGTATACTAGGTGCGGCTGCCGGCTGCTGTTGTGGCTGCTGTTACGGTTGCTGCCGTGTCATAATTCTAGGTGCCCCCTGATTTTGAGTGTTCTGTACTTGAGGATTCAGGGCGTTGTTGGGGTTACTCCAGGAGAACTTAGGGTCTTTCCTCCAGTTGGGATTATAATTGTTGGAGTCATAGTTTCTTGGCTTGTTATAGTTTCCAACATACATCCCTTCCTCTAGCTGTAACGGGCAGTCTTCCGAACTGTGATTCCCACTGCAAGTGCCACATACCTCTTCTGCAGCATAGACCGGTTGTGAATCTTTCTTCAACAAGTTTTCTATTGCCTTTGTGAGGTACGCAACCTGTGTCTTTAGGGAACTGTCGGCTTCATAATCCTTCACAACTAGTACACGTTTACCTCTCCGCACTGTAGGAAATTGCTCTTCATTCTTCGCCAAAATTTTCAATACCACCATGGCTTCATCTGGATCTTTATCCAACAACAATCTATTGGCTGCTGAATCTATTCTCATACGGGTATGTGTGTTGGCAGCATTGTAAAATTTTATGACTTGATTCCAAACGGGGAATCCGTGCATCGGGCAATTCCTCAGAAGAGTGGTAAACCTGTCCCATGCCTCGTGCATTGGCTCGTCATCTTCCTGTTGAAAAGTAGCAATTTCGTTACGTAATCGCTCAGATAAATGGGAAGGATTAAAACGAGATAAAAATTCATGAGTTAGATTCGCCCAAGTTCGTATTGAACCCGACGTTAGTTTGTTCCACCAAGTTTTTTCTCTGTCCCTCAATGAATGAGGAAATAACCGAAGCCTCAGTATCTCTGGATTTACTCCTAGTAGTCTAAACGATCCACAGATTTCTTGGAACGTTTTCAGATGTTCTCTGGCATCCTCTGTAGCAGCACCACTAAATTGGCCAGCAGAATTGATCATGCTGAACATCACAAGTTTCAGTTCAAAATTTTCAGCTTCCACGTCTGGCAAGGTGGTCTCAAGTTCCACATGATCATTGATCGTGTAATCACGGCATGACCGTCGTGCGGCCACGGCAGCGGCGAGCTGTCCGTTTCCTTTATTCCTGATAGGATCTTCAGGATCTTCAGGATTCTCTTGGTTGTTCCTCCCGTTATGCATGGCTTCTAATTGCTCCTCAAGATAATCGTTTCTGGCTATTAAAAGACGGACTCAGTTTCTGAGATTGTACGAGCGTTCGATTTCAGGATCTAGCTGATACTCAGGTTCTTTGCCTCGTCTAGATCTGCGCATAAGCAAACGAAAAACCTTGTGAAAAGCACAAGGGGGAACAGTACAAATAAAAATAGAAAAATTAAAAAGAATGTGCAGTAAAAGTAGGGTAAAGATATGTTGCCAGTCCCCGGCAACGACGCCAAAAACTTGTTGCGTGTAAAAGAGTCTATCGCAATAGAGTGCAAGTGTACATGACACAAGTAGTAAAGTGATACATGAAGTATCGGATGTCGAATCCACATGGACTGGAAATAGCTTTAACCTTGGATTGCTGCACAAGAGAGAAAAATAGAATTTAAATGTTTGTAGAAAAATATCGAAGAATACTGAAGATAAAAGAGTAAAAGATTCAGGGTAAAGAAATAGGCCGTTATTGATTTGCTCAGTAGTGCAGGTGTTGCACTGTATAAGACTTCCTATTATGTCATCGCTCCTGTCGCGGCAGCACATGCGGCGGCAACAGTCTGTTGTTGTCGCGGCAGCGATCACACAACTCTGTTCTTCAAGCTTGGCAAGAATCCCTGCTGTGACTCGTCCTATCCCTAGGTCCAAGTCTGTCGATGAACACGTCTTAGATGATACCTCCCGGCGTGAATCGAAGGATGAACACTGATGTGACTCGTCCTATCCCTGCTGTGACTCGTCCTATCCCTAGGTCCGAGATAGTTCAACCATAAACTGGAGAACCCGTACTTATTCCTTTCGTATACTTAACTCTCCCGATATTAAGTAAATGTATAATCTCACAATGCTCTCTCGATACTCTTGCAAGATGTTGAAAACCAGAATAAGCAAACTTGAAGTCTATTTTATTGAACAGAAAAAATCCTAAAATAGTACAATCCTTGCAACTACTTTACAGAATCAACCCTTAGCCCTAGGGGAAGTTTAGAACATGATGAGAAGGGGGAAAACGACTAGGGTTTAGGGGAAGACGGCTGGAGAATAAGATGTTCTTTCTTAGGTCGAATTACATGCCTTTATATAGGCCTTGGGTTCAAGTTTTCTAATATGGCAAGAATACAAGTTTAAATTAAAGTACAACTTTATAAAAGACTAAATCTCCAGAGTAGATGCCTTTAATTCATCCTCTTTTCTTGCTTTGGGTTTCTTCCTTGAACTTTGGGCTTGGCCTTCATTCTGATCTAGGGCTCAGAAAAATATAGGAGTGACCCACGACAGATCGGCTTAATTTCCTCTTTATGTCGAGCTCCACTTCACTTTTTCCCTTCATTATTGTTGTCGTCATTTGCTGCCACGGCAGCGGCCACGACATCGTCGTCCTTCTCGACTTCAGTCCTGTGTTCCAGCTCTGCTTCTCCACTGCCCTGAGTCTGCTACAACAGCTACCTGCAAAAGTAACCAAAATCGGTAGCAACTGTGCCATTTTATATAATTGTGATATATATATGAAATCTATCAGAAATGCAATGAATTATGCTTGAATGCAGCAGGAATATGGGTTAAATAAGGGGTAAAAAGTATAACTTTTGCACACTCAACACATACGCTCACAACGAATGATGGTGTCTTGATAGAGCTTGAAGTTCGTGCGAGCTTCGTTGTTTCCGAGACTCTTAGTGAAGAGAAGAGCTAGGTTAGAACGAGAGGAGTCATCAACAACAGCTTTAGATCCTTCGCCCGTCTCTTCGGTCTTTCGCTTTTTGTGAGCCATTGAAAAGAGCCTAAGAACCGTTTTAAGCAAGCAAAAAATATGTATGCATTAAAATTCATATTCAATCCAATGGTATCCTATAATCAAGGTTTAAATATATATAATAAAAGAAATTTAAGAAGATGGTTTGAAAAACTGAGATAAAAATATACGGTTTAAAAATTTTATATTCGAATTAAAAATTTTGAGTTTTGAAGAAACCATTGCAAAAACTTTGAAATCCATAGTATAAATATGGAATATATACAAAAGAGATGATTTTTAAATCAAAGAATTCAAACGAAACTTGAAAGAGAAAAGAAAAAAGAAAAATACCTTGATTTGGGATTTTGGAGGAATAGATGAATGTAGATGCACAAACTTGATGATTCTTGCTTAGATTGGGGTTGAAGACTAAAACCCTCAAGATTTGAGTGAAAAACATTTAGGGTTGATGAGTATTTAAAGGAAAAATTAGGGTTAGGGTTTTGAGAAATTTGGGTTTAATGAAAAGTTTTTTTAAAGATGGAAACCCTTTAAATAGAGTCTTTTCCGGATACGCGTTTCGATACAGGAAGACTCGTATCGAAACAGGCGTATCGAAACGAAATCGACCGTTTCGAAACCCTATGACCGTTTCGATACAGGTTTGACTGTATCGATTCTCACAAAGATGCCCGTATCGAAACAAATTGAGGGTGTTTCGATACCGATTGTTCCAGAACCAAAACTTTTCAAAACCACTGTGTTTGTTTCGATACAGTTTGGTTCAATGATCTCCTTTAACGTAGCCCGTATCGAAACAAGGGTACCCGTTTCGATACACATATTCCAGAATATGCAGTTTGGGCACAAAGTTGCAGAAAAATCGATTTTTAATCGATTCAAGATGCATGAGCAAAAACTATAGGCAAAAACATTTATATACTCCCCCTAGCTACAAGCATAGAAGCAAAATAATGCAAATTAACATAGACATGAATATCAATGAATTTCAAGCAAGATTTTTTACTATTTGGGACCTAAAAGGGTCAAGAAAGGCTAGTTAAACCTAACTCTCTCCTAAGGGTCCAAAAACGCTCTTTATCTAAAGGTTTGGTAAAAATATCTGCTAATTGGCTTAAGGTGTCAACATATTCTAGAACAACATCATTTTTCATCACATGGTCTCTAATGAAATGATGTCTAATTTCTATATGTTTGGTTATAGAGTGTTGGATGAGATTCTTAGTGAGACAAATGACACTAGTGTTGTCACACCTAAGGGGTATGGTTTCTACTTGAACACCATAATCTAAGAGTTGCTGCTTCATTCAAAGGACTTGAGCACAACAACTCCCTAAGGATATATACTCTGCTTCAATGGTAGATAAGGCTACGCTATTTTGTTTCTTAGAGAACCAAGATACGAGCATACTACCTAAGAATTGGCATGTCCCGGATGTACTTTTCCTATCTATCTTGCATCCCCCATAATCCGCATCCGAATAAGCATGAAGCCTAAAGGAAGAATCCTTAGGATACCAAAGACCTAAGTTAGGTGTGTCTCTAAGGTATCTAAAAATTCTCTTAATGGCTACTAAGTGTGATTCTCTAGGACTAGCTTGAAACCTAGTACACAAGCAAACACTAAACATAATATCCAGTCTACTTGTGGTAAGGTAAAACAAAGACCTATCATGGATCTATAAAGCTTAGAATCAACACACTTACCTCCTTCATCTTTGTCAAGCTTTATAGAAGAACTCATAGGAGTACCTTGAGGCTTTACATTCTCCAAGCCGAACTTTTTGAGCATATCATTCACATACTTAGCTTGATTTATGAAGGTACCATCATTCCTTTGTTTGATTTGGAGCTCCAAGAAGAATGGGAGCTCCCCCATCATGCTCATCTCGAACTCACCTTGCATTAGCTTAGAAAATTCTTTGCAATAACATTCATTAGTCGAACCAAAAATGATATCATCAACATAAATTTGCACTACTAAGATGTCATTACAATATCTTTTTATGAAAAGTGTAGTGTCCACCTTGCCTTTTTCAATTAAAAAGTTTGAAAGTCTTTCATACCAAGCTCTAGAAGCTTGTTTTAAACCATAAAGAGCTTTGGTTAATTTAAAAACATGATTTGGAAATTTTAAATCCTCAAAACTCGGTGGTTGTTCAACATAAACTTCTTCATTTATAAAACCATTTAGAAAAGCACTTTTTACATCCATTTGTAAAAGCTTGAAATCATGGTAGCATGCAAATGCTAGAAGCATCCTAATAGCTTCCATTCTAGCTACGGGTGCATATGTTTCATCAAAATCAATTCCCTCTTCTTGAGTGTAACCTTGAGCAACAAGTCTAGCCTTGTTTCTCACTATGTTACCACTCTCATCTAGTTTATTCCTAAAGACCCATTTAGTTCCTATAGTAGATTGATTACTGGGCCTTTCAACTAATGTTCATACTTTACTTCTCTCAAATTGATTTAATTCTTCTTGCATGGCCAAAATCCAAAAAATCATCTTTTAATGCTTCTTTGATATTTTTAGGCTCAAAACATGAAAGAAATGCAACATGGTTCATTAATTTGAGAGAGGATCTAGTAGTTACCCCCTTGGATGGATCACCCAAGATTTCACCACCTTTGACATAGTTAAACTCCCTTGGGTATGTCACCTCCTTTTCCTCAAGAGCCAAGTCTTTCAAGGCTTCAAGAGGTGGATTTTGTGCATCTTCTTCTTTGGTTGGAATCTCATCCACCTTTGATGTTTGTCCTCCATCAATGGCTTCAAGTATCCCTACATCACCATCATCACAAGAATCCTTCATCGGAAGGAGGTTATCATCGAAAACAACATGTATAGACTCTTTTACTACTAACGTTCTCTTATTAAATACACAATATGATTTAGAGTTTAAAGAATATCCTAAGAAAATAGCTTCGTCACTTTTAGCATCAAATTTACCTAAGTTGTCTTTTCCATTGTTTAAAACAAAACACTTGCAACCAAATGAATGAAAATAACTAATGTTAGGCTTCATAGATTTTAAAATCTCATATGGTGTTTTCTTCTAAAGTTCGATTTTTCATCTCAACTACCCCATTTTGTTGAGGAGTGCGAGGTGCGGAAAAATTGTGGCTAATCCCATTTTCATTTAAAAACTCTTCAAAACCTAAATTTTGAAACTCAGTTCCTTGATCACTTCTAATGTGAGTGATTTTAAGCTCAATATCATTTTGAGTTATTTTTGAAAATGTGATGAATTTTTCTAAAACCTCATCTTTTGTACTTAAGAATAGAACCCAAGTAAACCTAGAATAGTCATCAACAAGTACAAAAGCATATGATTTACCACCCAAGCTCATTGTCCTAATTGGCCCAAAAAGATCCATATGAATCAATTGTAAACATCTACTAGTAGAGACATCATTAATGGATTTAAATGAGGTTCTATGTTGTTTACCCTTAGAGCATGTATCACATATTTTTTTGAGAACTTAATTTTAGGTAAACCTCTAACTAGATTAAGGGAAACTAATTTCTCTAAAACACTCATGCTAGTAGAGGTGGCAATCGGGTCGTTCGGTTCGGGTTCGGTTCAGGTCATTTCGGTTCGGATCGTTTCGGGTCTATCTAGAATTGGTTTAGATTCGGTTCAGGTCGGTTCGGGTCTAATTCGAGTCTGTGATGAGTCGGATCCGGTTTGGGTTTTGGATCAGGTCAAAATCGGATCAGTTGTTTTCAGGTCGGGTCAATATCGGATCAGTTGCTTTCGGTTCGGGTCAAAATTGGGTCGTTCGAGTCGCTTTCGGTTCGGGTCAACATTTGAATTTTTGGTCAATTCGTTTTGAGTTGGGTTTAGGGTTTGAGGTTTAGTATTTATGGTTTAGTTTAAAGTTATTGGTGTATGAGATTAATTCTGATTCAACTTGTTAATCTATGCATTTGAATTTGATTAAATATTTAAATCAAAGCTTCATGTATCCATATCAAAATTTTGTGTATAATTATATTAAATCAAAGTTTATTATATGTAATAATAATAATAATAATAATAATAATAATAATAATAATAATAATAATAATAATAATAATAATAATAATAATAATAATAATAATAATAATGTCTGAAATGAATTAATTTATTAAACTTATGATCTAATTGAGCTAACTTAAATCTAGAAGCATAAATCACGAACATAATTAAAATGAATCTAAAACTAAATGTGAAATTAAAATTAAATTAATCTAAATTGAAATTAAATTAAATTAAGAAAAGAGAAAGACAATTGGTAAAAATAGGGAGGGAAAAGACAAAATTTTGGAGGGAAATAAGCCACAAATTTTTTAAGCTAGATTGAAAAAAAAAGACAATTGGTAAAAATAGAGAGGGAAAAGACAAAATTTTGGAAGGAAATAAGTCACTAATTTTTAAGCTAGAGATTAATTACTTTTTAGGTCATGTTGCATTTAAAATGTTATATTTTAGTAATGATATTCAACTTTAAGTTTTAGTTTAATTTAATTTAGTCACAAGTATCCCCATGGTTTAGACTTCGATATAGAAATTCCCTCCCCGTAGTGATATTTAGTCTCTAAAAATTTACTTTTAGTCGAAATTAACTAATCTTTGTAATTTAGTATATTAATTTAATATAATGATATTTTTGTTACTTTTAATTTCTAAGATTTAATTTTTAGCCAAAATTGACCCCTATTTATTTATATGGTATAATTATGAAATTGGTCATTGGGCTCTCAAATTTCTCCACTACCAAATTGTCAATTTAGTCCACAATTTCAGTTTTATGCTATATTTTATGGTGAAATTATAAAATTGATCACCAAGCTCTCAAATTTCTCTACTTTCAAATTGTCAAGTTGGTCTCTAATTCCGGTTTTAGCTATATTTTATGGTAAGATTGTAAAAATTGTCTCTAATTTCAGTTTATGGTTTATGGTTTAGGCCTATGTGTTAATGGTTTAGGGTTATTGATTTTAGATTAATTTCCATGGCTTAAGGTTAACAGTTTAGGTTTTTAGGGCTTAGTGTTAATGATTTAGGGTTTATGGTTTAGTTTAAGGTTATTGGTTCATGAGATTAATTTCTATGGTTTAAGGTTTATTGTTTAGTATTTATGACTTAATATTGATGAGTTAGGGTTTGTGGTATAGTTTAGGATTATTGGTTTATGAGATTAATGTGTATGGTTTAACATTTAGGGTTTAGCTTAGTGTATGAGATTAATTTCAAGCATTATATAAAGAATAATCTATAGCCTATATATAATGTATCATGCATGATGATATTAAAATTCTAAATTTAAAAATAATAGGGACACAAGTTTTATTTAATTAATATTTAAACGTAAAATGACATAAAATGTTATTATACCACAACTTTGACAAGAGCAACGATCTCTTCCATGGTATAGTACAAAAAGATAATAAAACATACTTCATTTTATTATTTATTATATTGTTAAAAATAGATAATATTAAAAATAAAGTTTTCATTTATTTTACCTTAATTTTCAGGTTAAAATCGGTCGATATTCGGTTCAGCTTTCGGTTCGGGTCCATTTCAGTTAAACAAAAAATTTTGGGTCGGTTTCGGTTCGGTTTGGTTTATTTCGGGTTTCGGATCATCATGTTCGGGTCAAAATCGGGTCTCGGGTCAAGTTTGTCAGGTCTACATGCTAGCATGTCCTAATTTTCTATGCCAAAGCCATGGGTCATGTTCATCATGTGCAACTAAACATGCATGAGATGTATGAATGTCATCTAAATGCACCATGTAGATATTTCCTATCCTATGCCCTATGCCCATCAATTGATTCGTTTTAATGTTCATTATTTTGCAACCATTTTTATCAAATAGAACATTAAAACCTTTATCACATAATTGACTAATGCTCAACAAATTATTTTTAAGACCGTTGACATATAAGGCATTTTCAATAAAAATTGAAGAGTGATTACCAATGGAGCCAATTCCTTCAATGTGGCCTTTGAGTTTTCACCGAAAGTTACTACTCCACCACTCTTTGGCTTTAGTTTCAAGAATCTACTCTTGTCACCGGTCATGTGTCTTGAGCATCCACTATCAAGGTACCATGAATTTTGACATGAAGCTTTGACCTTGTAGCAATGCTCCCCCTACAAACAAAGAAATTAGGCTTTGGTTTTTGGTACCCAAATCATTTTGGGTTCATGCGTGTTAGCCTTCAAAACCTTGGTTCCCTTAGGAATCCAAGAAGCAATAGCATTCATAGTATTAGAAATAATGAGTTCCTTAGGAACCCAAACACTCATAATTCTTTTATTATTAGATTGCTTTGAAAAATTTCTTTGTTTAGGATAAAATGGTTTTCTTTTTACATATTGTGTTTTAGAAGAATTTCTTTTCTCAAAATTATTTTTCCCAATAGTAATAGGTGTTTTAAGATTATCCACCTCCTTTGTGTGATAATCTTGAAAATCGGAAAGAAGTTTTTCAAGATCAATAATTTTCTTTTTAAGATCATTTGAAAGGTTTATCAAGTATAAGACATTCTTTTCCAATTCCGAGTTAGTTTTTGAAGTAGACTCATTTTGAATTTTCAAATCAGAATTTTTTTTCTTATTTCTTAAAATTGACTCTTTATATTTTTCAACTAACTCATCATAGACCTCTTGTAACTCATCATATGCATCATGAAGCTCATCATGGGTAAAATCGAAATTAGATGAGTTGAGGTTTACCTTTGGATCATCATCAATGGCCATGAGGCAAAGGTTAACCAGTTCCTCCTCCTCCTCAGATGACTCCTCGTCACTCCAAGTTGCCACTTGAGCTTTGAGCTTGTTCTTCTTCCCAAAACTCTTCCTCTTTATTTGAGGGCACTCGGATCGGATGTGGCCGGATTTCTTGCACTCATAACAAATGATTTGGTCCCTCTCCTCTTCTTTACTCTTGTTCTTGAAGTCCCCTTTTCTATTGAACTTTCTCCCTCAGTTGGACTTCATGAAACGAGTAAATCGTTTGGCCAACATGGTCATCTCCTCATCTTCATCCTCAGTAGAATCGCTATCATGGTATGAAGCCTTAAGTACGATTCCAATCTTCTTTTTCTCAACTTCCTTCTTCTCCTCCATCTTCTTTTCTTCTTCTCTTCCCTTCTTCATGATCTCATGGGTAAGTAAAGATCCAACGAGAGCATCTAGCTTGAGAGTCTTCAAATCTCTAGCTTCAATAATGGTCGTTCTCTTGCTATCCCACGATTCCGGAAGAGAATACAATAGCTTTTTCACTAGCCTGTCTTCGGGAATGATTTTACCGAAACCTTTCAATCCATTGACGATGACCTAGAATCAATCAAACATCTTGGAGATACTCTCATCGAGATCCATCTTGAAGTTTTCATAGCTTAGATTGAGTAGCCTGATCTTTGTTTCCTTGACATCGTTAGTTCCCTCATATGTTGTCTCGAGGGTGTCCAAAGTTCCTTGGCATTCTCGATCGAAGACACCTTGGAGTAGATATCCGGACCAAGAGCAAAAAAGATGACATGTAAGGCTTTATCGTTGACTTGCCTCCTTCTTCCATCATCTTCGGTCATTTCAGCTTTGACCTTTGGGACAAGTCTTCCTTCACTATCTCTCTTCATTGGAATGTATGTCCCTTCTTCAACTACATCCCATACCATGTAGTCGGTAGACTTGATGAAGAGTCTCATCCTATTCTTCCAATATGGGTAGTTATCCCCATTGAAGAATGGTGGTTTGGTGGTATATTGAGACTTATTGAGGTTGGAAGTGAAGGTTGATGTCATTGCTTGACTTGTTGTTGATTAAACTCTCCTAAAATCGACTCAAGAGGGTTGTAATCCTTTCAATGAGTGTAGCTCTGATACCAATTGTTGAGTTGATCAAACAATTGCAAATGGCCAAGAGGGGGTGAATTGGCGATAAAAATTTTAAGGGTGGAAATTGGAAGAATAAAAATTGAGACACATGGTAATTAGAGTGGTTCAAGTTCTCCAATGAACTCTACATCCACTACCTTAGCTTCCACTAAGGATTTTCAACCAATCCACTATTGATTCTTCCCCTTTCTTGGATGAGGAGGAAACCTTACAAAGAAATTAAGCTTTCTACCCAAAGCTTAATTTGAAACACTCTTTACAATAGAGAAAAATGATAAACCTTACAAATTCCTCTCAATGGATGATTTGTTTACCCAATTATAATATTTCACTCCCCAAACTCACAATACAAATAATAATGAAACACTCAATTGAGTTGGGTATAAGAATTTGACAATAAAAAGCACTATGGTTTGGATTTGATGCTTGGATGGTTCTTGTAGGTTCAATTGTTGTTGCTGGTGCTCAAAATGCTTGCTTTTATACCTTCTCATTGATTTCTAGCCGTTTGGGTGGTTGACATCATAAATATAGCCGTTGGGACTTCATCTTCCCACCATTAATTCTATTTTGCACCTACCTGTACTGAAACGGCATCACCTGTATCGAAACAGAGCAAAAATAAAAATAGACATTGGGAGCATTTAAGAGACCGTATCAAAACGATCGTGGTCGTTCCGAAACTGAAAGAGCCCGTTTCGAAATGGGACAAGGCCGTATCGAAAAATTTTGCAACTGTGAAAACCCGTATCGAAACGCACCTAAAGCGTATCGATACGTTTATCTAACTTTCAAGAAATCAGTTATGACAAGCAACGATCATATTTTTAAACCAACTTTCAAAACTTGTACCGAAACAAGTGAGACCGTTTATATACTACCGTATCGATACGAGTTCTCTCATTTCGAGCCCACACTTGACAGTTTCAAAACATTTCGAAACACTTGAGGGGTGTATCGAAACGGCTAGTCAAAATTCACTTTACAGTTTCAAATCGTTTCGAAACACCTAAGGGGTGTATCGAAACGGTTAGTCGAAAATCATTGTTTTGGCTTGGAAAACACTTAGAAGAATTTATGAGACCTTGAGTTTTTGACTTAAACATTTTGCTTGTCAATTTTGGGAAGTTCGAGGACTTAAAAAATTATCTTATTTTCAAATTAGTCCTTGACATATTTGTTATTTCAAAATCAAAGTTTTGGTTTTACATGTTTTAATGTTGGAATTTGCAAGTTCATGAAAAAATTTTAAATTATTCGTCCATTTATGAATATGAATCCATTTTAACTATCTTACCATTCGGAAAATGAACTCCAATCACCGCCAACACTCCTGGCGCTAACCCTTCATTTCCGTTTAGTAAGACACCGCATTAATTATATTCCATTTTTCAAACAAGCAAGCAAAGAAGTAAGATAACTAAATAGCAAAGTTAAATACATACAAGAAATAAATTAAATTAATAATGCGAGTTAGGGTGTGAGATTAATTAAAAAGGACAATATCCTTTTCGGATCGGGTCAACACTTAATTTTTAAGCCGGAGTTATTTTAAGAAAGATAATACAAATTAGAACTTGATTTAAAAAAACAAAGATGATTAGATAATTTAAAAAAAGGATTTAAAAAGGAGTGTAAAAAAGTGACCCAAATAAAAGAAAACTAAAACTCGTGGCCAAATTTAAAAGAAATCAGTGACTAAATTGAAAGGTTTGGAAACATGGTTACTCGTGGAATAAAAATAATGGGAAGGGGAATTTAATGAATGCAAATGGCCCAATTTGATTTGGGTATAAAACCCAACTAAAAAACACCTCTTAATTTTAATTTTTCAACAAAAGTGGATCAAAGCCCCTTCTTATCAAAACCCCTCAAATGTACTTGGTGATATTTAAGAATGAAGAACACCGAGAATGGGACCACCGCGCTGGCCGTCGTCTAATGGCGGTGGTTCTAGTTTTTTTTTCTTTCAAAAACAAGGCTAAAAAACAAGAAAATGCTTTAGATTCGAATGAAAGGATAAATCCAGCTACAACAACGTTTTCCAATCAAATCAAGGTAAGTTTTTCATCTTCATATGTTATATTAGATTCGAAATAATTAAAAAAGGATGAAAAAATAGACACAAAAAAGAATACAATACCGAAAAAAGCTTGCTTGTTATTCCAACAATTTTGAGTACAATGGTTGTCGATTCGAATGCTTCTTCTCACAATTACAATGCCTAATCGGAATTTTCTGGTGTATGTGTGGTGGTGTAGTTGTGTGATGATTCGTGGTGCTAATTACAATGAAAATGGGATGTTTATATAGGCTTTTTCTGCCTAAAATACATGGAAATTCAATCCTAAAATCCTAAAAACCAGTTAAAATCAATCTTCTAATTGCAGATTTGAAACTGATTCGGGTTGACCTTCCTTTTATATTTGAGTTGGCTCTGATTTTGGTTCGAATTGGAATAAATTGGGGTTGATTCTTCTCTTTTTCATTCCATATTCGAACCAAACCCTAACCCCTTTTTCTTTCTTTGTCGCAGGTGATCGGACGTCAAGGGCTTCACGGCGGCGCAGCGTAGGTCAAGCAGAGGGTTTGTCGGTGCTTGTTAGGCGGTCGAGACGGTCCGACATTGCTGCCATCGATGTTGGAGCAGTCGCGGCAGCCGTGGATCTCCCCTGTAGCACCCAGCCTCGCACGCGTGGGCTGCAGACACGGGGGTTGCGGCAATCGAGGATGGCTGAACGGTATGGTCAGGTGGTGGCTGCCGGCGTTGAAACTCCTAGGAAGGAGGATTCCTAGCAGCGACCGAACGAGTTTGAGGAAGCCAAACTCGCGCACGCCGATCGCACGCGGTTGGCTACCCTCCCCTCTCTTTTTGCTAATCCAATCTGGACCGTTAGATCTTAGCCCTAGATCTAACGACTGATACTAATGTCTGCATGTGGGGGGGGATGGGTTAGTTGTTAGGAAACACCGGTACACCCCATGGCACATCGGTAAAATTATCCGGCGATTACCTCTAGAGATCCATGTACGAGGAACGAATTCAGGGTAAAAAAGGATGAAACGTTACCTTAATAAATCTAGAAATCAGCAAGGAGTATAAGAGAATCCAAATTGAATCTGAGTCGTCACAATCGTGTTCCGACCTCTACGTAGTCCACCCGAATGAAACAAACAATATTTTCTCTTCTCTAACTGTTAGAGAGGTTCTCCAAAAAAACATAACTTGGCTGCTAGACCTTATGCCTTTATATAGCATTCAAAAACCTAATTCTAATTAAATTTGGATTTATTAAATATACAATATATTTAACCGAATATAATTAAATATGTAGAATCTGATTTTACTTTAATTAGGTTTCTTTAGAGATAGATATATTTCAATAGTATCTGATAATTACAATAGTTATCTAGTATTAATATATATATATATATATATATATATATATATATGTGTGTGTGTGTGTGTGTGTGTGTGTGTGTGTGATTATCTATAGTTACAATAATTATAATAAGGGTAAACTACTGCAGGGGTCACTTACGTTTAGCGTCTGTACAGAGTTAGTCACCACTTTTGAAAAGTGCCAATTAGTAGTCCTCTACGTTTTCGATGTGTAAATACTTGGTCACTCCGACGTTATACTCCGTTAGTCCCCTAACGGATTGCTGATGTGGCGAAATTAAAATAAGGATAAATTACTGCAATAGCCATTAAAATTTATCTCATGTACATTTTTTCTCCTCAATTTAAAAAAGTAAATATTATAGTCACTAATAAAAATGTTTCTTTATAATTTCACCCTTAAATTTTTAAAAATTCATTTTTCAATCCTAAAACTTTACAATCAATTAACAGAATAATATTATAAATGCTTAGATGAAAAATAGGTGCCCAAAGTATAACCTTTGAAACTTAGGTGTCCAAATTGCTCCTATTTAATAACTCAAACTTAAAAATTTAGTCCACTAACTACTAAAAAATTCGAGTTATTGGAATTTCTATTTTATAATTCAAACTTTATTTTGAATTTTTGAGTCGAGTTTATAAAATTATGAGTCGAGTATTTTCACATCAAACCAAAAAATTTATTTTTTTTGAGTCAAGTCGAGTTATTGGAATTTCTATTTTATAATTCAAACTTTATTTTGAATTTTTGAGTCGAGTTTATGAAATTATGAGTCGAGTATTTTCACATCAAACCTAAAAATTTAATTTTTTCGAATCAAGTGAAAATACTCGACTCATAATTTCATAAACTCGACTCAAAAATTCAAAATAAAGTTTGAATTATAAAATAGAAATTCTAATAACTCGAATTTTTTAGTAGTTAGTGGACTAAATTTTTAAGTTTGAGTTATTAAATAGGAGCAATTTGGGCACCTAAGTTTCAAAGGGTATACTTTGGGCACCTATTTTTCATCTAAGCATTTATAATATTATTGTGTTAATTGATTGTAAAGTTTTAGAATTGAAAAATGAATTTTTAAAAATTTAAGGGTGAAATTATAAAGAAACATTTTTATTAGTGACTATAATGTTTACTTTTTTAAATTGAGGAGAAAAAATGTACATAAGATAAATTTTAATGGCTATTGCAGTAATTTATCCTTATTTTAATTTCGCCACATCAACAATCCGTTAGGGGACTAACGGAGTATAACGTCGGAGTGACCAAGTATTTACACATCGAAAACGTAGAGGACTACTAATTGGCACTTTTCAAAAGTGGTGACTAACTCTGTACAGACGCTAAACGTAAGTGACCCCTGCAGTAGTTTACCCTTATAATAATTTCATTTTAATTATTATTACGTGTACAACAAGTTTGTACACATACTATTTAGTCGATATTTGTTCGTTTCAATCATAGGGTGTAACCCTTGTAGGTTTATGTAACGTTAATAGTAATATCTAGAACAATTTTAATATTACAAGCAATGAGTGACATCTAGCAATACATCATTGCTACCTAACTTACATGAAGTCGTGGTTCAACTTTACCTTTTCCATGATTAACTTCTTTTATGTATCACATCCTTTTTTCCTCATATCTAGATCCGACACAACTCATGGATTAGTCACACTTGTATAGTCCATCTAATATTTCTTGATATCTTGAGTAGACTATTATAAACGAATAACTATGATATCTCATATCAATTTATTCGAGCATGGCCATGCATTTTCTAGTCTCACTTAATCAAGTGGCCTATGATATTACTCCTATTATGTAGGAGGGACAAATCCTATCTTGATCAACCATATTTCACTACATAGATTGTGCCATATCCAATGTTAGTCTTTATAATGTAGTTAGTTACGAAAAACGTTTGACCGTATCAAAATATGTCACTCACGATGATGATCTCATGTCTGAGGATCATACATGTAGCCATCACCATGAGCAATGTCGTGACGGTCGCATAATAATACTCGACTAAGGACATTCAAGAATAACTATATTATTCTAAGGACTTTATTAAAATTTAGTTTATTTATAAATGCACATAATAAGACTGAAATAATAATAATGACTTTATATTAATAAACAAGATAAAATAAGTATGTCTTTTTCAACCATCTCATGATTGGTCTTTGGGCATACTCCAACAATCTCCCACTAGCACTAAGACCAATCACTCATGTATCTAATACCAAGAGACTTAGTGTGACGTTCATGCTTCTTCCGTGTCAGAGGCTTTGTCAGTGGATCGACGATATTGTCATCTGTTGGTACTCTACATATTTCTACATCTCCTCGATCAATGATTTCACGAATGAGATGGTAACGTCTAAGTATATTTTTGGATCGCTGGTGAGATCTGGGTCTTTTTCTTGTGCGATGACTCTGTTATTGTCACAACTTAGATCTATAACATTTGATATTTTAGGCATGACCTCTAGTTTAGATATGAACTTTTTGATCTAAATAGCCTCTTTTGCAGCATTTCTTGCTGCAATATACTCGACTTCTGTTGTAGAATATGCTAATGTATCTTGCTTTGAACTTTTCCAGCTTACAGCACCTCCATTAAGGCAAAACACAAAACCCGGTTGCGATCGAGAATCATCCTTATCAATTTCGAAGCTTGTGTCATTATAACCTTTTATACTTAGCTCTTCCTCACCTCCATACATAAGGAATGTATCTTTAGTTCTTCTTAAGTACTTAAGGAGGTTTTTGACTGCGACCCAATGACCTTCACTGGGATCTACTTGGTACCGACTTATCATACTTTGTGCATATGATACATCCGGACGTGTACATAGCATGGCATACATGATAGATCCAATGGCCGAAGCATATGTAATCTTACTCATGTGCTTCCTCTCTAGAGGCGTTGAAGGACACATTTTCTTCGAGAGAAAAATACCATGTCTCATAGGTAAGAATCCTCTTTTAGATTCTTCCATACTGAATCTTTTTAGTACTTTATCTATGTTTGTATTTTGACTTAGTCCTAGGAGTCGTCTTGATCTATCTCTCTAGATTTTGACTCCTAATATGTAGGTTGCTTCACCCAAGTCTTTCATAGAAAAACATATTCCTAACCAAGTCTTTACAAACTGTAAGGTAGGTATGTCATTTCCTGTTATTAGTATGTCATTCACAGACAATACCAAGAATGTAACAGTGCTCCCACTAGTTTTCTTGAAAACACATGGCTCATCTTTTGGATTCCTACTTTGAAAACAAAGATTCCTACTTTGAGAAGCTTGCTTCAACCCATAAATGGATCTTTGTAGCTTGCATACTTTTAGGGCATTTTTTTGGATTGACAAAACCCTCAAGTTGTGTCATGTACACATCCTCATCTAATTTTCCATTAAGGAAAGCAGTTTTGACATCTATTTGCCAGATTTCATAATCATAATATGCAGCTATTGCAAGCAATATTCGGATAGATTTAAACATAGCAACAGGGGAAAAGTTTCATCATAATCTATACCATGAATTTGACGAAATCTCTTAGTGACCAATGGCCCTTTGTATGTTTGTACATTGCCATCCATGTCGGTTTTCTTTTGGAAAACACATTTGCACCTTATGGGTTTTTATTCCTTCAGGTGGGTCAACCAAAGTCCATACTTGGTTTTTTGACATGGAATCCATCTCGGATTTCATGGCTTCTAGCCATTTCTCAGAGCCTGGGCTCGCCACTGCTTCCTGATAAGACCTAGGCTCATCTTGGTCCATGAGAAGAACATCTTGTAGAGCATTTGGGTGTTCTCTATTTATGAGCGCAAGTGCACACTCTTGTCAAGTTATAGTATAAAAGATGTCGTCTCCCACGGGGATTGAAGCAACTACTATGAGTGTTTTCCTGCACAAAAAAATAGTAATTTGCACAATTAAATTTCTGAATAATAAAAACATAAAAATACAAACACAAATAAATTAAGATAGTGATAGGGAGAGATGAGGATGATAGATCGGGTCAGGTAGTTGCAGCTCAGTAGTGTGTAGACTGCGT